>CM077189.1:3990585-4590585 GCA_039654105.1 Coreius guichenoti
CTTTATAATTTTTTATGCTCTTTTTTATTTTTTATTTTTTAACAGAAATGAATCTATAAAACTAGTGTTGTCTCTGGTGAACATGCCAGGGTAGGGTGTTTTACACATACAAAACAGTACGTACTACTTTTAAAAAATCATGTGAGCAACCTCACAAAAAATGATGAGAGATCTGAATTGTTGGCTTGCGGTATGAATGGAGCCTTAATTTTTTAATCCAGATTTGCTAAACAAATGTGGTGTAGTTTAGCCGTAGCCCGCAGCTGATGAAGATCTGTTACTCGCTCATAATCAAAGGTGCTTCCTTTGTTCGGTCGGCGCTGTTAACCCCCATTGTGTTTTGGAGCCGTAATGATGGCGCTATCTGATTCCCTTCAGCGTTATCATGAACTATTAACATTCCCTGCATTTTTCTTGGCAATGTTTACAGCTGAAGAATGATCGTCTCCTCCGGGCTATTTTAGTGCTATTCCTGTGTGACAGTTTTCAAAAACAAAGTCATTTTCTTTTCTCTTTCACAACAAATCAGCACCCTATCACATATAACTGCTAACCACATAACCCCAAAGGATTATTAAATGTTGAAATATAGAATAATTGATGCATTTTCTTAAAGAATTGCAGTATACAATAGAACAGGAACCTCACCCACCTGAAGATTACTGTTTTGGCGTTTTGGCCCACATCTGTTTTTAGTTCTGTCACACTTGGAAATGCAGTCAAAGAAGTTGCAGTCATTGTCACTGGTGCAGTTCTGCTCAAGTATGTCTCTCATTTTGGGCTCGAAAAAAGCCATGTCCACATCTATTGCCACCACCTGACCAGTAAAAAACAACAATAATGAAGGAATTAAGTTTTTAACAATATGACAAAAAAAATCATATTCTGCACTATTTCTAGGACACTAATTAAATATGGGACATTTTTCGGACAAATTTGCAACATTAATCATCCAAAATTCTTTGTACATTATGTCAAATGTTCTTGCTTACATTGGAAATATCAAATATTAAAGGGGTCATGAACTGGCTTTTTTAATTTTTTTATACTGTGGTCTGAGGTCAACTTATGACGTTCGTGTGGTTTTTACGTTCAGAAACATCATAATGAATAAGCAATAGGCTATTTTCTATCCTGGTTTTGAGCCTCTCTCATGGAACGCTCGGTTTTTATGGGCGTGCTGCACTGAAGACTTGGAAGTAAACGCCCACTGCTATGATTGGATAAGCTTTGCATATTATAATGAGCTTCGGCTCCCCCGTGAGTACACATGAGGGATTGTTTTGAAAGTGTGTGGGGAAACGGCAACCAGAAAGATTCGCCCAGCTCGCAAAATGTCTTTATCAAACAAACACAATGATTTATCTCTCATCCACCTGCAATTAATTGTAATGTTATTTTTTATTACTTGGCCCGCCCGATCGGTGGATATAACTAACACACACACACGCACGCACGCACAAGCCTCACTGCAGAGTCAGACAAATCAGCATGATCAAAACTTCCGTGATTGTATTTTTCCTTCAAATATCAGAGAGTGAACAACGCACATCAAGAAAGGAATGTTATTTCACTATTTAAGATAGCCCGTCGGCAGGCCGGTGATACGTTTTGGTAGCCCGTCTGGAAAACACATAGCCCCGGGACGTTGGGCTTTGCGAGCTCTGGCCCATAACGTTACATGTCCGAGTCTGATCAGGAATCGCAGCACAATGAACCAACAACACCTCAAATAAAGGATTTTCCAGCCTGTGACAGCGTGCTAAGTTATGTACAGTTAGACACTTACACATAATCAATAGATATCAAACGATCTGTAACAATGCAATACTGTCACATATAAAAAACATTTTTTACTCACATAAGTGTGTTGCTTCATTCATTCATGTAATCTCATCCTGTCTGCAAATCCAGTCTCTTGTTTACAAACGAATCCGTGGTGAAATGAAGCGAACAAACGCAATGTCTTCCCCACGCGAGCTGAATATTCATTAAAAATAAAGTTCAACCATGCATTCATAATATTGGAATCTGAATGAAGCTTATGCAGCATGTTTATTGCTTGAAAGTTTGATCCGGTTTAGCTCTACGTAGGCCTATGTTATTTATCTATAACATGCCATGCAGGAGTCGGTGGGCGGGGCTACAGAATCAGGCGCTCTTCTTCTTCTGTTAAGGCGGTGTTTCACCACACTCTGAAGGAAGGCACATTCTGAGATCTCTCGTTTGCTGGGCCTGGTGTCAATAAAAGCTTTTCTTTGACTAACAAGGAAGTTTTCAGCTCCGAAACTTACAGGATATTCTTATATTACCATGAACTGAAAGAAAGGCTGAGAGAAAAGTTGATTTCTCAATTCATGACCCCTTTAAAACTAAGAATAATCAAGATTACGATTTATATTGAACTTTAAATTAATATTTTACATTGGAAATGTCAAATATTAAAACTAAGAATAATCAAGATTTTGATATATTGTTTCTTAAATAAAAAAAAAACAATATGACAAAAACAAATATTTCATATTCTGCACTATTTCTAGGACGCTAATTAAATACGGGACATTATTCTGACATATTTGCAACATTAATCATCCAAACTCCTTTGTACATTATGTCAGATGTTCTTGCTTACATTGGAAATATCAAATATTAAAACTAAGATTAATCAAGATTATGATATATTGTTTCTTTAAAAAAATAATGACAAAAATACAATAATAATGTTTAGTTTAAAAAAAAAAAAAACTGACAAAACTGGCACTATTTCTAGGACACTAATTAAATATGTGACTTTTTCTGTCAAATTTGCATTAATCATCCAAACTCCTTTGTACATTAATATCAAATATTAAAACTAAGAATAATCAAGATTACGATTTAAACTGTAAATTGAAATTGTATTGCAATCATTTGCAACTTAAAAAAATGCAAAATAGAATATTTTTTAGTAGTGGTCTCAGACTATTGAACTTATGCTGTTTATTAAAAATAGATATGTGGTTGCACTTTATTTTACAGTATGTGTACTTACAGTGTACTTACCTAAGAAAGTACTGGTAATATAAGGTAACTACAGGGGTTAAGGTTAGGTTTAGGGGTAGGACAGGTTTAGCACATAGTTATTACCCAATTATTGCAATTACTATAATAAGTACATAGTATGTACATGGGGAACATGACTGTAAAATAAAGTGCTACCAGATTTTTATAGATAGACGGACGTATACTGTAAATATACATATAACCTCTGCAGCAAGCTTTGACAAAGCTGTTTTTCTGTTGCTGCACCCTGTTTAATCAGAATATTAATGGGAATTTGTGCATGAAATTAACATAGTCCTCTACATGAACAGAAAAGGACAGTAAGTAATATGTCCAAAATTTTGCAATGCAAAGCGAATCTTAAACACATACTAACTTTTGTAATGCCATGTGTTAGAAAAGTGGCATATATCGCTGATCTGACGTTGATTGACGGTTGTCATGGCAACACGTGCTGCATGATGTCAGATGCTGTTTACAGTCCAGCAATAAAACCTGTTAAACCCTCAGAATGAGACGCATTCATCTCAACCTCATCGGCTCCGCTGGAACACAAATAACCTGTGTGTAATGCCGAACATTTGCTGTACAGATCTTTAGATCATCTATTATTCAGTCATTTCATCATGAGATCTGAATAAATATTTTAGTTCACAGTATAATTGTCTTGCTTGCATACTAACTAATATGCTAAAATAGATAGCTTATGTTTGAAGAAATCATAGTTGATGTAATATTTGGGCTCAAACTATAATATTATTAATATGTATAATCATAATTATCTTAAATACTTGTAATATCTGGATCTTAACAAGTCTTGGGCAGTGCAGGCAGGAAATCTTTAGGAAATGTAATCAAGCAGTTAAACACTATCATTCTTGTAGTTTACATCACAGTTTTGCCAAGGATTGTGCGCTCGTGAATTTTACCTGATTATAATAATACTTGCCTATAATATGCAGAATAACCTAATAACAATAATCTAATTACTAGAATTATAATCTAATCTAATACTTAAAAGAACATTGTAAAATATTTACTCTTCATAGAAATATTTGATCTAGATTTGGGTCCAAGGCTTGCCTTGGATGATTCGGTCAACCACAATCACATTGTAAATGCTTGCATTTTCTTCTGTTTAATCAGCCCATACTTTGATTAAATGAACTTGTAATGTTGGTGACAAGAAATGTGTCGGTCTCACTTTATATTAAGTGTCTTTTATGTGCTAACATTTTGATACATACATGTTTTTACATTGTACTCATATTTGAAAAACCTGCATGTAATTACATCTGTAATTAATTTATGTAATTGCATCTATAATTACACTGTTGACCCTTAACCCACACTTAAACCTACCCCATACCACTAAACCTGTCCTAAACTTAAGCCCGAGACACACTAAGCCGTCGCCAAAGAACTAGCAGCAATGAAAGCCGACTCTGTCGCCTCTCGTCGGCTGCGTTTCGGCCAAAAGAGCTGCGCTAAAACACACCAAAAGGACAAAAGGCGACTGTCAACTAGCACATGCGTTCTGTGCCTGTGTGTAAGTAAATGTCTGTCTAAATCAGCAGGTATCAATAGTCTATTTTCTTCATTCAAAAAGCGAAACTAGGACTGCAGATATACAAACCATAAACAAAGCAGCACTTGCTTGCCATTTTGAATATCAATCACGTTGATCGCTTTATTCATTCCAGTCGGCTCATGGTATTATGAAAATATTTGTGCATTGAATGCTCATGCAAGATGGCTTTTTGTCTGTACCATCTTGACTTTTTTGCTTGCTTTCATCACTGTTGCTTTTATTCTAGTGCACTAAGCTGAACAGCCAATCAGAGTTCTCTCTCACCGACGCCGATTCAACAGTATCCCGTATCCGTAATTACCCGTATCCCACCTCAATAGCAGCACAAGTGTTTTGCAATTCAACATCAACACAATAAGTACCTAATGATTTTTAATGTAAGTACATAGTAGCTAAAGACACCTAATATAAAGTGTGACCCATGTGTCTATCCACACTAAAACCGAAAATGCTGTGCGCCATGCCACATTAAAAGCCAATCAGTACTTTTTTGTACTGCTAAAGGACTTGTACTATTTGATATACACTGCCCAGCCCCATCAAAAAAAAAAAAAATGGGTTTGTATTTAAATAGGCAAATGCTTAAGAGTCTATGATTGGATCATTATTGCAGTGATTTTTATGTTTCTAGCATGTTATATGTTTGGCAACAGTTCTTCTAACTCTAATTGATGGAGTGTGTAGCTTTTCATTTCATCAGCTTTTCAGGATCTTGACCATAAATTGATGCACCTCTTGATGGTAATAATATCATAAGTGGTGCATAAATTTTCTAAAAAGATAAAAAGATCTTGTATTGACAATGCAAGAATCTCTGTAAAGTCTCCTCCAGCACATCCCTAAGACTTTCAATGAATTTAAAGGGTTGAAAAAAAAACCAAAAAATGACAATTCTGTCATTAATTCCTCACCCTCATGTCGTTCCAAACCTTCGTTCATCTTCGGAACACAAATGAAGATATTTTTTATGAAATCTGAGAGCTCTCTGACCCCTCCATAGACAGCAATTTAATTAACACTTTCAAGGCCCAGAAAGGTAGTAAAGACATCATTAAAATAGTCCATATGACTACAGTGGTTCAACTTTAATGTTATGAAGCGACAAGAATACTTTTTGTACACAAAAAAAACAAAAATAATGACTTTATTCAACAATTTCTTCTTTTCTGTGTCTGTCTCCTACACTGCTGACGTAGTGAAAACAGTGCAGCACTTCCGGGTTCTACGTCAGAACGCCGACTCACCATTGGCCGACGCTGTTCACATGAGCACCACGACGCATGAGTGTGATGCTGATGCAGCTGGAACCCGGAAGCGCTGCACTGTTTTCACTACGTCAGCAGCGTAGGAGACTGGCACAGACGAGAAGAAATTGTTGAATAAAGTCGTTATTTGTGTTTGTTTTTGCGCACTAAAAGTATTCTCGTCGCCTCATAACATGAAGGTTGAACCACTGTAGTCATATGGACTATTTTAATGATGTCTTTACTACCTTTCTGGGCCTTGAAAGTGTTAATTAAATTGCTGTCTATGGAGGGGGTCAGAGAGCTCTCGGATTTCATCAAAATATCTTAATTTGTGTTCAGAAGATGAACGAAGGTCTCACAGGTTTGGAACGACATGAGGGTGAGGAATTAATGACAGAATGTACACTTTTGGGTGAACTAAACCTTTAAGCTCTGGACTCAGAAGTGCTAATTCATGTGTGAAAGTGATTCTTCATGCTCCCTCCCAACCATTCTTTCACAATTTGACCTGATAAATCTTGACATTGTCATCCTGGAAAATGTGAACATGGTTGTTTAAGAATGGAAAAGGTACACACTCCATTAATTAGGGTTAAAAGAACTGTTGCCAAACATAACATGCTAGAAACATAATTACTGCAATCATAGACTCTGAAGCATTTGCCAATTTAAATCCAAACAGCGCTTTTTTTTTTTTGGGCCAGACAGTGTATAATATTCAGAGTGGGATTTGGGGATTTCACTGATATATGAAGTGTTTACTCACCGTCAGGTCCTTCCTGATAGCAAAGTTCTCTGGTTTGATATCACAGAGGTGTAAGCGGTGGGAAAAGTCATTCTCGAAATGCTCCACCATCTCCAGAAAGCTCAGAGCCACTCGGGGCACCATATCTCTCGCGGTGAACATCTTGTCCTGTCCGCTCCAGGGGCTCGGCGACGGGCTCAGTGACAGTTCCTCCAGAGAGAATATGTGTTGGTCCCATGCGTGTCCAGCCGCCAAGTACTCCACGGCATAGAAGTGACCACAGGAGCCCAGTATCTTGGCCACATGGTGGGTCAAATCCTGCAGGACCCTGAGGAAGATGTACTCCTCCTGCTGAAGGAGAGCCCAGAGCGAGGCCAGCTCAGCTCGCGAGTACGTCCGCTCGCTCTCCTTCAGCCGCTGACCCCACAAGCGGGGCAACGTCAAGTTAGTTCCCGTCTCCAGGCCGAGGGAGTTCTTGATCTCCAGGGTGGCATAGAAGACGACGTCCAGAGGCGAGAGCTCCTCCTCGCCACCCATTCCTCCTGCCGCATCCTGGTACTCCAGCAGAGCTAAAGCCTCATAGGAGGAGAAATTCTCCAGCTTTGACTTGAGAACAACAGGCACCCCACGCCAGCTGGCGGCCATGACCTTCTTCCCATTCTCGTAATACAGGCAACGTTTGTATTCCACACGACCAGCCACACAGAGGTCCTCACAGAGGTCACCGGTCAGAACGCCCTGCTGATACTCGTCACACTGAAACAAAGACACAGAACAGCACATCAGCTGCATTACGTTCCTGTGTTCCCATTAGAAGACAAATGTGCACCATGTTTCATTGCATTTTCTTATTTAAACACGCAAATTTGCACCTTATATTCATTAAATAACCCTTAAAAAACATATAGCACTAAACAAAAAATACAAAACTATTTGGCAAAAAATAGGCAAACTACAGCTACATATTTTATATTGCCATGCAAAAAAAAATGCATAGAAAAACAAAAAGCTCACAGGAAAAAGCATACATTGACTACAACAGTCAGTTATTAATATTTTTTTTATATGTTTGTAATTTCTTTGTATGACAGCGTGGCCAAAAATGATGTCCAAACTATTTGTTTCATTGTGTTATCATAAATAAAACAATTGATTCCTATTACAATACGCAATATTCTTACAAAATAAAATGTTTATTAATATTTGAATAAAAGGTGAATATGTCAATGTTCGTAGGCTGGACATTTTGGCCACTAATATAATAATGTAATATAATATAATTTTTACAATTCCTAATTTTATATTGCACTATTTGTATTATGTTTATTATTTTTATTCCTAGCATGTCAACTACACAGTTTCATAGTCTCATTATGATGTGTCTCATCAAACTCATTTCCTTTGCGTTAAAGCAGTTTTTAATCAATGCGATCTTAATTCCATCTCATATCACACTTATTGAATATGTGCCTATGTTGAGATACGGTACCAATACCACCTGTCAGCATATTTTACTGCCATGTATGAAATTCACATATTTAATCTTGCAAGAATAATCATTTTTATGCATGGTGTTAAAACAGATCTGCTTTTGCTCTTGCATTTTCCCTCTTTGACCCTCTCGTGAAAAATGAGCTAATTACTGGTTGTTGCTACAGTCTGCACATATATATGTCAGTTCAGGGGCTGCGGGGCTTCGGATGATTTGTGTCCCACAGAGATTACACTGCAAATCGTCCTCTGTCACCTTCCAAAGTAAACAGCTGTTATCCACACACAGTCCGGCTCCTATCTGCTCTGGCTCTAGCGATATGTTTTCCTTATCATTATCCATCAGAATGGTTTGTGGGATGCTCTCCCTTGCTTGTCCCCTTATTATAAAATATGTCCTCTGTGTTCGAAAAAAAGCCTGCTAGAGCATTTTACTCGTTTGTCATAAAACTGAAGTTCACACATTTGTGTAATTAAACTTGCTTGGCTAAAATTGGCAATAATAACACTAGATTTTTACATTCTCTGAAGACAATGTGAGTGGTGTTCGCTTGTGCAAAAGTTGCTGTTACTGTGTAAGAGTAATGGAGATTTTGAGAAATTTTGGCTCGAGACTATGACATTTTTGTGTGTTTTATTGGAAATCGATCAACGCATAGAAATGTAATAGCATTCTCTACGAGAGATGAGCAGACGGCTTTCATGAGGGATTTTGGGAATAAAAGTGGTGAGGAAATATGCGTCAATCAGAACGAATCAATTCCGATTTCAAATTCTGAGCGTTCTGTTTATGAGTCATTGACAAAGGAATCTTCAAAAAAGGTGTTTTTTTTTAAATCTTTTCAAAGTCATGAGTCATGAACAATGTGTTTAAACAAGTATCAGTTGTTAAATAACATTTTAAAGTGTTTAAATACATTTTTTTTACTTTTTATGTCAGGCGGTACAACGAAATAGTTGTATGTCTATACTGTAGTTGTATCACCTGACAAGTGTCAAATCCACTTTTGCTATAGTTTAACGACGGAAAAAATGGTTGGCGGGCCAGGCACAAGGGGGTTGTCCCTAGTCTCTTAATGAGTCATGCGTGTGTTTTGGGCATAAATTGCAATAAACCAATCAAAGTCTCATCTCCCATTCCCTTTAAAAGCCAGTTGCACTCGCACCATGGCGGATTTGCTATTTACATGGAGGAATTTGCGAGAAAGACTGAACGCTTCTCCAGAGAGGAATCCTTTTATTTTTAATATTTAAAAATGTGTGTGTGCTTCTGCGTGTCCCTGTGTGTGTAATAAGCAGAGTGTACGTGTTGTGCACCGCCTATAGGCGCATATTACTATCACACCATTTAAATAACACAAAAAATACTGCGCTATTGACTTTAGAGCAGGTTTTTGTTGGTCAATGGCTCAGTCGTTTTCAGTTCCTCAAAATAGCAATGCGCCAACAATGCTCCTGAACACACCTGGTTTTCAGACCAGCACGCCCATGGGTGAACAGATGTGGCGCCAGTGCATTTGCTATTTAAACAACGTGGAGCTGGACGTGAAAATGATAACTGCGTCGGGCTGAAACTAGCAAAAAACACTTGCGTTGCGTCTGCCGTCACATTGCGCCGCATGTATGATAGGGCCCTAAATGAGCAGTTTTTACCAGTATTTGAGATATCTACAAACCTTTTCACTCTGCCACAAGGATCAGTTGGGCTCCTCTGGATGATGCATTATGTTTACGGTTATGTTAATTCATAATAAAACAGCCATGTTGGCAGTTTTTCCACCCTGACATTTGAGATTATACAAATTGCCGGACAACAGTTTTTCAATTATCTCAACAGCTTTAAAACTACTGATATTTATAAAAATGTGTTTATATGAAAGGTTTCAAACCAAAAATGATGCCATAGTATTTAGTTTTCGTTTTTTATTATTATTATTATTATTAAAGGGGTCCTTGATTATGAACTTTAGTTAGTGTGTAATGTTGCTGTTTGAGCATCTGCAAAGTTACGATGCTCAAAGTTCAATGCAAAGGGAGATATTTTCTTTTACATTATGTGTACATATCTAACCAAAATCACCAGTGACCAGTTATTTCTGATATGTAATGATTCATAGGCCTACAGATGTTTTTGTCTCAAAATCATTTATTGTCAATAAATCAAAACTTCACATTGTTTCTCTAAGTAGGATGAAAATAATCTGTCATTTAAACTGTGATTAAATTTTATATAGAAAGCGATCAAAGAACGCTCCCTTTACAGTCGCTGGAGCTGTCAATCAAACAGCGTGAGTTTATCTGTGACTGAGTTCTGGGCTCTCGCCAAAACTCCAGTAATAATCAACAAATCTCTTATTTACATTGTGTTTGCACTGTTAGTTATGATGAAAGCATTCGTTGGTGTGCAGAAATCAAGTCACAATGACGATATCACTCAACATGTCTGTGATCGGCTACAATGATCATCACTGCAACCTTTCATGCCAAGATCTAAATATAATGCCATAGATCTAAATATAATGCCATAATCAACACTTTTCACGATTAGTTAACATTGAGTAAAAACGTGCTAAA
This sequence comes from Coreius guichenoti, assembly GCA_039654105.1. NCBI lineage: Eukaryota > Metazoa > Chordata > Actinopteri > Cypriniformes > Gobionidae > Coreius > Coreius guichenoti. Next base: position 4,001,276 of record CM077189.1, read on the forward strand.
AGTTTTTGAGAGAGTTCCACAGTAATACTTATTTCATATGCAAAGATGTTAGCCAATCACAGCAGTGGGCGTTTACACTGAAGTCTCACAGCATCCAATCACAGCAGTGGGCGTTTACACTGAAGTCTTACAGCAGTCAATCACATCAGTGGGCGTTTACACTGAAGTCTCACAGCAGCCAATCACAGCAGTGGGTGTTTACACTAAAGTCTCACAGCAGCCAATCACAGCAGTGGGCGTTTACACTAAAGTCTCACAGCAGTCAATCACAGCAGTGGGTGTTTACACTGAAGTCTCACAGCAGCCAATCACAGCAGTGGGCGTTTACACTGAAGTCTCACAGCAGCCAATCACAGCAGTGGGCGTTTACACTGAAGTCTCACAGCAGTCAATCACAGCAGTGGGTGTTTACACTGAAGTCTCACAGCAGCCAATCACAGCAGTGGGTGTTTACACTGAAGTCTCACAGCAGCCAATCACAGCAGTGGGCGTTTACACTGAAGTCTCACAGCAGTCAATCACAGCAGTGGGTGTTTACACTGAAGTCTCACAGCAGCCAATCACAGCAGTGGGCGTTTACACTAAAGTCTCACAGCAGTCAATCACAGCAGTGGGTGTTTACACTGAAGTCTCACAGCAGCCAATCACAGCAGTGGGTGTTTACACTGAAGTCTCACAGCAGCCAATCACAGCAGTGGGCGTTTACACTGAAGTCTCACTCCTATTTACATATTCCTTTACACGTGCATTACATGTATTCCAAACAAAACGTCAGTGCATGCGTATAGTGCGCAGTCGCCACATTCAAAACCATAGAAAGCAACCACAATAATGCCACCGGAGCTACTTCATTAATAGTATTATAGTAATACTACTAATTTCATCCGGATCAAGCTCAATTGGATTGATTGACATGTCAGCCATCAATCCGATTACTACCAGTACTACAAGTTTCATAAATTCTGCCAAAAATGCTGAAGAGGCCCCAAAGAGACAGATCTCTGACGGTTTGAGAGGGTTTCTTCACGTAAGAGCAATAATAATAGCAAGCACCAGAAATTACCTGAATTACTTCCAGTTGGTCACTTTGACAACACACAACACAATCTCATAGGGTTTGTTATCAGCTCGACTGAGCCTAAACTTAGAAAGAGCTTTAACCCTGCACCCTTTCATGGGCCTCTCGTGGTGTTTATGTGGGCCAAAGATCCATGTTGTGGTCTGTGGTCAGGACAGGGCGTTTTGGTCTAGGCTGATCTTTTTTCCAACACTGTAAGTGCCAGCCAAATTCTCCACATATGTTTTAATTCCTAGACTTTGCTTCAGATGGGACAACAGCTCCCGTTTGCATGCAAACTTTTCTACCGTGAGGCCTGGACATGAGCGACTGCCCCAAATCCAGTATATGTTTGTGTGTTCAGTATAGAAAGTACACTCACTGTTTGGAGATTTGAGAAATGAATGTGTGTAGGCAGGGAAAGCTCTCGCTGATCCGTCGTGAGACTCGGAGAAAGTGACTCGTATGTTGTAAATCATGGCTGTGTTTGTAATCTAGCGGTTGGGATGACAGAAACACACATTTTTTTCTGTCAGTACAGCCAAGACAGAAGATCAAGTCCTGGGTTTGACAGTAAGTTGGTCTGGCACTTCTCACGCAAATAAATGAACTACAGGCATACTCTGAATAGAAACTTTTTTATTTATGTTTTTTTTTTTTTTTTGATCACATGGACTGAATAAACATTACATTCTTAACATATCTAAGTGAATTAATTTGTTGTCTAAAACTATTACACACATTTCAGTTTATTGAAATAAAGCTGAAATAAAATATAAATATTACAAAAACTTTAAATGAAAATTAGAAATGTTGCCTTGGAAACTGAAATAAGTTTCCAAGGCAACTATAAATTACTAGTTGAAGCTCTAAAATTAAATTATTTTATCTGGAAATAAATAAAAACTAAAACTATCTGAAACAAACTAAAACTAAAATAAAATTTAAAAAAAATAAATAGCAATATATAATAAAATGACAAAAGCCCATTAAAAATGACTAAAACATGAAAGCTAAAAATATTTTTTTTTAAAAATAAAAGCTAATTCAAAATAACACTGCAATATTTTTTGGTTAATATTATTCAAAATATTAATAAAACTATTGAAACTTAAATAAAAATTAAAATAACACTGCAATATTTTTCGATTAATATTATTTAAAGTATAAATAAAACTTTATTGAAACTTGAATAAAAACTAAAATAACACTGCAATATTTTTGGATTAATTTTATTCAAAATAATAATTAAACTGTATTGAAACTTAAATAAAAATTAAAATAACACTGCAAAAATTTTTGATTAATATTATTTAAAATATTAATAGGACTGTATTGAAACTTAAATAAAAACTAAAATAACACTGCAATATTTTTGGATTAATATTATTCAAAATAATAATTAAACTGTATTGAAACTTAAATAAAAACTAAAATAACACTGCAATATTTTTGGATTAATATTATTCAAAATAATAATTAAACTGTATTGAAACTTAAATAAAAACTAAAATAACACTGCAATATTTTTGGATTAATATTATTCAAAATAATAATTAAACTGTATTGAAACTTAAATAAAAACTAAAATAACACTGCAATATTTTTGGATTAATGACATCTGTACATTGTGGAACGTTTAGTTCTAATCTGGATTTAACAGTCTCTGTGAAAATGCATGTATTTTTATCCATCCAGGCTGATTATGTATTTAGCACAGTTCACATCAAGCATCACTAGTACTATATCTTATACTTAGAGTTAGAGATCTGAACAAACCTCTATTCTTGAGCATTAAACATAACTGCACAGTTTGTGCTACGGACATGAACTATAACTCAAACTGGCTTGTTGAGGAGAGGTGTGCTGTTACTAAGCAATTGCACTTGTATTTTTGGCCTGGTGGAAGAACAGAAAACACACACACACACTGTTGAGAGATATCTAAGGAGCAGAAAAGTAAAATGCTCTTGAATCGCACCAGTAAGCATGCAAGCACAACTCCAGTGTTGAGTGACGACATGAAATAAGATGGAAACAATATTTTCTTTATGCTTCTGAGCATGTAAGGTAATGATTAAATATTAGACCCCAGAGAATGGCAGTCTATTTCTGTTGCCCACAGGCTGTATTGCCATCTGGCCTGAGTGCTGGCCAGTCCCGGCATGCCAAGAATGTCTGCATAGGCTGCTCTGGGTCACTCCATCATTTTCACTTTACAAGAAACTCACTAAAACTCTGATTCAAAACCAGAAATGTGCTCCAATATATGCTTGTATGCCAATATACACACACACTAGAGCTGCACGATTAATCGTTAAACAATCGCGATCTCGATTCAAACATCCATGTGATCTTATTCCTAAATGACAGCGATTCACCTGTGTCTATTAAACCTTTGGCAAGTCCGGTCACAGTGAACATTCAGATCTGCATTAGCGCTGAGCCAGAGAGAGCCGTTGTCATGTGAAACATACAAACAGTCTTTTCAACCACACAGTATCGTTATTTCTGTGTTACAATCATTCAAATTATCACAGAAGTACTAGCATAATAGTTCGGATATAAACATAGATGTGTACAGTATGATCAAAATAGAGCAGATCACCTTTTGAAAGTATTACATTAAAAACTTTGTTCAAATTGTTTTGCAAATTATTTCTCAAAGCTACATTTTTGGAATGAGGTAAATACTGTCAGTATATATATGTTTTTATTTACAGGTAATTAAACAAATTATTTGGGAAAGATTAATACATTTAAGTTGGAATGCAGTAAAATTAAGTTAGACTAATGTAAATAATTGGATTGAACGAACTCAAATAATATAAGTGTGATTGACCTAGTGAAATTAAGTTGATTAAAAGTAATACATTAAGTTGAAAAAAGGTCATTTTTTAGGTGTTTCCAACTGAAGTAATTTTTTTAAGTATATCAACTGTTTGCTTTTTACAGTGTAACATGACACTTCAAATACAGATTGTATCAATTACATCGTTACACCCGTAGGTGGCGACAAGTGACTGTTAAAAATGTAATGTCATTTAATCATTTATTCAAGAGATTCTTTCAAAAACGCTGAAACAATCTTTATGAGTGAGTCATTGAATCATTCATTCAACCTGATTTTTTTTTTTTAATAATTCATTCAAATTATGTTTGAATAAATGCTTCTTTTTTTTTTTAAACGGACTGCAGTCATTAACATTTTGTCAGAACCTCTAGTAAATTGCATGCTATCTTGTTTAGTTGTCTATACAGGATTGTGGGAGAATCATTTTAAAACAAAAAAAAAAAAAAAAAAAAATCATGATTCTCAATTTATCCAGAATCGTGCAGCTCTAACACATACAGTGGCCCCTGAGAGCATATGAATGCTATTGTATTATATTAAAATATCAAACAACTGGCATCTGCAAACACATGATGCTCAAATAATGTCTCTAGTAAAACAAATTTTTGTAAAAAAATTTTTTAGTGGATGTATAAAGTCAATGTTTTTACTATGTTTTACTTTTTAAGAAATTAATACTTTCAGCAAGGATGCATTAAATTGATTAAAAGTGATAGTAAAGACATTTATAATGTTACAAAAGTTTTCTATTTCAAATAAATGCTGTTCTTTTGAACTTTCTATTCAGAAAAGGAAAAAAGTAACACTATTTCCACAAAAAATATGAAGCAGCGCAACTGTTTTCAACAATGATAATAATCATAAATGTTTCTTGAGCAGCAAATCATCATAGAATGATTTCTGAAGGATCATGTGACACTGAAGACTGGAGTAATGATGATAAATTCAGCTTTGATCACAGGAATAAATTACACTTTACTATATATTCACATAGAAAACTGTTTTTATTTTTGATGAAATAAATGCAGCCTTTGTGAGCAGAAAAGACTTAAAAACATTAAAAAATCTTACCAATAGTAACGGTAGTGTATATTTAATTATAAATAGGATAAAGTTTGTTTAAAAAAAAAAAAAGTAAAGTAGTTTTTGTGCTACCTTCCTTTAAAATAAATGTTTGATTTTGTTATTTGTTGCAATGATGTTCACACATTTTTAAGTGTAATTTGTACTTGATGTGCAGTATATTTGTCTCTCCAAAATCTAACATCTATTCAAGCTGTATCATATATTATTCATGCCTTGAGAATATCAAAATGACACATTTGAAGCATTAAACCTACTACAAAAACAGTGATCTTTGCATGAAGGTCCATCAAGTCAGTGGACCGTGTCTACCCACCGCATGCAAGACCATCTGTGCTTAACCTTCACATTAGAGTATAAACAAAGAATGGAAGTGTATCGAGAGCCTGCAGCAGAGCACCACTAAAACAACAGTTAGCTACATTTCATGAACTCATGCCAACAATTGTATTACACACAGGCCTGGTTGCACAGGTGACAGATGGTGCAGCTGATTAAAAAAGGTCTTGTGTAGTTCAAAGAGTAATTGCACAAAGGTTCTCAGCCACATGCTGCCAGAAACTATAAACTGTTTATTGTGTGAATGTGCACCACTCTAGGTTGTTTATTGCAATGTTGAGCCCCTTAGAAAAGCTAACTGTTTGGCAGATTATCAGAATGTTTTTACAATTCATCAACTGAGAAATAGGCTTTAGCGTTTTGGAGATGTACTATAACAAATAAGGCATGAGCGATGTGTAAGTTGCGCTATCACGAAAACTTCCAGGAATGAATTTGGTCTCCATTAAAGTGACCTGAGATCGGAAATTAGGAATTTACACCTTTCTATCATTGCACTCAGTGTAAATAAACATCACTATTTCTGTTTCTAGTAAGTTTATAAGACAAAGTATGTGGCGCTGCGACAACTTACGGAAGGATTTGATTCGAAAGCATTTCCAAACAAACATCTAATGTGACTTATGAGAGAACGGTCTCAGAGTTTTTGAACTGCGCCGTAAGACAATTCAGTGGAAAATTAAACGCAGAGTATAGGATAAACAAATCCAAATTCAAAAGCGTGTGTTATTCCCATTTGGAAGTCGCTTTGGATAAAAGCATTTCTAAATTATTAAATGTAAACACATTTTTGGCATCCTACATCTGAGAGTTTTTTTAGTTAAATCCACGGACATGAATACAGAATTAATGTGAGAGCTTTATTTCGATGGTCCACTTTAGACATTCTATGGTAACACTTTATTTTACAGTGTCATTGTTACATATACTATGTTGCCAAAAGTATTGGGATACCGCTCCAAATCATTGAATTCAGGTGTTCCAATCACTTCCATGGCCACAGGTGTATAAATCAAGCACTAGGCATGCAGACGCTTCTACAAACATTTGTGAAAGAATGGGTCGCTCTCAGGAGCTCAGTGAATTCAAGTGTGGTACCGTGATAGGTTGCACCTGTGCAATAAGTCCATTCGTGAAATTTCCTCACTACTAAATATTCCACGGTCAACTGTTAGTGCTATTATAATTGGGAAGCAATTGGGAACAACAGCAACTCAGCCACGGAGTGGTAGGCCACAAAATCACAGAGCGGGGTCAGCGCATGCTGAGGGTCACAGTGCACAGAAGTCACCAACTTTCTGCAGAGTCAATAGCTACAGACCTCCAAACTTCATGTGGCCTTCAGATTAGCTCAAGAACAGTGTGTAGAGAGCTTCATGGAATGGGTTTCCATGGCCGAGCAGCTCATCCAAGCCTTACATCACCAAGTGCAATGCAAAGCGCGGGATGCAGTGGGGTAAAGCACGCCGCCACTGGACTCTAGAGCAGTGAGACGTGTTCACTGGAGTGACCAATCACGCTTCTCTGTCTGGCAATCCGATGGATGAGTCTGGGTTTGGCGGTTGCCAGGAGAATGGTACTTGCCTGACTGCATTGTGTCAAGTGTAAAGTTTGGTGGAGGGGGGATTATGGTGTGGGGTTGTTTTTCAGGGGTTGGGCTTGGCCTCTTAGTTCCAGTGAAAGGAACTCTTAATGCTTCAGCATACCAAGACATTTTGGACAATTTCATGCTCCCAACTTTGTGGGAACAGTTTGGGGATGGCCCCTTCCTGTTCCAACATGACTGCGCACCAGTGCACAAAGCAAGGTCCATAAAGACATGGATGAGCGAGTTTGGTGTGGAGGAACTTGACTGGCCTGCACAGAGTCCTGACCTCAACCCGATAGAACACCTTTAGGATGAATTAGAGCGGAGACTGCGAGCCAGGCCTTCTCGTCCAACATCAGTTCCTGACCTCACAAATGCGCTTCTAGAAGAATGGTCAGAAATTCCCATAAACACACTCCTAAACCTTGTGGAAAGCCTTCCCAGAAGAGTTGAAGCTGTTATAGCTGCAAAGGGTGGGCCAACTCCATATTAAACCCTACGGATTAAGAATGGGATGTCATTAAAGTTCATGTGCATGTAAAGGCAGGCGTCCCAAAACTTTTGGCAATATAGTGTATGTTACATGTAGTTACTATAGTAATACCTATAAATTGTGCATAATTACATGCAACTAACCCTAAACCAAACCCTAATCCTAACCCTAATGTAGGTACTTAAATGTATATAATTACAGTGTAACAGACCCCTTAAAATAAAGTGTCACCCATTCTATTAACTATAAATATCTTTGCAACTACATGTCAACTAGCAGTCATTAGAGTATTAATAGACTGTCTGCTTAATATCTGCTAACTCTTTGTTTTGATGCTCCACCAACAGACATTCTATGGACTATAAGTAACTTTACAACTACATGTCAACTTATTCTACTAACCCGAACCCTAACCTAACAGTCTACTAATACTCTAGTGAAAGTTAGTTGACATGTAGTTGCAAAATTACTTATAATTAGTAGAATTTCTAAAGTGAACTATTGAAATAAAGTGTAAGCCAAATAAATATAAATGTTGCACAAATAAAATGTTAATTAACTGTTTTTTTTTTTTTTTTTTGCAATATTACTGAGTAATAAAAATAAACAGATTATGATATTATTTAAATGTCAATCATTTGTGAGCACTTTCAAATTGTGACCGCGTCTTGCACGCTTTGAAGCCAAAAGCTTCATACACCGCGAAACTATACCTCTCGGCTGTGCACATACTGAAAGTTTGCAAAGAGCAGGTTAATAATTTAATAATTCTTTATTATTTAAAGAATAATAGTAAACAAAACTAAATAATTTCATAATAAAATAGATGCTGTAGAATTATCTCATTGTCCAAAACTCCCTACTATGGAACATGAACCATAATATTCCTAACTAAAAATTCTTAAAAATTTCAAATTAACTAAGACCCAACAATTACATCAGCCAGTCTGTTATTTTCACTTCATCCTCACTGCCAAAATGACTGATGCCTCAGAGTTAGTATCTGCACCCATCATCATTTGCACGATATTGGCACACGGCAGCATTCCATTGGCTTGCAGCTGTGATGTTTATCTTAGCCTGCCCAAATATTAAGAATTAGATGACTTTTGTGTCATGATCTTAGATATTGCAGGAGCAAAAATGTCATTCACTTCACATAGTTCAAATGATTGCATCAGTCAGTGTTACTTCAAACGAAAAAATCTTTAAATATGTAATAGTTTGATACATTTATTAACTTTGAAATGTATATATTGTAATGACCTTTTTTGTACATACTTTACAGTTTGACATTTTATTGCTAACGTAACGATTATTATTATTATAAGTGGTTGTACTATTTCAGTTATCAATATTTTATGATGCATTTTCAAATTAAAACATGCTCTGAATCCGCTCATGCCAGCACATTTCATTTTAGTAATGAGTTTGCGTGCAAAAGCTTTCCCACTAGTTATTGCCAGTAATCATCTTCCAATCCCTGTTTGAAGGCCACCAGGATTTTGCGGATCCCGATGTGGCAACAAACAAAATGTTCTTTCAGCACTCACTTGACATCACATAATCCAGTGGCTCTAAAAGCGCTTTAGGTTTCCCTCGAGGAACAAAGCTTAAGCCTTTAATGGAGGTCCGTCACTGCTGCTACCCATGATTCAATGCTTGACTGAGTAATCCTATGAAACACTTTGTGTATCATTTGGTGGAAAACTCATCAAAATCCCCAGAGGTATTGCTGTGACACGACAACTGATTTGCTGACAGACCGTTTCTTCTTGTTTAATATTTTCAAAAACTAGCCTGTTGTAAAATAGCGCATTTTAGGTTTAAGCAAAAAAACTATATATTTTTTTCTTTTTCTTGCACTGGACAATTTTGAGATTTGGGGCTATTTTGCTTCCATAATATGTCATCTTTCAGACATCTAAAAATCACATTTAAGTGTTTATTTTATTGCACTTTTTATCCAGTTACATATAGATTTCAGTGACAATACATATATTGAAAGGCCACTTCAGCAGCACTTACATACACCAAACTTTACAGTTTTATTTCTATCTATATTCTATATCATTTGCCTGATTTTATAAAAATTTTAATCCTAAAAACATGGATTTGATAAAAAGAGATATCCAAAATCCTAGATGTAAAAACCTTTAACTCTAACGAAACAACAAAATGAAACAAGAATTTTGAAACCGGCTTTATCCAATGTTCAGATGGAAATGTATGCAAATTGGTGCATATTTAATTGGATAGTGTCTCATTTGCAATTTTAAGGCAAGCCTCTCCAGGTGAATAGGGTAAAAAATGAACTAATAGATCATCATACTTCTCCAGTTGATTGATTACATTAAGAATTGCAACAAAAAAAATTGTATCACAAGTTTTCTGAAATGTTATGTTTAAATATGCAAATGAGGCATTATCTAATTAAATATGCACTAATTTGCATACATTTCTAGAACAAAAAATCTGAACATTGGATGAAGTCAGGTTCAAAATTCTTGTTTTCTTTTGACATATTAGAGTCAAATGTTTTTACAGAGGGGGTTTTGGATTTCTATATCACTCCATAAATCAGAAAATACTGTCAACAGTGTTATTTTAGGAATAAAATGTTGCATAAAATCAGGTGAATGAACCCCTTGGTAAAAACCTTCAGAATATAGATAAAATAAAACTGTACAGTTTGGTGTATGTAAATGCTGCTGAAGTGTACATTTCTGGCTCAGAGAAGGAGAAAAACACTCATTTTGAGAAAACGGCCTTTAAGGATATGCGCTGTAATTGAAATCTACAGACGCAAATAGATAAAGTGCTATAAAAGATACACTTAAAAGTGTATTTCTTTCCACTAATCTGAAAAAAAAAAAAAAAAAAAACACTAAAAAGCCATAAAATTGGCTCAAAATTGACAGATGCATCAAAAAAACATGCTGCCTTAAATTTTTAAGTACACTCAACTTGGATGTTTAAGTCATTTCAACTTAAATTACATTAAACTGACTTTAAAAAAAAATGAGCTGAATCTTGTATAACCAAAAACGACGAGTTAAAGCAATGTAAAAACATATGTTGTCATAACTTATTGAGCATATCATTTTTATAATGTACTGTGATTAATCAGCAGGGTGATATTTATTAGTTCAAATGTTTCACCTGTGGTGTCTTGCCTTAAGTTTACTACACTTGTTTTGTTTGCTCTTTAGGCAAGACTGACGAGTTAGTGAGCTACTTTCTGATAAGATATGGAAATGAGCCATCACAAAAGTTCGGCTTACCACCCTCTGCAGGATCTCTTTGCTCTTGTCGTCAGTGCAGAAGTCTGAGAACATGTTCCTGTGCATGAACACCAGGCCGTTGAGGAAGAGCCAGGAGGCCAGCCACAGCAGGACGACCAGCAGCGCGCTCCTGCGGCACACCTTCACCCCCAGCCACCTGAGGGCCGAGCCCAGGGCCCTGCGCAGGGACCGCCGCATCTGTCGGGACCCCCTTCCCCAGGAGCCCTCTGGTTTCCACTCAAGGGTGTGGGAGTCTGTGGCATCTGTGGTGTCGTAGAGGATATCTGGCTCGCTCTGCTCTACGTTTGCGGTTAACCGTCCTCTCGGGGGACTCGCATGCCTGGTCGCGGCGCTCTGTTGCTGCACTGCCTCCTGTTATGCGGATCACTCTCTCTCTCTCTCTCTCTCTCTTAAGCTTCCTCTACGCCTTCCTGCGTTTGTTTTGTGAATGAACGAGGCGAGCAGTGGTGTGTGAAGAACGCCTCAGACTTTCTCTGCCTCATTCACCACTTCATTCCCACCCCCCAGATGTCTCTCACATTGACTCTTTCTCTTGAATTCAGTGTGTTTTCACTCTCTCTCTCTCTCTCTCTCTCTCTCTCTCTCTCTCCATACAACACTCCACCTTTTTTCCCTCTGCCTCCCGCCCCCTTCTTGAGTGCTTTCCTCCTTTGGGTTGCCTTCTTCTGTTTCCAAGGCAGCCAGGCCTTTCCTGACAGCACACAGACCTTGGCGTGCCGGATTCGTCTCTTGTGCCAAGCACAGACCCTCAGATTACTCCTCTTGAAATCCTGTTTGCAATTTAAGCACCGCAAACAAAACAACACAGGCTGCCGTGTACCAGTATTACTGGTTATTTGATTAGAGACAGATTCTCCCACGGTGATAATGCCCACATATTTGATTTGCAGAAGCAGGTCGAGCGCTGAGCCTGCAGTTCTGCTGGGAATCTCAGCGGTCGTTTTTTCCCTTCGATTGTGAGAGTCTGCAGGAGCAGCCGCAGGTGAACAGAATCCCTAATCGCTCGGCTCATAAAAGAAAGTGCTTTCTTGCCAAGAGCAAGAATCGTTCATCTGTTTTATGTGTTTCTTTAAACATCGACACGTTGGAGACGAGTGTCTCGGGTTGCTTTAATTGCCAATTAGATAGGCTTGTGCCGTCAGTGAGGGATTCTGTCTTCAAACGTATTAATGCTATCAGCAAATCACAGATACTCTTGAGATGGCCTGTGCTTTCTCATAGCCCGTGAACCGATGAATAAGCACATTGTTTGAATGGACGCTTGTTTTCTCCTTGAGGGTCTTGCTTAAGGGCTTGTATGAGGTCATTCAGAAATACAATAATTAGCTTATTAAATGTCAATGAAAATGATTTTATATTATATTTTGTAATTTATTCCTGTGATCAAAGCTGAATTTTCAGCATCTTCAGTGTCACATGATCCTTCAGAAATCATTCTAATATGATGATTTTCTGCTCAAGAAACATTTATTATTATTATCAATGTTGAAAACAGTTCAACTGCTTCATATTCTATTCATAAATCTACTATTATAATTGTTTTTACTGTCATGTTTGATCAATTTAATGCACCCTTGCTGTATAAAAGTATTATTTAAAAAATAGTTTGTAAAGCGATAATTATGGTTTTAACAATATATATATGTAAAGAACACAATTTAAAAGGTAATTTAAAACACCTAAATGTCACAGATAAATCAAACTGACTTTTTATCCCACAAAGAAAGTGTAATCCTGCCATCTTGTGATACTATGATGCTGTTACAATATAAAAGGATGTTATTTATGGATTTGGGCAAAAAAAACTATCCCTAAGTATTAAAAACATTAAAAACATCAGTGATTGATGAGCTCGACTGGTAGATCATGCAGCTAGAAATGCAAGTTTTGAATGAATATACTGATGCACAGCACAGGTTAAGAGGTCTGCTAAATGTAAATGTCATCTCTAGCTTCCTCCTTTCAGAGGTTTTATGGCTCTCATGTGGGCTTTTAAAGCAGCTTTGCCACTTGAATCATTTTCCCCTTTATGCTCTTTTATTCTCCTATACTCGTGTCTGCAGAAACATTGTTTCAGGAAGAATATTGCTCTGTTTCAGTCTATTATTAGAACGGGCAGGGTTACTGATACAACAACAAACATGTTAGCAACGCCCTCAATATTTACTATATAAACACGTTTCTTCTTCACATAATACATTTACTTTGCTTCTGCAATATTTCCTATGGGTTGGTTCATAACTGAACCAACATAAATCTCTTATTTACATTTTCATTAAATATAAACTGTCTTCACTGTGCATTGTTGTGTTCGAAAAGGCTGGAGGCTGTTGGACTGTTTTGAACACATGAATTGCTCGTCAATCCTCACTCACACTTAAAGATGCTACTTTCCAGGAGGGTTTATAAAGTGCAAATCAAAGCAGGCTACAGCTCACCTGTCCTTACACCTTCACGACACAACTCCAGTTTGAACACAATGAGATTTCCTCAGTCATTGAGCACCACCTGGTGGTAAACATAAGTAATCTGCCCAAAATATATATATATTTTTACAGGTTTTTTTATTTGCTTTGGTACTATTTTCACAAGTAAGGTGCACATTTTCAAAAATCACAGCTAGTCATTCTTTCAAAACCCGATCCCGTGCTTATACACATTTTCAGTCCACATAATCATTGTTTCAAAACACAAGATTACTGTAATATGTAATGAGAACATTTGGTTTAATCTCCAAAACACAACAGTATGATCTTCTTTCAATTTAGTACTTTTAACAATCAGTTCATTCAATAGCAAACAATGCAAGATACATGTTTCAAATCATTCTTGTTTCTGAGTTAATTACAGTAATACAGGCTACAGACGGCACATTAGAAAATACACTTACATTACCTGACTTATGTAATTGAATCCATGATGTTTGTAATAGTATGTGTGTTATCAGGTGTGATGAAGTATGACACAGCCATGAGGATTTGTGCTAGACCAGTTTGCTGCCAATACAGAGGGCCCTATCATACACCCGGTGCAATGCGACGCCAGGCCTGATGCAAGTGTTTTTTTGCTAGTTTCAGCCCGACGCAGTTATCATTTTCACGTCCAGCTCCACGTTGTTTAAATAGCAAATGCACTCGTTCCCATCTGTTCACCCATGGGCGTGCTGGTCTGAAAACCAGGTGTGTTCAGGAGCATTGTTGGCTCGTTGCTATTTTGAGGAACTAAAAACGCAGTATTTTTTGTGTTAATTAAAGGGTGTGATAGTAATATGCGCCTATAGGCGGTGCACAACACGTACACTCTGCTTATTACACACACAGGGACGCGCAGCAGCACACAAATATTTTTAAATATTAAAAATAAAAGGATTCCTCTCTGAAGAAGCATTCAGTCTTTCCGCTTGCAAATTCCTCCATGTAAATAGCGAATCCGCCATGGTGCGAGCGCAACTGGCTTTTAAAGGGAATGGGAGATGAGACTCTGATTGGTTTATTGCACGTTACGCCCAAAACATACCCATGACTCATTAAGAGACTAGGTACAACCCTTTTGGACCATGCGCCTGGCACGCCAACCGTTTTTTTCGTCGTTAAACTAGCAAAAGTGGATTTGGACACGCCCTAAGTGCACCAGCGCCATGAGCTTCAGACCATGTGCTCAGATCGGTAAAATAGGGCCCAGTAGATGTTCTCACTGTACCATATGACTGAATCTATACTCTGGTTGACCTTTACAAATGAAGGGTGAGTTACAGTAATATGGCATCTGTTTACAGTATCACATGGCATGCATACTGTAATGTGAAATGTTGTATTTGATGCCATCTGTCTCCCTTTTTCTGATGCGTCTCTGATCAATCTGATGTTATACAGTCAATGATGGTTTCCTCTCCCTTTTATTCTGCTCTATATTCACAAATTGCAAATTTCTCTCTCTCTCACACACACGCGTGCACACACTTTGAACATAGTGGCGGTTAAAGATAAATCACTTATGTAAAAAGAATTCATTACATTTGGTTATCCATGTCGGAAATTGCAAACAAGTTCTAGAAACTATGTCTATAGAATCAATATCTATAGGTGTACCAAACTATTCATTGATTAACCATCAAGTTCAGTTGGATTAAATAACAGACAAATGTATTAAACTGAACGAGAAGAGATGCAAATCAAAAGTTTGATAGCAAGAGCTTTATGAAAGGCAGTTACTGTGAATGAAATGTTTATATAGATAAAACACTTATTTTGTTTATTGTACTAACACAATTGAAAATATGTTGAAATGTTTGGGGAAAAAAAGTGCACTTTTGATGATCTGTTGTGATATTAGTACTTAGAGTTTTGAAAATGTACCAATTGCTTGTGAAAATCGTGCCAAAACAATAAAAAAAAGTCATCATCTGCATTTTTGAAAAGTATTGTTATTCTAACGCCTACACTGTCACAGTTGGCTGAAGACTCAGAAGATCACAATCAAACATAAACTTAATCTTAACTTCACAGGAACATGCAGACAGGCAACAGACAGAAACGAGATCATTAACTAAACACAGCTGAACAGAACTAAACTAATGAGGGTAACCTAGGAAACAGACAAGTGGCGGGAAACTAAGACAAAGGAACATGTGACAGAATCAAAACACAACGGGAACACCAAACAAGCAGACAGACATGTGACATACACAGAGAATTTTAAATTGCTTAACAT
Organism: Coreius guichenoti; assembly: GCA_039654105.1. NCBI lineage: Eukaryota > Metazoa > Chordata > Actinopteri > Cypriniformes > Gobionidae > Coreius > Coreius guichenoti. The sequence continues at coordinate 4,016,705 of CM077189.1, forward strand.
TTTTCAGCTATTTTTTTTAACCTGACATGGTACATTTCTATATGTGTCGTCATCACTGTTGGGGGTAAAGCATTACAAGTAACTTGAGTTCCCTTTCAGTCAGTACACTACGAGTTACGTCAGTTACTGACGAAATGGGGGTTTCACTTAGAAGCCAATCGCCTTTGAGCTCTACAAAACGAGCCAATGGCATGAAGATGCCATGGGTCTGCGGAATTTGCATAACGCAACCCCGCCCCACCGCGTGGGTATAAAGGGCGTTGCGTGGCAATCTCGCATTATGTTTCTGCTTCAGAGCCGAGTGTTACTGCCTGAGCGTTTTCTCTCTTCAAGACGAGTGTCTCTCCAGAGTGTTGGTGTTACGGCGCGTTCTAGCGAGTTCCGCATTCCTGTCTGATCTGTGCAGTGATCTAGCACAGCGTGTGTGTTCTCCCTAGGCGCTTCGGCATTCTGCAGAGCAAAGACTCCTCTCTAAAAGAGCTGCACGTGGCACATCTTTTTCAAGATGTCTCGCCCGTGCTCCGTTTCTGGGTGCGGTCGGCTGGTTCCTCCGTTTGACGGGCATGATCGCTGTTTGGCATGCTTGGGCCTCGTGCACGCCGAGCGCGCGTTCATGGATGAGTCATGTTCCCACTGCGGGAACATGGCCATCGCAGTGTTGCGGTCAAGACTCCATGATCTCCGTGCTGGAGGGAGAGTCCCCTCTACCACACCCCAACCTATTCCCTCCACGAGTGGGAATACTTTGGCTGGTGGTCAGGGTGACTTGAGGGTGACGGTGTGGGCCAACCTGACGAATCCTCCTCGGGCCACACCCCCTTCTAGCACACTGCAACCTGTGGTGTTGCCAGATGAGGGCGCAGGTGTTTCCCGTCCTGGGCCCTGCGTTTCATTTGGCGCACCGGCGGAGGATGCTATGTCGATCGCCGCATCACAAGGTGGGCTGGATTCCTCCGGAGATGACGATTCGGCTGTGTTGCCTCCTTCGGGAGTCCCAGCATTGCCCGAGTCTGATCCAGAGCTCACAGCCATGCTTTCCCGGGCGTCCGAGGTTCTTGGGCTTGTGTGGAACCCTCCGCCATGTCCCGAGCGCTCTCGGCTAGATGATTGGTATCTGGGGGCGGCCCGTGCCGAAGGCGCCCATCAGCCCCCAGTGCCCTTCTTCCCGGAAGTGCATGAAGAGGTGTCGAAGTCGTGGAAGTCTCCCTTGACTTTTCCCCTTCACTGCCCTCGATGGCGGCACGGTGAAAGGGTACACTGGGGTTCCCCCTGTTGAGCGCTCTGTTGCGATGCAACTGTGTCCGCAGAGCGCTGCGACGTGGCGTGGTGACCCAAAGCACCCATCCAAGGCCTGTAGGTTTACGTCTACTCTGGTGGCGAAGACCTACAGAGCTGCAGGCCAGGCCGCGTCCGCCCTGCATGCGATGGCCACCCTTCAGGTCTAGCAGGCCAAGGTGCTCAGAGACATGCACGAGGGCAATGCTGACCCCGCGTTAATGCAGGAGCTGCAGGCGGCCACCGACCTCGCTCTACGAGCGACGAAGGTGACCGCTCGCTCTCTCGGTCAGGTGATGTCCACTTCTGTGGTCCAGGAGCGCCACCTTATGGCTCAACCTGGCCGATATGAGAGAATCTGAGCGAACCCGTTTCCTCAATTCTCCCATTTCCCAGGATGGGCTATTCGGCGCTCGGTTTGCTTCATATGAGACCGCTTTAGCACTGGCTTCGCGATCGAGTCCCGAGATGGGCATGGCAACACGGCACGCTCTGGGTCCCAGTGACTCGGGCCTGCTGTCAGACCTTCACCCCGTGGGCGAACCTCAGTTTTCTACGAGCAGGTGTTCCCCTAGAACGAGTTTCCAGGCATGTTGTTGTATCAACAGATGCCTCTGCCACAGGCTGGGGTGCCATGTGCAATGGACATGCTGCCGCGGGCTCCTGGAGAGGACCCCAGTGCCTATGGCATGTCAATTGCCTCGAGTTGCTGGCCGTACGTCATGCCCTGCACCGCTTCCGAGCCCCGCTCAAGGACAAGCACGTACTGGTCCGTTCAGACAGCACGGCGACAGTAGCGTACATCAACCGACAAGTTCCACTACGTTCCCGCCGGATGTCGCAACTCGCCCGCCATCTCCTCCTATGGAGTCAGAAGCATCTGAGGTCGCTTCGTGTCGTTCACATCCCGGGAGAACTGAATCGTGCAGCCGACGAGCTGTCACGGTTTCAGCCGCTTCCGGGGGAATGGAGACTCCATCCCCAGACGGTTCAGCTGATTTGGGAACAGTTCGGCGATGCACAGATAGATCTGTTTACCTCCCACGACTCTTCCCATTGCCGCTGGCGCACAGCTGGCCGCGGGGCCCACGCAAGTATGCGTTTCCCCCAGTGAGCCTTCTCGCACAGGTTCTGTGCAAGATCAGGGAGGACAGGGAGCAGGTCCTCTTGGTCGCCCCATATTGGCCCGGCCGGACCTGGTTCTCAGAACTCATACTCCTTGCGACAGCCCCTCCCTGGTCGATCCCTCTGAGGAAGGACCTCCTTACTCAGAGACGGGGCACCGTATGGCACCCACGTCCCGACTAAGACTATACAGTAAAAATACTTTTTTTTATTTCAACTTTCAAGGAAGAATTGCTGAAGATGCATTTCGGTTCAGTTGACAAGGCAGATCTCATTACAACACAATGCTACATTACCATCACATGCATTTATAGACTCACAATGAAGGCATCTGGGGATGTTTGGGGTTTGGCTCTTGTCTGTCTTGTAGTTTTTGTAGTTCTCGTGTCAGGTCTTTGTTATGCATTTCCTATATCTTGATTGTTGCCATTTGTTTCTAGTTTGTTAAATGATTGCTAGTGTGTTTAAATGACTCTAATTGTCCTATTTGTGTTTTATGTAACCAGGCTTATGGAAAAGCTGCATAACAACACAAAAATACAGTGGCAGATGCTTGTTTTATACTTTTCCCCACATGGCCATAAATGTGCCACAGCTGTGCTGTCTACTGAAGTCTACCCTGGTAACACTGTCTTTCACATCCCAATTATGAGACCATACTGTGTTGATTCCCTGGCATATCTGACAGGCTGTTTTATATTCAGCACCAGTTCTGCCATATCAGCTTGGATCAACCGTTGGCCTTACAGAGACAATGGGCACTCGACTACCAGGCAGACGTGTGTTGACAGAGAGCTGAATACTGCTCGTCATGTATTTGGCATAATGAACTTAGCACAACATCATTAGTTCATTAGTCTCAGTATGTGATGTATTGCCTGGAGCAGGTGACCAACATGTCAATGATGAGCCACAAACCCTAACAGCAACAACCATGATTACAGATCCATGGAAACTGTAAAGATTAATTAATAGTTGACATTTTCTTGAGGTTGATTTTCAAGCATATTAGTATTTTGGTAACACTTTACATTAAGGTTCCCTTTGTAAAGGGTTAATAAAGGTGTTTTTAAATGACTAATAACTAATTTACAAATGCATTATAAATCGTTGATAAGCAGTTATAACTGCATGACTAAAAAGGGTGACTTTAACGCAATACCTGCCAAATAGTGAGCCATTTTTAACTCACATGTTATAAATGCTTAATAAATGTATTTATTCACACTTATTTAACTCAACCATTTATTAATGAGTTACAAACATTAATAACCTGTGAAAGTGAACCTTAATGAACGTGAACACATGTGAATCATTTATTAATGAGTTACATGATTCACAGGTGTTCACTTTACATTAAGGTGGACTTTCACAGGTTATTAATGTTTGTAACTCATTAATAAATGGTTCACGTGTTCACGTTCATTAATGTTTACTTTCACAGGTTATTAATGTTTGTAACTCATTAATAAATGGTTCACATGTTTACACTAAGGTTCACAAGTAACTAATATTGGAATATTCATTATTAATATCTCATCAAGTTATTGTGCTCGTTTTTTTTTTCTTCTCCAAAATAACGTTTGATAATTTCATCTTGATAAACAAGAAGTTGATAGGCATAATTTGCTTTTTGTGGAATATCATGGGAGTAACTTTTGGTAAGGAACATTTTAAGAAAAGTGGCAGTCATTTAGGCAGAGATATTAATGAGAAAACCACAAATACAACACCCTTCAGTCTCACTATGATAGTCTATTTTTGCTGCATTATGAAATAAATCAGGAATCTGGTTTTGAGTTAAATAAGTGTGAATAAATACATTTATTAATCATTTATAACGTGAGTTAAAAATGGCTCACTATTTGGCAGGTATTGCGTTAAAGTCACCCTTTTTAGTCATGCAGTTATAACTGCTTATCAACGATTTATAATGCATTTGTAAATGAGTTATTGGTCATTTAAAAACACCTTTATTAACCCTTTACAAAGGGAACCTTAATGTAAAGTGTTACCAGTATTTTTTTTACTTGTTTGGTGCTTTATGTTTAAAAAACACAAGGATTGGCTTCAGTTCTGAGTTTATTCTGTCAGTGAATATTAATGTGCTTTGTAAACTAGTCAAGTGTTTTAAGTCAAGTCAAGTCAAGTCACCTTCATTTATGTAGAGCTTTTCACAATATAGATTGTTTCAAAGCAGCTTTACAGTGATAATAGGAAATTAATGGAAGAGAGGTTGTTTTGGCTGTACAGCAGCTCTAGAAAAAAGTTATTGTTCAGCTAAAGCAAAGTTTTTGAATGATTCATTTCCGTTGTAAAAAATTGTTATTTACTTTGGGGCGACTTACACGACACCATTTTCAACTAAATACTTTTTTAAAAAAAACTTTGAATGCGTTCTGGTCGTTCATTTGCATGGCAACAGTGTTTGGAGGCTTGAGAACGCAAACTTTGAAATAGGTTTTGAAATAGTTTTGAAACGATACCGTTATCATCTTTGTGTAAACTTCAGAAAACGTGAATCTTTGAGAACGGTGATGGCATGCAAGTAAGCATTACGTGTTTAGTCTATAGGCAGGCGCGTCTGAATACGTATGTGCGCAGGTGCGTAGTATTTCTTTACAAAATGACCGCCAAACTACTTGTCTGGCATCCATAATACAGAGTTTTTAGACGTTTCCGCGGATCCATGTGAACGGGAATCATTTTGATAACGTTTGTACAGAGGGAAAGTGTTGTGAAGGAGGTCTTCACAGAGGAGAGTCTACTTGACATGGTCTCTGAAGACACTTCAGGGCTGTGTTGTGTTTGTGTCTAGGCGCAAGTCCACCATCTGATCCGGATACGGCCCGGATCTGGCTGACTACTGTAAACCTCGGGATAAACAGAGAGACTAATATTAGCGTAGATGCCATTCTTCTTATGATGTAACGAGTACATCAGGTGTTATGGGAAGTGTTCCCGGTTCCGGCTGACCTAGTTAACGCAGGCTAAAACAATCATATAACTGATTTGAATAATAGAAATTAAAAATGTTTTATGTGTATGCCATAGTAAAGAGATGTGTTTTTAGTCTAGATTTAAACTGACAGAGTGTGTCTGCTTCCCGAACAATGCTAGGAAGACTGTTCCAGAGTTTAGCTGCTAAATAAGAAAAGGATCAACCGCCTGCAGTTGATTTTGATATTCTAGGTATTATCAACTGGCCAGAATTTTAAGATCGCAATAGACGTGATGGAGTATAATGTGTTAAGAGCTCGCTCAAGTACTGGGGAGCTAAACCATTCAGTGCTTTGTAAGTAATCAGCAAGATTTTAAAATGTATACGATGTTTAATAGGGAGCCAATGCAGTGTTGCCAGAACTGGGCTAATATGGTCATACTTCCTGGTTCTAGTAAGAACTCGAGCTGCTGCGTTTTGGACCAGCTGGGGTTTCTTTATTAAGCGAGCAGGGCAACCACCCAGTAGAGCATTACAATAATCTAGCCTTGAGGTCATGAACGCATGATCTGTTCTGCATTTTGCATTGAAAGCATGTGCCGTAATTTAGATATATTTTTAAGATGGAAGAATGTGGTTTTACAGATGCTAGAAACGTGTCTTTCAAATTAAGATTTTACAGTCTATGCCTTCTTTTTTAGGAAATGAATGCTCTTCATTTTGTATGTGATGATTTTTAGCACATGGATTTAGTCATATGGTTCACACAGTAAGTAAAGTATCTATCAGGATGTTTTTTTATTGCATAAGAACAATAACATAACATAAACATACAGATGCTTTTTTATTTCCTGCATATTTTAGAGCCTCAATATAATGCTTAAGTTCAATTTTAAATAATATAATGTTAGGTTTATTATTAGTCAATTTTTGTTTGTGTATATGGTATTTTTCATACATAATTATTAAGTTAATCACCAAAGTATGATCCAAACTCATATTTTTATACAACAAAAATATATATTTTTACCAGATAGTCGAATCGTTAATTTTGTGAATTTAAATATTAGATATTCAATATCAATCCAAAACAATTGGGTAAATACACATTCATAGAATAAATGTTTTATGGATTCTTCTTCTGAGTTACAAAAGACGCATGTAGTCTCCATGTCTCTAAAAAGTCTTGAGACTACTTGTCTCACTGGGTAAATCAAATGAATAACTTTATATGTAATTTCTTTAATTTTATTGGTGAGACAGTATTTACTAGGGCTGAATCCGAAATCCCCCTATACCCTCAAATGGGGCATTATTTGAGAGGACAGCCATTTGTCCGAAACCACAGTGGACGTTTTCGAGTGCACTCATTCTATCCCACATTGCACCGCAATAACGAGTGTACAGCCGATGTACACACAACGGCTGTCCAAATTCACTCACTCGTTTTCATTCGCTCCTTCTAGTGAACTGTATTAGTGGACTAACGTAGAGAATAGTGATTGAGGGTTTAGGGGGGATTTTCAGCCTAGGTAAACTCCAGACCCCCTGTGGTGGGTGGGTGCAGGGGGCTCTACACAGCCATAGATGGTAGGTGTGGTGCAGTGTGTGATGTGGGTGTGGCACAGTGATTGACAGCAGGGGGCGGGGTCGTTATTCTCTCTAATCAAATGAGCTTTAATGGTTTATAACACTCCACCCCGACCTCACCCTTCAGATTAATGGCTGTTAATCACTGTTCACATGTGCTATAAACCATAAGACTAGATCCATGAGCTAAAAATAAGACACATATAGAAAATAACAACATGCAAATTGAAAATGAAACAAAATATTAAAACGGGGGTTTTCAAACTGGAGTCAGCAAAATATAGGGTACAAAATAGGGGTCAAACTTAAAATATGAATTAAATGTATTTAACACAATTTAACACATTTTGTAAAAAAAATGTACACATTTTGATAATATTTTTTCTTCTTTCTGCTTTTTAAAATTGTTTTTCTGACTATTTCATTAAGAGAGGTCTCGGATATGTGGTGAGGACACAAATGTGCATAATGACATGGGTATTACAAATTAAACATGTTTTTTGAAGACACTTCAAATAGCTTAAAAAACATACTAAATGGTGTTTTTTTTTATTAAAAAAATGCAGAAAGTTTTCTGTGATGGGTACACTGTAAAAAATGTTATGTGCTATTTACTTAAAACAATTATGGTAACAATATTACACATAATATTTTTGAGTAGTTTTTAAGGGTTGATTTCTTTAATGCAATCTACCTGAATAAATCATGTCTCCTAAACTATTTAGTCTATGAAACAATTAATTTAATATTTTTAGTGAAATGTGCTCTTTTATTTTAAGTTGACTTAAATTAGAGTGAATGGAAATGGCTTGTTTATATTTGACTTACGTTATACAATTAATAGACTGTACGCTGCTAGCACAGCATAAGTATAGAAACAAACTTGTTATTGCAGTAGCATTAGCAAAGTTATTGCTCATTGAAAAAAGCAACATGCTTCATAATATTAGTACATGCAGTTATTCACATCACAACCATAAGCTCTGCTCTTCTGCACAATGGTAACGGTCAAAACTTCAACATAACAGAAACTCTTTCAAATGTCAAACATAACTTAACATTAAACATTAACATGTTTCCCTTCACTCAAAAATATGTAAAATAACACTTAATTTCAATATTAACTCTCCATTTCCAGCCATATGCACAGCATGCTGGGAACTAACAATGGTGTCTCTAAATAAAACTGCATAATTGAACTAATTCTCTTAAAATAAATAGGTAGCCTTTTTTTAATATACTTAATTTGATCAGTCAACAATGTTCTGAGAAACAAAATAAATTTTTCACCTTTGCATTTCTGTTTAATTTGTAAATATATATTCATGCAATGACATCACAGTGTCAGGCCTGGATTTGGCATGCCAGAAGATTCTTTCCAAGATGTTTAGCTAATGAAAACATTCATTGTGATGTGGATGAGAACCTGTGGCCCAATCCACAAGACAGGGTTGATGGAAACATAGAAGTGCAGTAAGGAACACTCCAGTTTACATTTTACTGCACTGTCATTTTTTCCTTTTTTTCCTTATCTAAATTTTTCCTTTGATTGAAAAACCATGTTGTGATTTGATTATTTCACCAATAAATTTCAGATTCTGTTCAATGATTCCACTGTGTCTGTACTGTTCTCTCTCTAGAATATTTTGTGTGTGGGTGATATTTCATGATAGACGAGTTATTTAAACTAATGATTCTGCAAATGCAAGGCTTCTTTTAAAAATATGAATGCAACATGCAATGTTTTGAACATTGGACAGCCTGTAATTACTGCAATTACTGTTTACAGAGTTTTGTGTCTAGAGTTTTGAAACATGACATTAAGGTTCTGAAACTGGTGACAAAATGATTGTAAAAAAAATTTACTATGCAAAAACACCATTTTTAGGAGAGTTAAAATAGTTTTGAATTAAGTGTTTGCTTTTGCAAAGATGTGTTATGGTTTGCATGTTGTGTGCGTTTTCTGGTTTTCTGTGTATAGTTTTGAGAAATTGAGCCATAATTTCAGAAATTGTGTATAAGCAATTTAAAAAAAAACACCATGACTACAAGGCACTTCTTAAGTCATATCAGTAATCACACTGTGCTAATTTCAAATATTCAGAAAATGTCTAGCCTAAAGCTTTTGCCATGTAAGCAGTTATTAGTCTAAGGCTTATGTTTAAAGTCATAATACGTAGGCTGTGTAATTGTTATAGAGATTTAATTGTGAAAAGGAGGATACATGTAAACAGCAAGCAGTAGCTGACATGGAACATTTGAACAAACTCAGAGCCCAAAGAGAAAGTGTGAAATATTACAGTATAAAATCCATCCCTCATCCACACGCTATATCTTAACAGTTACAGAAAGCTTATGCTGGTTTTCCATCTGCATCGATTACTACACGTGTATAGAAACAGCCGTTACATCCATGCAGACAGAACCAATGTTTTTGTTAAAATATTGCCAAACCAAAGATATAAAATATCTTTTGCAGAAACCACAGAAATACATGCCATCAAAATATGTTAACTAGTTTGATCGTAGTTCGAACTGATCCAATCAAATCTCATCTGTTTTCAAAAGTTGGTAGTTGACCTTTGAACCCCTGGATTTGTAGACCATCATTCCACACACCATGCCAACTACTGCTATGACACATCCAGCGACGAAAACAAGGTTCAGGTTCAAGCTTGGACTGATGGCCTCTGGAAACAAACAAAGGACATTGGCATTTAAAACACCTTACCTTTTGATTGCACAATCTACATAATCTACCAAGGTAAAGTTAGGATGTACCAGTAAGGGAAGCACTCCTCTTCAGCCGCAGGGGTCCCTGGGAGATGAAGTGACTTCCGGTCTGGATGGCAGCTTCTCTTTTGTGAACGTGCGAGGATGGTGCAATGACCGAGCCGTTGGTGCAGCCCTGAGCGCAGCGAGTGTTAGGATTGTTGGCTTGACATATGATAATTGAGCAGCTGATGAACACCTAGAAAGGAAATTAAAAAAAAACATTAATTATTCTAGTAAAACAGGGCATGCCTCTTCAGTGAGGGTTATTTTTGTCCATCCTTACCTGGTCATATTGTCCAATAAACTTGAAGGCCTCCATACTGAACTTGACATTGGGCTCATGACTTGTGTAGATGTTAACGGTTTCATCAACCCCGCATCTGACATACATTGACAAATTGGAGACTGCTGTCAGAGCATTTCATTGGACATTTTGGCATTTGAAGAACCTTTAACATCCACAGCATTATGTACTCAACAATGTATGAATTTCATAAGGTTATTTTGTCATTCAACATCGGCGTCTATTAGCCCCTCCCCCTCCACTACGTAATTAAAGCGGTAACAGTCGAGTGCATGAAGTGTCCAACATTCTACAGTTTCTTCACTTAATTGACCATATTCAGGAACGTTCTTAAGAACTTCCGCAATAATAAAAGCCAGCTGGAAAACTTCCGGTCAAATGTCACTTGTTGGTGTCAGTAATTTTTAATGTCCTCAGGTAGCTTTAACAGCATCAATAGTGGAATAGTTTATAATCAGAATATAGTCACTTAAATAGTCAGGCCTAGTATTAATTTAGTTATTTAAACGCAAGACAACATAAAAAAGACGCATCCCTCAGTGTTCCTCCTCAGCAAAATTCAGTTCGACCATCAGTTTTCACACTTTTGTATGAAAAAAAGCGTCAACACACTGTAAATGTAAAGATTTATTGTGCACTTTAGGTAGATTCATTGAACAAAATAGGAGTTTGTCGAAATCTGCGAGCTTGCGCTGCAAAGCGAAACGTGTGGAAAAAAATATTACATAGGACATGGCTATGATCCTCTGTCGCCATCCAGTGGTTATAGTGGTAATTAACGTTTTTTTTATTTTTAAATAAAAGTGTTTTCTATCAAATGTTGTATTTCCTACATCTTGAAACGTTGGGGACAATCTCAGAAGAGTGAACAAATAATGTTTCGGTCATCACATTAAAAATAACATTGAAGTGCTGGAAAAATGTTGCGTGGACGTGTCCAAATATAGACACCGTGTTTCTCATTCCAGCGTTCCCAGTAGCTTCGTCATTATTGCAATTCATAAAACAAATTAGGCAAATTAGGTGTGATAGCTGCATTAAAATATAAACACAACATAAAAAAGTCAACCATTGATGGTTTTGTGCCGAACTGAAGTGCACAATAAATCTTTAATTTACAGTGTGTTGACGCTTTTTTTCAGACGAAAGTGTGAAAACTGATGGTTGAATTGAATTTTGCTGAGGAGGAACACTGAGGGATGCGTCTTTTTTAAGTTGTCTTACGTTTGAATAACTAAATTAATACTAGGCCTGACTATTTAAGTGACTTATTCTGATTATAATCATAATAATATTAATTTAGTGCTTTATCCGGGTATTTAAAGTGCCCTTTTTCTTTTTTTAATTTTCAGTGTGAACACACTGCTCACACTATTTATACTACAAAACGGCATAGAACAGTGCATAAATATGCTAATTGGGACGCACCTATATTTTGTATATTTGTATATTTCGAGTTTTTAAAGGGAATGGGAGATGAGACTCTGATTGGTTTATTGCACGTTACGCCCAAAACACATGCATGACTCATTAAGAGACTAGATACAACCCTTTTGGACCATGAGCCTGGCGCGCCGACCGTTTTTTCTGTAACTAGCAAAAGTGGATTCGGCCACGCCCTAAGTGCACCAGCGCCATGAGCTTCAGACCATGCGCTCAGATCGGTAAAATAGGGCCCATGATGTCTAAAATCACTGTTGCTGAATTGCAAGAAATGATTTTGGCTGAATTCAGAATAGCATACTGACACAATACTTTTTCAGGAGGGCCAGATTTACTAAATGGGGCGCAATCCCATAAAAGCGCCGATGGGAGTGGAAAGTTCTGCACGGGATTTACTCCTACTATGCATATGCAATAAGGTCAGCCGCAAAAATAACCCTGTCCACGCCTTTTCAGCGCTAATTTTTCACTGCGTGTCTTTAGTAAATCCTGACAGTAGTTTTTTAACACCAAAAGAGGATTTGAGCTGATTTTAAATCTGGCCCTAAGAGTAGAATATGTTATTGACAAACTCAGTGATTCCCATGCCACGCATAAACCTTACTGATTTAACTGAAACAACATTTTATAAAACATATGATGTGGAGTGTTTTTAGATTCTTACCCATTTGTGATGATGGGATAGGAGATGGGATAATTGGGATTATCATAGGGTGTAGCTACACAGGACTCAAGGAAGATCTCAGTGTTTTGCACTAAATTGACAGGTTCGATCTCCATGTAGATCGGCTGTCCCACGTTGTACTCCAGTGGGTAGGAGTTGGCATTTCTTATGTTTATGAAACTGCCAGACTGATAAAACTCAAACTGATAGCTGAATGAGCCGAAGCCTCTCTCACTGAAGTTGACAGCTGGCCTGTGAGCATCAAACATCGTGGTGATGCTGCTCTTTTTCAGGTACTTGCACATGACTTCAATTCCAATCTCATTTTTCCTGGTTATGATGTGGTTTGGATTATCAAAAGTAACAATTGTGTTCTTGAAGAGGAGATGTTCATGAGTCTCCTTCAAAGAAACAAGTATAAAAGTAGTTTAGATGCAATGGAAAACTTAATATTTATGTCTTTTACAACTCATTGAACTCCTTACTTCCATTTGAGTACCGCATCCGTTTAGAGAGAAAGTTGTAAACACATGCGTGTTATTGGAAGAAACTAAACAGGAAGCATTGTTGTTCAGCCTCAAGTGATCTCCGTGGATCCCTGAAATAGTGGCTCTTTCTATGGACACCGACATTGTGTCTCTAGAGCAAGTCACTTGTGCTCTTGGACCTTGAACAGAAAAAGAACAATCGTAAGAATGTAGATTTCCTTTTGCTTCAAGGACACACAAATGTCAAGAAGAATTTCAGTAAATGCTGTAAATACCTTCAGCCTCCACCACGACAATAACACACCTCATCTCAGACTGATAGTTTCTAGACCTAGAATATTAAGAAGATTAATTAGCTTCATTTCATATGGCACATTTTGATGAAAGTAATCTAACTGTGTAATCGTACCCATATTGGCCCTCGGCAGCGAAGCAAATTGGAAAGTGCTGGCCATAATTCTCTGGTGTTGGTGTCCAGTTGATCACATATTCTCCAGTGGTGGTGGCCTCCTTTGTGCTGTTCAGAGGTCCACTAAAGACCACATCAGTGATGCTGGGGAGGTTTAGAGTGAGGATTTAGGTCAGTGGTTCTTAACCTTTTTGACAAAGTCCTTTACTGTCTACAACAATATTCAAATTTACAGATATTAGTAGTGTCCACATATTAAAGGGGTCCTGTTTTCCGGTGTAGTGCTGAATTTTGTGACCCAGCGAATTATGTGACCCTAGTAGGCACTGTAGTGACGGTAGGGTTAGGATTAGGTTTGGGATTAGGAGTAGGTCGGATTAGTTTAATACAGCGCCTACTAGGGTCACATAATTCAGCAGAACCGGCTTTCCATGTTTTCCCTGTTATACGGTAGGGGGCACTATTACGCATCTTCTGAAAGAGTACTGAATCTCCTGATCAAAATACATGAGAAGAAGAAGCAGAAACAAGCGATATCATATGTAAGCAGATGCATATGTAAAATAACGTGATCACCAACATTAAACAGCATAAAAATCAAAACTGCCTAATATTACAGAATGAAATGTCGATCTACTCCATCTGTGTTCTGATCATGGTTCTGAATCTGATCTGGATGTAGTCTTTGACAAAAATGTGATTTTGCTCAAAATGTTGCTTTTTATGAAAAAAGAATGCATGAAGCTAGAATAAAATGTTTTTTTTGCTGTTTTTTTGTTTTTTTTAAAGCAGAGCATCTGTTCTTTCTTTTGATATATTGCATATTCAGATATTCATACAACAAACGTATGATCAAATGATCAAAAACGCTGGAGGTGGCTGGCAACTTTTTTACAAAAAACACTGGCAGGAAAGAGTTAAAAAAGCTCTGCAAAGTCCCTCCAGCGGGAGTTCTTCTCTATATCAGTGTCACTGTTTCTGAACTCCCTGAAATGCCTCCATTTGTAGTCTTGAGTTTTATTCCAGGAACAAACACGCCACAATATTCCTCATTTAAATAATTCATACGCAGAATAAAGGGGTGGGGCCAGGTTGAGTTAGTTAGTAGTGTGTTGAAAGTTGTGGTAAAGGGCATGACATTTCCCAAACACGCTTGAAGCGCAAAACATACTGGCCTTCGTTTCCCAAAAGCATCGTAAGCCTAAGGCTTGCCACACACTTGAAGATTTTAAGACCAATTTTGAGCCCGTTTTGCGATCGGAGGGCGTGGTCCAATTCGAGGCATGTCATAACTTTTTGTCTAAAAAATCCTCAATTTTGTGGTGTCATTACGATTATTTTACTGCTCCCGATCGTGTCAGAGCCTCCACGATCCCAAATTGTAAGTATCAAACGTTTGATATTTCCGACTCTTGATCGGGCTGCCTCTGACATGATACCCATGATAGCCAATAAGAGCGAGCAAGCTTCACTAAACAGATGTTGCGTGCTTCTATAGCTGAAACTTGGCAGCCACTAACATGCCGCGGAAGTGGAGTATTGAGAAAGAAAATCACCCATATTCCCATACACCCATATAAAATTGATCTAGCGAGTCTCCGTGAAATCTTGTGTCACTGTGAAATCGTTCCTACAATCAACAAGTGTGTGGTCTTGCAGTCCGGCTGAATCATCTAGTGTGTGCGTTCAGATGATTATATTGTTAAAAACTGGTTGAGACTGTCATTATGTCTGTGGCCTCCCACAGTTTTAAAATCGGTTAAGATGTGAAAATCATCTATTGTGTCCCTAAGTTGATCGTAGAACAATTGCCACCAATGGCCTCTACGATCAACTTGGCTTACGATGCTTGTGGGAAACACAGCCCAGGTCCAGTTAAAGTTGAAGATCTAGTTTGAGCTCAGAGGGAAGAATGAAGATCTAGTTTGGTCTAGTCGGTGCTCAGAGAAAAGTGTTTACTGTGATCAGACTTTTAGACGTTTTCTTCATACCTTGAGTAGGTTGCGGTAGCAAGTACTCTGATCTCTAGCTCTTGATTGACACGAGCCTGTAGGTGTTCTCCGTGAAGAGGTGTTGGGTGGATGAACCGAGGTAGATATTCACCCTCAATGCAAGATGGTGCCGGAGCCTCCACTAAACCCAAAACATAACATGAAGGTTGTGGCAGAGCATCACAATTAAAAGACTGCCCATACAGCAACATAGTGTCGGTCCAGATCCGGGCCACATCTGGTACATGTGGATTCCACACGTACCAGATGTGGGCCGGATCTGGGCAGACACTAAGTTGCTGTCTGGGTGGTTTCAGCACTGAACGGTACCTTCTAAAGCAAACTGGAGAGGTATTTTGCTCAATGGTGGATTGGAGGATCTATTGTCAAACGGGGTTCTGACCGTCGCGGCCAAGGCAGTGTAGTTTAGACTGATGTTCTGGGTGGGATAGTCTTCCATGACCAACTCAAATGCATAAACACCACGCAATGATGTGTTTCTATATGACAGAGTACATGTGCTCTAGAAAGAAGAACAATATAAACAGTTTTGTTCACAATATGAAGCCGAGAACATGTTAAAGAATGAAAGGAAACACTTATTTTTGTATGGTGATCAGCTCTCAACATGATTGTACATTATTCCTTACTTATTCTCACCTTGTCCAAAGTGAATCCTGTAGGTTGGTTGCACATTCCACACTCATTTGCAGAGAAAACTCCATATCTACACCTGACCTGATCATGATCTTGATCGCAGGACAAAAGATTGTAGTTCCTGGGGCAGTTCTGAGGGACTCTACGAACAATCCAAAAACAGTCATCTTGAAATTAGTTGTTTTTACACTTGTTCATGAGTTGTTTTTAGTTCGGTTCGCTTGGTTAGTTTGGTCCGGACCAAAAAAACGCTTAGCGTTCACAGTGGCATTTTAACACTGAACCTAAAGGCATAGGGATATGTTCACAACCTCATTAGTCAGCTTTTATTATGTATATTTCATGACTTACCCACCATCCAAAACAATGCTGTGTGCTGGGCTAAATGCGCTCGATGTATTTGCGTAGCCTACATATGATGGTATTTTGACCAGCCGTGAACTCGTGAAGAGCTTATAAATGTGTGAAGGAGTCAAAACAGCGGCAGGAATCCCTCCGTCACACACACAAACCAAGATCTGCTGCAAGGAGACGCGGTTCTGACGCCTGTACCGAACTGTGATTGGCAACATCGCCACTATGACAAGAAAAAACAGGGATGCTTGAGCATTCTGGCCCTTTTAGGGCCGCATCTTGTGACATCATATCCCGTTTGTGGTTCGTTTAAATGTCTTTGGTCCGTGTTACGTTCATATTTCATTCGAACCTCACCAGAGTTTGTTTGGAAGCGGACCGAGACCCATCTTTTCAGTGGTTTTCAGGGTTCAGATGGCAGCTTTCACACTTATTCAAATGAACCGCACTAACAGAGCAATCACAACAGGGTTCGTTTTAATCCAACCAAACATGCCAAGTGTAAACACACCCTTAGTATGCAGGCTTCAAGAAGTACTTGGACACTGAAGACATATTTACACTTTTCTAAAACGCTTTTGCAGTTAATTTACAACAACTGTTCCTAAGGTGACTTTTACTGGATCATAATAAAAAAATGATAGGGTAAATGATAAAATCGAATAATAAAATAAAATGAGATCTTTTTTTAATGATTCCTAAAAGTATAGTATTTCTTCCTAAAAGTATAAATTGGACAAAAATTTAAGCATGTTTTAAATGATTTTAAAAAACAAAGTCTGCATGGAGGTTGAACATTTCTTCAAGAAGAAGACTGAAAATGAGGAGTTTCAGTAATACTGCATTGAAGAAAAATGTGGACATTAAAAAGCTCTTTTAATGAAGACAAACTGATTTTACCTGACAATGGGAAGTGTTGTGGCAACTGGAGATCTGTTGGGCTGAGAGGTGTCAGATCTCACTCCAAGGTCAATATGTGTGAGAAGTTGCCAGTTTCCACCAGTTGTGACTGTGTTATAGATCCAGCAGCAAGAGCTTTGTCTGTTGACACAAGCATAGACTTTTAATTTGTAATAAATTAATTGCATATTATCTTCAGCGCTATTAGATGCTGGTGAATTAGATAAGTCATATTGCTCTGTATAAGTGCTTACTGCAGCTGAAACGGGCTGTTGTTGGGGACGGTTCTCTTCATGACTGCCTCAGTCTGGCACCAGCTGCCACCATTGGAGCTGCTGTCCACACGACCACTCACAAAACTTTTACTGCCACAGTTTCCAGACCAGCAGCTCCAGTAATCATACGGATAACAGGCGTGAAAGGCCTGCTTGAAGCGTATATCCACCTGAAAGAATACATTTGTAGTAACTTAATTTTTCTAGAATACTATTGTATTAAACATTTTGAAATAAAATGGCAGATTCCCTTGTCTTGCTTAGGCTAATTTTATAACTACTAACTTATGTATCCTAAATACACACAATATATAATATTTTCACACGTCTTGCTTAATAAGACAAAATTGCAGCATTAAAATATTATCTGATATTTTCGGTAAATCAGTAAATTATGGAGTGCCACAAGGCTCTGTGTTAGGCCCTCTATTATTTTCAATATATATGCTGCCACTTTAATATTATAAGAAAACATGGAATTAGTTTCCACTGTTATGCTGGTGATACTCATATATCTCATCACGACCAGATGAAATCTCTAAATTAACCAAGCTGACAGAGTGTGTTAAAGATATAACATATTGGATGACCTGTAATTTTCTTCTATTAAATTCAGACTGGGGTATTATTTGACTGAAAAACTGTACACAGAATCTCTTAGAATATTTGCATTTAGAAGGATGTACTGTTACTTCATCCTCTACAGTTAAAGACCTGGGTGACCCAGCATTGCCACTGGTAAATTTTTATTCAGCAATGTTTTACAGAAATGTATTTTTATATCAGATTGCAGAGGCTTAGTTTCATTTTACTGCAGTTATGTTTTCTGGAGGTGTACAAGAATTTTTATTTTCTATGACATTGAAGAGGTTTATTTTTAATTTTATATCAAGTTACCAGTTGTACAGTTCTATGTTTTGTATCACATTACAGTAAGAATACATGTTAATAAAGCATCTATTAACACACTGAGTAACTATTACTATATGTCTAAATAATAAGATGTATAAGTTTATTAATCATTTACTTACACTTTCTAAATAATCTTATGAACCACTGACAACTTCTAATGAACTGGTTTGTAAACTATGTAATACTTAATTTAGAAATGATATATTGATCATTTATAAAGTATGAAAATACAATTATTAAACACATTATAGATATGCTTATAAATCAAGAATAAAGCATGTATAGCTGTATTTATAAACTGCTTATTAATGTCTGTTAATGCTTTATAAATGATTAATTAACTATTTACTAATGCTTAACTAACGCTTCATAGTGTGCAGTTATTATAAATAGGTGTTACCTATTATTTTAATGATAATGCTTTTCATATTTTAAGATTATGTAAAATCTATACATAAAAGGCATTTATATATTTCTATACAAAAATGGAAAAATACAAAAATCCCCTGGCACATAAAAGTGCACCTAATTGGAAAAACACCTGTTCACGGTTGTGAATAAAGGTCTCACCTGATAGGATCCATTAGGATTCTTTCTAGAGCTGAAGGTCATTGAGCCTCCGTAGAAGTGCGAGGCAGTGGCTGTGGATGCCAGCAGCAGCAGGCCTGAGAGCACAGCAGAGACACTCATGATGCTCATGACTGAGGTTTCCTCGCTGATCCCTGCTCTGACCTTTTATAGGACCTGATGGAGGAAGTCATCTAAAATAATAAGACTCACAATTACAATAACCATTTACAGTAAAGGAAAGAAATACTTCTACTCCTACCGTAAGAATGATTGGCATGCAGTTGTTTTGTAGGTCCATTGCATCTCTGTAAATCTAGTCTTTCTGATCAAGATTAGTTTTGTGATTTTGAGTCATTTTTAGTTTCATGTTTTTTCTTTTTCTTTTTTTCTCCACTTAGTAATTTTAGTGCTTAAACTTAAACATTTCAGTTAACTGCCATGGCAACATTACTACTTATTTTTGTTCATTTTTATTTCATTTCAGCTGTATTTCAATTAACAAAAAATATTTTTAATAGATTTAGTTACAGATAATAACCCTGCTACAGCGAATAAAAGCATTTCAATGTTCAATTGCTCTACTCAGATGCAATTAGAATTAAGCAAAAGATCAGAATGTTTATCTGGTAATCAAAGATATAAGTAGGATTTTAGTACAATAAACATTCAGATTTTAGTTTTTCAAAGAAAGTGTTTGTTATATTTCTTGTATCGTTTTAGATAAATAGTATCAATCTCAGACAGGGTTGTTAAGTAGTTTGCCTTAGGAAAATAAGAAAAGAGTTTAAAGAGTTTGTTCCACATTATTAAGCAAGTCACAGTTCTCATGCAATATGGGGAGGAATAAAAACAACTAATATTGCAAAAACTGAATAGTGATTGTCGAACTATCAAAAGATTTGTGAGTGATTTAAATTACAAAAGAACCCGGTCAAATAAAGGCTTATTAAGGGAAGTTTCTGTCTAATAAATTAATTGTATTAAAACCTTTCCATGCAGGCTGGCAATTGCGCATAAATTTGCATTTCAGCCACCCCTAACTAAAGCTCACAAAGAGAAACTTGTATAGTGTATAGGTTTATGCATTATTATAGCATCAAATGAAGTCTTAAATCTAGTGGAGACACTGTGGAAAAGTTGTATTTTGAAATTTGGCATGGTTTAGAGATCATTTTTGCTCCTCTGGCATCACAGATGTTTTGCATGTTTGCTCGTACAATATTACCTTGGGTTTGCCAGGTGTCTCACAGGGGTTGGGGAATGTAATGAGGATGTTAGAGTACTTTTGTGACAGTATACTATTACTCTCAATTAAGTTATCATTTAGCTGATACTTTCATCAAACTTAGTGTAATTGTTACATGTGACAATCAGATGAGGCGACGTGAAATTTTAACCCTTATCTGGCACTTTTACTAACTCGAACAAGGGTGGAACACAAATGCTGACTTTCAAGCATAAACTCAGATAAGATAAAATATTCAAGATAACACTTTGGTTAAGAGCTGTCAAGATCTGTAACCATATCAGTGCATCATTCCATCTTCTACTGTTACTGAAGTATAAAACAAAGGATAAATTACAGCTTTTATAGTAGAATTGTGTTTCTTTGCCAAAAGAAGAAACTCATATTGTAATTTAGTGCAGCAGCTTATGTTTCTATTATAATAAAGTACTTTATAAATTAATTTATATGGTTCTTTTCACGCTTTAGACATTTAAATGTATGTGTTTCATGTTTCACTATGCTTATTCAGTGTGTAACACATTCATGCATAAAATGTCAAATTAAGTAAATTATATTTTAAATTATTATTAAGCAATACAAATTGTAGAACAGTTTATACTAAAAGAACTTCTAGATTTAAATCTGGAGAGTTTAAGAGACTAGAAAAACTGGCTAAGCAAGTAGATAGATGGAAAAAAAAAACATTTACGGGAACATCACAGCAAAACAGTTTTGCTTTCTTTTGTGAATGGTTCTGAAGACAGGCTGCATGCTCATGAATTAAAAAAAGTTTGTTGTCAAAAAGTTTTGGCAATGCATGCGTCAAGAAATCATAACTTTGGAAGTTAGACACTGGCTGTCAAGTTTGTAGCAAGCAGGGGGGAAAAATAAAGAGCAAAGCTGTTTTGGAGCAAAAGACCACGGCTGATTACGGTGAAACCTGTGGAGTATATAACCATGGAAAGGCCAGAGGGATGGAGATCATGGTGGAGCTTGTTGAAACGCTGATCATGGCGGAGCCTGTGGATCGGAAGCCTGAGGCAGAGCCAGAGGAAGTGGAGACAATGGAGCTGGAGGAATGGATGACCTGGGTGAAGCAGAAGGGTGGGAGGGCTGAGGTGTAGCTGGGGGCTCGGGAGGCCAAGATGGAGACAGAGGTGGAGCTGGAGGGATGGAAGACCCCTGTGGAGCCAAAGGGGTTCAGGGCCCAGGTGCTGCCAAAGGCCCAAAAGTCTGTGGTGTAGCCATGGGGGCGACAGACCCAGGGAGGAATGAGGGAGCCCAATGGAGCTGCAGAATTGGAGGGCCAAGGAGGAGTCATGGGCTCAGAGGACCAAAGTGGAGCCGGAGAGTCAAAACTGTTAGGCTCATACCCTGAAAACCACAGTGGAAGTGGCTGGCCAGGAGTGGTCGTGTCAGTGGAGCCGAAGGTCTGAGGAGAGCTGGCAGAGCAGGAGGCTGAGGAGGAGTTATGGCCTGTGGACTACACAAAACCAGTGGAGGAGAAAGGATGAGGTTACTGGACGGAACAGAGACGTGGATTGAACCAGGGAATCTTGGCAGTTGGATGGGACCGGCAGAGCAGGAAGAAGTTTGATGGTGGGCACAAGGGTGTGGACTAGCTTTGTGGCAGTCAGGTCAATCAGCCACCCCTGGACAGACTGTGCATTGGATGCTGGCTCTGGGACAAACCATGACTCAGGCTGAGGGTCTGTGGTGGCTGTAGGCACTGGCTTGGGGTCAGGATCCTCCTCCGCTACTGTGAAGGTGGATCCACGTAATAGCAGGATCCACATAATAGCAGCCATTCCACATACTCGCAGAAGCTCCCTCGAGGACCATCCCCAGGCAGCTGAGCTTTCGTCTGCCCATTGAGTCCCACATGGTAAAATGAGCTCCAAAAAAGCTTTGCTCTTTAGGGACTCATCAGGTGTGCACAACATAAGCCAGGTCTAAAAAGTCACATGTGTGGTCTTCGAGGGAATGGTCCCCCTGAGCGAGGAGGAGGAGTAGTACCACTGCTAAATCCACTTTTGAGGGCTGTTCTTCTGTCACAGTCAGTTGCCAAGGAAGTAGAGTTAAGGCGATGATCTAAATGCAAATAATCCAAACAAAAGACTAAAGCACTCAGGAATAGAGACAAGGAAAAATTATGAGAACAGACAAAGACCTAAACCAAACAGGGGAATAAAAATACACAAGATAATGAGGGGTAAAGCAATTCACAGGTGGGCCCGATCAATCAACTAACTGCAAGTGTTTAACCACATGAATGCTACCCTTAAACTGATTGTTCTTGTGATTAATGTTTATTGTGAAACACCAGCGTTTAAATGCATTCACTTAACACCATGTAAATGTTTATTTTTAAACCTGTAACAGGTTTTGTGAGGTTTTTAAAATGCTTGTGTGTATTGTATCAATATAAGTGTTAACTTTTTACAAATGTTATTGCTGTTAAAAATGTAGCGAATTAGGTCAGAGGGGAAATATTAATAATTATTCATAACTCATAATTATTCATTATGATTAATTATGAATATTTGAATCAGTTAAATAGGTTAACAATGTGGCTACATTAACATTACAATCAATCAATCCGTTTATCCTGTGAACGCTCAGTATTGATTATTAATTAATTCTAAGAAAAGGGATAATTTTCATGGCTACAGAAAAATAATTCTTCCTTTGTATTTACATAAGCACTTAGAGCGCATAACAAGATCGATCATTTAAGTCACAATTTGTTTGCAGGCAGGGAGTCAGAACCAAACATATATTGTGCACAAACTTTAATAACTAAGTCACGGACAAGATTAAACAGACATAAAACATACATACACAAACAAAAACATGCTAAGAGGCAAAATTAAAGTGGTTGGAAGAACCGGGTCAGAACAGATGGATGAAGTTATACAAAGAGTCTAAAACCTGGGAGGAACCATCATTGATAAGCTCCTTTGTCTGGACAAAGGGGTTTACAGTTTTACTAACTACACAGCGATTTGTATTTCGTACATTACTTGCATTTAGCCTGAGCTGTAGAAGAGCGTCCGAGGTGAAATCGCAGGAGAAAGTCTTGATAGTTCAGTCCGAAGGTGTTGCAATCGATTTCTTCTGCATTGACTGAAGAAGAAATGATGAGCTTGCATGGTTGTTTCGACTCCGTCGAGGTTGAGGAAGTTGCACGTGGCGTGAGAAGTTTGGGCCTGCTGGCCCACCGGCCGTGTGGTGGCATCGGGTTTCCTGTCCCACACAGACACATGGCTCTGTGTGTGTAGGCCTTATCGGCCTGGCCTGCTGGCCGGCTGGCCAAGATGAGGTGTTGGTTCAGCCAGAAAGAAAGAAGAGAGAAGAGAGAATCTGTGCGTCTCTCCTTAAGAGTCTGCAAGAAGTCCCACCCTTTATGATCGAGTTAACCATTGGGATTGTTGGGATTTCCCAGCGGGAAATTCCTCTGTGGAAGATTTATGGCTCTTTGTTTCAAGCATGATTCAATGGGTCTGTGCCCATTTATACTACAATTAATGCAACAAACACACACTGCTTCCTACGAGGAAGTAACATACACGAAGGTGTGAGTCGTGAAACGAGCATTAATTTGATAGGAGACAAGACATATATGAGGTTACATGAACTAGTAAGTTGCTCATAAGACATGCATAAATGAAATACCATACAAGAGACCCTTTACAAAACAGTTTAAATTGTATAAACAATGTCCTGGGGTGCATGTTCATTTAAGGAACAGTTTTTCTATAAATTAATGCAGGAAAGTCTGTTTTAAGGGCCACAGGTTTTTCCTATGGCGTTGCTTCTCAAATTCCTTCAAGCCATAAACTGTCTTATCAGTTGGTATCCATGGTAACTGAGGCCCTTCTGAGTGGTATGTCGGGGGAAGGCTTTCTTGGGGAAAGCATTTAAAGCATATTTGTTAAATGTAGCAAGTAATTATGTTTCTGATTTGTCTCAGTCATTACAAAAGAATACAGTGCCCTCCATTAATATTGGTACCCTTGGTAAATATGAGCAAAGGTGGCTGTAAAAATAAATCTGCAATGTTTATCCTTTTGATACACAGACTGGGTGACTGTGAGACGGCATTGTTGCGGATCAAAACACCACTCTTCCATTCTGATTAGAACATCAAACAGGTTCTCCCCACTCAGTGATGCACCCACTGAGAATCCTGTTGAAAGTGCCCTAGTTATTGGCGGTTCTATTACATGGAACGTGAAAATAGAGACACCAGCCACCATAGTCACATGTTTACCGGGGGCCAGAGCGCCTGACATCAAAGCAAATTTAAAAGTGCTGGCTAATGCTAATCGTAAATTCTCTAAGATTATTATTCACGTCGGCACTAATGATGTTCGACTTTGCCAGTCGGAGATCACCAAAATTAACATTAAAGAGGTGTGTGAACTCGCAAGTATGATGTCAAGCTACGCAGTTTGTTCTGGCCCCCTCCCCGTTCGGCGAAGTGATGGGATACATAGCAGACTATTATCACTCAATGGCTGGTTGTCTAAGTGGTGTCTGCAGAATAACATAGGGTTCATAGACAATTGGAAAAGCTTTTGGGGCAGACCTGACCTGTTGAAAAACGATGGTATTCATCCCTCCTGGGGTGGTGCCGCTCTTCTCTCTAGTAATATGGCACATAGTCTTAGAGTTGAACCTTGACTAACTGGGGCCCAGGTCAGGAAGCAGACAGACTGGCTTAACCAACCATCTGCTATCTCACGTCACAGAAGTCAGATAAATCCAAACACACAGAGACTCTTTCACCTAGATATTATCACATAGAGACTGTGTCTGTTCCCCGAATTAGTAAATACAAAAAACTCTCGAACCCATTTAAGGGTAAAAATGTAATTTATGTTCAACAAATAAAAAGCAGATATAATACAGATGAACAAATGATAAAGCTCGGGTTGCTAAATATTCGATCCCTTCCCTCAAAAGCGCTTATTGTTAATGATATGAGTACAGATCATAACCTAGATGTGCTGTGTTTGACAGAAACCTGGCTAAAACCTGACGATTACATTACTTTAAATGAGTCCACCCCACAAGATTCAAAGAGTTTTGGTTTGAAGAGTTACAACTTAATTCTGAAAAAAACAGAATTTTTAATTATTGGACAAAAAACCTTGGCACGTAGTAACCTAGAATACCGTCTAACACTTGATGGCTGCTATGTCAAGTCCTCATCATCTGTTAGGAACCTGGGTGTGCTCTTTGATACCAATCTTTCTTTTGAAAGACACGTTTCTACCATCTGTAAAACTGCATTTTTCTAAATTACGGTACATGCTTTCAATGCAAAATGCTGAACAGTTAGTTCATGCGTTCATGACCTCAAGGCTAGATTATTGTAATGCTCTACTGGGTGGTTGCCCTGCTCGCTTAATTAATAAACTGCAGCTGGTCCAAAACGCAGCAGCTCGAGTTCTTACTAGAACCAGGAAGTATGACCATATTAGCCCAGTTCTGTCAACACTGCACTGGCTCCCTATTAAACATCGTATACATTTCAAAATCTTGCTAATTACTTACAAAGCACTAAATGGTTTAGCTCTATAGCATTATACTCCATCACGTCTATAGCGGTCTCAAAATTCTGGCCAGTTGATAATACCTAGAATATCAAAATCAACTGCTGGCGGTCGATCCTTTTCCTATTTAGCACCTAAACTCTGGAACAGTCTTCATTGTTCGGGAAGCAGACACACTCTGTCAGTTTAAATCTAGACTAAAAACACATATCTTTACTATGGCATACACATAGAACATTATCAATTTCTATTATTTAAATCAGTTAAATGATTGTTAGGCTGCATTAGCTAGGTCTGCCGGAACCGGGAACACTTCCCATAACACCTGATGTACTCGTTACATCATAAAAAGAATGGCATCTACGCTAATGTTAGTCTCTTTGTTTATCCCAAGGTTTACTGTAGTCAGATCAGATGGTGGACCTGCACCTAAACATGACCACAACGCAGCTCTGAAGTGTCGGCAGAGATCGTTAACTAGACTCTTCCCTGTGAAGGCCTCCTTCCCTTCCCTTCCCTTCCCCTCTATACAGATAAAAACACATATGCACTCATACATATTCAAACGTGCTTGCCTATAGGCTGAACACGTAATGCTTGCATACATGCCGTCGCCGTTTTCATGGACTCACCTTTTTTGGTGTCTGCGCGGGGATGATGATGGTATAGTTTCAAAACTATTTCAAACCTATTTCATGGTTTGCGTTCTCGGGCCACCAAGTGCTGTTAACGTGCGGATGGGGTCCGGAACGCATTGGCGCCAAATTAAATAACTAGCCCAATCAGTTTTTACAACAGAAATTAATCAATCAAAAACTTACTTTAGCTTTTCATCTAAAACAAAATTAATTTCCTGTTATCATTGTAAAGCTGCTTTGAAGCAATCTGTGTTGTAAAAAGTGCTATATAAATGAAGGTGACTTGACTTGATCTTTCATTAAAAAAATTTAACCTTTCATTGAAGTAAAACAATTGAAAGTGGGGGAAAAATCTAATTATGAAATAAATATTTTTCTCCAATGCATGTTGGCCACAATTATTGGCACCCATAGAAATTCATTTGAGTAAAATATTTCTGAAGTATATTCCCATTCATATTTACGTTTTTATTTAGGGTTTTTTTTTTGAGTAAACACAAAGGCCAAATTCCCTTAATCATCCATCACAATGAGTAAAACCAAAGAATATAGTTCTGATGTGCAGCAAAAGATTGTTGAGCTTCACAAAATAGAAAGTGGCTGTAAGAAAATAGCTAAAGCATTGAAAATCCCCATTTCCACCATCAGGGCAATAATTAAGAAGTTCCAATCAACTAAAGATGTTATAAATCTGCCTGGAAGAGGAAGTGTGTCTATATCGTCCTAATGCACGGCGAGGAGGAGAGTTTGAGTGGACAAAGACTCTCCAAGGATCACAGATGGAGAATTGCAGAGATTAGTTGAGTCTTGGCGTCAGAAAGCCTAAAAAAATGTATTAAACACCACCTACATGTTTGGTTGTTTGGAAGGGTTTAAAAAAAAATCCAAAAACAAACTCCAGCATATTCAGTTGTCAGACACAACTGGAACTTCAAAAGGGACCTGGTTCTGTGGTCAGATGAAATTAACAAATGTTTTTGGCTTTTTGGTGGCAAACCCACCAGATGGCTTTGATGCAAACAGGGATAAAAAGTCCCCCTTGCCCACGGTTAAATATAACGCTGAATCTTTAATGTTGTGGGCCTATTTTTTTGCTGGAGGTCCTGGACATCTTGTTTAGATTCATGGTATCATGGATTCTGGCAAATACCAACAGATAAGAAATCAAAACCTGACGGCCTTTGCTAGAAATCTTATAATGGGCCGTGGTTGGATCTTCCATCAGGACAACGATCCAAAACAAACATCAAAATCAACACTGAGCACAAAATGAAGCTTCTGCCATGGCCGTCAGTCTGAACCCTATAGAAAATGAGTGGCTGAACAGAAGAGAAGGATCTGGAGAGATTCTGTATGAAGGAATGGTCTCTGATCTCCAAACTCATCAGGCATTATAGGAGAAGACTCAGAGCTGTTATCCTGGGAAAAGGATGTTGCAATAAATGGGTGCCAATAATTGTGGCCAACGTGAACTAGAGAAAAACATTTATTTCATACTGGGATCCCCCCCCACACACACACACCTTCAAAATTGTTTTTACTTCACTGAAAGGTTAGAATTTTTTTAATTATTTATATGAAAGATCAAAAGGATAAACAATGCAGATTTATTTTCACAGCCGCTTTTGCTCATATTTACCAAGGGTGCCAAGATTAGTATATATATATACAGTGGGGAGAACAAGTATTTGATACACTACCGATTTTGCAGGTTTTCCTACTTACAAAGCATGTAGAGGTCTGTAATTTTTATCATAGGTACACTTCAACTGTGAGAGACGGAATCTAAAACAAAAATCCAGAAAATCACATTGTATGATTTTTAAATAATTAATTTGCATTTTATTGCATGACATAAGTATTTGATCACCTACCAACCAGTAAGAATTCCGGCTCTCACAGACCTGTTAGTTTTTCTTTAAGAAGCCCTCCTGTTCTCCACTCATTACCTGTATTAACTGCACCTGTTTGAACTCGTTACCTGTATAAAAGACACCTGTCCACACACTCAATCAAACAGACTCCAACCTCTCCACAATGGCCAAGACCAGAAAGCTGTGTAAGGACATAAATTGTAGGCCTGCACAAGTCTGGGATGGGCTACAGGACAATAGGCAAGCAGCTTGGTGAGAAGGCAACAACTGTTGGCGCAATTATTAGAAAATGGAAGAAGTTCAAGATGATGGTCAATCTCCCTCGGTCTGGGGCACCATGCAAGATCTCACCTTGTGGGGCATCAATGATCATGAGGAAGGTGAGGGATCCGCCCAGAACTACATGGCAGGACCTGGTCAATGACCTGAAGAGAGCTGGGACCACAGTCTCAAAGAAAACCATTAGTAACACACTACATTGTCATGGATTAAAATCCTGCAGCGCACGCAAGGTCCCCCTGCTCAAGCCATCGCATGTCCAGGCCCGTCTGAAGTTTGCCAATGACCATCTGGATGATCCAGAGGAGCAATGGAAGAAGGTCATGTGGTCTGATGAGACAAAAATAGAGCTTTTTGGTCTAAACTCCACTCGCCGTGTTTGGAGGAAGAAGAAGGATGAGTACAATCCCAAGAACACCATCCCAACCGTGAAGCACGGAGGTGGAAACATCATTCTTTGGGGATGCTTTTCTGCAAAGGGGACAGGACGACTGCACCGTATTGAGGGGAGGATGGATGGGGCCATGTATCGTGAGATCTTGACCAACAATCTCCTTCCCTCAGTAAGAGCATTGAAGATGGGTCGTGGCTGGGTCTTCCAGCATGACAACGACCCGAAACATACAGCCAGGTCAACTAAGGAGTGGCTCCGTAAGAAGCATCTCAAGGTCCTGGA
Organism: Coreius guichenoti; assembly: GCA_039654105.1. NCBI lineage: Eukaryota > Metazoa > Chordata > Actinopteri > Cypriniformes > Gobionidae > Coreius > Coreius guichenoti. Next base: position 4,045,634 of record CM077189.1, read on the forward strand.
GTGGCCTAGCCAGTCTCCAGACCTGAACCCAATAGAAAATCTTTGGAGGGAGCTGAAAGTCCGTATTGCTCAGCGACAGCCCCGAAACCTGAAGGATCTGGAGAAGGTCTGTATGGAGGAGTGGGCCAAAATCCCTGCTGCAGTGTGTGCAAACCTGGTCAAGAACTACAGGAAACGTATGATCTCTGTAATTGCAAACAAAGGTTTCTGTACCAAATATTAAGTTCTGCTTTTCTGATGTATCAAATACTTATGTCATGCAATAAAATGCAAATTAATTACTTAAAAATCATACAATGTGATTTTCTGGATTTTTGTTTTAGATTCCGTCTCTCACAGTTGAAGAGTACCTATGATAAAAATTACAGACCTCTACATGCTTTGTAAGTGGGCAAACCTGCAAAATCGGCAGTGTATCAAATACTTGTTCTCCCCCATGTATATATATATATTTTTTGATGAACTAACCCTTTAATAACGGATTTAAAATCAGTGCTTTACGGTCTACTTATTTATCCATTCATTCAGTCAAATTTAAGGCTCCAATTCCACATTCCCGATGGGCTGGTTTTGACCAGGGCTGAATTTTAGCCCCAGTCCAGCTCTGAATTCATTTAATAGGTGCGCGACCACAGACGACACATACACACTAGAAAGTTTGCCCTTGTCTGTGCTGTTTCTCTTCAGAAGTTATGAGCAAAAATACCCTCTTAACCCCATCACACAAGCACTTGTCAATGCATCAATATATTGTTTTTGCGTCACCAGTAGTTAATTTTATGTGCATCTTTTTTAAGGTATAGTATATCAGACCCATATCACCCCAGTGAAAAAGTAAATCTAATATCTGTTTGAAACTGTAATTTTATACAATCCTTCCTCATCTCTGTGAAGGAATCTTGGCTTATTCCTGACAGAACTGCTTTAACTCTGACAGACTGGTTGGTCAAGTATGACCTGCTCTTCAAGTCATGCCGCATTACTGTTTTTGACACCAAGGTGTCTGAGTTAACAAAAAGGAATCAATCCAAAAGTTAGTTTGTAAATCCTTTTTGATCAGTGCAAAACACTGTACTGTAAATGTTGCTCTTTGCGGTAATGTGCACACATTTTAAATATGGACACTCTTACTACTGAATTGTGGGAAATTGTTTACAAGAAAAATATTACATAATAACTTCTCCAGTGCATAGGAGCAGTTAAGAAGAAAAAGATCATGCAAAATCACAACTGTTTAAATGGGTCATTACTATGGCAGCAACATGTATAAAATTTTAAAACATATATTACATATTTATATGAATTAGGGCTTGCACAATGTAGCAAATTAACCAAATTAAATAAATTAAATTAAGCAAATTAAATATGTTTAATTATAATCAATAAAAGTATTTGGATCAAGTAATGATTTGGAGGGATTCCTGATGAATTCATTCTTAGATGTCCCAAAACACTCATTCAGTGAAGCTTAGTGAGAACATCTAGACTATATCAGGATAATACTCTCTTGGCCATAGACAATAATATCCTAATACTTCAGTATCCAACACTTTCTAAGAGCATGTAGCTGTGATCAGCATGTAGCTGTGACCAGCATGTAGCTGTGATCGGCATTATTTGGTGTGATACAAACGATACTTTATTAACTACACTAAATACTTAATTCTAACATACACAGACACATACTGTTTGGTACAGGAAGAGATTTAAAGCTGAAGCAGAGTAAATAATAAAAGACGATGTTATGACAATATTTGATCTTCAGTAGACCGCAGCCTGACAGAATCATTATTAAAGCAATAAGGAGTTCAACTTCTGGAGGGAAAGTTTAAAATCCTTTGCCTTCTAGCAGGGTTTTTGCATACAAACCCGATTCCAAAAGTTGGGACACTGTACAAATTGTGAATAAAAAAGGAATGCAATAATTTACAAATCTCATAAACTTATATTTTATTCACAGTAGAATATATATAAATGTTGAAAGTGAGACATTTCGAAATGTCATGCCAAATATTTGCTCATTTTGGATTTCATGAGAGCTACACATTCCAAAAAAGTTGGGACAGGTAGCAATAAGAGGCCGGAAAAGTTAAATGTACATATAAGGAAGAGCTGGAGGACCAATTTGCAACTTATTAGGTCAATTGGCAACATGATTGGGTATAAAAAGAGCCTCTCAGAGTGGCAGTGTCTCTCAGAAGTCAAGATGGGCAGAGGATCACCAATTCCCCCAATGCTGCGGTGAAAAATAGTGGAGCAATATCAGAAAGGAGTTTCTCAGAGAAAAATTGCAAAGAGTTTGAAGTTATCATCATCTACAGTGCATAATATCATCCAAAGATTCAGAGAATCTGGAACAATCTCTGTGCGTAAGGGTCAAGGCCGGAAAACCATACTGGATGCCCGTGATCTTCGGGCCCTTAGACGGCACTGCATCACATACAGGAATGCTACTGTAATGGAAATCACAACATGGGCTCAGGAATACTTCCATAAAACATTGTCAGTGAACACAATCCACCGTGCCATTCGCCGTTGCCGGCTAAAACTCTATAGGTCAAAAAAGAAGCCATATCTAAACATGATCCAGAAGCGCAGGCGTTTTCTCTGGGCCAAGGCTCATTTAAAATGGACTGTGGCAAAGTGGAAAACTGTTCTGTGGTCAGACGAATCAAAATTTGAAGTTCTTTTTGGAAAACTGGGACACCATGTCATCCGGACTAAAGAGGACAAGGACAACCCAAGTTGTCATCAGCGCTCAGTTCAGAAGCCTGCATCTCTGATGGTATGGGGTTGCATGAGTGCGTGTGGCATGGGCAGCTTACACATCTGGAAAGGCACCATCAATGCTGAAAGGTATATCCAAGTTCTAGAACAACATATGCTCCCATCCAGACGTCGTCTCTTTCAGGGAAGACCTTGCATTTTCCAACATGACAATGCCAGACCACGTACTGCATCAATTACAACATCATGGCTGCGTAGAAGAAGGATCCGGGTACTGAAATGGCCAGCCTGCAGTCCAGATCTTTCACCCATAGAAAACATTTGGCGCGTCATAAAGAGGAAGATGCGACAAAGAAGACCTAAGATAGTTGAGCAACTAGAAGCCTGTATTAGACAAGAATGGGACAACATTCCTATTCCTAAACTTGAGCAACTTGTCTCCTCAGTCCCCAGACGTTTGCAGACTGTTATAAAAAGAAGAGGGGATGCCACACAGTGGTAAACATGGCCTTGTCCCAACTTTTTTGAGATGTGTTGATGCCATGAAATTTAAAATCAACTTATTTTCCCCTTAAAATGATACATTTTCTCAGTTTAAACATTTGATATGTCATCTATGTTGTATTCTGAATAAAATATTGAAATTTGAAACTTCCACGTCATTGCATTCTGTTTTTATTCACAATTTGTACAGTGTCCCAACTGTTTTGGAATCGGGTTTGTATGAAATTGGACTGGATGTTACAAGAAGAACCTTCAACCTTTTATAATACTAATGTGTAACAGAGTTAGCAAAATATAATGTAAAAAACACATACAGGAAAAAAATGTAGCACCCCCTACCCTTAACCTTAATAGGGCGCAGAACCGGGTTCTGATGGTATGTCTCCCGACTTTATACTAATATTCCTCATATTACTGTATTTGACTATTGTAACCCAAACTAAATTTATATACCCTCCTACAGTAATATTTCTATACAGAGTGGCAATTAACCCAACAGAAAATAACCTCAAACAACACTAAAGGTAAGTTTGAGGAAGATAACAGTTTAAATTATTTGTAAACAAAAAAGGAAACTGCATTATATGTATCCACGTATAAAAAGTAAATCAATAAAGACTTGAGTGAATAATCATTGTCAGTTGTGTATTTTTTTCTGAGAATTAACTGTTCAGTACATATAACCCAAATGATAAATGAATTTCACATTAAATGGTACTCAATTACCAATAGAAATAACAGCAGACGCAGCAGTTTGAATGAGATTAGGAAAAATCAAAAAATCAGTACCCCATAATACACTTGGTTTGTTTCAATAACACCAAACTTCACTTACTTACTGCATGTAAATGATTAGTATTAACAGTCAATATTAGGGCTGGGACAATAAATCGATGCATCGCGATTCTTCAAACGATTCTGGATCGATTTTTGAGATTTTCAGTATGCATCACGATTCTCTCTCCAATTGATTCTGAGCTTAGTTTTTAACAGCAGATGATGCTATGTGCTTTAGAAACAGACGTACTCTGCTTGCTTCCAATTCCTTCCACACACTGCTTGAATCTTCCATAATATCAATCATAAAACAAATCAAACAGATCGTAGTTTCCCCAGCAGTCGGCAGAATGGCAGTGCAATCTCTCCCACGATTCCAGCAGGGATTTAGAGTGAGGTCTGGTTCGGTGATTCAACTCAGTCTCGTCCACGAAATTAAATAAAATTTAAATTAAAGAACACAGACGCAGCCGGATCATTTCTATAATGACCATCTACCGCAATCTACCAAGAGCAGCGCAAATTAGCGTATGGTCGCAAACAAGCAAAGCTGCTGATACAGGCGCAAAATGGGGCTTTTTTGGGGGCGATAAATAATGCCGCAAACACCAGTAAATTGATGAGCGCAAACCTTAGTAAATCACCTCGCATGATTCATTTAGTCGACTAGTTGAAGTAGCCAAGTCAAATGTTTACTTTATGTAAATAAGAGGTTGTGTTAACTTATTTCTGCTATTTTCCAAATTTTTAAAAATGACATGAGAAATAGTTACCATCTGAATAGGGCTTTTGCAACTCTTTCCATACTTCAACACTTTTTTTTTTTATACTTTTGCTTGGAAAAAGTATATATATAATAAAAAAGTGGCAAGGAAGAGGAGAGGCAAGGATCCAAATGCAGCGTTTTTTATTCAAAAAACACGAACAAAGATAATCCAAACAGGGAATGGGAACGCAACAGCTTTACAAATTATGCAAAAACAACGAGGACCAAGACTGACTAAAACACAGGGGCCATCTATATGCAGGGAGGCTGACGAGATAACCAGGAAACAAAAAACACCCGGTAACAGTGTTGGGAAAAGTTACTTTTAAAAGTAATGCGTTACAATATTGCATTTATTTTTTTCCCACTTGGGCAGGGCTTGCTTGTTTGAGAAAGTTCAACACTCTTATTTTAGCAATTAAAAAAGAAAAGAAAGAAACACAATTTTGAACTGTTTAACCAACTGTGTTTAGTCATTTTTTGCTTAGTATGGTTGAATTGGATCATGGAAGTGTTAATTGTCACATGTCTGTCTTGTCCTGTGCAGCACATGTGGTGTTTTGGTTTATTTCTGTGTCATGTGCTTTCCTGTCTTCAGTCTTGACCCCACCCCTCTTGTTATCCGATTATTGGTTTATTTGCCCCACCTGTTCTTCCCCATTACCTGCCTTGTTCGTCCCCTATTTAATCTCCTTGCGTTTTCAGTCCTGTGCTGGTTTGCTGTCTTTGTTACGTCGTCTGATGTCTCCTGTTCCCTACTCCTCGTTCCTGATCCCGGTGTGTGTCGTTATTATGTTTGATTTTCCCCCCTCGTGGGTTTTGTGTTTTATTTTTATTTACAATAAATCTTAGTTCTCCTGCAATTGAGTCCTCACTCCTTTTCTTTTGCACTCGTCGTGACATTAATAAAGTGTTTTTAAATGCATAAAGTAGATTTGTATTATTTAACATATTTTACTATTGCAGATTATCAGTCTGTAAATGGGAAAACAAAGAAACTTGCATTACTTATTTGAAAAAGTAGCTCAGATATATTGTTGTAAATCAAAAAGTAATGTATTACTTTACTAGTTACTTTTAAAAAAGTAATGCGTTACCCCTAACACTGCCTGCAAAATAAAATCAAGGGAATCATACAGTGCGTTTACATGCACCCTCATAATACGATTTTGATGCGATGGATTTTGGTAATATTGCGATTAAACTTTACCTCATTTAAACACAATAATTCGATTAAAATAATGCGATTAAACTCATAATCGCAGTAAGCATCATCGCATTAACATACGTGGTGTACGCCGATTTTAATCGCATTAAAAAGGCATGTAAACACCTTAATCGTAATATTGCCGCTCTGACCAAAGTGCGCATGTGTGTGGACGTATACGGATGCCGTGTGTTTTTCACACAACTTCATGAAAGAACTCCGTGACATTATTCTTAAGTTTTCTCTTCTCCAAATCGCTAAACTCTGTCAACACAACTTGCTGTGCAGTCTCTGCTCCGTATCTTCATCCAGACGGCGGGAAGAACGCGATGGCAGCGTAGGCAAACCCGGCGGCAGCGTAGGCAAACCCGGCATTGTGATGTTCATCACAGGGCCGATTAATATCCAGTACGTCCATAAAAATGTATTTTGAATTTGATGCGAGTAGATTAAAACAGCCGGTAACATGCATAATGTATGCCTATCTGAGTGTGATATAACTTATTAGCGAATAATCAGAATAATAAAAATTGCATGTAAACTGGAGTGAAAAGTTCTGCTCATGTCATGTAAATATCTTACTGCAACTAAGACCTTACTCTGATTATTAGAAATAATCGCATTATTGGTACACATGTAAACGTAGTCAATGAAACAAAAGGACTACAAGGGGACTAAAAATCTTATACACAGGAAACAGGAAACATCTCGGTTACGTACAGTGAGGAGAACAAGTATTTGATACACTGCCGATTTTGCAGGTTTTCCTACTTACAAAGCATGTAGAGGTCTGTAATTTTTATCATAAGGTACACTTCAACTGTGAGAGACGGAATCTAAAACAAAAATCCAGAAAATCACATTGTATGATTTTTAAAAAATGAATTTGCATTTTATTGCATGACATAAGTATTTGATCACCTACCAACCAGTAAGAATTCCGTTTCTCACAGACCTGTTAGTTTTTCTTAAAGCAGCCCTCCTGTTCTCCACTCATTACCTGTATTAACTGCACCTGTTTGAACTCGTTACCTGTATAAAAGAGACCTGTCCACACACTCAATCAAACAGACTCCAACCTCTCCACAATGGCCAAGACCAGAGAGCTGTGTAAGGATGTCAGGGATAAAATTGTAGACCTGCACAAGGCTGGGATGGGCTACAGGACAATAGGCAAGCAGCTTGGTGAGAAGGCAACAACTGTTGGCGCAATTATTAGAAAATGGAAGAAGTTCAAGATGACGATCAGTCTCCCCCGGTCTGGGGCACCATGCAAGATCTCACCTCGTGGGGTATCAATGATCATGAGGAAGGTGAAGGATCAGCCCAGAACTACACGGCAGGACCTGGTCAATGACCTGAAGAAAGCTGGGACCACAGTCTCAAAGAAAACCATTAGTAACACACTACGCCGTCATGGATTAAAACCCTGCAGCGCACGCAAGGTCCCCCTGCTCAAGCCAGCGTATGTCCAGGCCCGTCTGAAGTTTGCCAATGACCATCTGGATGATCCAGAGGAGGAATGGGAGAAGGTCATGTGGTCTGATGAGACAAAAATAGAGCTTTTTGGTCTAAACTCCACTCGCCGTGTTTGGAGGAAGAAGAAGGATGAGTACAACCCCAAGAACACCATCCCAACCGTGAAGCATGGAGGTGGAAACATCATTCTTTGGGGATGCTTTTCTACAAAGGGGACAGGACGACTGCACCGTATTGAGGGGAGGATGGATGGGGCCATGTATCGCGAGATCTTGGCCAACAACCTCCTTCCCTCAGTAAGAGCATTGAAGATGGGTCGTGGCTGGGTCTTCCAGCATGACAACGACCCGAAACACACAGCCAGGGCAACTAAGGAGTGGCTCCGTAAGAAGCATCTCAAGGTCCTGGAGTGGCCTAGCCAGTCTCCAGACCTGAACCCAACAGAAAATCTTTGGAGGGAGCTGAAAGTCCGTATTGCCCAGCGAGAGCCCAGAAACCTGAAGGATCTGGAGAAGGTCTGTATGGAGGAGTGGGCCAAAATCCCTGCTGCAGTGTGTGCAAACCTGGTCAAGAACTACAGGAAACGTATGATCTCTGTAATTGCAAACAAAGGTTTCTGTACCAAATATTAAGTTCTGCTTTTCTGACGTATCAAATACTTATGTCATGCAATAAAATGCAAATTAATTACTTAAAAATCATACAATGTGATTTTCTGGATTTTTGTTTTAGATTCCGTCTCTCACAGTTGAAGTGTACCTATGATAAAAATTACAGACCTCTACATGCTTTGTAAGTAGGAAAACCTGCAAAATCGGCAGTGTATCAAATACTTGTTCTCCCCACTGTATGTAACCCTCGCAATTTGGTTGAATAAATCAGCTATGCACTTGGACTCAGTATATAAAATTACAGTTTACAGACAGACATTAGCAAAATGGAACAAGACTAACTAAACAGTACTTTATGGCACCATAAACACACCTCTATGGCAAAAGCTGTTTTAAACAGTAAACAGCAATATTATGGAGGCATAAATCAAGTTCAAAGGCAGAATCACATGTATTCTTCAGATAAAGTAGTCCCAGAAAAAAAAATAACCTAATATGGCAGATAGAGCTCACTGAAGTTAAAAAATATATTCTTATTTCTGAAAAGTACTGAAAATAGTCATCTAATGAAAAATGCACTTTCACTCAGTGTGCTTGTTTCTACTGAGCTTATTTGAGTTTTGCATCTGTATTTTGTAACACGCCCCATGTCAGGTGTTGTTGTCTCAGCCATCATGGCAAGTGTGAAAGGTATGCAATGAGGATGTTATAAGTATTACTTATTGACATATACAGGAAGACTATTTTAGGGGTACACAATTAATTTGTTAACAGAATGTGACTGTTGTTTCCAGTCCAGCAGCTTCTGCAGCATTGTTGGAGCATCAATTCATACACCAGGAAGACTTCCTATATATCTTTCTTACCACCCTTGGCAAATTGTTTTTCTTGTTTTAAGCATACCCTTATGAGAAAAGAAGTCTATTCAAGTGTGCTATTAGTATACTTCTTTTAAACTAAAAATAAGAAAGTATACTTTCAGTCTAATTTTTATGTACTCCTCAGAAATATACTACAAATTGCACTTAAGTATGCTTGACTTATACTGACAGCTTTTTGTTTAAAATTTTGCTTTTTTTTTCTAATGAAACTTACCCATAAAAAATGGGTACTTTTTATAAAAAAGGATAAAATGTTGATAAAAAAGGATGCATGAAGCTAGAATTTTTTTTTTTTTTAAATGGAAAGAGTTAAAGTACAGTTAAAGGTATATATTTCAAGTAAAAAACATTAATACTTAAATAGGAACATAGTAGTATACTTTAAAGTGCAAAAATAATATATAAATAGTAAAGCTGTTATGTTCACTTAAAGAAAATTTACAAGTATACTTGCAGTATAAAACTACTAAGCTAGTAGTTTACTGAGAGTATGGTGAACTTTCATAAACTAAATAATGTGCTACAAGTATTTGAGTAGTAAACTATCAGTATATCTATAAATTCACTTGTAGTATAGTTGCAGTACAAACGAAAAACAACTAGTTGTGTACTCAGTTTACTACTGTTACACTTAAAGTATACTTAAAAGTATGCTTTTATACACTAAAAAGTGGGCCAATTTAGTCCCAAGCAGTATTGAAACAGTACACTTACAAGTACACTTCTAGTACATTGATATTAGTACATCTACTACATAAAGTATACTTAAAATATACTTTCAACCTTACTTAAAGGGTTAGTTCACCCAAAAAAGAAAATTCTGTCATTAATTAGTTACCCTCATGTCGTTCGACACCCGTAAGACCTTCGTTCATCTTCGGAACACAAATAAAGATATTTTTGTTGAAATCCGGTGTCTCAGAAAGGCCTCCATTGGCAGCAATGACATTTCCTCTCTCAAGACCCATAAAAGGTACTAAAGACGTCGTTAAAAAGTCCATCTCACTACAGTGGTTCTACAATCATTTTATGAAGCGACGAGAATAGTTTTTGTGCGCAAAAAAAAAAAATCAAAATAACGACTTTATTCAACTTTACTCTTGTCTTCCGTCTGGACCTCTGACGTGAACTCACGAAGCACCACGACGCATGCGCGAGAATATGACGTAGAGCCGGCGTTCGGGCATCCAGGAAATGCACACTTTAGCACCGTTTTGAGCACTACGCCAAGACCTAAAGCACAATCAATGTAGAATTCAACAGCTTAGATACGGCGCGTCTTCCTCTGCTTGTAAACAAAGTTCCTCGCTTCAGCCGGCTCTACGTCATATTCTCGCGCATGCGTCGTGGTGCTTCGTGAGTTCACGTCAGAGGAACGAAGGTCTTACGGGTGTCGAACGACATGAGGGTAAGTAATTAATGACAGAATTTTCATTTTTGGGTGAACTAACCCTTTAAGTATATTTAATAAAATTAACTTTAAGTACACATATTTTTTGTAAGGGTAAGCTTCACTAACTGTTGTAAGATTCATCATGTGATGATAACACTTTAGTATGGGGAACAATTCTCACTTTTAACTAGTTGCTTATTAGCTTCATATTTGATGTTTATTAGTACTTATAAAGCACATATTAATGCTTTATTCTGCATGACCATATTCTACATCCCTTAATCCTACCCAATACCAAAACTTAAATGATACAACAATTACCTTACTAACTATTAATAAGCAGTAAATTAGGAGCTTATTGAGGCAAAAGTCATAGTTAATAGTGAATGTGTTCCACATCCTAAAGTGTCACCCATGTGATGGAAAAAAAAAAAAATAGTAAGTAGAAATAAATTAAATACATTTCAGAGAAAATATGTACAGACGTAATAGTACAAACCCGATTCCAAAAAAGTTGGGACACTGTACAAATTGTGAATAAAAACAGAATGCAATGATGTGGAAGTTTCAAATTTCAATATTTTATTCAGAATACAACATAGATGACATATCAAATGTTTAAACTGAGAAAATGTATCATTTTAAGGGAAAAATAAGTTGACTTTAAATTTCATGGCATCAACACATCTCAAAAAAGTTGGGACAAGGCCATATTTACCACTGTGTGGCATCCCCTCTTCTTTTTATAACAGTCTGCAAACGTCTGGGGACTGAGGAGACAAGTTGCTCAAGTTTAGGAATAGGAATGTTGTCCCATTCTTGTCTAATACAGGCTTCTAGTTGCTCAACTGTCTTAGGTCTTCTTTGTCGCATCTTCCTCTTTATGATGCGCCAAATGTTTTCTATGGGTGAAAGATCTGGACTGCAGGCTGGCCATTTCAGTACCCGGATCCTTCTTCTACGCAGCCATGATGTTGTAATTGATGCAGTATGTGGTCTGGCATTGTCATGTTGGAAAATGCAAGGTCTTCCCTGAAAGAGACGACGTCTGGATGGGAGCATATGTTGTTCTAGAACTTGGATATACCTTTCAGCATTGATGGTGCCTTTCCAGATGTGTAAGCTGCCCATGCCACACACACTCATGCAACCCCATACCATCAGAGATGCAGGCTTCTGAACTGAGCGCTGATGACAACTTGGGTTGTCCTTGTCCTCTTTAGTCCGGATGACATGGCGTCCCAGTTTTCCAAAAAGAACTTCAAATTTTGATTCGTCTGACCACAGAACAGTTTTCCACTTTGCCACAGTCCATTTTAAATGAGCCTTGGCCCAGAGAAAACGCCTGCGCTTCTGGATCATGTTTAGATATGGCTTCTTTTTTGACCTATAGAGTTTTAGCCGGCAACGGCGAATGGCACGGTGGATTGTGTTCACCGACAATGTTTTCTGGAAGTATTCCTGAGCCCATGTTGTGATTTCCATTACAGTAGCATTCCTGTATGTGATGCAGTGCCGTCTAAGGGCCCGAAGATCACGGGCATCCAGTATGGTTTTCCGGCCTTGACCCTTACGCACAGAGATTGTTCCAGATTCTCTGAATCTTTGGATGATATTATGCACTGTAGATGATGATAACTTCAAACTCTTTGCAATTTCTCTGAGAAACTCCTTTCTGATATTGCTCCACTATTTTTCGCCGCAGCATTGGGGGAATTGGTGATCCTCTGCCCATCTTGACTTCTGAGAGACACTGCCACTCTGAGAGGCTCTTTTTATACCCAATCATGTTGCCAATTGACCTAATAAGTTGCAAATTGGTCCTCCAGCTCTTCCTTATATGTACATTTAACTTTTCCGGCCTCTTATTGCTACCTGTCCCAACTTTTTTGGAATGTGTAGCTCTCATGAAATCCAAAATGAGCCAATATTTGGCATTACATTTCAAAATGTCTCACTTTCAACATTTGATATGTTATCTATATTCTATTGTGAATAAAATATAAGTTTATGAGATTTGTAAATTATTGCATTCCTTTTTTATTCACAATTTGTACAGTGTCCCAACTTTTTTGGAATCGGGTTTGTACAATCATGTGTCACAGCATGAGAACAGAAGAGACGTATGATTGTATGTATGATTGACAATGTATTTCTCAGAAGGAAGTTCCTCCAAACCATCTTTTCTTGGCATGTCAAGATATCAAAAATGTCTTTTGTGTGTCTTTTGTGACATACTATAAAGCTGTTTCTGGAAAATACAGATAAAACCACTTTTACTTCATTCTTTCAGCTTAGGGTGCTCCGATCAGGATTTTTGGGTCCGACCACCGATTACTGATTAATGGAAGAAGTATTGGCCAATACGATCACCAATATAAATAATACTATTCTTAACAACAATGTATTTTAAGTATAAAAAAATTGAGATGATAAAGTATAAAATATGAAATGTCAAAGAAAACATTTAAATGTTACTTTCTCATACATGTCGACAGCACTAATTTTATGTTTTAAAACAAATTATAAGTAAACTGTTTGTGTTTATTGAACATTATTGCTTCAGTTAATGTTTTGCAAGATAGAACCTTATAATTCTTATTTTTAGAATTTTTAGAATTAGAAGGTTCTATCTGCAGCTGACCTGTTCCAAAAATCCCCATTTTCAAATTTGACAGGGTTTTGTACATTTAGAATACATTTAGGGTCGCTCTCATTTTCATGTATGAAAGAGACTTGTTCCCAATATCTTTTTTGCTATATGGAATGTCAAATCTTTGAAGCTCAAAGTGAAAGTGAAGTGTGGCCACTCCCATACTTGGAATTTGTGCTCTGCATTTAACCCATCCGTGCGGAGAGCAGTTGGGGGTTTGGTGGGTCTCACCTCAGTCGTGAAATTGAGGGTGGAGGAGAGCACTGGTTATTCAATCCCCCCACCGACAATTCCTGCCAGACCTGAGACTTGAACCTGCAACCTTCGGGTTACAAGACTCTCTAACCATTAGGCCACGACTGCCCCAAATATCTCAATATCTCAATATCTCAATATCTCAAAACTATGAAAGCTTCTTTCCGCCACAGAATAAAAAATAAAAAAGGTAATTCCGACTTTTTATCTCACAATTCTGACTTTTTTTTCTCAGAATTGCATGATATAAAGTCGGAATTGCGAGTTATAAAGTCAGAATTGTGAGATATAACCTCGCAATTCTGAGAAAAAAGATTTTTTTCCCCTCTAAATTGGACTTTGTAACTCGCAACTCTGACTTTATATCTTGCAATTGAGTGTCGCTCATAATTCTGAGAAAAGAAGTCAGAATTGTGAGTTATAAAGTCCAATTCTGAGGGGAAATAAAATACTTTATATACAATTGTGAGATAAAAAGTCGCAATTATCTTTTAAAATGTTTAATTCTGTGGTGGAAACAAGCTTCCATACAAAACCACTCAGAATCCAGATAGGACCTTATAATTCCAAGGTGGCGATATTTCTGTGATTTCTCTGTGTGCAAACCTGAAGCTCAGTTTAACAACAGTAGACTGTTTTTCACAGTAGACAACAATCACTGATCTAGCTGATTTGGATGTTAAGTTTTGGCTTTTAGGGAGGACAGAATGTGCACCGCTGTGAAGGAAAGAAATGCACTTATATATACGTATATCACAGCTCTAGTTTCTTGTTGTAGAGTTGCTGTCGCTGCAATGTCTCCGCTCTCTGCAAAGACGTTGCAAATTTATTGTCCTTTTCAGAAACCTGGTAGAACTGACAGACCGTTTTGCAATGTAAAAAAAATCAGCATGCAGCCACTATTACAGTTGCAAATGCAAATTCGCTATTATATAATATAATAAGTGTACAGAGTATAAACTAACATACATGGTTTAGCTCAGAATTATTGATGGAACGCACTGCAGTCTGTTCTGTATCAGACCTGGTTCTACAGGGGTGCTAAAGAGTGGTAAACACCCTTAGTTGAAACTGTAATATAGCATTTTGGCAAAACATATTTGGCCAACGTTTCAGTGCGTATTTGTGTTTGCACTCTGAAGAGCAAGCAAGGTTTCTATTTACAACGTGTTTTTTCAGCATTGAGCAATGTAGCCAATCACAGACATGTCTGTTGATCAACGGCCAATCAGAGGTGTTTAAGTTAGTCAGAATCCACTCACCTCTCAAAATGCTGGAGTTTTAGTTCATTGCTGAGTTCTGCAAACTCATGAACCATCTCATTATAACAAACAAAGTGAAGACAAAATGTAAATAAGAGGTTTATTGTGCAGTGTAGACAGCTTCATTGATTATAACGTAACTTTGTGAGATTGCGATGGACTAAGATGACTTTTGCTCTCTGCACGCTTTATAGTCTATTTATAATATAACAGAAGTTTTTTTTTTCATTCGTCTTTTGTATTCATAGTTTTACGGATAGTTTTATTCGTTTTGACGACATTGGATGTAGCCTACGTCAGGGTGTTTTGTACAGGGTGGCGCGGGGCGGCGAGGAAAGAACGAAGGAAAGTTAATTTAGATTTTTAAAAACTAATAGCGTGATAACTTTTTGATATAAATGTGGTAATTGGAAACGAACGTCCCAAAAATATAATTTTTTTTTTTATCTCACTCTCTCTCGCCACCATGACTGCGCTGCCGCCCTAGGCGACTGCCTAGTTTGCCTATAGGTACGCGCCAGCCCTGCCACCGATTAAACTATATGAAGCTATTAACGGCCAGATCAATCGGAGCACCCTTACTTTCAGCATCTTTGCCTTTCTTTTTCAGCTGTCATGATATGGGATGAATTTTGTCTCAGAATGATTGACAAATGCATGCACAATTATCTATGAAATTGATAAATGTTGCAGATATGTTTTACTACCCACAACCAAATGCCTTTCAACTTGCGTGTGCAAAATTAAGAATGAAATGAATGCATTTTTGTGAATACAAATGTTTTCTTTTGTATTTGTGTACATAAATTGCGCCTGCAACAAAGAAGATGTGCATTTGTGGATCAGGTGACACGCATGCATTCATTGACGTCTTTTCTGAGTCGATCTCATTTGATTCATTTGGATTTTGAAACTTTCTTTTCGCAGTTTTCAAGCATTTCACAACCTACACTCAAACAACTACCAATGAGTATGACGAATGTGTGTTACTACATTTAAACTAATACTTTACAACTTGTGTGTGCAAAATCCAGAATTACTTGAATGTGCAGCATTTTGTACAAATAGAGACATAGTTGTGAATACAAAACTTCGATTTTGTATTAATGTAGGTCAGAATTTGTGCATGCCTTATTAATAAAGCATACTTTGTAAAGGCAAGTAGATTAAATCAGACTATAAATACAACACGCGAGGTTATAGGCATTTTTCTCCCATAGAAAACTATAATTATAAAATTATGAAAACGCTTAACATGCAATATAGTGCATTGAATGTTTAATAAGGTGTATACTGAGGTTTAATATTACCGTCTTACTGCATTAACTAGCCACGTTAAGCAAGCCACCTTTATAACTCTATGCTCTATGGGAGGAAAACGCTTAGCCTATTATGTACAAACAAGAGCCTAGGATATAAACGTGACGCGCAAAGTTTCATGTTAAGGGCATTTTCCTCCCTATGATTGTGTTGCTGTGCTATTCTAAACAATTTGCTAACTTATAGCCTCCTTTGTCTAGATATAATAATAGATTCTTTGCACATACAAACTTAGGCTTAACAGATTTTCTTTTTTTATTTTTTATTATGACGTCATAGTGCTATTCAAATGTCTTATAGTGCAACTATTCAGCTTGACAGGGTCAGTATGTGTAACCCTAATGAAATTATGAAATACTGATAAGGTTCAACATGCAGACTGGACAATATTCTGATGAAAAACATTTTTAAACTAAATTTCAAAATAAAATATTTTATTGATTATTATTTTGCATTAAAGACTAAACAGTCTATCAAATAATAAATCAAATAAAAAGAGGTTAGGCGAAGTATCCTGTTAAGTAATAGTAACCAATAATAACCAATAGTAACCAACTAATAGTAATTAGTAACCTTAAAGAGAGAATGAAATCAATAAAGAGCCTTCATTTAAGTTGCCGAATGAAACCATGTAAGTGAAGAGAGACCAAACTCATAACAGTCAGCATTATTAGCAGGGAAGGATGGCGTAAAATCAAATATGTCTGTATATTAGGTGGATTATTATCTTTGAGCACTGCGTGATTAAACTAGCAGAATTAGAAAGATGTAAAATCACGTCGGGGTCACCAAAATTATTGGGGTCAGACCTTATTTAGACCAATAACTGGGACACAAATGAGCCAAAGTATATATGTATCTGACTCCATGAAATTGTTGTTGATATAATTATTTTTGTAATATTATTTTCTTTGAATCCAGAGGAAAATGCAAGCTTTTTAATCAAATATCACATTGAGAATAGTGAACCAGAAGTTTTATAGAAATAAAGCAACAGAATCAGAGGTTTAAAGTTACATTTAGTAAAATATTACAGATACAGTAGAAGTAAATGTCCTCAGAATTAACATGGATTAGTGAATAGACAAAAAAAAAACAGTACTTTTAACAAAAAAAGCGAGTCAAATTGACTTTATTCTTTATATGTCTGTTGTGATGTGATAAAACCAGGATGTCACCATGTACATTTTTGGACTTTTGCTTTCCTGTCTATACTTCACATACAGTACAATTTCCATCAATGTAACAGCTGTTTGTGACAGTCGTGAAATTACATATTAGGTCCTTTTGCACCTCATAGGCACCACGATTACTTATACATCAAGTTACTGAATGATTCTTATTCTATGGAAGCTTGTTTCCGCCACAGAATAAAACATTTTAAAAGATAATTGTGAGTTTACATCTCGCAATTTTGACTTTTTTTCTCAGAATTGCGTGATATAAAGTCAGAATTGCGAGATATAAAGTCAGAATTGTGAGATATAAAGTCAGAATTGCGAGATATAAAGTCAGAATTGCGTGATATAAAGTCAGAATTGCGAGACATAAAGTCAGAATTGCGTGATATAAAGTCAGAATTGCGTGATAAAAAGTCAGAATTGCGTGATATAAAGTCAGAATTGCGTGATATAAAGTCAGAATTGCGAGATATAAAGTCAGAATTGCGAGATATAAAGTCAGAATTGCGAGATATAAAGTCAGAGAATTGCGAGTTATAAAGTCAGAATTGCGTGATATAAAGTCAGAATTGCGTGATAAAAAGTCAGAATTGAATTGCGTGATATAAAGTCAGAATTGCGAGATATAAAGTCAGAATTGCGAGTTATAAAGTCAGAATTGCATGATATAAAGTCAGAATTGCGAGTTATAAAGTCAGAATTGCGTGATATAAAGTCAGAATTGCGTGACAAAGTCAGAATTGCGTGTTATAAAGTCAGAATTGCGTGACATAAAGTCAGAATTGCGTGACATAAAGTCAGAATTGCGAGTTATAAAGTCAGAATTGCGTGTTATAAAGTCAGAATTGCGTGATATAAAGTCAGAATTGCGTGATATAAAGTCAGAATTGCGAGATATAAAGTCAGAATTGCGAGATATAAAGTCAGAATTGCGATATAAAGTCAGAATTGCGAGATATCAAGTCAGAATTGCGTGTTATAAAGTCAGAATTGCGTGATATAAAGTCAGAATTGCGAGATATAAAGTCAGAATTGCGAGTTATAAAGTCAGAATTGCGAGATATAAAGTCAGAATTGCGTGATATAAAGTCAGAATTGCGAGATATAAAGTCAGAATTGCGAGTTATAAAGTCACAATTCTGAGAAAAAAAGAATTGCAAGAAAATAAGTCGCAATTACCTTTTTTATTTTTTTTTTCTGTGGCAGAAACAAGCTTACATACTATTCAGTGTTTAAAAGAAGAAAAGGGGTTAAAAAGAGTAAAGTACTAGGCAAAGGCAAGCATGCTCCTGATCTGCTATTTATTGTTCTAAACTCTTCATTTACTTGTGTAAAGCACCTGTGCAAGTCTTTACTTTTGAACAGAACCTGAAACACACAGTATCAAAATATGAATCATTTCTAACACACAAACTCTTCCATGTATGTGCAACTTTTAGAGACGTACGTCTGTCAGAAAGTAATGCAGATTTTGCAGATTTTTGAATTATATTTTCCATTAACACGGTCAGCATTCATAAACAGAAAATTTACTTATTTATTATGTTTAAAAGTTCTTGACATCAGATACATGCGGTCAGTTGCTCTTGTTTTTTTGCTGTTGTACACCCACAATCCCACCAGCACCACAATGGAGACGATAAAGAGTCCTGCGAAGACTGCGGTGCCTGCACTGATATGAAGAGGACCACCATTTTCTGACGCTAAAGAAAGTAAAATGGGGTTATATTAAAGATCATGACACAGAATCATTTGAACTCATTATTATTTAAGACTTTATTATACCTGCTGCAGAATGCAGTTTGTTTCGAGTTTGTTTCGCCACTCTGAAGGGACCCTGCGTGATGTAATGACTGGCGGTTTCTTTGCTCACATCTCGTTTGCGTTTGCGTGCGGGTTCTCTGAGGCAGCCTTGGGCGCATCTGGAGTTTGAACTTCCTTCCGCACACAGAATTACAGAGCAGGTAATGTACACCTGTCAACAGAATTTGAGTGCATTGTAGTTAAATGTTCCTGCTCAACAGAATTTACAACATAACTATGTGATTCTGTGATACCTCATTGTAGCCGCCTGTGAACTTGAAAGCTTGGATCCCAAAGTCATACGTTCTTGCATCACTATGATAAACCTCAACTGTGCCATCCATAATACACCTGTAAGAACACAATGATCACATGACCTCTGAAGAATTATACAGAGCAGTTTTCAGTTACCTAAAATCAGGCTTGCTGCAATTATTGATTAATCGCATTATTAATACTGATCATGGTTATTCAATCTAATCGATTATTTGAGATAAACTCAATAACAATTTTGTGTAAATGTAAAACAATATATTAAATCTGAATATTCAATAATGTGATACACAAAGAGATCATGAATGTGTATTTTGTAATCTATGGAGAAATCTATTGGAATTCTCAAACAGTAGATTAAGCAGATTAAGTGATCTGAGAAACTTGACTATCACGGAAACCCTACTATTGTAACCATCCCTACATTGGGATGAGGAGTCGTCGGTGGAGAGAGACACCATGGTGAAGCCGACGGTGGGAGGAGCCAGGGTGGAGCTTTGGGTGAATGCCCCGGCGGACTGGCGGAGGCAGAACCAGGGTGCATGGAGAAATCGCCAGAGCAGAGAGGCCGACAGACCAGGGCAACATCCACGGCCCAGAAGCCCAAGGTGGAGCTGCTGGCTCACGGGAACAAGGTGGAGACGGGGGCTCGGCAGATCGGGGTGATGTCAGAGGGAGTCAGGATGACGGGGAAGCCAGAGGCAAGGAGAAGATCGGTGGAGCCAAAAGGGGTGGAGGGTCAAGGCGCCAGATGCCAGAGACCTGGAAGTCCGTGGCGGAGGCAGAGCGATGCCTGACTGAGGCGGAGCCGGATGGACGAAGGAGTCCGTGGCAGAGTGATGACAGACTGAGACTGAGCTGGATGGACGAGGGAGCCCGGAGGAGTCCTAGGGCTGACGGACCACAGCGGAGATGAGGGAACGCGGAGCCGTTGGGCTGACAGGTCGAAGTGGAGACATGGGCCTGGAGGTCCGAGGTGAAGCTGGGGACTCAACCTCATGCGAGCTAGTGGTCGGGAAGCCTGAGACGGAGCCGAAGAGCCACACAGAGTTAGTGGTGGGGGCAGAGCCTTGGAGCTGGACGACACCAGTGGAGCCGACAGATCCAGGGGACTGGACATAACCAGTGGAGGAGATGAGACCAGGAAGTTGGGCAGAAACATCGGAGGAGGAAGGTCTCCGGACGGAACTGGAGCATCTAGACAGCCGAACGGGACCGGCAACGAGGGTGTCACTTTGAGGGTGAAGACTAGGGAGGGAACTGGATCCGCGGACCACAAGTCTATAAGGCAGTGATCCAGCTCCTGGCTCTGGGATGGATTGGGCAACACAGTTCAACTCCGGGACGACACAGGTGGCAGGCTTGGGCTCATGATGTGTGGCATACGCAGCACTGATGGGCTTCTCCTCTGGCTTGCAGATGGTGAGAGGGGAACTGCTGTGCTGTAGTACCCACCCCAAATACTCCACCAATGTCCTCCACTCAATGAGAATGAGACGCAATGCTGGTGAGTCCATCACTTGACTTAACTTGTTCTGAGGGTCCGTTATTTTGTAATGTACTCAGCAAGGATGAGCAGAAAAAGGGATTGGCTATATATAGCTGTCCTTTAATCATATGAAACACAATTATCCAGGAATCACAGGAGCAAACAAAGGCAGCGTAACAGCTTGCATAAATAAACAAGACAATACCGGACGAGGAACAGAACCAAACTCAGGACTTAAATACTAAGGAGATAATAATGAACTAAAGAAACAGCTGATAAATTATAGTTAAAGTAACCACAGAAACAACCAGGGACATAATCAGAAACCAAGGAAAGCAAAACTAAACATGATGCAAACCAGGATACAAATTCCCTAAGCATTGTCTCTCCATTACAACAATCACAGCCAATCAATACAAAACATATTTGATGATTAATATATAACTATGTTGATTTTGGATAAATGCAGTTTCAATGTGGGCAGAGCTATACAGCGAAACTCCAGAGATATGGAAAACCAAGAGACTTGTCATGTCTGGTTAAGATTTTTTTTTTTTCGACAAATAAAATGGATGTGGAACATATATAGAAGAGAGGTTTGACCACACTTTAGTGTAAGGATTTTAGCAGTCTCACCCTTCTTTGATGATGTCATAAAAGAGGGCACTGTATGGGTTGTCATCTGGGGTGGCCCTGCAGGACTCCACAAAGAGCTGGACCTCAGGGAGAGCAGAATGGGCTGCAATGCCGATGTAGAGCACATCCAGTAAGTTTATCTCCAGCGGATACAGACTGGGATCCACTGGACTGCTGAAGTTATTGTTAGTAAAAATGTCAAACGAGTAACTAAAAGTGCCAAAGCTGGATTCAGTGAAGATGAAGTCTGACTTCTTGTTGATGTAGTGGTTTGAAACACTGGCTACTTTGGGGTACTGGCAGGAGAAGCCGATTTTAACTTGACTGCGTCTGGTGATTACTTCATTAGGGTTCTCAAAAGAATTGATCTCGTTTTTGAAGACCATGAAGTCTCCTAAGTCCTGATTGGTGATGAAGAAGCAGGTGTGTGAAAAGATAAAGCGGAAATAAAAAACAGAGTTAAATATTATACAGCTGACAGTTAAAATGACTTTGAATCTAACAGCGTTTTTCAAATGTAGGACAAAATATTCTTTAAAAAAAATGTATGGAACGTTCTTATAATATTATTAATATTAGATATAGATTCTCATAATGTTGAAGCAATGTTCTCAGAACATCCTTATGATGTTATTAATATCTGATGAATGTTTTTGTAATGTTATTGTGACAATAATGTTCATGGAACATCCATATAATGTTTTTTGTTTTTAATGAACGTTCTTATAATGTGAATATAAAACGCTCTTAGAACAAAATTCTTGGAATATTATATATAACTTATGAACTAAATATTGGGAGAAAACATTTGTTGACCATTATTCTCAGAACGTCCGTTAATTATTAGAAGGATCAGCTAAAAGGGAACATTCTCAGAACTTGTTCAATAACGTTCTTCAGTAATAATAATAGAACGTTCTCAACATTCTAACATTTTCAAAATGATAGAATGGAATGTTCCTCTAACGTTCACATAACCAAGAGGAGGTGTTCTTAATACATTAAAAAACTGGACATTTTGAACACATTTTTGTTAGCTGAGTAGCATAGCAAATATTCCATTTTTAAATTGGAGATCATAGACAGCAGTATTTCTACCTCCATCGTGGTACCACAGGTGTCGAGGGACACCGTGCCCAGGATATGGGTGTCATTGGAAGTGAGAGAGCAGGTGGGGTCTCTCAGTTGGAGCCAGCCTTGATCAATCCCCTTCATGGAGGCTTTGCTTACTGCAATGCTGATACTGTTATCCTCACAGAAGACCTCTGCTTCACCTTGAGGGATATGATACATTTATTAATTGATCTAAATGACAACAACAAAAATTGCAAGATATTAATGCACTTACAATGTGAGAAGAAAAATGTGAAAAGAATGTTAAAGTGCCCCTATTATGCTATTTTAAAGGTTCCTAATTTAGTTTTGGAGGTCTCCTACAACAGGTTTACATGCATCAAAGGTCAAAAAACACTTTCATTTTCTCATAATATACATTGCACATCACCACATTTTTCAATGATTCTCAAACGACTCGTCGGATGATTCAGTCTCTCTTCCTAAAGCTCAGCGATTGTACACACTGTAAAGACAGAACTAGAAAAACTAGTTATTCACCCGAACCTCCATCGCAAGGACGACTTAAGCAGGACGTTTCTCAGTGATACGCTACTCATTTTGAGGAACATTATGAGATGTTGCAACTGTAATTCCTCACCATCAGCATTAACAAGTGTACGTCCATCAACAAACCCATGTGTATATTTGTAATTTATTATGGTGCACATGCGGGAACTGTATCAATAACAGCGCATACGTTAGATGAGCACTAACGTGAATGACTGATGTAACATAAACGTTTGTATAACAAATCTTGCTCCATCCTTTATCTTTACTCAAAGTAGTAAGAACAACAGACAATCTGCATTACACAGTTTTAGATAATAGTGGCCCACAGCTGATGAGCAGAAGTAGTTCAGTAAGACAGTAATAACGTGAGTTAGCCGGATACCTACACAGTATAAAACACAAAATTACATATTTTGAACACCTGGTAGAAAATATATACAGCAATAATTATTCATACGTACAGGTTGTGATTCTGAGGAGCAAGCGAGTCCAAATAAACTGGTACTGACCCATCTTTCAAGTGCAAGCATTTTGCGAATCCCGCGTTGAACTCAGAGATTTGAGAAGTAGTCGTTAGTAAAATGATGTGTTTGTGGGTGGGTCACAATAAACGTACAACATAGGCTGACATTATGCAAATGTCTTATCTAGTGACGTAGAACCGCAACGCAGTGGGATTCGAATCACAGACGACTCGTTTAGGCGGTTCAGAGTCGATTCTTTCTTTTGGTAGACAATATAGAGGCCAATCAGTTTGTGCCATGTAGTAAATGATGTGATTACAAGCAGACGGCATGTAAAGGAGATATCAGCCTGCACCATCTAGAGTTTCATGACTGAACTAGATATTTCACAATACAAAACTCTTAATACATTAAGACATTTAAGAATTTTTTTTTACCTGAGAGAACCCTTGATTTTGCCACAATGATAACAATACACCTCATCTCTGACTGACTAATTATGGAGAGAAAGACAAAGTACAGGTTACTGAAAAAATCTTATCAATCCTAAATTGCCAGTGAGCTTAAGAACAGGCCTCATTTTACCTCTGAAGTGTCTCTGCAGCGAAACACACGGGCACATGATGATGCAGGTCAGATTCCTGTGGTGTCCATGTCAGCGTTGCTTCTGTAACCCCATGACTTGCATTCCTCAAGCTCTTTGACATATTCCATGGACCACTGACCTGGAACTCCAAGATACTACACAAGAGTGATCGAAAGATTAGATAACATTTACTAAAGTGCATGCATGACTTTTTGGTTGGTTTATCAAGAGATACTAAGCATTTTAACAATGTCACATACATATGATCAGGCCCGCTATCAGAATCAAATCACTGAGGGTGCTTCTGAAGTTAGGGAGGGTGCTCTAGTAAAGCACAGATATAAAGTGTAAGCAACAGCTCCTGAGCACCACCACTACAAGAACAGTAATGTACAATTAGAGATTTACAAGTCATTTAGCTTTTGTTTGGGGGTGTTTAGCACCCTTTAGCACCCCCGTAGAACCAAGCTCGCACTGATAGATGCATAAATTGCATATGTTAGCAGAGTGAATCTGTTCAGGAAAGTTGTGTCAGAATTTTTGTTCAATTTTGGACAGTGCATATTTCAAACCTGTTGCCCAAGCTTTGGGCACGGAGGGTGATAATGTGAACACGTCCCACAGCTGCATGTTGTACATCTCCATGTAAGGGAGTTGGCGTCAGTAAACTTGGCCTGTTCACCCCTGGTACACAACTATGGACTGGTGTTAGAACTACAAAACAGTGGAAACAGGGTAGAATTATTTAAATGCTCAGAACTGCAGTGAGTTGGAGCTACACAATACATGAAAGCTACTGCTAAAGCCTTAGTCATACAGGACTAGACTTTGACAGCAAATAGCACTTGTTCTATTAGTTTTTATTTCATCACATATGTTTCTAATAGAGTTTTTCCAGCAGTATTTATTTTTTTCCATTCAAATCTCCCATAGGGATTTAAAAAAGTGTGTTGCAACTGTTGATACAATTATTCATGAGATCATAACATGCATTACAAGGCATAAGTAATGCATTAAAAAATACTTTTATAATAAATCATATTTATATACTGTATATTTCGTGCTAACCCTACCCATAACTTACCCCTGAAATCAGAGGAAAATGATAAGTGAATAAGAATGGGGCAGAAGCCCCTAACCCTTGCTGTAAGCCTAAACTTGACAAACTGTAAACTTGTCCCACAAATTTGATTGGTTGACTGGAATATTGTTCCAGGATCAACAAAGATATTGATCCAGGAACACGTCACCCATTCAAAGTAAACAAGAAGCGTTGATGCCGACGCCCTGTGTGAATGAAGCGTCACTGTCTCGCCTTCGAAGGGGGATTGGGAAGGTTAAGAACCACTGATACATGATTCTCACTCACTTTCAACTCCAAACTGCAGAGGCACTTGACTGAGAGGAGTTGAGTCAGTGTTGGCGGTCTGATTATAAGGATTTCTGACAGAGGAGATCCCATTCTCACTCGTCAAAGTGATGTTTGATACAGGATAATCCTCCAGCGTGAGCTCAAAAACATGCAGTCCCAGGTCCAATGTACCATTACTGCTCAGAGTGCACGAGTCCTAGACAAACAAAATAATATCACGGTTTGTGCACAGTTATAACATTTAAATTGTAAAAATGTCAAAAGTTTTAAAAAGTGAAGAACATGGAAAAATAAACTAAACTAAAAGACATTGAAATATAATTTGAGCAAGTCTGGCTTTAATCATTTCTTAAGGTATAAATATTATTATAGGCCTATCCATTTCTGATAATTCCAGGTTGCTATGGTCGCGCAGGTTGTTTACGCATTTAACTCGTGGCCATGAGAAATAGATGCAGTTCCCTCAACATAGGAT
Organism: Coreius guichenoti; assembly: GCA_039654105.1. Taxonomy (NCBI): domain Eukaryota; kingdom Metazoa; phylum Chordata; class Actinopteri; order Cypriniformes; family Gobionidae; genus Coreius; species Coreius guichenoti. The sequence continues at coordinate 4,071,374 of CM077189.1, forward strand.
CTCAAGGCCACAACTTTACATCACGTTACCACGAGTTAATATGTCATGGCCACGACAAAAACAAGTGAACCGAACATGTCCCCTCCCAGTCACCGTACCCTTGTAATGAATATCCTACTTAAGTAAATTTAACCGGAATGTTTCTCTTTTACACTTATTCTACTTCTGTTCTTTTACTAAACATTTTTGGCTTCAAATTTCAGCTTCCTTACTTCTTGTATTTCACCAGATTAGAAATGTCTTTTTCACTCTGATGTCTCGGAAAATAAAGAGCTACATGATGTCTTAAACTTTGTTTGTATGATGGGTAAATACCACATTCACAAAGCAAGATACCTTAAATTCAAACCTTACTGCAAAGTATTTGCTTATGATTTAGTTATTATTGTCATCACTTAAAAAAAACTCCTCCAATAAAAAAGCTTTGAAAACATCCTATATTATGGAAACATTTATATGTAAATTGTAATTTTGTTTTTTAATTTTATTTTCTTCTCTGTATCCCCACGTTCGTGTTCATTGTTCTGTATTATCTCTTTTTCAGCCGGATCATTCCATAATGACCAACACAATCTACCAAGAGCAGCGCAAATTAGTGTCTGGTTTAAGACATGCTTTTTTGGGCGGTAAATAATGGCACATTATTGGAATATACTGTACTTGTCAGTATTGAATGAAATTGTAATATTTTTATGTTCAACATTTCTGTCATCCACAGTACTGAAATCAGCTATTTAATTTGCCAATGTAAAGTGCATTTGCGTGTTTAATCTGTATCTGAACTTTTCATGGGAGTGTATCATTAAAAACTGTTACCTCATCAAGATTTATGTGTGAGTATTGATGGCAAGATGGACACTTGCATCTCACATCATCTCCATCTGGGTCATGGGTCAGCAGGTGAAGACGCTGAAAACAGTTCTGAGGAACCCTGAGGAAAGACCATTATCAAAGACGCAACTATTTTCTTGATAGTTGAAGTGACAATGGTGAAATATATTGTACAGTTTGGTGGTCACAAACATATTTGAGCTTCAGTGCCACAGTAGACGACTCAGAATCAAGTATTCCAGAAAGCTGTAGGAAAAGTCTATGGATAAATAGTCATTTCAAAAGCACAAACCTTATGTTTGGTATTGTTGCAGAAACAGGGGACTTGTTTGCATTCCGAGTGTCTGAACGTTGCCTTGTGTCAACAAGACTGTGAAGTGTCCATTCACCGACATTACGAACATTATTTGCCCAGCAGCAACCAGAGTCACTGAAAGAGAGTTTTAATATATATATATATATATATATATATATATATATACAGTCAAACCAAAATTTATTCAGACACCTTCAACATTTTCACACATTATCACAGTTTATTGGTATAAAATGGTAATAAAATATGACAAGAACTCAGAGTTAAACTGCGTCAGAACAAATTCATCTTGATAATGTCATTTAACTTTGATAGAAAGGTATGTAATGGATTACAATCAGCTGTCAGCTGTTAAATTTAAGAACACGATTAGATAATACCAATTTAGGTCAACCAATGACCAAGCAATGCTTCATTTTGTTCAGTCTGTGGTGTAAAAGGTCACATTAGCAATTAAAGAAAAAACACTGAAGCAAAACATCGTCAGGTCAAAGTGTCTGAATAGTTTCCCAGCAAGCAATAGTCGTCATTTCGCCGTCTCGGTTAACTATAGACCCGATATAGTCCGGCTATGCGCAACCCACTTTTAGCCAAAATAACCTTGAATTTGGATACATGTCATTTTGGTCAAAATAACTTGCGAGATGTATGACATTCCATCATGTAAGCAAAGTCAACAGTGATTACAAGGTGTTTAGTTTATTTTCTTTCACGTTATATAGGCTGTGCGTAGCCACGATTTAGCTCCTGTACCGACCGGCTATTTGTAGCCCACTTATAGTCAAAACTGATTCATTGTAGTTTTTGGCCAGGCAACGGATGAGATGGTTATATCCCATCATGTTCACAATGTCAATGATATCTACAAGTGTTATTTCATGACATGGGCGATTTGTCACGATTTAGCTCTGAATTGGATGGGCTGCATCTGCTTTTTGTCCAACCGGCGAAATTGAGGCAATCTATAGTCTAATTTTACCGGCCCTGATTCAGACAAGCGAGGAGTATAGCCAAAATAGTATTAAAATTACATGTAGTTTTCGCCCACGCAGCATTGTGGGATGCGTTGTCATCAAACGCAAGTAAACATTTGAATTAGCATAATTTTTGTTGTCACACATAACATTCATACACATTCTACGATATTATTTGACTGTCTTTCATTTTAAGTTAAATAAAAATATAATTACAATTCTCAACCGCTAGATGGCAACTAGCCCTACTTACTGGCAACGCGCGACTTTAAAAGTTAATAGAGATTGTTGCCAGATCTCGCGATGTTTCCGCCATTTTCAAAAAAAAAAAAAAAAAAAAAAATTTACACGAGAGAGAGCAGTACTGTCGGAGAGCAACGAGCGAGCAACAGCAAACGTTAAAGCAAATTCCCACTTTTACCTTGTACTTATGTGTGTTCATTTTGACGTGTTCATTATTTAAATACATTATTTGTTATCATGTGTAGGAACCGTGACATTTCAGCGGGTCACATTGCAGAATATGTTTTTCTAACAAGCCAAGTCTTAAGTTGTATAAGTTGTTAATGTTCTTTTTCTAAATAAAACCTAATTATTATTTATTTTTTTGGATTGTCATTTATGAGAACCGGTTATATTTGAGTGAAAAGAATCCTTTAGCCATCATTTTGTTGTCTATTAGATGTATATGTAGTCGTTCAATAGCCATCTAATTGATGACTAGTCTATTCTTGGGCTATGGTTAGACGTCTATTAGATTTTCACTGACAGCCCAAATTTTGTCTTGTTTTAGCCTAGACGTCTGGGCTGTGTTTTGACGGCTATTAGACGTCTTTTAGACGCAAAATTGCTTGCTGGGTTTGGTCCCAAATTTTTTATCAATTTTACTGGTAGTCCACTGTATGAAGAATTTTTGGGTATAATATGTCACAGTTTACTTTATTTTGCTATCCTCACTTACATAAATGATCTATAGTGTCCTGCACACACTAGTAAAAAAATATATATATTTGGTGTCTGAATAATTTTTGGTTTGACTGCCCTAAAGTGGGCACACAAAAACTTTCATTATAAAGTTAATGTACAATTTACTTAGAAATTTCTTTTGGATTTTTTTTTTTTTTTTGGTACTCAAAAGATCATTTCTGTGTAATTTATTAATCTTTTCTAATGCACTACTTAACCTGCATACTCATTAGATTGGAAAAGTAATTTGGTGTGTTCATCAAATTCACGTGTGGCGCTACAATTACAGTATAGTCTGCAAAACTAATCGGTAAACTCTGTTTGAGAAGAACTGGATGATAGCTATCTATTCCTAATATTGTCTTTTTATCCGTAGGTTTTTCGATACACTGTTGTTCATAATAAATATTATGAAAATATTCATAATTCAATATATCGCTTCCAAACCTTAATATGTGTATAAAAAGGATTGCCTTTATAGATAAAATCTTGTTAAAATTTACCCATGAATAAATTGGCGTAACTCTGTGTAATCGGAGTACCCATCACCGTACCTTGAATTTGAATTTTGAGTCTTTCTCAAATAAATTTTTTTTTTTTTTTGTTAAGATCCACAATATTAAGGTCCACAGTCTGCGTTCTACCATCTTAAAAATATATCTAAATTACGGCACATGTTTTCAATGCAAAATGCTGAACAGTTAGTTCATGCGTTCATGACCTCAAGGCTAGATTATTGTAATGCTCTACTGGGTGGTTGCCCTGCTCGCTTAATAAATAAATTGCAGCTGGTCCAAAACACAGCAGCTCGAGTTCTTACTAGAACCAGGAAGTATGACCATATTAGCCCAGTTCTGGCAACACTGCACTGGCTCCCTATTAAACATCCTATAAATTTTAAAATCTTGCTAATTACTTACAAAGCACTAAATGGTTTAGCTCCCCAGTACTTGACCGAACTCTTAACACATTATACTCCTTCCTGTCTATTGCAATCTTAAAATTCTGGCCAGTTGATAATACCTAGAATATCAAAATCAACTGCAGGCAGTCGATCCTTTTCCTATTTAGCACCTAAACTCTGGAACAGTCTTCCTAGCATTGTTCGGGAAGCAGACACACTCTGTCAGTTTAAATCTAGACTAAAAACACATCTCTTTACTATGGCATACACATAGAACATTATCAATTTATATTATTCAAATCAGTTAAATGATTGTTTTAGCCTGCATTAACTAGGTCAGCCGGAACCGGGAACACTTCCCATAACACCTGATGTACTCGTTACATCATAAGAAGAATGGCATCTACGCTAATGTTAGTCTCTCTGTTTATCCCGAGGTTTACTGCAGTCAGCTGGATCCGGGCCGTATCCGGACCAGATGGTGGACCTTAGCCTGGACATGACCAACGCAAATGTTAGAGTCAGAATTTGGCGTAAACAGAATGAGAACATGGGTCCATCATGCCTTGTTACCACTGTGCAGGCTGGTGGTGGTGGTGTAATGGTGTGGGGGATGTTTTCTTGGCACACTTTAGGCCCCTTAGTGCCAATTGGGCATCGTTTAAATGCCACGGCCTACCTGAGCATTGTTTCTGACCATGTCCATCCCTTTATGACCACCATGTACCCATCCTCTGATGGCTACTTCCAGCAGGATAATGCACCATGTCACAAAGCTCGAATCATTTTAAATTGGTTTCTTGAACATGACAATGAGTTCACTGTACTAAAATGGCCCCCACAGTCACCAGATCTCAACCCAATAGAGCATCTTTGGGATGTGGTGGAACGGGAGCTTCGTGCCCTGGATGTGCATCCCACAAATCTCCATCAACTGCAAGATGCTATCCTATCAATATGGGCCAACATTTCTAAAGAATGCTTTCAGCACCTTGTTGAATCAATGCCACGTAGAATTAAGGCAGTTCTGAAGGCGAAAGGGGGTCAAACACAGTATTAGTATGGTGTTCCTAATAATCCTTTAGGTGAGTGTATATAACTTGCCATTTCGGTTTGTTTCTCACCAAACCCTACAGTATACCTTCAGAACGCTTGGAATATACGGCACGAGTTGCATAGGATTATTTTACAACATTTGCATCCGCTTAAAAAAAATAAATGGGCAAATGCAAGCAAATGCGGATTCTTGACGCGTTTATTGCAATTAGCCTACATTTCATCTCTTTCTCATAAAACAACCAGACTAACGAAAAGCTCGACACACAACCCGTACCGGGACAGAGCCTAGACAGGGCTTTATTCTGTGTAGGCCAGCGGTTTTAGACCAGCAAAGTGCCAAAGTTCCGCGAATTTGCTATATCATACCATATTTTCCGTCGCGTTTTTTTTTTTATCATGAAACATGCTGTGATTTATTCCAAAGTGACTTAAACAATGCATTTAACGTCAAATAATCTAAATGTTGACTTTTAAAATTAGGCTCGTGAAGTATTCGCTGTATTTTGGTTCATGTTTGTGGTGTGCGCCAGAAGATGTTCAAGAAGATCGAGACGCGCACGCAGCATTTTGTAGTCATTTTGAATATACACAAATAAAAATATACATTTTACCGTTTCGATGATGATTATGATGTCCTACTCTTATCTGTAGCCTATGATGATAAATGACTGAGTCATAAAAGTTATTTCCCCTGCTGAGGAAAAAATCCAAGTGATGGCGCTCACACAACATAGTAGTCTATATTATCAAAATAAAACACAGACAACCAAACATATAAAAAATTATTTTGCTTAATTTAATTGGTCTTTTGTACAATAGTCAATGGTTACAATTTGTCTGTTGGGCAAGTAGAATGCGCATAGCCTACATGTTAGTGTTTATAATGTTGTATTTTATTTACCAGTATTTTATACTATTTCTAAATGTAGGCTAATAATAAAATGCAGTTTTTACAATGATGCGACGCGCGCTTCTCTCTCAACATGACCAGGTCTGACACACTCAGGTGCGACTTATTTTCTGGCAAAGCGACGGTCGATTATAAAAGTTGCTGTAGTAATACAAAATTCATAGGATTGAGACCATTTGCACACATAGACACACACACACAAAACAAAAAACATATTGTGTTCATTGCCCCCACCCACATTGATTTTGGGCTGAATCACTGTTATAGTTAGGCTATGGGGTCTTTGTAAATTTAAAATCCACTTATGGCTATAGGCATGTAAGAGAAATAGGCTAGGCTATTATAAGTGTTTATTTCATAAATATGAACGTACCTCGCATTTTCTCCCGTACACTGTCCATTAGTCTACTTCTTTGGCCTGTTTTGTTTGGCTGGCCAACTCTCAAAATCTGTGTGTGAAAGATGCGGGACGCACTGGACAGTGCGGAGGGAACGCACATGATGTGCTTTGGAAGTTTAGTTGGCAGAGAAAATAACACGCACCGTTTTGTTTGACATCAATTAATACTCAATAATAAAATAAACTCAAAAACAAAGATAACTGCTGCGTATTTCCTGAACACTTCAATACTGGTCTGCGCTTGACTGTTTGGCGCGTTTATCTGCTTATTTAGTTTATTCAGTTTATTTAACCCATCGCAATTTAGGCTATTGGAACTGTGTGAACTGTTGTTCTCCGGTTGTCAATTAGTCAGAATGACAGTTCTTGCGTGAACGTTATAGGCCCATACCCAAGTCAATGCATTATTCTTTCCTTTTTTGTATTAGTGTTTAACATATTTAATTTACAACTAATTATATTAATTTATATCTTAATGTATTTATTTTTACTGGGCAACCAGGGTAGGCTATGACAGCCGTCATATATCCTGCCATACCCAGAGCTGATGCAAAGTGTATGTGAATTTATATCTACACAGAAGAAAACCCTGTCTAGGCTCTGCCCCGGTACGGGTTGTGTCGAGCCATTCGTTAGTCTGGTTATTTGACGAATAAAAGATGAAATGTAGCTGCAATAAACGCGTTAAGAAACCGTACAGCTGTAGCAGCGGAGGACTTTTATTCTGCTATGCGGAACTGAGGAAGAACTGATGACGAAATAGTTTGATCTTCGGCTGACCAATCAGCAGAAAGGGGCGTATAATTCCCGCCCACGTCTAGAAATCGAATATTCAAGCCGTTTATTCATTTTTCTACCTCTGAACGAGAAAACGAAAAAACAAGCTGAATTCTTGTTTTTCGTTTTGTTTAAAAAATAAAAAAAAACGAAAAAGGAGCCGTTTTTTGTTCTTTAATATCCGTTTCTATAAGGAAAATCAAATGACCAAAAAATATCGAAGCCATAAACCATTGTAAACCACAAACGAAAAATGAGAAATCTAGCCGAAATCTCATTTTCCGTCTATTAATCTAAACAAAAAAAACGAATAAACAAGCCATCTTATCTTTTCTCATTATTCCATTCCAAATAGGAAATGAAATGGGCTGCATTTCCCGATAACGTTGTCTCTTAGCGCACTACGAGGACTCTAAAGGTATAACTTAACTAAAGGTATACCATTTCTAGGCGTGTTCCCCGAACTATATCTTAGGAGGTTGCTTAAGGTATACCATCTTAAATGCGACGTTACAGGTGCTGTCCGTGGTGGTGGTGCTGATTTGGTTTATCAATGGCTCAAAAATCGATTATTCATTCTATGCAGGGGCTGCTTCACTGCGAGAAAGCGGTGTTCTTTATAATAGAAGCACTTCAGAAATATTTGAAATTGCATTTATCAGGACTCGTGAGATCTTATAAATATAATCCAAATTGCAAACTAAATCCAACCGTGGATATTTTATATAATTTTGAAATGATTGTGCGAACCCGCAACCTCTCATGCCCAAACGTATTATGAATCAACCCACTACACTAACTGGCAGTATATGCCATTTATATTATCATAATATATTTTACCAGACCAACCTTACGAAAGAATGACTTACAGAAGGTATTCTTAACTAAGATCGTTTCGGGAAACACGTATTAACGTTAAGATACACCTTAAGGTATAACTTAAGAATGACGTAGTGTTAAGAAAGTTTCGGGAAATCCAGCCATGATCAGATGATACACGATAAAATTATTTTACATATTAATAAATTGTATTTATACAATTATTGCATTAACAAGTGTCATGTTTGTGATTTTCATTTGTCAAGTAGCCAGATCCTGCCCATGAAATTGTGATTTTATAGCATTCATTTTATTTATTCAGATACCGACGTAATATGTTGTGTATTTTACCTTTCTTTTTGTCAGTATCAGAAACTCCAACAGCCGTCCATGTTTGACAGACGCCACGTTTTTATTTTTGACGAGCTGCTGAGATTTTCAAGGCGCTTTATTTTCCTCATCCATTCTGAAACAAAACTTTATTTGGCTATATATTATTAAATTGTAGGCCCTATAGGCCTACATAAAGTATTTTTTATTAACATTTGTCATGTTTTTTTTACTCCGTTATAAACACCGTTTAGATCAATACTTGATCAAGCAATATTCAGAAACGGGTGCTATTGTTTTCCTGAAGTTTTTATGATTATTCTGAAGTTTTATTAGATTGTAAAAAAAAAAAAAAAATTACAAAAATAAGGATGAATGATGTTTGAGAGGTAACACGTCTTATTCTTACCAATAGTAATAAAATAATTTAATATACAATTTAATAATATGAATATAATAGATTTAGTGCGCCTTTGAACTACAGAGAAACTGTGCTTTAACTGGAGCAATGCCACGCGCGGACGCTGTAGGCTATATAATAGGCTAATTCTGTCATGTGACGCCACATTTATTTGCGTTAAAGCCTCTTTTCTCGACAAAAAGTGTTTCCAAACTAGTTTTCGACATAGAGTTTATGCGCTAAAGTTAAACGGAAAAAGATTTAGTCGACATTTGTAAAAAATGATAGATAATAGGCATTTCCATCAGCTGTATCGGTAAACATTTTGATGCGCTAAACCTTTTTTCGCAAAAAAATCCTTGGATGGAAACCTGTCTGTGAAGTTCAGCATCTGTATAGCGCTTATTTTGGTCGTTAATGTTTGACAACATTACATCTTCCTCCACTCTTTGAACAAAAATGATTATTGTTCGTTATTACCAAAACGAATAAGACGAATGATACACAAATAAATGAAAGACCATGAATTTCCTCTTTAATTACTTTCAAACGAATGTTTATTGTTTTGTTCGTTATTAGCCTATTTTTAATGAAAATACAACAATAAAATAGTACAATAAAAAAACTAGGCCTATATTAAACTTTTATTAAAAAAAGGAATAGGCTAGGACGGATGACATAAAATAGCCTACCAACATTATAACAAATAAATAAAAGATATTTGGAAATTCCCCTTTAAAACAAATGCTCAGTTTGTGGTTTACTATTATTTGATTGAAAACAACAACAACAATAAAACAAAGACAAACTCTTATATTAAACAAAGATTTATTTATTTTTTTTATTAACAAAAGTTATCTTGCCCTTTTGCCTCCGCTGTCCTCCTGTCAATCATCTCGCTCGCTGTCTCACTCTCGCTCGCGGCTATGATTACAGTTACAGTAAAATTTAAATTCACCATCATCGGTTCCCACCCTCAGCCGATTTTCATGACAGTATTTGCAATGACCATCCCTTGTCCAAAATCTCATTTTCCGTGCATTAATCTAAACAAAAAAAAAAACCGAATAAACAAGCCATCTTATCTTTTCTCGTTATTCCATTCCAAGTAGGAAATGAAATGATCAGATGATACACGGACCGTCGCCTCTGCCACTTTGGCTTTTGGCTTGCTCAGTTGGGGACACTAAATATTAAACTATATTACTGATCTGCCCGCATTGACACTATATGATAATTGAAATGAGCTGAATGATGACATCACCGTTTTCTCCAGAGCGGCTGTACAGCCGAATCAAATTCTGTTGCATTATTTTCCTGTTACCACTGTGAAGCTGCTTTGAACCAATCTGCATTGTAAAAAGCGCTATATAAATAAAGGTGACTTGACACAATCAGTTTTATCGGTACTCTGGTGTCATAAATTATGTTTGTGTAGAGGGAAGTGACATCAAGTGTTACAGCCAATCCACCATGTTTTCACTACTTGAAGAGGGTCTGGGGTAACATTGACCCCAAACAGAACATAAGGGTTAATTACATTCAGTAAGTATATTTTTTTAAAGCATATTAAGAACTCTTTTTAAAAGTATGCAAAAGTCTACTTTTCCCCAATTATTCCATGGATCTTACCTCAGAGTGAAGGGCTCGTCACCAGTAACATTGGTGGTCATGTGACGCTCGGACTGGCACCAGAGGATCTGACCCGAGTGGTCCTGATCCGTCACCTCAGGCTCTGCGAATGTGAGAACGCCACAGTCGCCACTATCACAGACCCATCCGACTTGAGGATCACAGGGCTGTTTACCAGACTCTCTGTAGTAAAAGTGCATCTGCCAGGAACAAATACAACAGATATCTTTTTTTTTTTTTTCTGAATAACTGCAAATAAGCCATGCAAGATATTTTAAAGAATGCTTTCAAAACAAAACTGGACCCCACTGTCTTTCACTTTTTATGGGAAAAATAACAGGTATTTTTCTAAACATCTTCACAGAACAAAGAATCATACAGGTTTGGAATGAAATGAGTTCACAGTTATGTTTAACAAATAAAAACTGTCATTACAATAGCCTGTTAACTGTCAGTGTCCCGGTAGCGAAAAAATAGCCCCTCTACGCTTTCACTTTTTTAAGCTGCTTTTATTTCTGCAATAATCTGCTGAGTCTCTTCTTTTAAAAGAGACCAACCTTAGTCTATTCCAAAGCATTCATGAATTACAGCCATTTAATTTTAAACCTATGCTCAAAAAAAGGGGGGTGGCAGTTAACAGATTAAAGCGACATTAATGTATTAACCTGGACTTACCTCCACTGTTCCACCTGGATATCTGTTTCCAGGCATGAAGGTCATAGAGGCCCCATGGAAACTTACGGCTGAACCCACAGAAACGGTCAAGCTGATCAGCAGCAGTAGCGCAGCATGTGCCATAGTGTTTGATGAGATGACACTGAGGGTAATGCGGTAAACACAGACGACTACATGGACATTTTCTTTTCCCTCCTATAGTTTGACTGGTTCTGCCAGCTGAACACAAGCACAAGAAGAATGTTTCTGATCTTTCTGATCACACGGATATCAGCTTTCAGTAGTTGTTTCCTCATGTGTAAATGATACTGATTAACATGGACAACATGTTCTACATTCCTGCCAAGAAAGGAAAACATAATTAGTGATATACCAGATAGGTGAGTGCTTCTCAATCGATGGTCATCATAACTGAAAAATGTATCACAGGTCCGTTTTGATAAGGTAGCGACTAACCATATAATCAAGCAATGCCAACTAAATGAACAAGATGCTTCTTGAAAGCTACGTCCAATCAAACTGTAACTCTTTTTTTGAATTTTTGGCACAAATTAATTTGTCACTTGGTAGAAGCAGCCAAATTAGATGCCAGCATGGACAAGTTGTGCCATTTCCCTTCATACTCAAAAATCATGACCAAAACTACATAAAGAAACCACACACACACACACACACACACACACGTCTGGTTCTTTGTGGGGACTTTCCATAGACTTAATGGTTTTTGTACTGTACAAACTGTATATTCTCTCCCCTTACACTAACCCTACCCCTAAACCTACCCATCACACAAAACTTTCTGCAATTTTACATTTTCAAAAAAAACAATCTACAAATTAGCCACAGTGCAGAAAAGCATACAGCAATGAAGGGTTTAATTGAAAAATAATAAATAAAAAAAAAAAAAAATAAAAAAAAATTGTGGAAACAAATAATGATTGCATAATTATTACTTAGTACCACAAGTCGATTACCTCAAAATACAAAATATTAAATTAAAAAATAGTATTAAACTAAATATATATTCAATTGATTTTACTTTATTTTTTGAAGTGGCCTCTTTGTAGGAGTATGAGTGTGGTGACAGAATGTGTATTTTTGGATGAACTATCCCTTTAAACAGTGAGCGGTTAGATCTGAAAGTCCACTAGATGGCGGCAGAACCATTTACCACTCAACAAACGGCATTTTGCAGGGCTGAAGTATTTTTGTAGGCCAACCTTGACGTTAACATCACGCTCACACTGGTTCCCTCCACAAAAAGCTAACAGGATTTTTTCATGGGCTTTTGAATTATTGCAAAAATTAAGCTCTGTGACCAAAAAAGGTTTCTGATATTTACACTTTTTGTCTGTCAAGATTTTCACCGCCAGAAATAAGACGCTAACCTTAGATTATAAACAAATTACACCATTGTCGCTCGACTTCAACATCAATAAGCTTCTGACAGGAAAAAACAAAAAAAAAATTTTTCCCTGAAAGTGTGAGTTAGAATAGTTTGCAAGAGTGTGATTATAACAACGAGGCTGTGAAAGAGAACTACTAATGTCTACTAATGCCTCTGAACCAGGTGATTGGTCAGCAACAGTCCAGTGCTCCTCCCGCAACCTTGGACGACGAACTAATGAGCATCCCATTTGAGGCTGTGGCTGAATTAGGCCTGGAATGGTCAGCCCCAGAACATCCATCGAAGAAATGGATGGATGGTGCTTATCTGCATGAGGGCCGCCAGTTGGCCGCCCATAAAAGACTGGCACCATTTTTCCCTGAGCTACGCGAGGAGCTTTCACAAACATGGCATGTCCCTTATTTAGCTCGAGCCCATGCCCAGGGAACTCACCTCCTCTTCGTGGTCGAGGGGGCGGAGGAACGCGGATATGCCCAGTTGCCTCCTGTGGAAGAAGCCAAACCGGCCCATCTGTCTCCATCATGTGGATGGAAATCCACCCCGTCCCTCCCTTCTAAGCCCTGCTGGTGTACAGCCAACATGGCAGAGAAGGCCTATGTGGCGGCGGGACATGGTGTCGGCTCTACACACCCTCACCATCTTACAGGTGTTCCAGACGGGGCTGCTAAAAAAAATGCTGGATGAGGAGGGCGTGGACCCTGCGTACAGCGGCGGACCTCCCCCTTTTGCGTCAAATAAGGTCACTCAAGGAGTTGGGCAAAGTAAGGCCAGTCTGATGGTGTTACAGCAGCATGTCTGGCTCACCCTCACCGTGATGCGTGATGCAGATAAGGCGGCGCTGCTCAACGCCCCTGAAAACCCCAAAGGCCTGTTTGGGGATGCAGTTGGAGCATACTCTGAGAAATTCACTGTAACAAAGTTCGTTGTTATGGGAAGAAGGAGGCGGGAACCGGCGAACGTTTAAACACTTTAATAAATCACAAAACAAATGAACACCAAACAGAAGTAAAAATGGCAGCCTCCTCACGGACGACTGCCGCACACACATAACAAAACATAACGAAACACAACGTAAAAGTCCAGGCTCTCGTAAAAAAGTCCTCTCTCATCCTTCACTGTCGTCGCTCCTACTTTTATGCCTCCGAAGCTCCTTCATGAGATACGAGACCAGTGCGGCGTGCAGCTGGCGCTCATTATCTCTCACCCCACTGGCCTCGCCCCGTTCTCACGGTCCCTCAGCCTCGTCCTGCTTGCCACATACCCCCATCGCCCCTCGCAGGCCGGGGGGTACTCCCGAGACTGCGCTCTACCTCCCCCAGAGACCGATCACAGCGGCCGCGGCACCTGGGGGTAAGGACAGACGAGGCGAGAGAAAAAGAGCCAGAAGCATGAGGAGTGACAGAGACAAGAGAGGGGACAGAGAAAAAAAAAAGAAAAAACTTGGTCCGGTTCCCGGACACACAGCCGCTCGGTCCTCAACCAGCCGAGAGGCTCTCACTCGCGGTGCCATGCGATGGTACTGGACGCTCGGTGTACGGCTCGACACTCCTCCGCCTCCTGGTGGCCGGTGGTGGCTCCTCCAGTTGAGGGTAGCCGGCAGTGAGTCCCCCGTTTCCTGCTCCTCCCCAAACATGGCGGACGGCAAACGGCGGTGACTCCTTCACTCCCTCTCGGACGGCAGCCACCCAACTTTAACCCAGGAGCACGGCAGCGAGCTCTCCATCCCACCTGTTCTTCACTCGCTCCAGCACCGCAGCCACTCGCAGTCTCCGCTCCTCCGTGCTGCCCGACCTCCTCAGCACCGCGATCCTCCTCAGCAGCGAGGGCTCTCCGACAGCATGTCCCTCCTTCCTCCTGAGTTTCGGCACCAATGTAACACAGTTCGTTGTTATGGGAAGAAGGAGGCAGGAACTGGTGAACGTTTAAACACTTTAATAAATCATAAAACAAATAAACACCAAACGGAAGTAAAAACGGCAGCCTCCTCACGGACAACTGCCGCACACATATAATAAAACATAAACAAAACATAACGTAAAAGCCCAGGCCTGGTCCTCTCTCGTCCTTCACTGTTGTCGCTCCTCCTTTTATGCCTCCGAAGCTCCTCCGTGAGATACAAGACCGATGCCGTGCGCAGCTGGTGCTCATTATCTCTCACGCCACCGGCCTTGCCCTGTTCTCACGGTCCCAGTCATCTTCCTTGCGCGGCATGATCCAGAGCCTCCAGTTTACCAGAGGTTCAGCAGGAAGCATTGTTTCCCAGCCAAGCAAGGTCCCCATCTGTCTGGATGCCCAGAGTAGCCTAAGTCGAGTTCCTGAAGGCCAGAAGCTGAGGAGGAGAGCATTGTTTGTTCCACAGGACGAGCCACCTCACCAGCCACCCTGCCAGTTGCGGCGGGCAGAGAAAAATATTTGTGTGTGGTTTTACTACATGTGAATGTGTTAATAAATGCAAATGCAAAACCAAACATAAATCATTATTAGAGCTCTTTTCCTCCTCTATCACTCTCTCATGACATAAGCAAAACCCCTCCTATGGACAGTGTTTTGCAGAGGGCAATCTCCGTGCAGTTTAATATGATGGACAAGAAAGTTCCCGCGCTTTAAGCCATGAACCGTTTTTTTGCCCAGCCCATGTTTTTTGAGGTTTGCATTCGAGGGGGTCGCTTATCAGTTCAAAGTTCTGCAGTTTGGGCTGGCTTTGGCACCCCGTACATTCACAAAATACATAAATGCAGCGCTTTCCCCCTTGAGACTCAGTGGGATCTGCATTGTGAACTACGTGGGTGACTGGCTCACCATCACCCATTCACAGCACGTGCAAAATTCTCACACACTTAGCTCATCAGTGAACATGCAGAAGAGCAAGCTTCAGCCTTCTCAGTCCATCACATTCCTGGGATGATCTAATGATCTTAGACTCATGATTGATGGTCGTGCGGAAAGACCATTTTCAATGCTTGGGCTGTGTTTTGGGTGGGGAGAGCCATGCCTCTGAAGTCTTTCCAGAGACTGCTGGGATTGATGGCAGCTGCAGCCTCAGTTTGCTGCTGGACTTCTGCATATGAGGCCGCTGCTGCTCTGGCAGAAAATGTTCCACGAAGAGCATGAAAAGCAAGGAGAATGTGTGTGGCTGGAAGGAGTCCCAAGGCACAGTTGAAGACCCGTTAGGTCAGTGGCAGAGGTAGAGCGATGGTAGAGCTGAAAGGACGAAGGTTCTAGGTAGAGCCAAGAGAGTGAGGAGCCAAGGTTGAGCCAACTGGTCGATGGGTCGAGGTGGAGCAGAGACTCGGAGGTCTGAGGCAGAGCCAGGGGCTCAAGGCCTTGTAACATCACCAGGCTGAGTCAGCGAAGGAGGAGGAGCTGAAGAGCCGTACAGGACCAGCATAGCCAACACCGAAGAACTGGGTGGCTTATTTGGAGGAGGAGGGAATGGGAGGCTGGGCGGGACTATCAGCAACAATGAAGACTTGGGCTGGGCGGTACTAGTGGCAATGAAGAAGAGTTTGAGCCGGGCAGGACCAGCGGCGATGAAGAAGACTTGAGGGTGTGTATACACAGCGGCAACGAAGAAGACTGGAGATGTCTGGACCACCAGAGGTTCATGGGTGGGGACAAGGGTGGGAAGTGGCTCTGACTTGCACAAAAAAGATTCAGTATTCCTCAGAATGAATAAAATCAGTCAAATGCAAAATCAGAGTACTACACAAACCTCCAATAATTAAATATGTTAAATAAAAGAAATATTTTTATGCATTTAATCTCACTTTATTGACCAATGTACTTGCTGCTGTTAGTTAAATTAAACCATAAGCTAAAATGACTATAGTTTTTTTTTTTTTTATTGGTGGTGTTTAACTTTTTTTCTCCTGTGTCTTATTCTTCTGTGATCCAGAATGGCAGAACAGCTGAAAGGTTTCAAGTACACGCATGAATATGCATTTCCTTCAGCCTGAGGCTTATTATTTCAATTTTGGTGTGAAAAGGTCTTTACATTGGCCCAAAAATAGCCCAGCCCAGGTGAGAAAAAGTAACGTAACACGCAATTAGTTACTTTTTAAGGGAGTAACGAAAAATTGTAATGCATTACTTTTCAAAGTAACTTTCACCAACACTGCTAATAGGTATAACTCTCTGAGTCTGTCCAGAAAGACGTTATCAGTTAAATTAAGGCCACGCCGTTTTTCTCAGTGATCATGGATACGACTCAAGATGTATCTAAAGTGGATCAGATGAGTCAAATATTTCGGTATGTAACCACAGAGAGAGATAGCAAGGGTGCTGCAATGGCTGTGAAAACCTTCTAGGTCTATACTTTCTAGGATTCCTGCAAATACCAGACTCCCCGCTGGCACAATAGCCAATTAAATTATACGTTCGGTTGCGGAAAAAGGTCTCGATATTTCAAAATGCAGTGGCCAAGAATTTGATGAGGCTGCGAACATGAGTTCAGGCAAGGACACAGGAGAGACAACCAAATGCTGCATATGTATTCTGTTAAGTCAATAACAGAGCTGACAAAGTTTTACAACAGCATGGAAAAATAGCACAGTATAAAGATGTGGAATATATTGGTTGAGATGACTGAAAAACCCACTCCGGGTGTCACGCTGAAAAAAACTGTGCGCTACTAGGTGGGCATTGTGCAAAGATGCCATGTCTGCAATCAGATACAGATACACTATATTTCCAAAACTTTTGGGACGTCTGCCTTTACATGCACATGAACTTTAATGACATCCCATTCTTAATCCGTAGGGTTTAATATGGAGTTGGCCCACCCTTTGCAGCTATAACAGCTTCAACTCTTCTGGGAAGGCTTTCCACAAGGTTTAGGAGTCTGTTTATGGGAATATTTGACTATTCTTCTAGAAGCGCATTTGTGAGGCACTGATGTTGGACGAGAAGGCCTGGCTCACAGACTCCGCTCTAATTCATCCCAAAGGTGTTCTATCGGGTTAAGGCACTTTGTGCACTGTTCCCACAAAAATTGGAGCATGAAATTGTCCAAAATGTCTTGGTATGCTGAAGCATTAAGAGTTCCTTTCACTGGAACTAAGGGGCCAAGCCCAACCCCTGAAAAACAACCCCACACCATAATCCCCCCTCCACCAAACGTTACACTCGGCACAATGCAGTCAGGCAAGTACCGTTCTCCTGGAAACCGCCAAACCCAGACTTGTCCATGGGATTGCCAGACAGAGAAGCGTGATTCGTCACTCCAGAGAACACGTCTCCACTGCTCTAGAGTCCAGTGGTGGCGTGCTTTACACCACTGCATCCCACGCTTTGCATTGCACTTGGTTATGTAAGGCTTGGATGAGCTGCTCGGCCATGGAAACCCATTCCATGAAGCTCTCTACGCACTGTTCTTGAGCTAATCTGAAGGCCAGACTAGTGGCGACTTCTGCGCACTGTGCGCCTCAGCATGCGCTGACCCCGCTCTGGTCAAGTGAAGAAGTTTTAGCCTACTCATAAATGTTCAAACTTTGGATTAATTTTTGTTTTGCGATTTTTATTGTGTATTGTTTGCTACTGTATTGCTATTTAGTCAAGTCTACCTGTTTCCTGAAAAAAAATGTAATGAATATGATGACGTAATGAATAAAACGATTTTTATGATTACCCCAAGTTTATTGGTGTTGTTCTCTTATTCAAATTATAAATGATATAACTAAACAAATTAATAATTAATTAGGTGAAACTAGGTGCTTGAATTTGTCATTGCATCATACAAAAATTACTATTGAACAAAAGTATATTAGATTGATTTTACTGAAAACAAAAAAGTTACACATTTGAGGTGGCCACTTTTGACCTGGAGGAGTATGAGTGTATGAATCACATGACATGGTAAAACGGTGACAGAATGTGTATTTTTGGGTGAACTATCCCTTTAAATGGGTTAAACAGTGAGAGGTTTGATCTAAGAGTCCACAAGATGGCGGCAGATCCATTTACCACTCAACAAAACAATGCCACTGAGGGACGTTCATTATTAAAGCCTCATCTTCTCTTGATTCAGTATCAATTCATATGTATATAGCCTACTGTACATATAAGGAAAAATAAGTTTGTCTTTTTAGCACTATTTTAAACTTTTCTTTTCTTTAAAATATATTTGCTCACATTCATTAATATTCACTTGTGTGTGCTTATATAAATATCATTAAAAATATTAGGATGTGGGTTATTAACGTTTTAAAATTTCACATTTAAAGAAATCTAGTGTTTGATCATGTCTAAATATTTATTCAAATGCAAAACCTAAAAATAAGTAAGCAGTTGAGCAACTAGACTAGATAGGCCTACATGTATATTTATTAAAGAGCCATACAGGCACCTAGTGGTAATGGCATTACAAATGAAAATTATTATTTTTCCAACCACAAAATGACTCTATTTTGCCTCTTTGCATTGGAATTCTCTATTTTAACCTTAATTACTACACTAATTGTAATATAAGAAAAATATTAGAAGAAAAATATTTTAAGTGGTCATTAATGGACCATAATTATTGCACAAATAGTAGCCTATTTAGCACCAAAAGATCTCCTCAAAATATTCAATAAATATTATTGAACTTAAATATATAAATATACATTTATTTAATTGAAAAATAGTTAAGGTGTATGGTCACATTTGACCACCAATGAGTATGAGTGTGACCAATTAGTAAGGAATACCTGAGGGCTAAATACAAGAAAAACATTAACATTAATGTTAACAATGTTGCATCTCCATCACTCTCTATAATAAAGAGATACTGTAAATGTGGTTGACGTAATAATCAATGCACACTATGCTGTACTGTTTACCAAAAAATTGCTGCAAATACCTGTATAGTGAAGCTGTTGTCTATCCGCTTAAGCCATTCAAATGTATTGACAGCGCTGGTTTACTATTGGGCTTGTTTGGAACTATTGAGAGCTCCATGAACCACGTGACCGCGCGCGCCGCCGGGAGATGAAAGCATGTCGCAACTCTGTTTTTCAACGGCTCTGGCTTTAACTGTTATGCCACATTAAGTGCGCCAAAACGGTATTTATTGTTTGAATTTCGTATTAAAACTTAAAAAAAAAAAAAAAAAATTGTAAACGCGTGAGATTAACTTGGGCAGAGTGAGAGCGTGAGACAGAGCCTGAAAGCGTGTATCTCACGCCAAATGCGTAAGAGTTGGCAACCCTGCGATAGAGATGGGCGATACCAAATCTTTCTAATTTGTTACGATGCCTATACTTTTTGTTACAATTTCAACTGTACTGTATCCGATACTGATATCATAGGCCTCCTTACTTACATGAATATGAGATTTTTCAAAATAATATTCATCTTTAGAAAACAAAAATATATTCTATTAAAGATAGAAAAAAAAGTAAGATGGATAGAGGCTTTGGGGTGGACTATTTTCATTTAGGCCAAGCACAACCACCCAAAACATCCAGGCATAGTAGAGATGACTTTTGCGTTTTTCATGTGCTGTCCAGATGATGTCAGTGTTGCTTAATGTAGTGTAATGCAATTTTTTTTTAGATGAATTTCAAAAGATCAACTTGATCAACAAGATCAAGGTGATTGAGCAAATCGTGTTTGAGTCCAGATAGGCTTTTTTAAATAGAAAACAATTTATTCTTTATAATGACACTTACAGTCATTCATAAACTTTTCCCATAGTCACATACATTATAAATAATTTCATAATATTTACTCACTGACAGGTGAAGTGAATAACACTGATTATCTCTTCATCACAGCACCTGTTAGTGGGTGGGATATATTAGACAGCAAGTGAACATTTTGTTCTCAAAGTTGATGTGTTAATCTCCAACACTTTTGGATAATCTCCAAAACTACAGCTCTTGTGGGGTGTTCCCGGTCTGCAGTGGTCAGTATCTATCAAAAGTGGCCCAAGGAAGAAACAATGGTGAACCGGCAACAGGGTCATGGGCGGCCAAGGCTCATTGATGCACGTGGGGAGTGAAGGCTGGCCCGTGTGGTCCGATCAAACAAACGAGCTAATGCAATTTTTTTTAGATGAATTTCAAAAGATCAACTTGATCAACAAGATCAAGGTGATTGAGCAAATCGTGTTTGAGTCCAGATAGGCTTTTTTAAATAGAAAACAATTTATTCTTTATAATGACACTTACAGTCATTCATAAACTTTTCCCATAGTCACATACATTATAAATAATTTCATAATATTTACTCACTGACAGGTGAAGTGAATAACACTGATTATCTCTTCATCACAGCACCTGTTAGTGGGTGGGATATATTAGACAGCAAGTGAACATTTTGTCCTCAAAGTTGATGTGTTAAAAGCAGGAAAAATGGGCAAGCGTAAGGATTTGAGCGAGTTTGACACGGGCCAAATTGTGATGGCTAGACGACTGGGTCAGAGCATCTCCAAAACTGCAGCTCTTGTGGGGTGTTCCCGGTCTGCAGTGGTCAGTATCTATCAAAAGTGGCCCAAGGAAGGAACAGTGGTGAACCGGCGACAGGGTCATGGGCGGCCAAGGCTCATTGATGCACGTGGGGAGCGAAGGCTGGCCCGTGTGGTCCGATCAAACAAACGAGCTACTGTAGCTCAAATTGCTCAAGAAGTTAATGCTGGTTCTGATAGAAAGGTGTCAGAATACACAGTGCATCGTAGTTTGTTGCGTATGGGACTGCATAGCCACAGACCAGTCAGGGTGCCCATGCTGACCCCTGTCCACCGCAGAAAGCGCCACAGTGGGCACGTGAGCATCAGAACTGGACCACGGAGCAATGGAAGAAGGTGACCTGGCCGGATGAATCACGTTTTCTTTTACATCACGTGGATGGCCGGGTGCGTGTGCGTCGCTTACCTGGGGAACACATGGCACCAGGATGCACTATGGGAAGAAGGCAAGCCGGCGGAGGCAGTGTGATGCTTTGGGCAATGTTCTGCTGGGAAACCTTGGTTCCTGCCATCCATGTGGATGTTACTTTGACACGTACCACCTACCTGAGCATTGTTGCAGACCATCTACACCCTTTAATGGAAACGGTATTCCCTGGTGTCTGTGACCTCTTTGAGCAGGATAATGTGCCCTGCCACAAAGCAAAAATGGTTTAGGAATGGTTTGAGGAGCACAACAACGAGTTTGAGGTGTTGACTTGGCCTCCAAATTCCCCAGATCTCAGTCCAATCGAGCATCCGTGGGATGTGCTGAACAAACAAGTCCGATCCATGGAGGCCCCACCTCGCAACTTACAGTACTTAAAGGATCTGCTGCTAACATCTTGGTGCCAGATACCACAGCACACCTTCAGGGGTTTAGTGGAGTCCATGCCTCGACGGGTCAGGGCTGTTTTGGCAGCAAAAGGAGGACAAACACAATATTAGGAAGGTGGTCATAATGTTGTGCCTGATCGGTGTACATCATGGCTCTTTAAATGACAAAATACACTCTTATCTGTGGTATTCTAATATGGAAGGGATTGGGATGAATAGAAGAGGCTGGAGTGTGTCTAGTTTGCTGACCTGTTTGTTTATAGGGAATGATGTAACTGATAGGGTTTGCTTTTGTATAAACATTTTGAAGAGAGCCATGAATATGACCTGAAGTGAAATATGCATGCAGACAGCAGTTCTTTTGGAAACATCAATCTGTGCCACGCTGGCACCATGTTCACGATCCTATAAAATTGTATTTTATAAATGTTTAGGCACATGAGCTATATTTTTTCAGCAGACACTTTGCATAGTTATTGCTACTTCGCACTCATCTCTAGGGTAAGCATCAACTTTGGAATATATCTGAGGATGACTAGTTGGTTTAAACAGA
Source organism: Coreius guichenoti (assembly GCA_039654105.1). NCBI lineage: Eukaryota > Metazoa > Chordata > Actinopteri > Cypriniformes > Gobionidae > Coreius > Coreius guichenoti. Next base: position 4,093,590 of record CM077189.1, read on the forward strand.
TGAGACATGTAGATTCCAGATACATTTGCAAAGCCTTATTGGGTTTGATGTGACTCCCACATGCTGTGACAGTGAGTTAGCAATACTGTGGCTAAAAAAGTGTTGGATCATGGAATACAGGGCACATTTAGCCTACTGGGTTATATATTTATGAATGTAATTAAATTGGGGAAAAAAATACCAATCATACATTACTATCCTCCCAGTCCTGGGACTGTGGAGGTTCTGGCATTCTTGCGGAAATGCGATCGAGACACTCTGACCCACTTTCCTCTCAGCTGAGTCGACTGCAGCTGTTAAACATACCAAAGTAAGACCTCTAAACCACTGCGTCCACAGCTGCAGTGGCCTTTCATCATCCGGCCAATAACCATTTCATATTTCAAAATATCACGCACATGGACCTTTTTGTGAAGGGACTGTATCACTCCTTTAGCCTTGTTAGCAAGTTAAAAGTATGGGGGACTAGGAGAGACACATACTGTAAAAATGTTCAGCAATTATTTAAAATATAAATAAATCACTTTACAAGTGGCAATAAAAAGCATGTATACAAACATTAATTTATTTAATAATTAAACGTGTAAAATTGTACTTAATAATTAAATAAAAATACATATTAAAATAATAATTGTGTTCTTGTTACATGTTACATTGAAGGGGTCATGAATTGAGAAATCAACTTTTCTTTCAGCCTATGATATACAAAAGTTCATGGTAATATAAGAATATCCTGTAAGTTTCGGAGCTGAAAACTTCCTTGTCAGTCAAAGAAAAGCTTTTATTGACACCAGGCCCAGCAAACGAGAGATCTCAGAATGTGCCTTCCTTCAGAGTGTGGTGAAACACCGCCTTAACAGAAGAAGAAGAGCGCCTGATTCTGTAGCCCCGCCCACCGACTCCTGCATGGCATGTTATAGATAAATAACATAGGCCTACGTAGAGCTAAACCGGATCAAACTTTCAAGCAATAAACATGCTGCATAAGCGGATTCCATTCGGATTCCAATATTATGAATGCATGGATGAACTTTATTTTTAATGAATATTCAGCTCACGTGGGGAAGACATTGCGTTTGTTCGCTTCATTTCACCACGGATTCGTTTGTAAACAAGAGACTGGATTTCCAGACAGGATGAAATTACATGAATGAATGAAGCAACACACTTATGTGAGTAAAAAATGTTTTTTATATGTGACAGTATTGCATTATTACAGATCGTTTGATATCTATTGATTATGTGTACGTGTCTAACTGAACATAACTTAGCACGCTGTCACAGGCTGGAAAATCCTTTATTTGAGGTGTTGTTGGTTCATTGTGCTGCGATTCCTGATCAGACTCGGACATGTAACGTTATGGGCCAGGGCTCGCAAAGCCCAGCGTCCCGGGGCTATGTGTTTTCCAGACGGGCTACCAAAACGTATCACCGGCCTGCCGACAGGCTATCTTAAATAGTGAAATAACATTCCTTTCTTGATGTGCGTTGTTCACTCTCTGATATTTGAAGGAAAAATACAATCATGCTGATTTGTCTGACTCTGCAGTGAGGCTTGTGCGTGCGCGTGTGTGTGTGTGTTAGTTATATCCACCGATCGGGCGGGCCAAGTAATAAAAAATAACATTCCAATTAATTGCGGGTGGATGAGAGATAAATCATTGTGTTTGTTTGATAAAGACATTTTGCGAATCATTCCGGTTCTCCTTTTTCCACACACTTTCAAAACAATTCCTCACGTGTACTCGGAGCCGAAACTCATTATAATATGCAAAGCTTATCCAATCACAGCAGTGGGCGTTTACTTCCAAGTCTTCAGTGCAGCACGCCCATAAAAACCGAGCGTTCCATGAGAGAGGCTCAAAACCAGGATAGAAAATAGCCTATTACTTATTCATTATGATGTTTCTGAATGTAAAAACCACAGGAACATCATAAGTTGACCTCAGACAACAGTATAAAAAAATAAATGACCCCTTTAAGTTTAAAAGAGTAAATTATGCATAATTACACACAACTAACCCTAAACCAAACCAAACCCTATTGTAAGTACATGTAGTTAATTAATATTATTCCGTACTTCAATGTGTAATTACACTGTGACAAGGACACCTTAAAATAAAGACTGTTTATTTGAATAATTTATTAAAAATGAATTTAAAATATTGAACACTTTTTAATAGCATGTTAACTTTGTACAATTATTTAGCAAACATAAAATCGCAAAAATGTAAAAAGATCATTTGAAAATAATATAAAAAAATCAGTTTGCAAACTTTGTAAAAAAAATTGTAATTAAACATTTAATTATTAAATATGATTAATACATAAATAATTAAATAGTTAATAATAATAACTTAATTAATTAGCAATTTATTACATTTTTTATTAGATTTTTTAGTGCTGTCAAATCCATTAATCGCATCTAACATAAAAGTTTGTTTACATAATATATGTGTGTATATATATTATTATATTTGTATATATGTCTGTGTGTGTGTGTATACATACACTATATTGCCAAAAGTTTTGGGACGCCTGCCTTAACATGCACATGAACTTTAATGACATCCCATTCTTAATCCGTAGGGTTTAATATGGAGTTGGCCCACCCTTTGCAGCTATAACAGCTTCAACTCTTCTGGGAAGGCTTTCCACAAGGTTTAGGAGTGTGTTTATGGGAATTTTTGACCATTCTTCTAGAAGCGCATTTGTGAGGTCAGGCACTGATGTTGGACAAGAAGGCCTGGCTCGCAGTCTCCGCTCTAATTCATCCCAAAGGAGTTCTATCGGGTTGAGGTCAGGACTCTGTGCAGGCCAGTCAAGTTCCTCCACACCAAACTCGCTCATCCTCCTTTCTTTGCGCACTGGTGCGCAGTCATGTTGGAACAGGAAGGGGCCGACCCCAAACTGTTCCCACAAAGTTGGAAGCATGAATTTACACTTGGCACAATGCAGTCAGGCAAGTACTGTTCTCCTGGCAACCGCCAAACCCAGACTCGACCATAGGATTGCCAGACAGAGAAGCGTGATTGGTCACTCCAGAGAACACGTCTCCACTGCTCTAGAGTCCAGTGGCGGCGTGCTTTACACCACTGCATCCCACACTTTGCATTGCACTTGGTGATGTAAGGCTTGGATGAGCTGCTCGGCCATGGAAACCCATTCCATGAAGCTCTCTACACACTGTTCTTGAGCTAATCTGAAGGCCACATGAAGTTTGGAGGTCTGTAGCTATTGACTCTGCAGAAAGTTGGTGACTTCTGCGCACTGTGCACCTCAGCATGCGCTGACCCCGCTCTGTGATTTTACGTGGTCTACCACTTCGTGGCTGAGTTGCTGTTGTTCCCATTTGCTTTTACTTTGTTATAATACCACTAACAGTTGAACGTGGAATATTTAGTAGTGAGGAAATTTCACGAATGGACTTATTGCACAGGTGCAACCTATCACGGTACCGTGCTTGAATTCACTGAGCTCCTGAGAGCGACCCATTCTTTCACAAATGTTTGTAGAAGCGTCTGCATGCCTAGTGCTTGATTTTATACACCTGTGGCCATTGAAGTGATTGGAACACCTGAATTCAATGATTTGGAGGGGTGTCCCAATACTTTTGGCAATATAGTGTATATATACAGTATATGTGTGTATGTATACAGGGCTCGCAAAATAGCTAGCCCGACGTCCCGGGGCTATGGTATCTTCCAGCCGGGCAACCAAAACGTATCACGGCCCTGCCCGACGGGCTATATTAAATCGTGAATAAAATTCCTTGTTGTTGACTCTCTTGACTTGTTATCTGAAGGAAAAATATGATCACGGATGTTTTTTTATCATGCTGATTTGTCCGCAGTGAAGTTTAGCCGATGTATGTGTGTGCGTATATGTGTTTAAGTGTGTTTGTGATGAGCGGATCGCGGTTATATCCACGGGTCAGGCGGGCCAAATAACATTTGCTAAAACATAACATTGTAATTAATTGCGGGTGGATGAGAGATAAATAATTAATGTGTTGATTTTATTAAAGACACGGAACTCTCATTTCACTGTAAAAGGCAACGACCGTGCATCCCTCTTTCACTTCCGTTTTCAAAACCAGTGTCTCTTCAGGGAAAACAAATCAAAGATAACATATGCTTAGAGCACCTCCTAGTGGACAGGATATAAAACACTAAGGAAAAACTCTACATGAGATATTGCTTAATAACTTAACAGTTTTACCTAAAATACACTAACTAAATTATTAACATAATGATTGTTTAAAAAAAAAATTTCTTTAGGTACTAATTTGCAGAATTTACCAAATTAAAAACAAAAGAAAGGAAAGTCAAGTAACACGTGGGAGCGTTTTAGTGAAGTAGTTTAACAGGACGTATCAAGTGTTGGGTAGCCTATGTGATATGTAACGGCCGTGAAGCGCTCTATGTATATGACAATAAATGAATAAAGCCTATAAATAAGCCTACAGTGGAGAAAACTGCGAAAATCACTGTGTGTGTGTGTACGTGTATGCGTGTGTTAAAATGTTAAGAGGCGCATAGATTTAAGTTGGTGTTTCAGTTCTACACAGGCAAAAAAGACAGGTCAAGACAGAAATTCATAGAAATTTCAGTTCAAGTAGAACCAAATGTAGAACAAAATCCATTTGTATTGATGATTGTAATTTGATTATTTTATATACCACTGTTGATATTTGTGATTTTGAAAATGGTTTTGATTGATGTTTATATATGTATATATACACACATATATAATATAAACACAAACTTTTATGTTAGATGCAATTAATCGATTTGACAGCACAATTTTTTTTCCTTTACATTTATTAATTTTCTTTTCTTTTTTAATTTATGGAGGGAATTAAATTACTATTTGTGTTTTCCATATGGCGTCTTGGCCTTTTCAGTATGCGCTCAGTGTGCCAATGAACAAAATATTTATATTTAATCATTTGGAGCAATGAACCTAGTCGTCCATAAGAGATTGGTTTTACATTTCGAAATTTGAAAAGCTGCCATAAGTCACTCCTATGACAGAATTTGCGTCTGATGGTTTCCAGCTGAAAGCCCTTTGTGTTTGTTAATACTGTGGCTCTAAATAGTTGTGTCCAGACTGGACTTCCTCTATTGTTAGCTACATGCTGCAAAGTGTGGAACGGCTTGCTCAGCAGCTGCTGAGAATAATAGAAGGTTGAGCGAGCAGGATTTGTGTCCAACAGGAACAAGAGCCTTTGTGTTACGGATATGAAAGCCTGTGTTATTCAGAAAGACTGGCTCTAACCTCACCTATCCTCTACAGGATTTCAGTTCAACTTGAACTTGAGGCAAGTACACATCAAATCTCTTGGACTATCCTTTTTCCTAACGAGCCACCTAAGTTCCTCCAAATAAGACTTTAGATTCCACCCAAAAAGACTGAAAGAAATCATTTCAAATCATAAGGTTACACTACAAATAGGTAGTCAGTATGTATACGTCAGTATTCAGCTGTAACAGTATGAAAAAGGGCAATATATCCTGAAAACTGTCATGAAAGTGTTCTCTCTAAGTACACTTAAGTGGTCTTTTATTTAATTTATATTATTTTATCTGCAAGGACAGTTTTTTAAAATATACTTTTAGGACTTGAAGTACACTACACTGTAAAAAAAACAATATGATCAATAAGTTATAACAACATATGTTTTTTACTCTAAATAATGCTGGGTTGTTTTAACCCAAATTTGGGTCAAATATGGACAAACCCAGCCGTTGGGTTAAATTTTTAACCCAGTGGTTAGGTTTGTCCATATTTGACTTAAATTTGGGTTAAAACAACCCAGCAATTTTAGAGTGTACATTGCTTTAACTCATCAAGTTATACAAGATTCAACAAATTTTTCAGTTTAATGTAATTAAAGTTGAAATGACTTAAACATCCAAGTTGATTGTATTTAATTTAAGGCAGCAACTTTTTACAAGTGCACACTTCTTTTTTTCACGAGGGAAAAGTTAAATTACTGGATTTTTGGAAGAAATTTTTAGTGGTAATTTGATTTAAACCATTTAATATTTTTAAACCATTTAAGTACCATTAATAAAGTATTGCAGTCCAAGTGTAGTAAATTATAAAAGCCAAAAATATTTTCTGAGACAGTACTATGTATATGGTCCTCAAAATGCATTTATTGCAAATACGCTTAGTCACCCACATACAAAACGTAAAAATCACAGCTTTAAAAAACACTCACAGCACAAAAAACTGCATCTGTCGTTTACTCGTTCACCTCTTCCTCGTCATCCTCAAATGCTTCCTCGCCATCATTGGCTGTAGCCTCTTGGTACTGCTGGTACTCCGACACAAGGTCATTCATATTGCTTTCGGCCTCGGTGAACTCCATCTCATCCATTCCCTCTCCGGTGAACCAATGCAGGAAGGCCTTGCGCTTGAACATGGCCGAAAACTGCTCGGAAATGCGCTTGAAGAGCTCCTGGATGGCGGTGCTGTTGCCGATAAAAGTGGAGGCCATCTTAAGTCCTCTGGGTGGAATGTCACACACCGCGACTTTAACGTTGTTGGGGATCCACTCTACGAAATAGCTGCTGTTCTTGTTCTGAATGGCCAACATCTGCTCGTCAACTTCCTTCATGGACATGGGCCCGCGGAAAACGGTAGCCACCGTGAGGTATCGCCCGTGTCGTGGGTCGCAGGCGGCCATCATGTTCTTGGCGTCAAACATCTGCTGGGTGAGTTCAGGCACCGTGAGCGCGCGATACTGCTGACTTCCTCTTGCGGTCAATGGCGCGAAGCCGGGCATGAAGAAGTGGAGGCGAGGGAAAGGCACCATGTTGACCGCCAGCTTGCGCAGGTCTGCGTTCAGCTGGCCGGGGAATCGCAACGAAGTGGTGACGCCACTCATAGTCGCCGACACTAAGTGATTGAGATCCCCGTACGTGGGTGTGGTGAGCTTGAGTGTGCGGAAGCAGATATCGTACAGCGCCTCGTTGTCGATACAGTAAGTTTCGTCTGTGTTTTCCACCAGCTGATGCACAGAGAGTGTGGCGTTGTAGGGCTCCACCACCGTATCGGACACTTTCGGTGAAGGCATGACGCTGAAGGTGTTCATGATGCGGTCCGGATACTCCTCTCGGATCTTACTGATCAGAAGTGTCCCCATTCCGGATCCGGTTCCTCCACCGAGGGAGTGCGTGAGCTGGAAGCCTTGCAGGCAGTCACAATGCTCACACTCCTTCCTGACCACATCCAGGACTGAGTCCACTAGCTCGGCTCCTTCCGTGTAGTGGCCCTTGGCCCAGTTGTTTCCTGCACCTGTCTGTCCTGCAAAAGCAATACAATAAGGGAAGATTGGTTTGCAATGAAAACGAAATACAATCTTCTTAGCCGCTGGCTACATAGCCTATGTGATGTTTATATCCATCCTTGGGATGCATTCCAACAGCATTGATGAACTGTAGTATTTTCATTAGTGAACGTCATTTGTGACCATTTGTCATAAGTCTCACGGGTATATTTGTGGCAATAGCCAACAATACATTGTATGGGTCAAAATTATCGATTTTTCTTTTATGCCAAAAATCATTAGGATATTAAGTAAAGATCATGTTCCGTGAAGATATTTTGTAAATTTCCTAGCGTAAATATATCAAACATTTATTATTAGTAGTAATATGCGTTGCTAAGGACTTCATTTGGACAACTTTAAAGGCGATTTTCTCAATATTTAGATTTTTTTGCACCCTCAGATTCCAGATTTCCAGACATAAATGAAAATCATTAGCTTCAAGTGCAATTTTCCCAGTGTCATTTCCCAACCCTGCATATAAGGTCTGTACTAATCAGTAAAATGATTAACATTAGATTAACATCATGCACAGAAATTATTAAAGACACAATCACACGACACACAAATGATTTGTTGGTTTTAAGGGGTCATGAACTGAGAATTCAAATTTTCCTTTTTTGTTAAGCAGTTAAGCAGTTGTTATACTATAAAAATGTCCTGCATTATTTATTTGTATTCGGTACATCTCACTGTGGATTCTTTGGTAAATCAGTCGCAATTTCAGCGCAGGCTTTGCAAACAGACTTTTACGATATGGATCCGTCCGCAACGCCACAAACAAAATAGATACAGTGTATAGATAGTAAGTAAGTAACCATGTTAATTCTAATGCCTGATCTGTGACCAGTGATTTCTGATGTGTAATTATTCAAGTTCAGATTTTCTTTGTCTCAAAATCGCTCAATACTGTTTATGCATCAGTAAATCAAGCCAGTGACTAAACACTCAACTTCACATTGTTTCTCTTAGTAGCATGAAAATAATCTGTTATTTAAATTGTGATTAAATTATATATAGAAAGTGATCAAAGAATGCTCCTTTACAATCGCTGGAGCTGTCAATCAAACAGTGCCAGTTTTTCTGGACATTAGCCAAAACTCCCGTTATATAATCAACGACGCTGTTATACACGGCATAATGAAGCTCTTACTGTATTTATATTGGGTTTGCATTGTTATTTATGGTGAAAAAAATTGCGGCAACCTTTCATGTGATGGGAATAGATCTAAATATAATGCTATAATCAACACTTTTCATGATTTGTTAATCTTGAGAGCTGTAATACTAAAAACGCAGTAAAAGTATTCCAGAGGGTTTCACATCTAATACTTATTTCTTATGCAAGGATGTCAGCCAATCACAGCAGTGGGTGTTTACACTGAAGTCTCACAGCAGCCAATCACAGCAATGGGCGTTTACACTGAAGTCTCACAGCAGCCAATCACAGCAATGGGTGTTTATACTGAAGTCTCACAGCAGCCAATCACAGCAGTGGGCGTTTACACTGAAGTCTCACAGCAGCCAATCACAGAAGTGGGTGTTTACACTGAAGTCTCACAGCATCCAATCACAGCAGTGGGCGTTTACACTGAGTCTCACAGCAGCCAATCACAGCAATGGGCGTTTATACTGAAGTCTCACAGCAGCCAATCACAGCAATGGGTGTTTATACTGAAGTCTCACAGCAGCCAATCACAGCAGTGGGCGTTTACACTGAAGTCTCACAGCAGCCAATCACAGCAGTGGGTGTTTACACTGAAGTCTCACAGCAGCCAATCACAGCAGTGGGCGTTTACACTGAGTCTCACAGCAGCCAATCACAGCAATGGGCGTTTACACTGAAGTCTCACAGACACGCCCCTTCAAACGGAGCGTTCAAATCAGAGGCTAAAATCAGGGTAGCAAAAATGCCTTTTATTTCTAAATTATGAAAATGTTTTAATGTAAAAATCATATTAACATTATGGGCCCTATTTTAACGATCTGAGCGCATGGTCTGTAGCTCATGGTGCAGGTGCACTTAGGGCGTGTCCGAATCCACTTTTGCTAGTTTAACAACGGAAAAAACGGTCAGCGCGCCAGGCGCATGGTCCAAAAGGGTTGTACCTAGTCTCTTAATGAGTCATGGGTGTGTGTTGGGGCGTAACGTGCAATAAACTAATCAGAGTCCCGTCTCCCATTCCCTTTAAAAGCCAGTTGCACCATGGAATTGTGAGCGGAAAGACTGAACGCTTCTCCAGAGAGGAATCATTTTATTTTTAATATTTAAAAATGTGTGTGTGCTGCTGCCCTGTGTGTGTAACAACAGAGTGTACGCACGTTGTGCACCCGCCTATAAGCTCATATTAGTAACACACCCTTTAAATAACACAAAAAATACTGCGCTTTTGACTGTAGAGCAGGTTTTTGTTGGTCAATGGCGCAGTCGTTTTCAGTTCCTCAAAATAGCAACGCGCCAACAATGCGGCTGAACACACCTGGTTTTCAGACCAGCATACCCATGGGCGAACAGATGGGCGCGAGTGCATTTGCTATTTAAACAACGTGGCGCTGGACATGAAAATGATAACTGCATTGGGCTGAAACTAGCAAAAAACACTTGCGTCGCGCCGGGTGTATGATAGGGCCCTATAAGTGCACCTCAGGAAACATTATAAAATAATAAAAAAATCCAGTTCATGACCCCTTTATAATGGTTTGGCTATTTTAAAGTAGCTTAACCTGGTTGCCTTAAAGTTTTGAGTTCATTTAAACTAAAAATTTGAGTTGATACAAAGAAAGAGACGAGTTTATTCAACAGACACCCAAAATATTATGTTATCTGAGCAACGTTTGTGAAGCTGATTTGACAAAATATTTGTGATAAATTATGAAAATATGTTTTACAGTGCAGTGGCAGACAGCACTCAGTCAATGCACTGATTTAAACTGCTTATCAGAGAAACATCATGTAGTTATTTCGTTCTACTACATAATGACCCAGCAGCTGATTGTGACATTTGTAACTTTAGAGTAAACTTGGAACTTGTGGTTTTTTGATGTCACTTTGAATTATAGAAGTGGGGCAGATTGAACGTATTGCTATATCTAGACAATTACACTAACATAAGATTTGTCTATATTCTAAATTAATATTAATCATTCATTTTTTTTTAAATCATACCCAAGGATGAGGGGGAGTACCGGCACTTTATTTTTTCCACTTCAAGCACTGAATGTATCCAAACATTTCACTGGTAGTGTATACGTCACAGGAATTCACAAAATAACCTTTTTCCACTTTAAATAACCTTTTGTGCAATGGAAAGATTCCATATGGAACCATCGATGCCAATAAAGAACCTTTATTTTTAATATTGTAACTAATGTTGTTTGAAGGAATAAGAGCACATGTTCTAAGAACTTATAAAAAGAAATGTTATAATTAAGTGTTCTTTATAGTCTACATTCTTTGGTTTGAAGCTAACAAGTGGGGGAAAAAAGAGTCTGGCATGTTGACACGGTACCAAAGATGAAGTTGTCTGGTCGAAAAAGCTGTCCAAATGCCCCAGAACGAACACTGTCCATAGTTCCAGGCTCCAGGTCCACCAGCACGGATCTGGGAACATACTTGTGAGCTACACACACACACACACACACACACACAAAAGGTTATAAATCTTGTTTGCTGTAAAAGTTATGCTGTGAAACTTTACCACTAAAACATGATATATGATTTAAATCATTATAAATTAATTAATTAATAAAACAACGCATATTTTGTATATATTAATTCATATTTGTTTTGAGTCATTTATGTAAAGCCTTTAGTAAAACATTAGTGCAGTCAGAGCAGCCCAGGAAATTCCTCTGAGCTGACTACACTGCTCAAAGTTTAAGGTCATTGTGAGTTTGTGAGGGGGAGCGACAAGAGCACGGATTCATTCTCGCACACTCATGCTCATACTTACAGGACGCCTCGTTGTAGTACACATTAATTCTGTCAAGCTGCAGCCCTGAGTCACCCACATAGTTACCGGAGGGATCAATGCCATGCTCGTCGCTGATGACTTCCCAGAACTAAATGTCACAGATGTTTTGCGTTAGTTCAGATTCAGATGTGATTTCAGACAGATTTCCAGACCGTAGCTACTGTGAGATTAAAGCACGAGGGTTGAGATTCTTCGCATACTCGCGCACAGTAGGACGCATCTCGCCACACCCATATGCAACTGATGTGCCCTTAAAATGTAGCGGGTTGTTGCTCCTATACCATGACTCAAGCATTGATTACATTTAAGTACACTAAATATGATCAAACCAAACTGTAATCAACTGTAGAGAGGGGAGTCGTACTATAGATTCCAGATCTTAATGGGTTCTAAACAGTTTAGTACATTTTTAGTACACTAGAGTAAGAAATACCTAGAAAAAGAAATTCACGAAAAATAACATAAGGGATATAGTTCACCCCAAAATGAGCATTTTGTCATCATTTACTCACCCTCATTTTATTCCAAACCTGTATGAGTTTCTTTCTTCTGTTGAACACAAAATAAGATATTTTAAAGAATGTTAATAACCAGACAGTTGAAAAAAAATACTGGAAGTTAATGGGTGCCGTCAACTGTCTGGTTACTAACATTCTTTAAAATATCTTCTTTTGTGTTGAACAGAAGAAAGAAACATGAGGGTGAGTAAATTGACACAATTTTCATTTTTGGGTGAACTATCTCTTTAAGAGTCGGGAATCCTATTTTTGAATCACTGAAAATGAACGATCGGGAATCGAACCACACTGGTTGTGCAGCACGTTTTGAATCACTGAAAGGAATCGGATCATACGAGTCATTTGTTAAAGAATCGAAGTACACTCTTCGCACTGCAGCTGTGTTTTGCATTCATTAAAAAGGTCCGGCGTTTCGCATTATATATAATCAGTCTTACGCTGTAAACGTCTAATAGAGAATTGTCATTACATAAAAATCATTAGCTTTAGGTTTTTTTTTTTTTTTTTAATAAAAGTTTCAGTTTCCAACCCTACATATAAAGTCTGTATTAAGCAGTATTTCTTTTTTTTTTTTAATTGCAAAATACAGTTTAAAAACGACGCATAGTGTCGTAGGAAAATAAAATACACGAACTAACCTTTGTTCCAATCTGGTTGCCGCACTGTCCGGCTTGAATGTGAACGATTTCCCTCATGACTGTGTGTGTGAGAAGATGCTCCTCTGAATCTGAGCTCTGCTCTACTGCAGTGTGACTGAGTTCAGTGAGACACACGATCTTCAGCCTTCACACCATTGGTCGGAATATGAATGACACATCAGCTGCACAATCACACAAGTGTGCAGTCATCTCTTCTAGTTACAGATTCTGCAATACTGTGCAACATAGTATATACTATTATAAATCATGTTCAGATTACCTTAGAAAGTCTAGGCAAATTTGAGGCATGTGGGTGATTCTATAATTGCAGGTACATTTGGTGTCCAGTCATCTGCTTTTTTCAAATGGTTATATTTTTAATTGTTATTCATTGTCATGGATCACAAGATGTTACAGGCCATAACAATATAATATTTTCTGTAAAAAGGTGTCTTACATAGATGAAAATCATGATTTCTTGTCCGAATTAGTGTATTTTTTTCCATCATGTATCGTGTAATCAAAATATACAATTTTACTTTTCTTTAAATTTCATTTATTTTATTTATAAAAGCCCAAAATAGTAATTTTCCTAATTCTATAACAGTAAATTGTTTAAAAATAACTTTTTTTCTTATAAAAATGTATCCATAAGTATTGTCAACTCTGTTACCGCAGTATACTTTGCCTTTAAATCGGTGGAATTATCTCCCACAATTATTTAAGATACAGGAAATGATGTCACTTTCCCTCCCTGATATGATCTGAAGCACTGAAAGGAATGTGTGTGAAAATATTTAATCTTTCACCTAGAGTTATTTTGTAAAACGTCAAAATTGTTACCACAATATCAAAAGGAAAACAGTTTATCACTGATCACACAGTGGGTTGTTTAAAAGTCTTTTAATCATGGTTTCATTGGTGCCATGTGCTCTTAGCATTTATACTAGCAAGTGGAGTTTTTGGCTAAAAAGTTTAAAATTGTCAATTCTGTTACCACTGCCTAATTTGTCTGTAACAGCTGACAAACAATACTATGTAAAGAAATGTTTTTCGTTAAAAATAAAAAAGGAAATGTAATGTTTCCAATAAGATACTGAAAGGAATTTCTGTTTTCCCTAACTTTTTGAAATGCAAAATCTCTCTCCAATTATACAATCACTCATGTTATACAGTAAGTGTGTAGTCCTGACAAAATCTAACTAAGCAGAAAATTAGGTCACCCAGAAACACACATCAGGGGGAAAACAGGGATCTTTGGGAACTGTTTTTGGAGACTTGTTGGAGTTTCATTTTGACATAAGTAAATCAGATAAAGTCTTTTTAAAATGCCGTCACAAAACAAAAACACTTGAGATCATTTTTCAGCACAAGCCTGATAAAAGATGACAATAATCAGTTGCCCTTTAGTTCACTTTTATTTTTATTCAGTTTTATCCACACACATTTAATGTTATTACCCTCGAAATAAGCCATGTAAAACATAATATACCAACCACATAAAATACTGATGTTTGTCTATTTGCAAGCAAAAGCTAAACATAAGTGCAGTATTTATTTGTTCCCACTATCTGTCACTCCAGCATTCCTCTTCCCCAATATACCACAACACATACGAGGAGCCGCACAGGAGAACCTGACCCATCAGTTTGGCCACGTACATGAAACATCGCAGTAAAAACCTGAAAGAAAAGAAAAAGGGAGTAATATTAACATTTCAGACAGACATTACTATACCTCATACAGTAACTACAAGGTACAATTTTGTACCATGATAAAACATCTGCATTAAATTAGATGGAAGAACAATAGAAGCATGTTCACTAGTAGTGTCTGACTTTTGGATCCAACTGTGTGTGTGTGTGTGTGTGTGTGTGTGTGAAGAAAGTATTTATAATTAAAGGGGTCATAACACAGTTTCTGCCAGTCTCATGTTAATCTTGAGTACCTATAGAGTAGTATTGCGTCCTTCATATCTCTGAAGAGTCTTTAGTTTTATCATATTTATAAAAGACAGATACACTGTACCGATTCTTTCAGAAAACAGCCAAGCTCGAAGAGGCGTGCAGTGGGCGGAGCTAAAGAGTCACGAGCACACACACCTATGACACACACTACATCGTTGCATTATCCCTGGATAACTTTAGATTCACTATATGTTCGTGTTGTTCACATTACATACACTTACACGCCGATTGCCAACAAAACACAGACATTTGATGCAGTTTCACTCACCGCCTGCGGTTTCCACTCATGACCGGGAACAAACACACACACTTGCAGAACTCTGTTGCTGCTCTGAAAACACAAACTGCATCCACTGTTCCCTTAACACTGGGTTATTGGGAAGCTGAACAAGGTTATCTTTCCCTCACAACCAAAAACACACTTCTTTTAATGACATTGTTGATTTCGTGGTCTAAAAACAAAATAACCCGAACGAGGCTCGTTGATGGGCGTGCTCTTGCTCTCGCTCTGGTTGATGTGTGTGTGCGCCCTTTATGACGCCATACTCGAAAAAAAAAACTTTCCGAAACTTATACGAATCCCGAAGGAGTGTATTTAGCACAGAAATACTCTGTCTTACGTTCAACTTTATTTTTTATTTTGGTCATGTTTAGCATGAGAATGAACTCTTTAACAGTGTAAATAAGTCAGAATGCATGAAATAGCATTAGACCCCCTCTTTAAAGTCACTTGCATGAAAATCAGAATGGTCAATTCTTATTTATGGAATATTACAATATTTATTATAAATGATTTATCCGTGCACATTATTTTTCTAAATTCACATGCCTCATAATCTTGAATCAGAATATCTTCCCCTCCCTCTTGCAGCGACATCTCATCTCTTCTCTGATGACGAGGGCGGGGCAACCTGTCACTCACATGAGATCCACCAATAGCAAACCACCACCATCCAATCAATTCCCCACAGACAAAATCAAGCCCCGCCCTACATTTGGTCTTGTTCCAGAAGCTGTTGCACTCAGATACGTCACAATAGGGAAGAAAAGACTAGCGCAAATCTATTTCATGTTGACTTTAAGATTGCAGTTTTAAATCCTGGCATTTGGAAATTCATTGTGTGTGTGTGTGTGTGTGTGTGTGAGAGAGAGAATCTCTTACTTCAGAAAGTACGTGGCTCTGGTACACTTGATGTCATATGAGAGTGTGTATATCTCATAGAGTGTGGCTTTAACGGTGAGGCAGCCCAGAAAATCCTTTGGGCTCAGCTTGTAAAGGTCAAAGCTCAATTTGGCAATTCCACTTCTCGGCTGTCTGAAACTTGGCAGAACCTGGGAAATATGGATTGAGGGCAAAACAAATATGTTGTGAGACAAAATCATTGACTGAAAGCAGTTACGTCATCAGAGTTCTGGGTAAACACAAGTCTGCGCCCTAGTGGAACAAAAACACAAAGATGGTTTAATTAAAAACAACTCTTGCAATAATGAAATGAATGCTGAAGATAGTTTCAAATCTTCTTGTTAAGAAAATAAAACTGATAAATGAACAGCCGCAAATGAAGCGACACTTGGGATCTGGTTAATCCGGCTCTAGGGAAAGCAATCCTGATTAGACCTAGTTTCAAATCTGCTTTCATTGTTTGTTTAATAAGCACAGCTTATGAAACAAAAAAGGGAAAATGTCTTGCAGCTCCTGCACAATTACACTCTAGATATTTAGTATGCACTAAAACATATCCGGTTACATTTACCGTAAGAACTGTCAGATGTGGTTTGCAAAAATTCTCTGTAAATAGTATGGTAATTTTTTCCAGGCATGTCATTTTTGTGACAATATATACATATATAATTACAGATAATATATACAGAAGAATTATAATTCATCAAAAGTATGTGGCATAATTAATAAATTCATCGTAACAAAAATGAGAAATAAGTAGAAATTTAAAAGAAATAAAATCAAATGTTATGTTATTCATCTGGGACCATAATTTTTACTGTTTATTAATGTAAAACAGGGATTCCCAAACTCAGAATCCCTTCACTTCAAACTTTAAATATAATATTTACTTGAACTACTTGATGCAATTTACATTTATGATTTTATTAATCCCTGGTGTAAAACTATTTATTTAAAAAAAAAAAAAAACACAATATTAGTGTCTTGTTGAATATACAGTAATGCAGATTTGCACTGTATTTTGCAATTTATACTTTTTACTTCCCAAACCTATTTTTACATTACACTTTTTGTTAAGTAACTTACAGCTAACCAAATCTCAGATTTTGTTCAGTTAAAATGCTAATATATGTACCAGTTTGCTAGGGGTCCAAACTTCCCCTTTCTCCAGGACCATGAATGGAGTATTAGTAGGCAGAGACTGAAAAAAAGCCTCAGAGTCCACCACTGTCCCATCATCCTCCAGCACCAGTGTGAGCAACTCACACGTCATCAAGAAAGAACTGGCCACCTGCAGAGAGAAACATATTACCACTCCACATATTATGAATGGTGCAAATGGAAATTATTGGTGCAAATAATTACATATACATGATGTGAATGTAGACAGACTGATGTTATCATAGCAGGAAAATAGTTGAGAAAAATGTGTATTCACTTCAGACACTTTGATGATGTTTAATATTTTATTATTATTTATTATTAATTACAAAGACTACTTCCACATTTGAATTTAATATTTCATGTTTTTCATGACAGCAAAATAAATAAAATTCTGGATCAGCACCTATTTTTTTTTAATTCATTTGATTAATTTAAATTATATTAATAATTAAATTAAAAATATTAATTATTATTTATTATCTCTAATCTATGTTTATTTATAAAATTATCAAATATTTCCTAAAAATCCTAAATACGCTACTGTTGAAAAGTGTGGGTCAGTAAGTTTAATTAATTAAATTAATACTTTTGTTGATTAAATCAAAAGTGGAAGTACAGACTTCTATGGAAGCTATAATAAAAATAAAAAGGGTAACTGCAACTCACATTTCTGACTTTTTCCCCTCGCAATTCTGAGTTTATAACAATTACCTTTTTTCAAATATGAGTTTATATCTCACAGTGAGTTTATATGACTATTGTTAAGAGTCATAAACTTGGAATTGCAAGAAAGTCAAAATTGTAAGAAAATATTTTAAATTAAAACGGTTATTTTAAACTGTAATATTTCAGAATAGTACTGTATTAAATCAAGATGGAGCATTGGTGAGCATAAGAGACTTCTTTCAAAAACATTATGAAATCTTCTGAACGTTAGCATAACTCCAGCAGTAAATAACCCAGCATCACCCTCTAAAGGTCCAGCGATCTGACCTGATCCATGAGGTCTCCTCGAGAGGTGGCCGTGAAGCCTTTCCTCCTGCGCCGGTTCTGCGTGCAGACCTTGTACGGACGGGGCTGAGGAGGAGGCAGCATTCGCTGTGCAAGAGACGCCTGCATCGACGACACAGACCTGGTGAGGTTTAGTTGAGTTAGACCAGACACCGAATATGACAGTTTGGGGTATAGAAAAAAAAAAAATTGTCCTGAAGGTGCAGGTCTAGTTCTGAAGTTATAACAGTCTATAGTTTCTGGACTCAGACTGGCTACAGCTTGTCTGAATTCCAGTAATAACAGCTTTATGTAAGGATTTAACGGACATTGGTGACCTAGGCAATTTGCCAGTGACCAAACAGTTTAAGAGGGAGTTATGGTTATATAAACAGGAAGTGAAATGTTTGTCGGTTATTGTGCCAATAATGCAATGCTTGATAAAACACTAACTTTCATAGCAGAGAATAGTAGTACAGATCACTTACACTATTGTGAAATTAGAGCTCTTAATAAAATGCTGTCATTTTACAGGCGTTTAATTATTTGATTTGCGCATTATTATTATTATTATTATTGTCGTCAAGTCACCTTTATTTCTATAGCGCTTTATACCATACAGAGTTTTAAAGCAGCTTTACAGGAATAAACAGGAAAGTGATGATACTTGATGCAAATAGAAATCAATTCTGCTGTAAAGAAAAAAAAGTGTCATTATTCAGCTAAAGTTAGTTATTACTATTAAAAAGGGTCAATGTCACATTAGATATAAACTAACAATGAATAACTATTAATTTAGCTTAATGTTATTTTAGAAATATATTATTGTTGTTAATTGTTATTGTTCATTTGTTAATGTATATCAATTAAAATTGAATTTCTGAAGTTAACATTGCCAAGATTAATAAATGCTGTAAATGTGGTAACTAATGCAAAAAAACTGAACCTTACTGTAAAGTGTTACTATACAGATTTAAAATAAAAACTTAGAGAATATTTTCATAAATGACCAAAAGACTCCCCAAATATCTTTTTGCTCTATGCCTAAAACGGATTAATAAAGCCCAAATAGTGTCTTACCTCATTAAAGATGTAGGAACTAATGTTTTAGCGTACTCTAGCATACTTCACAAAGCCACTGGAGACGTTAAAAACACATGACTGAGCTGTAACTGGAAGAGAGTCCAATAATCTGAGCAGAACGTGTGACACACAGGAGTTTGTACTGCTGGACTGATGTAATGGTCATGTGTGCACAGTGTTTGACTGCAGGGGGCGCTGCTTAAATTCATACAAACAAAAAAATCATATAATTGTGTAATTTATGAGTACTAGAGGCACACAAAGCTATAAAATGCTGTTCTGTTCAAGGTTGTGAGTGTATAATGAATTGCAAAGGTCTGTAAACCACAGCTGAGATAGACCATGCAGTTATGGAAAAGAATTATGACTTATAATACCATTATGAAATTTGATACGTTTAAAAATACCTGCTGGCCATTTGTGCTCTGCAGAAGACGAGTAAAAGCTGACAGTACTGCGTTCACATTTCAGGACTGTAATGCTGAAAAACAAAATAATTATAAAATGTGTACATTTATTGGTGAATTTCAGAAATTCACAGAGTAGAGCAAAGCATATGAGATAACTGTCGTATTCAAGTGCTGTAGAAATGTGGATCTGAAATGTTTGATCTAATGAGAGGCTAAAGCCTGACTAATGTGGCAGGAATGTTGACAAACATTTACTCAAAATTAACATTTAATGTTTTTCTTTAAAACAATTATTTTATGCAGTCCATTCAGGTCAGTCGCAGCACTGTCAGTATATCCCCTTAGAAATTAGATACAGGGATGAAATCACTATTTAAATAATTGTCATGAACTTACAATTATTTTTTTTACATTAATGTAAGTTTATAATAATTTAAAAACATACAATTTCATTTCAATGTGTTAATTTGTGTTTGTTCATGCATCAATTGGTTACTTGTATGAGGCAAACCTAAGAATAAGATTATAGTTATGGTTAATCAATCATAAATAACAGAATGATACGTTTATACACGCAGAACCACACAGGCAAATTGAAATTGCGAATAACAAAAAAAAACAAACAAAAAAAAAAAAAACAATGGAAACACGTCAATTTTGCTAAAAAAAAAAAAAAGTTATGCTCGCATGAGGTATTTTTTCAGGCAATTTGAAAAAGTAATTTTATAAAAGTAACTCATAAAAAAATAAAAAATAATAATAATTAGGGGAATACTGAATTTTAAACAAAGAAATGACACAATTCATCAAGACCTTGAAGCAGATATGAGGGAGAAACACAGCCGCTCCCAAGTACAAGGGACTTTCCTTGCCATTAATGCATGGATAACACGCATGCATCTCCTTCGATTAAAAATAAATGGCAAGTGCGGTGTCTGCGATATACGTAAACCTACAAACATCCATTGCCATGATTTTTGGAATGACTTAAAAAAAAAAAAAAAAAAATTAATGTCTAAGCCGCATAACATCAGTTATTGGAAACGCCATCATTTCGTAATTGTTTATTGACATTTAGAAAATATTGCAAATGTTTTGCGCAAATCTGTAATGGAAACCAGGCTGCTAAAATGAAAGCAGTCAATATATAGTACGGATGAGTCACGATTTTAGAATATTTGATTAGTTGATTTAATTATAGAATATCAAATAGGTTGTGCGATTGTCAAAAAATAAAAAAATTTATATATATATATATATACACCCATGTTTTTGGTGCTGATGCAGTGGTGACGTGTTCATGTACCAGAGGGTGGCACTGCCAATAACGCACCTAAAAGCTGTCAATCAACTCTCAGGGCGTTTGCTGCAGTCTGAGTCTGCGCCTCCCCGCAGCGTTAATAATAATAATAATAATAATAATAATAATATACATTTATATAGCGCTTTTCTGGGTACCTAAAGCGCTTTACATTTTAGAAGGGGGGAATCTCCTCAACCACCACCAAAGTGCAGCATCCACCTGGATGATGCAACGGCAGCCATATTGCGCCAGAATGCCCACCACACACACACCAGTTTATTGGTGGAGAGGAGACAGAGTGATGAAGCCAATCAGTATATGGGGATGATTAGGAGGCCATGATGGACAGAGGCCAATGGGCTAATTTGGCCAGGATGCCGGGGTTACACCCCTACTCTTTTTCCGAAGGACATCCTGGGATTTTTAATGACCACAGAGAGTCAGGACCTCGGTTTAACGTCTCATCTGAAGGACGGTGTTGTTACAGTATAGTGTCCCCATCACTATACTGGGGCATTAGGACCCACACAGACCACAGGGTGAGCACCCCCTACTGACCTCACTAACTTATGTGTTGGTCTGGTTTCACACTCAACTTGATTCTGTTGAACCCTGGTGCATTTGCGTTCATCTTATGTCATCACAAACATGCACAGGCATGATTGAACACGGGTCAATATATTGTGTTTTTTATTAATTTCGTGCTATTATGCGCAGCTGAGTAAACAACACTTGGGTTTACTGCGTGTGTTCCATGAAGGCGGCTTTCTGCTGCTTGCAAACAGACTTTCAAGGAGACAGCGGATTACCATTTATTTACCGCCCTGATTACATTCGCTATGTTCGAATACACTGCAGGCTTCCTTTCGCTCGTATCTAAGGTAAATCATCAACACTATCATCCCTTACATATGTTTTACTGAGCTAAAGACATTGTAATCGGCTAAAACGATAATCGAATAATTCCCAGCAATCATCGTATGTTATTTTTGCTTGTATATTAGGGATTGCTTTGCATCCCTAATAAATAAATAAATAAATAATAATGCTATTCAAAAAACATTAGAAACCAACCTGGTGTAAAACCAAATATTCTCGTCTAATCCAGCGATGTGCTGCAACCTAAAATGGGACTGCAACTGTACAGTTTCTAGCTGATGTTGTAGTTCCTCCACTTTCTTCTTCAATTCCTCATTCATGGCCAGTTCACCTGATCTTGCTGGAGTGACAGGGTAGTCATGACCAGGTGCTGTTTGAGTTTCTCATCTCGGAGTCAAACAGGGATGTCTCTGGTACGGGGCAGCTTGTTCGATGGTCCCAAACAGTCACTCTCTGCGTGGGTAGTGTATAGTGATTCCACGCAGAAAGAGAAGGGACAGTTCCCTTTTTAAAGTTCTCTCGAAACAAAATCATCTTGTTGGAAATGTACACTACACACTCTAGTGTTTTTTTGTAGGACTAAAGTGGTCCCTGCGAATTCCGGCTAACCACTGAGCCCAAACTTCAGAGTGAATCAGGAATGAATGAAAGCTTATCTCAGCGTTGTAACGAGAGGAATTAGCGCATTGAGGTACGCAGCAACGTAGTGATAATCTTCTCTCCTGTCACTGATAGATTAGTTTGTTCTTTTTACTTTAAACCCGCTCATATTTGCTCTCTTCTCCTCTTCCCTCACAGTGTTATTACGTCCGGAAGGAAGCCATTTTGTGCACTGAGCCCATAGAGCGTTTAAGTGTCTGTTGTATGAAATATTCCAATCTCAGGCCGCTCCAGATCCAGGTGTGCTGTTTTCACTCAGATGGCCAGTCAGGAGGTTGGGAAACATTGCTCTGGTGACTGAGATCAGAAACCACTGCCAAACCTGACCCAGAAGCTGAGCCAAGAGCTACCTGGATATTTAGCACCTCCACCTTCTGAGTTGGTTGCTTCTTTGTCAACAGATCAGACTCACAGGAAGAGAAAGTGTCAGAGCGGCAACCAGCAAATCCCAAAGGATGAACACCGGTCCACCTCATATAAGAGACCTGCCAAATGTCCTGCAGCTCGTGGAGTGGTTTGACCATTCCACTCGCTACAGCATGATCGTGGAACTGCCAGATCCTTGCCAAGATCTGCAGAGATTCTGCGAGGAGAACGGCTGTCTGGATGAAAGTTGGCCAAGAATCTGCTGGTGCACTGCGAGAGCCACGGATTCCTGCACTAGGACATCAAGCCACAGATCCTGCTGATTTCCACACCTTCACATGACATCAGGCTTCTGGACTTTAGTTGCGGAAACCTGCTGAAAGGATCGGCCTACAGATCCTTTGCAGGCTGGAAACCAAAAGGGAGTTTGTTTGTAATGGAACTTTTTCAGTGGATGTTTCTGGTCTTCTCAGGTCTCTTAGGCACTCTTCAGTACGTCCCTACTGAGAAGTTTTGTCAGCACCGCTATCAAGCAGGACCGGCTACTGTTTGGTCAGTTGGGGTGACGCTCTACAACATCCTGTGTGGCTGTTTACCCTTCAGAGCCGCATGGAGGGTTTCCTCAAAGCAGACTGCACTTCCCTAGAGAGCTGTCTACAAGCAAGAGATCGCAAACATTTAGAGATAAAAATCATGTCCAGACCCAGCAGAAGCTTGTTTTGTGTTCTGAAGACTGTTAAGTGCCGTCAGTTGATTAGCTGGTGCCTTAGTGTCGTGGTGGCAGATCGTCTCAGCTTAGAGCACATTGAACGCCATCCTTGGTTACACTGAACAGTGGCCAATGACATTACATTTATCTAAATCACCCCAGTCATGGCTTGGATTGTATTGTTAAGATCAGTCTAAATAAACGGTTTTATTATTTGTATAGGGTGAGCAGAAGGAACTGTTGCCCCAAAGGATGAATGCCTGTCCACCTCATATACCTCAGACACCTGCCAAATGTCTTGTAGCTCATGGAGTCAGTGGTTTGACCGTCCCATTTACTACAGCATGATCCTGGAATGGCCAGTTCCTTGCCAAGATCTCCAGAATTTCTTTGAGGAGAACGGCTGTCTGGATGAAAGTCTGGCCAAGAAAGTGGTGGTGCAGTTGATGACCGCGCTGAAACATTGCGAGAGACGCGGAGTCCTGCCACAGAACCTGCTGATTTCCACAGCGTCACATGACATTAAGCTTCTGGACTTTAGTTGCGGAGACCTGCTAACGGGGTCAGCCTACAGATCCTTTGCATTCTGAACACAGAACACACTTCTGATGATCAACCAAAGGGAACCGCTATCAAGCAGGACCGGCTACTGTTTGGTCAGTTGGGGTGACGCTCTACAACATCCTGTGCGGCTGGAGGCTCTACACTTCCCTAGAGAGCTGTCTACAAGCAAGAGATCGCAAACATTCAGAGATAAAAATCATATCCAGGAGAAGCTTGTTGTTTTGTGTTCTGAAGACTGTTAAGTGCCGTCAGTTGATTAGCTGGTGCCTTAGTGTCGTGGTGGCAGATCCGTCTCAGCTTAGAGCACATTGAGCGCCATCCCTGGTTACACTGAACGGTGGCCAGGTGGCCAATGACATTACACTTCTCAAATCACAGCAGTCATGGTTTGGATTGTATTGTTAGGATCAGTCTAGATAAATGCTTTTAATTATTTATATAGGGTGAGCAGAAGGACCTGGAGAAAGCTTCCTGATCACCTACAGAAAGAGGAGTGGACCATGAACCAATGACCACCCCACAATCCTTTGCTCCACTATGTGTGGATGGTGGTGGAGCCTTTTTTTAAAAGGATCAAGTAATAAGAAAAAGCCTTAAGCAGCGGGTCCACACGTATGGTCAATCATTGTACTGCAATAGACTTTTAAAGAAGGAATGTCTGGATGAAATAATAGTAATTGATGAAAAGGATCCTGTGTTGGCAGGAGATCCCGATCACTTCGTCACATAAGGAGATGTTCCGGAGTTAATGGGGTGAAACATCTGAAGTGGAGAAAAGGGAGGATAATCCAATTTTTTACATTAGGACGGCAAATTAACAAGTCTTTTGATTATTTATATTTATATAAATATAATACAGTCAAACCAAAAATTATTCAGACACCAGATATAATTTTTTACTAGTGTGTGCAGGACACTATAGTTCATTTATGTAAGTGAGGACAGCAAAATAAAGTAAACTGTGACATTATACACATTCTTCATACAATGACTACCAGTAAAATTTATAAAAATTGGGACCAAAATTATTCAGACACTTTGACCTGACCATGTTTTGCTTCAGTGTTTTTTCTTTAATTGCTAATGCGACCTTTGACACCACAGACTGAACAAAATGAAGCATTGCTTGGTCATTGGTTGACCTAAATTGGTATTATCTAATTGTGTTCTTAAATTTAACAGCTGACAGCTGATTGGTTGATTGTAATCCATTACATACCTTTCTATCAAAGTTATCTGACATTATCAAGATGAATTTGTTCTGACACAGTTTAACACTGAGTTTGTCATATTTTATTACCATTTTCTAAACTATAGCAAATAAACTGTGATAATGTGAGAAAATGTTGAAGGTGTCTGAATAAATTATGGTTTGACTGTATCGTATTGTTCTGAATACAAGACAACCCTGAATTTAAGACGACCCCCACCCCTCTTTCAAGATGTCCCTTTTGGAAAAAGACCAAATCTTGTCTTTTAAAGAAATTTCATAATTATTTCATAATTATTTAAATTTTTGTTTTTAAAGTATGGTATATACTGGTAAAAATGTACACAACAATCAGATTCAGAAATAAACACTTCTTGGCATAGCTACCATAAAAATAACCTTAAGTTCTCATTTAGTAGATTTCACTACGACTGATTTCTCACCTTTTTATGTACAGTGACAGATGCTGCCATGTCAAAAAACATCTGCATTACTTATCTATCCATGAGATATTAATGTATTTTCCTTAGGTCGATCACATAGCGTTGAAAAGACAGGAGTTTCTCCCTGAAGTCGGAGGGGAAGCGCTAATAATTCAGCGCTGCATCATTCTTACGCCACATCAAAGTGGCCGCTTGAGGATACTGACAGGCAACCGCGTCATGACTACGTAATCATGAGCCTCGCTGGTGGGTACGCTCAGCTCTTTGGCGATTTGACGGATGGATGACGGCTCTGGTTATGGGCAACCCCTCATTTATTTTTTCGGCTAGGTACTGACACACTTGCCTGTCCATTTCTTCGAAGCAGACAGTTTTAGGATTGTGGTAAGCTATACTTTGACTGTTAGCATTTTTAAGACGCCATCTTCTGACATTACACTCTGACATACTGTATTTCTTGGCTGCTTAATTTGAGTTGTTTAATGACTCCGCTGCGTTTCAGTCTTGGGGGAAAAGCTTGTTTTACTTGTATTTGGCACTCCCTATTGCTGTGGGTGTATTATTGACAAAAAAAAAAAAAAAAAAAAAAACACACACACAACAACATTGTCATATTCGGGAACAATACGGTGTATATATTGGATTTTGGCCCACTCCTCCATACAGACCTTCTCCAGATCCTTCAGGTTTCGGGGCTGTCGCTGGGCAATACGGATTTTCAGCTCCCTCCAAAGATTTTCTATTGGGTTCAGGTCTGGAGACTGGCTAGGCCACTCCAGGACCTTGAGATGCTTCTTACGGAGCCACTCCTTAGTTGCCCTGGCTGTGTGTTTTGGGTCGTTGTCATGCTGGAAGACCCAGCCACGACCCATCTTTAATGCTCTTACTGAGGGAAGGAGGTTGTTGGCCAAGATCTTGTAATACATGGCCCCATCCTCCCCTCAATACGGTGCAGTCGTCCTGTCCAGAAAAGCATCCCCAAAGAATGATGTTTCCACCTCCATGCTTCACGGTTGGGATGGTGTTCTTGGGGTCGTACTTCTTCCTCCAAACACGGCGAGTGGAGTTTAGACCAAAAAGCTCTATTTTTGTCTCATCAGACCACATGACCTTCTCCCATTCCTCCTCTGGATCATCCAGATGGTCATTGGCAAACTTCAGACGGGCCTGGACATGCGCTGGCTTGAGCAGGGGGACCTTGCGTGCGCTGCAGGATTTTAATCCATGACGGCGTAGTGTGTTACTAATGGTTTTCTTTGAGACTGTGGTCCCAGCTCTCTTCAGGTCATTGACCAGGTCCTGCCGTGTAGTTCTGGGCTGATCCCTGACCTTCCTCATGATCATTGATGCTCCATGAGGTGAGATCTTGCATGGTGCCCCAGACCGAGGGAGATTGACCGTCATCTTGAACTTCCTCCATTTTCTAATAATTGCACCAACAGTTGTTGCCTTCTCACCAAGCTGCTTGCCTATTGTCCTGTAGCCCATCCCAGCCTTGTGCAGGTCTACAATTTTATCCCTGATGTCCTTACACAGCTCTCTGGTCTTGGCCATTGTGGAGAGGGTGGAGTCTGTTTGATTGAGTGTGTGGACAGGTGTCTTTTATACAGGCAACGAGTTCAAACAGGTGCAGTTAATACAGGTAATGAGTGGAAAACAGGAGGGCTTCTTAAAGAAAAATTAACAGGTCTTTGAGAGCTGGAATTCTTACTGGTTGGTAGGTGATCAAATACTTATGTCATGCAATAAAATGCAAATTAATTATTTAAAAATCATACAATGTGTTTTTCTGGAGTTTTGTTTTAGATTCCATCTCTCACAGTTGAAGAGTACCTATGATAAAAATGACAGACCTCTACATGCTTTGTAAGTAGGAAAACCTGCAAAATCGGCAGTGTATCAAATACTTGTTCTCCTCACCGGAGTACCCGGAGGAAACCCATGCCGACACAGGGAGAACATGCAAACTCCACACAGAAAGGATGCCTGGTTCAGCTTGGGCTCAAACCGGGGACCAAGAAACTGGGACAGGCTCCAACCTATGACCCTAGAAGGTTGTACAAGGATCAATTAAATAAATACTATTTATATATTTTTATTATATAATATAATATAATATAATATAATATAATATAATATGAGGGATTTTATTTATATATAAGTCAGATTGCGCACAGGCTAAATTACGAGCTACAAGTATTAAAAAAAAAAAAAAAAAAAAAAGAAAAAAAAAAGGAAAAAAAATTTGTGGTTCACAAAAATTAGTTCATTAAGCCCTCGTCTAGTGATCCCAATGCTCCAAATAGCAATCAAGCATCTAAAATTATCTTTATTTGTACGTTTTCTGAGAGTACCTTTCCTTTGTCTCTCTGATCTTACTCACGCTGACTGACTGATCCAAAGCGTGCGCACAAAGACGATTCAGAGAGCGTGCAATCCCGATATACACATATACACACACACAATTACAGTATTTCCAAATATCGGTCTTGGCGAGTATTTAAGCAAACATTATCTGTTATGTCTTAAGTGAACGTTTGGTTAACTGTTGGGGGCAAACATCTGATGTGTAAAATATTAGGTCCGTGCGGTACAGTAGGTCTTAATATATAGACTAATGAAACAGACAATGTTAACCAAACAGTTGTGGTATCATGGAAAAAAGTTGAATATATTTTTCATATAGATATTTGGTGTTGACTTGGTGTGTGCCAAATTTGGTGTTATTACCTGGGTTTTTAAGGTATGGTTGCTAGATGATTTTGTTTTGGAACCTTCAGAAAACAATTTTAAACTTCGACTCGATTTTTCTCAAAATTGACTTACTTGACTATATCGACTTCAAACAGTTGTAGCTGTGTCATTTTTTTGTCAGATTCCAACAAATCATCAGTGCTGGGAAGGTTACTTTGGAAATGTAATAGGTTACAGATTACAAGTTACCCTATTTGAAATGTAATAAGTAGTGTAACTATTTCAATTATTTTATTAAAGTAATGTAAGTGATTACTTTTCTAAATTTCTGTTTATCATTTTCAAACATTTAAACCAGGCAGGGTTAATCTCTAAAAAAACAGAGATAGTTATATTTAGTTATAATTAAGTTATATTTAAAAACACAATTCTAGATCACTATACTGAAGTAAAAAACATGTTTTTCTTCTTACTGATATATAAAAACACACCTAAATACTATATAATACTATTATTTTTTTACCACTGTGTGTGTGAGAAGGGAAAACAATATACCATATAAGGCCTAATATTGATTTCTCACTAACAGAAGCAAGAATAGATTCTAGTTTCATACTCACTGACAACCCAAACAGACCCAACAGTGGCTACGTTTACATGCCACCAAATAATCCATTAGTAATCGGATTGACGGCTCAATTGGACTGAAAAGCCTTCATGTAAACACCTTAATTGATCCAATTGAGCTCGACCAGGGGTCCGTTCTTCGTACCTCGCTTAATACATCTGAGATGATTTGACAGATCCCAGATCTTCTAATCGTGATAACTGCTCTCTGGCTAATTTGGTTCTTCAAACGAATTTGCGGATTGGATTAAAATATCCGGATTAAGTTGTCTGAGATTACTGCGCGTTCCTGTGTTCCCTGAAGAGGGCAGATGCATCGATACTCGAAACCACGATCAGCAATGCAGCGATTGGCTGGCGGTAAGACAGCAACGTAATGACATCATATAATTAAAAAGACCTTATAAGGAAACAACGTAAGTTTTAATAGATACATGAAATGTGCACTGTTTTTTTTAAACATGATTCCCAACTATTTATATTCACGATTGTATAGTATTTGTACAGCCTTTACATTTATTTCAATGTTGTAAGTAGCAATTCATTTAATTTTTAATTCAATTTGAAGCAGATGTTATATGACAGTATTAATTAAAGTTTCTTAAGGGTCAAGATCAAGTTATCTGTATCAAGCCACTCCCATAAGATCAGTCATCACTCAAATTAATCCACGGCTCAGATTAACTGCACAGCATGTGTGTAAGACTCCAATAAAATTATAAAATAATTATTCCATCACAAATAACTCTCTCAATCAAGTGGCTGTATCTATAGTTGCAACATAATATTATTTTAAATATTATCATTATTATTATTATTAATTAAAATTATTATTGCCCCTGGTTCAGTAAGGAACTCTTGTAATAAAGTAGCATTGGCTGGGACAGATTTTAAGTATCACCTCTAAAAACACTAAGGGATTCTGCTTGCCTAATCCGAGCAGGCAAGGAATTCCTTTCAAGTCTTTGAGCGCTCGAAGAAAATGCCCCATCACCCATAGATTTTAAACGGGTATGTGGGACGATTAAAAGACCAGTTTCCGAAGAGCGGAGAGCACGCACAGGTGTGTAGGGGGCTAAAAGCTCAGTAAGATAGTGAGGAGCCAAACCATTCAAAGCTTTGTAGGTAAGCATGAGAACTTTAAAATCCACCCGAAATCTGACAGGGAACCAATGTAAAGACTCCAAGACTGGAGTGATGTGATCCCTTGTCCTGGTTCCAGACAGGATTCGGGCGGCTGAATTTTGAACCAGCTGTAATTTATTTAGGGTAGCATCTGAACCCCCGACCAGCAAAGCATTACAATAATCAATGCGAGAAAATACAAAGATATTGATCAGCTTTTCAGCCACCGGGAGTGACAGCATAGGACGCAATTTGGCAATGTTTTTCAGATGAAAGAATGATGTCTTTACAGTGTTCTGAACATGGGGATCAAATGTTAAATGTGCATCAAATATCACCTAAATTTCTTAATTTTGTTTGAAATTCCAGTGTAGAGCCATCCACACTTAAAGTTAAAGACCCAGCCTTACGTATCTGGTAGGGTGAACCAATGAGCATTACCTCCGTCTTGTCACTGTTCAGACAGAAGAAACTTCCAGACATCCATTTTTTTTTTTTTTTTTATTATCTCAGAAATACATTGAGAGAGAAAAGACACAGCCACAGCCACATTAACATCAGGTTTTGAATGTACATAAACCTGAGTGTCATCTGCATAAAAGTGAAAGTTGAGACCAAGTGATTTTAAAAGTTGACCCAATGGATAAATGTAAATGCTAAAAAGGGCCAAAATTGATCCTTGAGGAACACCAGATTTCACAACACCAATATCAGACCTGCAACCACCCATAGCAATGAACTGCTTTCGATCTGAGAGATAACACTCAAACCAGCTTAGTGCAGTCTCAGAAACGCCAAAGACAGACTCTAACCGAGTAAGTAAAATTGAATGATCAGTGTCGAATGCGGCACTGAGATCAAGAAGAATCAAGATAGAAAGACAGCCAGAATCAGAAGCTATTAGCAAATCATTAGTGACCTTAACTAAAGCTGTTTCAGGGCTGTGGAGTTTACAGAATCCCGATTGAAGGGGCTCAAAAAGATTGTTTGTAGTAAGATGAGAATTTAATTGATTAGCAACAATTTGCTCTAAAATTTTGGCGAGAAACGGAAGATTGGATATGGGACGGAAATTATTGAGATTGAGATTTTTTTTTTTTTGGTACAGGGGTCACAGCAGCAATTTTAAATGCTGCTGGCACTACACCAGTACACAAAGAATCATTGATTATGCTTAATACGGCCGGACATAACGTAGTAAAACATGATTGAAACAGCCTGGTTGGTACAGGATCAACAATGGAAGTGGCAGCTTTCATTTTTGAAACCTCATTGCAAAGAGAATTCAAATCCATTGTGGAGAAGATGGAGAGATGGATACCAGAGAATTCTGAGGCAGATAAAAGGAGAAACTTATCAAGAAACTTATTACAAAGGTGAGTTGAAGCAGAACCAAAGAATTGTTACATTTAAGTAGTTTGTTGATTGAATGAAACAATTGTCTCGGGTTATTCTGATTATCAACAATCTGTGCAAAATAAGCAAACCTTGCTGCTGCAATTTTAGTCTTATATTCAAGTAAGTGGTCTTTCCAGGCCTGTTGGTGGACAGTCAGACCAGACATACGCCACCTACGCTCCATTGTACGACATGATGTCTTCATTGCACGCAGATTGTCATTATACCAGGGAGAGGAATGTCCAAAGGAAACGGATCGTGTTTTCAAAGGGGCAAATAAATCCAGGCCAGATGAGAGAACAGAGTTAACCATGAAGACTTTGTCTTCCAATGCATCAAATGGAGAAAAACCAACTTGAAGAATCAATGAATTCAGCAAAATCAGAGGAGTCAATAGATCTCCAAAAGTCCTAATTGTTGGTGATTTTAATATCCATGTAGACAATGAAAAAGACGCACTGGGATTGGCATTTAGAGACATTCTAAACTCTATTGGAGTAAGGCAACACGTGTCAGGACCCACTCATCGCCGCAATCATACGTTAGACCTAATACTGTCACATGGAATAAATGTTGATACCATTGAAATTCTGCAGCAGAGCGATGACATCTCAGATCATTACCTAGTATCATGTACACTTAATTTAGCAAAGGCTGCAAAGCCGTCCCCTCGCTTTAAATATGGCAGGACTATCACTGCTGCGACTAAAGATTTCTTTGTAAATAATCTTCCTCATCAGTTTCATCTCCTCAGCATCCCAGATAGCCTAGAGGAACTCGATGTTGCAACAGAAACTATTGACTCTCTCTTTTCCAGCACTTTAGACACAGTTGCTCCCCGGCGCTTAAAGAAGATTAAAGAAAACAGTCCAACGCCGTGGTACAACGAGCACACCCGGGCCCTTAAAACAGCAGCCAGAAAAATGGAGCGCAGCTGGAAGAAAACAAAACTAGAAGTTTTTCGCATTTCGTGGAAAGAGAGCATGATTGCATACAGAAAGGCCCTAAAAACTGCTAGATCTGCTTACTTCTCGACTCTCTTAGAAGAAAACAAACACAACCCTAGGTATTTATTCGATACAGTGGCTAAATTAACCAAAGATAAAGCTTCACCTTCTGATGTTTGTAAACAGCACAGCAGTAATGACTTTATGAACTTCTTTACCTGTAAGATTGATAATATTAGGAAAAAAATTATAACCATGCAGCCGTCTACTACAGTATCACATCAGACAGTGCATTGTAGTGTCACTGAGGAAAAATTACATTCATTCACTGCTATAGGAGAAGAAGAATTGGCTAAACTCGTTAAATCATCAAAATCAACAACATGTATGCTCGACCCCATACCGACTAAACTACTAAAAGAGATGCTTCCAGAGGTCATAGATCCTCTCCTTAATATTATTAATTCATCCTTGACATTAGGATATGTACCGAAAACTTTTAAGTTGGCTATTATTAAACCACTTATTAAAAAACCGCAACTTGATCCTACAAAATTAGTCAATTACAGGCCAATCTCAAATCTACCCTTTCTGTCAAAAATACTAGAAAAGGCAGTGTCCTCACAATTATGCTCCTTTTTAGAAAGAAATGGTATCTGTGAGGATTTCCAGTCAGGATTTAGACCGTATCATAGTACTGAGACTGCTCTCATCAGAGTAACAAATGATTTACTCTTATCATCCGATCGTGGTTGTATATCTCTATTAGTGTTACTCGATCTTAGCGCTGCATTCGATACTATCGACCACAATATTCTTTTGAATAGACTCGAAAATTATGTTGGCATTAGTGGAACTTCATTGGCATGGTTTAAATCATACTTATCTGACCGTTATCAGTTTGTAGCAGTAAATGAAGAGATGTCACACCGAACACAAGTTCAGTATGGAGTACCGCAGGGCTCAGTGCTAGGACCGTTGCTTTTCACCCTGTACATGCTACCACTGGGAGATATCATTAGGAAGCATGGTGTTAATTTTCATTGTTATGCTGACGATACTCAGCTCTATATTTCTTCACGCCCTGACGAAACTTACCAATTCACAAGATTAACAGAATGCATAGCTGATATTAAAAATTGGATGACTAGTAATTTCCTGCAACTTAATTCAGAAAAAACTGAATTTTTAATCATTGGACAAAAAAACTCCACAAGTAGTAACCTAGAATACTGTCTAACACTCGATGGCTGCTCTGTCAAGTCCTCGTCGTCAGTTAGGAACCTGGGTGTGCTCTTTGATACCAATCTCTCATTTGAAAGCCACGTTTCTAGCATCTGTAAAACTGCATTCTACCATCTTAAAAATATATCTAAATTACGGCGCATGCTTTCAATGCAAAATGCTGAACAGTTAGTTCATGCGTTCATGACCTCAAGGCTAGATTATTGTAATGCTCTACTGGGTGGTTGCCCTGCCCGCTTAATAAATAAACTGCAGCAGGTCCAAAATGCAGCAGCTAGAGTTCTTACTAGAACCAGGAAGTATGACCATATTAGCCCGGTTCTTTCAACACTGCATTGGCTCCCTATTAAACATCGTATACATTTTAAAATCTTGCTGATTACTTACAAAGCACTAAATGGTTTAGCGCCCCAGTACTTGAGCGAGCTCTTAACGCATTATACTCCATCACGTTTATTGCGGTCTCAAAATTCTGGCCAGTTGATAATACCTAGAATATCAAAATCAACTGCAGGCGGTCGGTCCTTTTCCTATTTAGCACCTAAACTCTGGAACAGTCTTCCTAGTATTGTTCGGGAAGCAGACACACTCTGTCAGTTTAAATCTAGACTAAAAACACATCTCTTTACTATGGCATACACATAAAACATTTTTAATTTCTGTTATTCAAATCAGTTAAATGATTGTTTTAGGCTGCATTAACTAGGTCAGCCGGAACTGGGAACACTTCCCATAACACCTGATGTACTCGTTACATCATAAGAAGAATGGCATCTACGCTAATGTTAGTCTCTCTGTTTATCCCGAGGTTTACTGCAGTCGGCCGGATCCGGGCCGTATCCAGACCAGATGGTGGACCTTAGCCTGGACATGACGACCATATCCCTGAAGTGTCTGTAGAGACAATAGTGTCAATTAAACTCCCCCCTGTAAATGCCGCATCGACACGACATCCTAATTAAACCCGTCCCCGGCGTGACAACTCCAATCTTTCGAATAATCCTACAAATATCTATTTATCTAATATGACTTCTGACCTGTAATGTTGCCAGAATCATAATCATACACTATTTGTTCGTCGGCCAGAGGAGAACTGGCACCCCGACTGAGCCTGGTTTCTCCCAAGGTTTTTTTTCTCCATTCTGGCCCTGAAGGAGTTTTGGTTCCTTGCCACCGTCGCCTTTGGCTTTTGGCTTGCTCAGTTGGGGACACCTAAATTTCAATTATATTACTGATCCGCCCGCATTGACACTATATGATAATTGAAATGAGCTGGATGACATCACCGTTTTCTCCAGAGCGGCTGTACAGCCGAATCAAATTCCGTTGCATTATTTTCCTGTTACCACTGTGAAGCTGCTTTGAAACAATTGCCATTGTAAAAAGCGCTATATAAATAAAGGTGATTTGATTTGATCTCCATTTGCGATCATTTTTAATGTGCGAAGAGGTAGTGTTCATGTCAGGCAGCTCCATATTAAAATAGACAGCAAGATGATCAGATAGCCCTAAGTCAGAAGTGGACAACTGGGACACAAACGAACCATTTAGGATCACTAAATCAAGAGTGTGGCCTTTATTATGAGTAGGACAGTCCACCAGCTGGTTCAAATCGAAGCACTCCAATAAAGATGAAGTCTTTTGTTGTTGTAGAATCTTTTATGTCCATGTGGATGTTAAAGTCACCCAAAATAAGAGTTCTCAAATTTGAGGCACAACAAGGACAACATATCTGCAAATTCAGACAAAAAGTCTTTATCTTAGGAGGCCTGTAGACTGTGGCTATGGCAGTGGAGAGGGAGGCAGATACACTCAGTACAAGGAATTCGAACGAGTTAAACTGAGGGACATCCACAGGGCTCATGATGAGTTTGTGATTATACAGAACAATGATACCCCCACCTCTACCAGAGGATCGAGGGAGATCAAACAATCCATATCCAGCAGGAGTAAGTTCATTAAAGAGAAGACCATCAGACTCTCTGTGCCAGGTTTCCGTTAAACACACAAGGTCCAATTTTTCTTCTGTAATGATGTCAGACAACAATCACAGCTTTGTTATTGACAGAGCGCGCATTGAAAAATGCCTATTTCAACACGCGGAGAGCAGCTGATGAAACCGAGGGAACCCCCACTTGCTTAAGAGCTGATAGGTTTTTCAAATTAACCCCCATAACCCTACACAACAGCCTTTGAGATTTGCGCAGATATGTAGGATAAGCAACAGCATTAGATGACAAGCAAGAGAAATTGCGTCCTGACGAGCGATGTATATAGCGCTTAGGTCTCAATAGTCCAACATGATCGCAGCGAGCATATATGTAATTCGCCAGGTACAACTTTCCTTTAAGGTTCAACAGTTTGCGAGCAGTGTACCTTAAAGCCATGTTGGAGAAGTCCACACCAGCCGTAACCTCACAATGGTATAAGTCCTGGGAGACACAGCAGGAGAGTAGATTCCAGCAGGAAACAAATAATAAAAACAGTAATCCAACGGGTGATGCGTTATTCCGCATGGCAATAAAATAGGCAGTCTTCACGCGCTCCAAAACCCTCTTAAATACTCAAAATAAACAAAAACAAACGGGAGAGGAGCGGCAGCCAAATGCGCCAGTGTACCCCGTCAACCGGAAGTCTTGGAGTAATACCAGTACATTATTACAAGGTGAAACAGGTGTGACGCAGCCATGCCCACTTACCAGACTGTCTCATGCAGATTTTTCTTTGCAGCCAAATTAACTGGAAATACTACATTTGGATTATAAACAAGGTCGGAAATGAACAGGGGTGTGGGGCAAAAATGCCACCGAAAAAAAAAAAAAAAAGCCCCTCCAGGGCTCCAGACTAACATTTGAGAGCACCAGCGCCACTAAGTTCTACAGATGGTGGCGCTGGAGGAAAATTTATCATAAAGTTAATTTAATCATAAAATTAATATTGTTTTGCATTGTTTTGTTAATAAGTGCCGTTACTAATAACAGTACGTTTGTTTATTGGAAATTTAACGGTGAAGCACGAGCTTGAATTGATATGCAACAGTAACAACAGTAATGTGCAAAAACCTAATTTTTATAAGGAAAATTTTAATATTCCACTCTTATTGAATGTTCTAATGTTCTTATATAGTATCATACTGAACTAAAAGGAGCACTCTTTACTTATTTTCTGTGTAATCCAGTCACAATTTGAAGAAAAGTTTTTGTTTTTTATGAGACTGTGACTTCCTACTTTTTCCATAAGGAGTGGAAATGTCTAATAAGTCAAATAAGTGCTCCTCTGCTGCCATCTACTGGTTATAGTGGTCATTTCATGTCTTTAAAATAAAAGTGCTTTTTTTTGGCACTTTTAAAGTGGCCTACACCTTTAAGCTTTTAGTTTTACAAATCACACTAAAAATAATATTAAAATTGGATAATATATAGAGCTTTGAAGTTATGTGTGAAACACTTGAAAAGTGCTTGAATTTTACTCTCAAAAGGTTGTACGAACCCTGAGATGAATAATGTTAAAAAAAAAAAAAAAAAAAAATTAGACTATTTCTTCCACAATACCATGGGGTGTTACTACATTAAGTCCATGGTGAATGTTTATGATTTGTGGACTGAAACCCCTGAATGTTTCAATGTTTCTCCTGGTTTCAACGTCAGCTCTGTTTGATCTGATATCTGTGGTGTATAACAGAGAGTTCTGCGCCGAACGCTTCCACTAGATCTCGCAGTAGCGATGTTATTAATACTGTGGTGAATTCAAGCGCTTTCTCACTGGATCTCCCAGCGCTGTTTAGTAATGGTGTCACGTGATCGAGATCGGCCCGTATATGAGCTCGCGCTCAAACGAGTAGCGCGTTTCGTTTCGTTTGCCGTTTCTCATATGTAACAGAAATGGCAGCTCTTATCAGTTGAGCACCGCGGTGGTGGCACCAGTGCGACCTCTAACCAAATTCAGTCTCACCAGCAGGAAAAAAGGTCGCAAAATGCCACCATTTAGTCGCAGTCTGGAGCCCTGCCCTGTATAAGTTCTTGATTTTAAGCTTTATCATACATGATATATAGTAACTTTTTTTGTGTGTTCAAAATTTACTACATTTATATAATGTGCGAGTATCATGAACCCATTTTCCAAACCGTGTTTTTGTCTTATCCTGAATCGCTACAGTACACATATAATAAGTGTTTATATTCCGACTATTTTAGTCCGGTTTGGGTCGCACCGCTGCGGAGTAGCACACCACCTGCGTGACTCGCCATAGACAGAAAGAGAGAAGTAGCTCCGGCTACAATGTTCTTCCGCAAGACGCATGCGCCAAAAGTCACGGGTTGCAGCTTTAAGCAATATCACACAGTAAACAGACTCCTATTGTTCCGAGTATTGGCATGATTGTAAATGTGATATTGATATTGTACAAAAGTCCAATAAACACGTTGGTATTAAAGTAACAACCTTTAGCCACAATACGGTCTATTTTTGTTCTATTTCTTTAAAATAGTTGAAAAAAAATTATATGACAAGTCTTTGCATAGACTTGTCATATAAATGAGTGTCCGGTCATTCTAAAATTCTCCTTTCAATCAGCATTTGTGAAGTGGAGCAGGACAACGTCCCACCAGTCCTTGTTTCGGATTCTAATTCACAGACGACTGGTTTTGGGGCGGGATGGGGCATTTTTACTGCGTGATAAATATAAGCAGCACGGCAAAACGGTTCATATGCTCATTGTCTCCAAATTATGACCAGAAATGGATAAATATTAAGTCTGCTGTTTAAAACAAACAAAGAACCAATGTAGGAGAATGGTTATTATGGGCAAACAGCGGGAAACTCTGCATATTTGTGCAGTGTGCGCATGTCAAAAAAATCAATTCCGATTTAAAGCTTGTGACATAAATGCGCACATCAACCCGATCACTTTGTTTAGCGTTCATGTAAACACTACGTTCAGATTCATCAATCGGAATGAATTCAGTCCAATTGAAACAAAAGTTGTGCATGTAAACATAGCCAGTGTAGCTGTCATAACATGCATGGTATTTTTTTTTTTTTTAAATAAACTTATATTCCACCTAAAATATTGTTTAGACTCAATGACCAATCGTTGTGTAGTTAAACAGCTCTATTTTGCAAGTCAAAACAGCACAAACTAATAGAGAGATTTGTCCACTTATGGTTAACATTCATCATAGGAGATGCTTCCTTAGGTTCGACATTGAAACATTCGATGATGATGATAGCATTTTAATAGCTGGCAAACATATTTTGGACTGAACTGTTATATTTGCACCCTTTTCTGATTTCTGGATGAAATGATTTTTACATTTCCAGCACTGAAACGCATTGTCGTCACTCATGGTGGCAACTCTCAGACAGGTTGTAGCCTAAAGCTTTCAGCGGCGATGTGGATTGATGTAATTGGCAGACGTGGTGCGCTGCAAATTCAAACAAGAGAGCCAATCAAAAGCATCAGGATAGCATCGCTTTACTAAACGGCCTTTAAATGGCAGGAGGCAGTGCACATCAAAAACAGGCAAATCAACAAATTAATATTATTCAGCATAACCTAGCTTTTTACAGACAATATTCAGATGTACCCCCTTTGTAATTGTTAACATTTTCATAAGTAACTAATTTAATTGGGCCTACACTTTTTCTCAGTAACAGATTAGTTACGTTTATTTTGTAATTAAATTATGTCATCTAGTTACATGTAACTAGTTACTCCCCAACACTGCAAATCATACATCATTTTGAGGTTTTTTATTTTTTTTTTATTAGAGACTGTAACAATAGAGTGGTGCAGGTATGACATCACTTTGTAGGCCAAACGTGGATGCGAGTTAGCATTTTAGCACTTCCGGTTCCCTCGTCTTTTTTTGAATGGGGTTTTGGTTAACACAAGCTCAAGACACTTTCACGTTTTATTCTACGACAAACACCAGTATTACCCCACTCGTGATTTTTTTTTAAAGCTGTTACGTGTCTCGAAAGGCAGTTGCTAACAAGTGGCTAAATGGGACTACAGAGGCTGTCGAGGAGATTAAACGTCATCACGGCGAAAAGGTAAGCTCAGTCCGCTTTTACAGCCTCATTATACTTATAATTGTGCTCTTATAAACTAATCTAACTCAAACTTTCTGGGAAAATGTTTTGAGATAAAAACTGGAAGAGTTGTCGGAAGCTTAGTGATGGTGACGTTGAAGTCGAGCGACCATGGTGTAGTTTGTTTGTAGTCTACCTTTAGCCTTTTACTTCTGCCGACTGCATTTAGGCTTCAAAATTCATAAAAGTTGTGTTCA
Source organism: Coreius guichenoti (assembly GCA_039654105.1). Classification (NCBI taxonomy): domain Eukaryota; kingdom Metazoa; phylum Chordata; class Actinopteri; order Cypriniformes; family Gobionidae; genus Coreius; species Coreius guichenoti. The sequence goes on from CM077189.1 coordinate 4,133,316, forward strand.
TCTGTGATAATTATCTTGATTGGCCAAACGTGTAAGTATCATAAACTTTTGTTGATCACAGAGCTTATTTTTTGCGATAATCCCCCCCAAAAAAAAAAAAAGCCTATGGGAAAATCCTATTGGGTTTTTCCTCGAGGGAACCAGTGTGATGCGAACTGCCGGTTGGCCTACAAAGTGACGCCATACCTGCACCACTCTATAACAATAACTAATTTAACCACAAAACTAGGGGTGTTCGATTCCAGGTTTTTAGAGTTGACTCCAACTCCCATTGTATGATTCGATGGAATCGACTCCTCGACTCCATTTACTTTACATCAAAACAGGGTCAGACATAAGACAAGATGGCAGTCATTACACACTTAATTTACCCCCAACAAAAAGTCTTAAAACCCCCTTATTAAAACACACTCTTAATGCGACTGTTCAAATTAGCCCAATTTAGTGATGACTTGAGTATTTTGGTCAATATTATGTTGAATATTATGTCAGAATATTGGTCGTGGTCGAATATTATGTCAGAATTATATAAACGAGAAAGAAGGTATTCTTTAATGAATTACACTTATTACAGGCTAATGGTTGGGTGATGGCGCTAAACGCACATGATCATTGTCTTAAAAGGTGCTTGGACAGGAGAGTTAAAGATACTAAAAATGTATACAATACATACGATAATGTACACATTGATATTTATTCTTTATGTGAGTTTATGATTTATGATTAGTTTAATGATTATGAACACAAGGTTAAACATGGAAAACCAAATCTATATTTATTGCATTAACATACCATCAATTAAACTAAAGCTGGCACGTATGTATAATTATAAACTAACGTCTCTATGGATGTTATCTATTTCTAAAGTGAGCTACAGTACACGTAGGATAAATGTACTGTATGTGACAAAGTTTCTGCGACAGCTCTGACGCGGTGTAATATGTCAGTGTCAGAATTTCTCTTGCTATACAGTGCACTCAACTGCCATGCATTAGAGAATCAGTAAACAAGTGAGCGATTTCAGACACCGCAGAGTCAACACAGAGAGTCGATTCCTGTGCTGGAGTCAACCCCGACTCTGAGGCTATTCAAAGTCGAGGAATCGACTCGTTTGAAGTCGACTCCCCATCACTACACAAAACAATCCTGCATCTTTCTCACCCAAGACAGATTTCATGCTGACTTTGTGTGTTTTTGACAGAGCTCTGCAGCCATGTCACTGAGCATTTCCCCATAGCCCTGATCCAGCAGTTTGGTCCACATCTCCTCAAGTCTGCTGTTAAACTGCTCCCACATTATGTCATGCTGAGCTGCAGATCAATACATACAACACACAGACAGTTATTACCCCACAATCAGCTCACATTCAGGGTGTGTTTACTTTGTTTATATGACACTGCAGTTCTCCAGGCTGATTCTGTTGTAATGTTTTTAGGCTATTAAACTAAGATAATTTTGTTTAAAATGTGTTTTAATGTTTACAAAATATATTTAAATCACGCGCCAGTTTTATGGAATCAAATCAAGAGCAATGTTATTCTCGTTATTTTCAAAAATCGGCGGCCGGAAATGTCAGCGTCTATTACGAAAATTATGTGAGATATACACGTAAGTATAAAATAACTGCCTAAATGATAAGCCAACATACTTTAATACACAGCTAGCTGTGGATTATACCATGGTCATTTGCCAGCATGGACAACTCAAAGCTGTTATTGATGTTTGCAGCGCAATATTTGACCGGAGGGTTAAAATGGCGGTTACTTTCGTCAATTACGGCCTACAGTCTATGGTTACGGCTCTGCCCGCTCACAGAGATAAAGTAGTGCGGTAAGATTACATTTATCTGAATGAATTATATAGCATTTATTTTAATTAATTATCAAGAGGGAGAGAAAGAAAGAGAGAGACTTTAAACTGACTTTAACAATCCTTAAAGAGAGAGCGAGAGAGATGTGTGTGAATTACCTTCGTCTGTTCAGCGTCTCTCTCAACGAACGACAACCAAACTGTGAGTTTAATTACATCAAAGCCAGCGATATTACCCCCTTGTTGCTGAGAAATATAATGTAGCTAAGCTATTTTATTAAAAAGATCGCGGGGCAGCATTGACAACTTTCCATTCTGTGCTCATCTCCGAGTACACGTGTGTGCACGCGCTTCAATGGAAGCAGCGCATTAATATAGAACAGTGATTAAACTTGGACTTGGAACTACCTGTGCATTATTGAACACCAATCAGCCAATCAGAATCGAGTATTCAGACAGACCATGGTATAAATTAATTTAGTGCTCGAATATATTAAACTATTTTCCTTAAAAAAAAAAAAAATATTGGTTATATATGAGTTGTCTTTCATTTTAATTTCAAACTCTAGAGGTTTTGTTCCTGCAGCGCCACTTGTAGCGCTGCTGCCATCTAGTGTTGGTTTGAAAGACAGCGCGCTAAAACGGCATGGATTTGAGTCAAAATGTCAAATTACACAAATGCTTGTTACAGTGCTATTGTATTTTTTGTTTCAAACGCCTGGTTTATAACCCTCTTAAATTAGAATAATATTTGTAAATTATTTCCTGCAAGCTAAAACTCAGTCAACTAATCAAGCTATATTTGGCAAATCCTCCACCCAGGAGGCGGCAGTAACGGTTTCAGAACACATCGATTTCCGCATTCAATTTAGCGAGGGAGAAAAAGATTACGTCTGATTGGCTGATATGTGATGTAGTGGGCGGGATCAGGTGAACTGACAGATGATTGACAGCAGCGCCGAGCATCGGCTGGTTTTTGTGTACATAAACTTTGATCAGTGCTCGTCAGTGTAATGGCTGCTCTGATCAATCTCATCTCGCCGTGGAGATTCGACCGATTCCTCCGGTAAGAGCTTTATTACAGACCTGATGTGTGAAACTGAGCGTTTATTTTGAGCAGTTTTAGACATCAGACGCTTATATTAATCTGCAGATGTACCTATGTTATTGTTATGGACATAAGTGTGTACATCATGTTGTGTTATGCTATGGAAATACTCCTGTACCTTGTGTTTACCTTGTGTTTACCTTGTGTTTACCTTGTGTTTACCTTGTGTTCACCTTGTGTTCACACTGACCTCTACCCTAAATCATGGTGTCAGATCTTCACCTCTCGCACACTTTACACACACTCACGGCGCGCGCGCTCATTCATTAGTTCACATAAACAGGACCCTGAATTCTTGTCCTTTTTGAGAATATACATGAAACTGCACTATCCAAGCTTAAATGGCTGTAATTCAAGAATGCTTTGGAATATAGACCTAAGGTTGGTTGTTTTAAAGAAGACACTTCATTTGCATTTTAGTTGGTTTTTTTTTTTTTTTTTTTTTATGTGCTATACTCATTTTTATTAGCTTTTTAAAAATATTTCTATTTATCTTTTATTTTGGTCACAATTTAGTTTTGAGTTTTTTTTTAATATTTCTATTTATCTTTAATTTTGTTCACTTTTTTTAGGTTTTTAAAAATATTTCTATTTATCTTTCATTTCAGTCACTGTAGCTTTTTTTAATATTACTATTTATCTTTAATTTTGGTAAATTTTTAGCATTTTAAAAATATTTCTATTTATCTTTATTTTTGGTCACATTTTAGCTTTTTTAATATTTCTGTTTATCTTTAGTTTCAGTCATTTTTTAGCTTTTAACAAATATTTCTATTTAACTTCAATTTTGGTCACACTTTAGCTTTTTTAAAATATTTCTGTTTATCTTTAATTTTGGTCATTTTTAGTAGCTTTTTAAAAAATATTTCTATTTATCTTTTATTTTGGTCACACTTTAGCTTTTTTTTATTTTATATATTTCTATTTATCTTTGATTTTGGTCTTTTTAGTAGCTTTTCATGGTGTCAGATCTTCACCTCTCACACACTTTACACACAGGCGCACGCACACAGTTCACATTAACAGCACATATTGGGCCCTGAATTCTTGCTTAAATTGTGATATGTATATTACGTATGTCCAGAGTGAGTAGAGCTGCATTCATACCGTGTGTTCAGCTGCACAGCACCGCTTCAGTTATGGGAGCATCAGTAGAAGATTTCAACACGGCCAAAGAAAAACTAGGCACTTTGAAAAAGGATCCAGGGAATGAAGTCAAACTCAAGATCTATGCACTCTTTAAACAGGTGAGAAACTGATCAATAACAGCTTCAGTACTGGGACAGAAAAGGCAACACAGCTGAAAAATAATAAACGGTTATGCATCAGGAATTCATTTTGGATTCATTTGTTTGGTGCTTGTTTATTCGATTTCCTGCTTTTTCCATTTCTCCATAAACTACTGTTCAAAAGTTTGGTGTCCGTAAGATTGTTTTAGTTTTCTTAAAGAAACAAATTATTTTATTCAGCAAAGATGTATTCAAATTGATCAAAAGTGACATTTATAATGTTACAAAAATTTCTATTTCAAATAAATGCTGTTCTTATGAACTTTATATTGATCAAATGATCCTGGAAAAAAAGTCATGGTTTCCAAGCAGCGAAAACTTCAACATTTCTATTTACACTATGTAAAAATAGCAGTATTTTCTTTGCAATAAGTGTAAATAGTAGTTAGATGCTACTTATAAATAGATACTATTTTCACCTCAGTGTTGATGTATATTAAACGGTATGCAATAATAACAGTGTAAATGATTATATTTATTAAAATTATTAAATGGATGCCACCTTAATGGGACAATAAAGCCCGCCCTACACCGACCCCTAACCCTACCCCTACCCGATAAACACTTTATTATTAAACAACCGTTAAGCACTTTAATACCACTATCTTCTTTATTTTTTATTGAAAATAAATGCCTTTCCGACCTGATATGTGATGGGAAAAGGGAGAAGAGCGAGTTTGGCAAAATGCGGATTCGAACCTCGGGTCGATTTACGCCAGTTTTCTGCACCTTACCCCTACACTATTGCTACAATTAACAATATTAACAGACGTCAGTGGGCAGAGTTAGTGTAAATAGACACTCCGTAATACTATTTAAGCAGCAAATCATCATATCAGAATGATTTCTGAAGGATCATGTGACACTGAAGACTGGAGTAATGATGCTGAAAATTCAGCTTTGATCACAGGAATAAATTACACTTTACTATATATTCACATAGAAAACAGTTATTTTAAATTGTAATATTATTTCACAATATTACTGTTTTTACTGTATTTTTGATCAAATAAATGCAGCCTTGGTGAGCAGAAGAGATGTTTTCAAAAACATTAACAAATCTTACCGACCCACTTTATCTGGCTATAATCTTTATGGCTACAATTGATTTCTGTGGCCATACATTTACTGCACTTATTACAAGCAATTATTACAAGTTCTGTTGACATCATCTAGTTTTTCCTCATTTCTGATTTCTGTTTTGTAAACGCTCAGGCCACACAAGGACCCTGCAACAGCCCCAAACCCAGCATGCTGGACTTTGTGAACAAAGCGAAATGGGACGCATGGAAGAAACTGGGGTCCGTGTCACAGGTGAGAGGAAACACTGCAATTTTGGATTAGCTTTTCATGTATTACTACAGCTTTCTGTTCAAATGTGTAATTAATGACAAAAACAATTATTTTTAACAATAATAATTAAAAAAAAGTAATAAAATTATTACCAAAAATTAACATAAATATTTTGTATTCATTTTAATGTAACTCACATGCACACATACATAAAGAACAAGTCAATAAAAGGAGCATTGGTATTATTAGTAGTATTTATTCTTATTTTGAATTAGTTTTTGCTTTTATATTTTCATTTTAGTTGAAGTTTTAGTACTTTTTTATGTGCTACGCTCGTTTTTAGTAGCTTTTTAAAAATATATTTCTATTTATCTTTAATTTTGGTCATTTTTAGTAGCCTTTTAAAAATATTTCTATTCATCTTTAATTTTGGTCATTTTTAGTAGCTTTTTAAAAATATTTCTATTTATCTTTGAATTTTGGTCACTTTTTTAAAAAAATATATTTCTATTTATCTTTGATTTTGGTCATTTTAGTAACTTTTTAAAAATATTTATCTTTAATTTTGGTCATTTTTAGTAGCCTTTTAAAAATATTTCTATTTATCTTTAATTTTGGTCATTTTTAGTAGCTTTTTAAAAATATTTCTATTTATCTTTGATTTTGGTCATTTTAGTAACTTTTTAAAAATATTTATCTTTAATTTTGGTCATTTTTAGTAGCCTTTTAAAAATATTTCTATTCATCTTTAATTTTGGTCATTTTTAGTACCTTTTTAAAAATATTTCTATTTATCGTTAATTTTGGTCATTTTTAGTTTTTTAAAAAATATATTTCTATTTATCTTTGATTTTGGTCATTTTAGTAACTTTTTAAAAATATTTATCTTGAATTTTTGTCATTTTTAGTAGTTTTTTAAAAATATTTCTATTTATCTTTAATTTTGGTCATTTTTATTTTTTTTTAATATTTCTATTTATCTTTGATTTTGGTCATTTTAGTAACTTTTTAAAAATATTTATCTTGAATTTTTGTCATTTTTAGTAGCCTTTTAAAAATATTTCTATTTATCTTTAATTTTGGTCATTTTTAGTAGCTTTTTAAAAATATTTTTCTATTTATCTTTAATTTGTCATTTTTAGTAGCTTTTTAAAAATATTTCTATTTATCTTTAATTTTGGTCATTTTTAGTAGCTTTTTAAAAATATTTCTATTTATCTTTGAATTTTGGTCACTTTTTTTAAAAAATATATTTCTATTTATCTTTGATTTTGGTCATTTTAGTAACTTTTTAAAAATATTTATCTTTAATTTTGGTCATTTTTAGTAGCCTTTTAAAAATATTTCTATTTATCTTTAATTTTGGTCATTTTTAGTAGCTTTTTAAAAATATTTCTATTTATCTTTAATTTTGGTCATTTTTAGTAGCTTTTTAAAAATATTTCTATTTATCTTTAATTTTGGTCATTTTTAGTAGCTTTTTAAAAATATTTTTCTATTTATCTTTAATTTGTCATTTTTAGTAGCTTTTTAAAAATATTTCTATTTATCTTTAATTGGTCATTTTTAGTAGCTTTTTAAAAATATTTCTATTTATCTTTAATTTTGGTCATTTTTAGTAGCTTTTTAAAAATATTTCTATTTATCTTTGAATTTTGGTCACTTTTTTTAAAAAATATATTTCTATTTATCTTTGATTTTGGTCATTTTAGTAACTTTTTAAAAATATTTATCTTTAATTTTGGCCATTTTTAATAGCCTTTTAAAAATATTTCTATTTATCTTTAATTTTGGTCATTTTTAGTAGCTTTTTAAAAATATTTCTATTTATCTTTGATTTTGGTCATTTTAGTAACTTTTTAAAAATATTTATCTTTAATTTTGGTCATTTTTAGTACCTTTTTAAAAATATTTCTATTTATCGTTAATTTTGGTCATTTTTAGTTTTTTAAAAAATATATTTCTATTTATCTTTGATTTTGGTCATTTTAGTAACTTTTTAAAAATATTTATCTTGAATTTTTGTCATTTTTAGTAGTTTTTTAAAAATATTTCTATTTATCTTTAATTTTGGTCATTTTTATTTTTATTTTTTTTTAATATTTCTATTTATCTTTGATTTTGGTCATTTTAGTAACTTTTTAAAAATATTTATCTTGAATTTTTGTCATTTTTAGTAGCCTTTTAAAAATATTTCTATTTATCTTTAATTTTGGTCATTTTTAGTAGCTTTTTAAAAATATTTTTCTATTTATCTTTAATTTGTCATTTTTAGTAGCTTTTTAAAAATATTTCTATTTATCTTTAATTTTGGTCATTTTTAGTAGCTTTTTAAAAATATTTCTATTTATCTTTGAATTTTGGTCACTTTTTTTTAAAAATATATTTCTATTTATCTTTGATTTTGGTCATTTTAGTAACTTTTTAAAAATATTTATCTTTAATTTTGGTCATTTTTAGTAGCTTTTTAAAAATATTTCTATTTATCTTTAATTTTGGTCATTTTTAGTAGCTTTTTAAAAATATTTCTATTTATCTTTAATTTTGGTCATTTTTAGTAGCTTTTTAAAAATATTTTTCTATTTATCTTTAATTTGTCATTTTTAGTAGCTTTTTAAAAATATTTCTATTTATCTTTAATTGGTCATTTTTAGTAGCTTTTTAAAAATATTTCTATTTATCTTTAATTTTGGTCATTTTTAGTAGCTTTTTAAAAATATTTCTATTTATCTTTGAATTTTGGTCACTTTTTTTAAAAAATATATTTCTATTTATCTTTGATTTTGGTCATTTTAGTAACTTTTTAAAAATATTTATCTTTAATTTTGGCCATTTTTAATAGCCTTTTAAAAATATTTCTATTTATCTTTAATTTTGGTCATTTTTAGTAGCTTTTTAAAAATATTTCTATTTATCTTTGATTTTGGTCATTTTAGTAACTTTTTAAAAATATTTATCTTTAATTTTGGTCATTTTTAGTAGCCTTTTAAAAATATTTCTATTCATCTTTAATTTTGGTCATTTTTAGTACCTTTTTAAAAATATTTCTATTTATCGTTTATTTTTTTTTGTTTTTGTTTTTTAAAAAATATATTTCTATTTATCTTTGATTTTGGTCAATTTTGGTCATTTTAGTAACTTTTTAAAAATATTTATCTTGAATTTTTGTCATTTTTAGTAGTTTTTTAAAAATATTTCTATTTATCTTTAATTTTAGTCATTTTAGTAACTTTTTAAAAATATTTATCTTGAATTTTTGTCATTTTTAGTAGTTTTTTTAAAAATATTTCTATTTGTCTTTAATTTTGGTCATTTTTAGTTTTTTTTTTTTTAATATTTCTATTTATCTTTGATTTTGGTCATTTTAGTAACTTTTTAAAAATATTTATCTTTAATTTTTGTCATTTTTAGTAGCCTTTTAAAAATATTTCTATTTATCTTTAATTTTGGTCATTTTTAGTAGCTTTTTAAAAATATTTCTATTTATCTTTAATTGGTCATTTTTAGTAGCTTTTTAAAAATATTTCTATTTATCTTTAATTTTGTTTTTGTTTTTTTTTGTTTTGTTTTTTAATATTTCTATTTATCTTTGATTTTGGTCATTTTAGTAACTTTTTAAAAATATTTATCTTTAATTTTGGTCATTTTTAGTAGCCTTTTAAAAATATATCTCTTTATCTTTAATTTTGGTCACTTTTTAGTTTTTTTTTTAATATATATATATTTCTATTTATCTTTGATTTTGGTCATTTTAGTAACTTTTTAAAAATATTTATCTTTAATTTTTGTCATTTTTAGTAGCCTTTTAAAAATATTTCTATTTATCTTTAATTTTGGTCATTTTTAGTAGCTTTTTAAAAATATTTCTATTTATCTTTAATTTTGGTCATTTTTAGTAGCTTTTTAAAAATATTTTTCTATTTATCTTTAATTTGTCATTTTTAGTAGCTTTTTAAAAATATTTCTATTTATCTTTAATTGGTCATTTTTAGTAGCTTTTTAAAAATATTTCTATTTATCTTTAATTTTGGTTATTTTTTTTATTTTTTTATTTTTTTTTAATATTTCTATTTATCTTTAATTTTGGTCATTTTTAGTAGCTTTTTAAAAATATTTCTATTTATCTTTGATTTTGGTCATTTTAGTAACTTTTTAAAAATATTTATCTTTAATTTTGGTCATTTTTAGTAGCCTTTTAAAAATATTTCTATTCATCTTTAATTTTGGTCATTTTTAGTACCTTTTTAAAAATATTTCTATTTATCGTTAATTTTGGTCATTTTTAGTTTTTTAAAAAATATATTTCTATTTATCTTTGATTTTGGTCATTTTAGTAACTTTTTAAAAATATTTATCTTGAATATTTGTCATTTTTAGTAGTTTTTTAAAAATATTTCTATTTATCTTTAATTTTGGTCATTTTTATTTTTATTTTTTTTTAATATTTCTATTTATCTTTAATTTTGGTCATTTTTAGTAGCTTTTTAAAAATATTTTTCTATTTATCTTTAATTTGTCATTTTTAGTAGCTTTTTAAAAATATTTCTATTTATCTTTAATTGGTCATTTTTAGTAGCTTTTTAAAAATATTTCTATTTATCTTTAATTTTGGTCATTTTTAGTAGCTTTTTAAAAATATTTCTATTTATCTTTGAATTTTGGTCACTTTTTTTTAAAAATATATTTCTATTTATCTTTGATTTTGGTCATTTTTAATAGCCTTTTAAAAATATTTCTATTTATCTTTAACTTTGGTCATTTTTAGTAGCTTTTTAAAAATATTTCTATTTATCTTTGATTTTGGTCATTTTTAGTAGCTTTTTAAAAATATTTCTATTTATCTTTGATTTTGGTCATTTTAGTAACTTTTTAAAAATATTTATCTTTAATTTTGGTCATTTTTAGTAGCCTTTTAAAAATATTTCTATTCATCTTTAATTTTGGTCATTTTTAGTACCTTTTTAAAAATATTTCTATTTATCGTTTATTTTTTTTTGTTTTTGTTTTTTAAAAAATATATTTTTATTTATCTTTGATTTTGGTCAATTTTGGTCATTTTAGTAACTTTTTAAAAATATTTATCTTGAATTTTGGTCATTTTTAGTAGTTTTTTAAAAATATTTCTATTTATCTTTAATTTTAGTCATTTTAGTAACTTTTTAAAAATATTTATCTTGAATTTTTGTCATTTTTAGTAGTTTTTTAAAAATATTTCTATTTGTCTTTAATTTTGGTCATTTTTAGTTTTTTTTTTTTAAATATTTCTATTTATCTTTGATTTTGGTCATTTTAGTAACTTTTTAAAAATATTTATCTTTAATTTTTGTCATTTTTAGTAGCCTTTTAAAAATATTTCTATTTATCTTTAATTTTGGTCACTTTTTAGTTTTTTTTTTAATATATATATTTCTATTTATCTTTGATTTTGGTCATTTTAGTAACTTTTTAAAAATATTTATCTTTAATTTTTGTCATTTTTAGTAGCCTTTTAAAAATATTTCTATTTATCTTTAATTTTGGTCATTTTTAGTAGCTTTTTAAAAATATTTCTATTTATCTTTAATTTTGGTCATTTTTAGTAGCTTTTTAAAAATATTTTTCTATTTATCTTTAATTTGTCATTTTTAGTAGCTTTTTAAAAATATTTCTATTTATCTTTAATTGGTCATTTTTAGTAGCTTTTTAAAAATATTTCTATTTATCTTTAATTTTGGTTATTTTTTTTTTTTTTTTTTTTTTTTTTAATATTTCTATTTATCTTTAATTTTGGTCATTTTTAGTAGCCTTTTAAAAATATTTCTATTTATCTTTAATTTTGGTCATTTTTAGTAGCTTTTTAAAAATATTTCTATTTATCTTTAATTTTGGTTATTTTATTTTTTTTTTTAAATATTTCTATTTATCTTTGATTTTGGTCATTTTAGTAACTTTTTAAAAATATTTATCTTTAATTTTGGTCATTTTTAATAGCTTTTTAAAAATATTTCTATTTATCTTTAACTGTGGTAATTTTTTATTTCAGTTTTAGTCATTTTAGTACTTTAAATTAAACTCGTTTATTTCAGTTAGATTGCGTCTTGAGTTTCGTTTACAGGTTCAGGTCTCAGGCTTTAACCTGGCAGCCCTGCAGACCTCTGAATAAAGAATGCGTATGTGCACAGCGTACCGACGATCGTCATGTGCTCTGTGTGTCAGGAGGAGGCCAGGCAGCAGTATGTGGATCTCATCACGTCTCTGGTGGGAGCAGAAGCCCCTGCAGTGGCAGCGCAGCCGACCGGGAGCGCGAAGGCCTTCGAGACTCTGCTGGTCACCACAGAGAACAACATCACCACCATCCGCCTCAACAGACCCCAGAAAAAAAACGCCATCACTGTAGAGGTGACACACGTCCATCACTGACAGCAGTCCATTTTGACGGCTTGAAACTAATACATCAGTTGTCTGGGACAACGGTCATATTATACATAAATAATTGACTGAAGAATGCCACGATTGACCAATCAAAAGTATTCCAAAGAGTCATGTAATAATGACATTTTAACATGACTAAAATATTATACTTACTATCTACTACTGTCATTAGCTTAGCAGTGTTATTTTAGTACTATTGAGATACTATTATTATTATTTTTATATTTTCTGTTTTCATTTGTCTATATAGGTTTTATTCATTTTTTTATTTTTAAAGTTAAACTAAATGAAAATAAGAAATGTTGCATTGACATCTAGCTGAAATAAGTACATTTAAGTTTATTTATTTTATTTTATTTCAGTTTATTTTATATCAAGTAACAAAAATGCTTTTTTTATGGTTTTAGTTAACTATAATAACCCTGATGGTATAATAACCCAGTGTTATTTTGATATTATCCATATACTATTTTAGTATTTATTAATATTTTTAATTAGCTTTTAGTTTTAAATTTTCATTTCATTTAAATTTGAGTTGTTTTAGTAATTGTGTTATGTTCTTTTGTCATTTTTTTTTTATATTTATTTTTTATATTTTAATTTTAGTAATTTTAGTACTTCAGCATAAACTTTTATTTCAGTTAGTTGGCCAGGCAGCATTTCTAATTTTCACTTTAGTTTTTTGTAACTTGCATTTCTTTTATTTCAGCTTAATTTTAATTAAAATAATTTTTCTAGTTTTAGTTAACAGTATAACAACACTGATGCTTAGACATTTTTAGAAAATATTTTACAATGATCATGTTTGTTTTGCATCCTGTAGATGTACAATGAGCTGATTGAAGCTTTGGATCTTGCTGGAAAAGACGATTCAGTCATTACAGTGATGACAGGTGAAGTACTCTGCTTTGCCTTCATTATGAGATTGAGCGTTTGCAGATCATTTCTCACCCTCCTCTCAATGACTCTAAAGGTAGTGGCGATTATTACTGCAGTGGAAACGACCTGAACAACTTCACCAAGATCCCTGAGGGTGGAGTGGAGGAGATGGCGAAAAAATCTGGGGAGTTACTGAAGTAAGGCCTATTTTGCTTTATTCGAAATTGAAACCAGTTTATACTCCTTTTTAGCTTGATAGGATGTTATGATGGACATGTGTGTGCTTGTGTTGTTTTAGGAGGTACGTGAAGGCGTACATTGACTTCCCCAAACCTCTGATTGGAGTCATAAACGGACCGGCGGTGGGTGTGTCAGTCACCCTGTTGGGACTTTTTGATGTTGTTTATGCCACAGAGAAGGTGAGCTGCTTTCCGACAGCATATCAGTGTCTGTCTGTTTACAAACCTGATTCCAAAAAAGTTGGGACACTGTACAAATTGTGAATAAAAACAGAATGCAATGATGTGGAAGTTTCAGATTTCAACATTTTATTCAGAATACAACATAGATGACATATCAAATGTTTAAACTGAGAAAATGTATCATTTTAAGGGAAAAATAAGTTGATTTTAAATTTCATGGCATCAGCACATCTCAAAAAAGTTGGGACAAGGCCATGTTTACCACTGTGTGGCATCCCCTCTTCTTTTTATAACAGTCTGCAAACGTCTGGGGACTGAGGAGACAAGTTGCTCAAGTTTAGGAATAGGAATGTTGTCCCATTCTTGTCTAATACAGGCTTCTAGTTGCTCAACTGTCTTAGGTCTTCTTTGTCGCATCTTCCTCTTTATGATGTGCAAATGTTTTCTATGGGTGAAAGATCTGGACTGCAGGCTGGCCATTTCAGTACCCGGATCCTTCTTCTACGCAGACATGATGTTGTAATTGATGCAGTATGTGGTCTGGCATTGTCATGTTGGGAAATGCAAGGTCTTACCTGAAAGAGACGACGTCTGGATGGAGCATATGTTGTTCTAGAACTTGGATATACCTTTCAGCATTGATGGTGCCTTTCCAGATGTGTAAGCTGCCCATGCCACACGCACTCATGCAACCCCATACCATCAGAGATGCAGGCTTCTGAACTGACCGCTGATAACAACTTGGGTTGTCCTTGTCCTCCTTAGTCCGGATGACATGGCGTCCCAGTTTTCCAAAAAGAACTTCAAATTTTGATTCGTCTGACCACAGAACAGTTTTCCACTTTGCCACAGTCCATTTTAAATGAGCCTTGGCCCAGAGAAAACGCCTGTGCTTCTGGATCATGTTTAGATATGGCTTCTTTTTTGACCTATAGAGTTTTAGCTGGCAACGGCGAATGGCACGGTGGATTGTGTTCACCGACAATGTTTTCTGGAAGTATTCCTGAGCCCATGTTGTGATTTCCATTACAGTAGCATTCCTGTATGTGATGCAGTGCCGTCTAAGGGCCCGAAGATCACGGGCATCCAGTATGGTTTTCCGGCCTTGACCCTTACGCACAGAGATTGTTCCAGATTCTCTGAATCTTTGGATGATATTATGCACTGTAGATGATGATAACTTCAAACTCTTTGCAATTTTTCTCTGAGAAACTCCTTTCTGATATTGCTCCACTATTTTTCGCCGCAGCATTGGGGGAATTGGTGATCCTCTGCCCATCTTGACTTCTGAGAGACACTGCCACTCTGAGAGGCTCTTTTTATACCCAATCATGTTGCCAATTGACCTAATAAGTTGCAAATTGGTCCTCCAGCTGTTCCTTATATGTACATTGAACTTTTCCAGCCTCTTATTGCTACCTGTCCCAACTTTTTTGGAATGTGTAGCTCTCATGAAATCCAAAATGAGCCAATATTTGGCATGACATTTCAAAATGTCTCACTTTCAACATTTGATATGTTATCTACACTCACCTAAAGGATTATTAGGAACACCATACTAATACTGTGTTTGACCCCCTTTCGCCTTCAGAACTGCCTTAATTCTACGTGGCATTGATTCAACAAGGTGCTGAAAGCATTCTTTAGAAACGTTGGCCCATATTGATAGGATAGCATCTTGCAGTTGATGGAGATTTGTGGGATGCACATCCAGGGCACGAAGCTCCCGTTCCACCACATCCCAAAGATGCTCTATTGGGTTGAGATCTGGTGACTGTGGGGGCCATTTTAGTACAGTGAACTCATTGTCATGTTCAAGAAACCAATTTGAAATGATTCGAGCTTTGTGACATGGTGCATTATCCTGCTGGAAGTAGCCATCAGAGGATGGGTACATGGTGGCCATAAAGGGATGGACATGGTCAGAAACAATGCTCAGGTAGGCCGTGGCATTTAAACGATGCCCAATTGGCACTAAGGGGCCTAAAGTGTGCCAAGAAAACATCCCCCACACCATTACACCACCACCACCAGCCTGCACAGTGGTAACAAGGCATGATGGATCCATGTTCTCATTCTGTTTACACCAAATTCTGACTCTACCATCTGAATGTCTCAACAGAAATCGAGACTCATCAGACCAGGCAACATTTTTCCAGTCTTCAACTGTCCAATTTTGGTGAGCTCGTGCAAATTGTAGCCTCTTTTTCCAATTTGTAGTGGAGATGAGTGGTACCTGGTGGGGTCTTCTGCTGTTGTAGCCCATCCGCCTCAAGGTTGTGCGTGTTGTGGCTTCACAAATGCTTTGCTGCATACCTCGGTTGTAACGAGTGGTTATTTCAGTCAAAGTTGCTCTTCTATCAGCTTGAATCAGTCGGCCCATTCTCCTCTGACCTCTAGCATCAACAAGGCATTTTCGCCCACAGGACTGCCGCATACTGGATGTTTTTCCCTTTTCACACCATTCTTTGTAAACTCTAGAAATGGTTGTGCGTGAAAATCCCAGTAACTGAGCAGATTGTGAAATACTCAGACCGGCCCGTCTGGCACCAACAACCATGCCACGCTCAAAATTGCTTAAATCACCTTTCTTTCCCATTCTGACATTCAGTTTGGAGTTCAGGAGATTGTCTTGACCAGGACCACACCCCTAAATGCATTGAAGCAACTGCCATGTGATTGGTTGATTAGATAATTGCATTAATGAGAAATTGAACAGGTGTTCCTAATAATCCTTTAGGTGAGTGTATATTCTATTGTGAATAAAATATAAGTTTATGAGATTTGTAAATTATTGCATTCCTTTTTTATTCACAATTTGTACAATGTCCCAACTTTTTTGGAATCGGGTTTGTAGTTGTATCTATATATCTGTCTGTATTTTGGCTTTTTCCCCCATTTGTTTTGCTTGTAGGCGACGTTTCACACACCCTTCAGTCAGCTGGGTCAGAGTCCGGAGGGCTGCTCTTCATATCTTTTCCCCAAAATAATGGGCACAGCAAAGGTATGCATATCCACACAAACAAAACTTGAGATAAGTCAGCTGACTACTAAAAATATCATGGTAATAATTGCAATTCATTATTTTAATCAACTGACAGCACTAATGTACATAGGGCTGAATGATTTGGGGAAAAATGTAAATGCAATTTTTCTGATAAAAATTGCATTTGCGATTTTTAAAATGCAGAGGGAAAAAAAGCTCTGGATTTGCTGTGGCAAATTTGGCAAATATATTGTGATTTTATATATCAACATGACTATAATATTACTAAATAAAATCTTAACATTTAATTGTTACATAAAAAATAATAATGATAATTTGTAAAAAAAAAAAAAAAAAAAAAAAAAAAAAAAATACTAATACTACTTTTCAATGGTGCTTCACACTTTTTCCAGCACTTTAAACCTCTAAATATTATCCAATTTTAATGTTATTTTTAATGTGATGATTTGTAAAACTTTAATTATGTAGGAAAACTAACACTGTGGCAAACAAGCACTTTTATTTAAAAAAAGATATGAAATGACCACTATAACCAGTAGATGGCGGCAGAGGAGCACTTATTGACTTATTAGCCATTTCCACTCCTTAATATATGGAAAAAAGTAGGAAGTCACAAAGTCTCATGAAAAACAATAGTAATTTTATGATTAAATTTAACTTTATGATTAATTTTCCCCCAGCGCCACCAAATCAGATGCTGGCGCCTCCATCTTTTGAACTTAGTGGCACCGGTGCTTCTGCTCTCTAATGTTAGTCTGGAGCCCTGGTCAGGAATAATAGAAGATTGCAGTCCTTACACACTTAATTAATACATTTTTTCCCTGACATGAAGCCTTAAAATCCCCTTATTAAAACAACACATTTTTTGCGTGACTGTCTAAGTTAGTCCAATATAGCGATGACTTGATTTCAGCTTTCAACTTTGTTACCTAGCTGTTGCCGATACCTATTTTTACAGAGGAATAAGTCACGAAAAACAGCCGTGGTTGAATTAATGTCATGAATCTATGTCAGAATTAAATAAATGAGAAAAAAGGTATTCTTTAATGAATTAATCTTATTATAATGGTCGGGGGATGGCGTTAAACGCACATTATCGTTGTCTTAAAAGATACTAAAAATTAATACAATACATACGATAATGTACACTTATTGATGTGTTTATTCTTGTTGTGAGTTGTTAATGATTTATGGTTAGTTTGATGATTAAAAACAAGGTTAATCATGCAAAACTAAATCTATATTTATTGCATTAATATAACATCAATTAAACTAAAGCTGGCACAGAGGTATGTATAATTACAAACTATAGTTACTATGACTGTTATCTATTTCTATAGTAAGCTATATGTCGGATAAATGTACTGCATGTGACAAAGTTTCTGCGACAGCTCTCTGACGCGGTGTAATACGTCAGTGTCAGAATTCCTCACTTAATTTCGTTCACTTGCTTATATAGTGCACTCAACTGCTATGCACTATATAGGGATTAGAGAATCAGTAAACAAGTGAGCGATTTCAGACACAGCAACAGAGTCGACAACGAGACCCCGACTTTAGGGCTCCATCACTAAGTTTCACAGAAATGACACACTTCACCACAATTTTCTGTATGACTGTTCTTTGTGTCCTTTCTTTCCAGGCTAGTGAGATGCTGCTGTTTAATAAGAAGCTGACGGCCACACAGGCCTGTGAAGTGGGTCTGGTGACTGAGGTCTTTCCTGAAAGCTCCTTCCAGAGCGAAGTGTGGACCAGACTGAAGGCCTATGCCAAACTGCCCAGGAACGTAAGTGCTCAGACTGCTTGATATGTGATGTAGGGTACAACGGGGCTAAAGGCGCATTTGACTTTATTCTCTTTTACACCACTAGATGGCACAAAAATTCAGCTTAGCACTTTTCTTAAAGGGTTAGTTCACCCCAAAATAAAAATTATACCATAATTTACTCACCCTCAAGTCATCCTAGGTGTATATGACTTTCTTCTTTCAGCCAAACACAATCTGAGCTATATTAAAAAATATCCTGGTTCCAAGCTTTATAATGGGAGTGAATGGTACCTTGTTTTTTGAAGCCCAAAAAAGCACATCCATCCATCATAAACATACTCCACACAGCTCCAGGTGGTTAATAAAGGCCTTCTGAAGTGAAGCCATGCATTTTTGTAAGAAAAATAGTTCCAGCTGAAGAGTGACCTCTGACCTCACGCATGATGTATTGACGAACGCTGAAGCTCAGAGCATAGAGCAAAACAAAACACCGGTCACGAATTAGAAGTCTTAAATGAGAATTTATAAAGAGTAATGTGGGAGGAGCTTGAGTTTGTTGCCCAACCGCGAGAGGCGTCTACTTTCACCTGAGCTTACGCTACGCCCACATCTTACATCATGCGTCGGGTCAGAGGTCACTCTTCCACCAGAACTAGACTCGACATTACCGGAAACCAGTGATTATAGTTATAAATGTTTTTCTTACAAAAACGCATGGCTTCGCTCCAGAAGGCCGTTATTAACCCCCTGAGCCGTGTGGATTACTTTTATGATGGATGGATGCACTTTTTTAGGCTTCAAAAGCTAAGGTGACACAAATTCGGACAGCAACGCAAAGTTGATTCTGCGCTAATTTTAATTTCAAATGTAATGCTTTTTAAATGTTGTAGATTTTTGTAGCAATTAAGAATCATTAAAATTATTGAATATATTTTGAGACAAAAGTCGTATAGTATGGTATTTGGGGTAAAAATCGCCCCCTGCTGTTAAGGTGAAAGGCACAATAATTAACATGATAATAAACAGCGGCTGACTTTTTCATTTTGTTGACATGACATAGTTAGATTCAGATGGGAAATATCATATATCAGATTATTATAATATGATATTAATCAATCAAATATAATACATTTATTTGTCCCTACTGTAAAGCTTTATAAAATTATTATGGGAGCTCATTCAATGCTTACTTTTTTTTAAATAATTTTGTTTCTGTATTTTTTTTAAATGAACATATTTTAATGACAGTATATTTATTGAACAAACATGAATTCTTTTATTTATCAAAATAATCCAGAAATAGTACAACCTTTGCTAAAGTGATTGTTTTGAACAAGTATTAACTTAGACATTATTAAAAACATTATTTTTTATAAAAACTGTCTTTTGCCCCGTGTGTCTGTGGGGTAAAAGACCTCCCTCGGCAGATTTTTAAACAAAATAAACCACATTTATGATTTATTTTCACACAAAATCTGTTGCTCCATAAATGTTCAATACAAACATTTTTTTTTTTTTTCTGCAATCATACACTATGCACATTTTTCTTTTCGTTGTACCCTACTAGTGTTAAAAAATGACTTATTCTCAGGTAAAAGGAAAACATAATTTAATCAAAAAGGCAATAAATTTCAAGTCTATTCTAAAACACTGTATTCACATATCTTTGTGCTCATCGTGGTCGTCTTCTCATATCCCTTCAGTCTCTGGCTCTGTCGAAGCAGCTGATCCGCGGGGTGGAGAAAGACAAACTCCACGCCGTGAACGACGCAGAGGTGGAGAGACTGGTGGAGCGCTGGCTCTCAGATGAATGCATGCAAGCCATCATGACCTTCTTCCAGGCCAAGTCGAAACTATGAGGAGAGTACGTGGAGCCGCTCAACCAGGAGTTTTTACTGTTAATCCGACATACTGCAAACAACAGGAAGACTATCCAACTAATCTAAACATTGTGTGTTGTCCAAAATTGTGTAGGATTTGTTGGAATTGGATGATGTATACAACACGAGACATCTGCAGTCATATCATTGTAACATACAGTACAATATTTTAGAACAAAATTAACTCTGTTTCACATGTGCACTTAGTAGGTTGCAACAGTCAGTGCCTTACTAGCGTGAATGCATTTGTATAAAAGGGTCACACTTTATATTAGGCGGCCTACTATATACTGACATTAAATACAAAACTATGGATTTACTGCTAATTCACATTTATTGCTAATTAAAAGGTTTTGGGGTTAACATGTTAATTAAATGCAGGTACTTTAAACGCAATTACAATGCACCAACATGTACATTAAGTACATAATAAGTATATTGCATCATATGGTTAAGTACATAGTAGTTAATGCCACCTAATATACAAAGCATGACCGTATTCTTTTATCTGAGAGCCAAATTCAGTGCTCTATACTGTATGTTCCATTTCAGATGTATGAATACATTCAGTACTTTGTATAGTCTTGTGACTTTTTTGTCCTAAATACAGTTTTAAACAAAACCTGATTTGTTTTATATCAATATACTTAATATAATATGGAATATCACGTTTGTTTTGGACATGTACCAAGTAAATGGTACTGTATATGAATATTATAATCACCAACTACAATGGTATTACCATCTGATACCAGCTATGGCAAGCCATTTTGACTTTTATTTATTCCCATGATTTGAATTCTTGATATCAACGATGACGTCATCACTTGCAGAAATACAAATCAAGAATTCAATTTCAACTAGTAAAAACTATAATTTTTTATAACTAACTGTATTTTCACTAGTTAAACATCACCATAAGCTGCCATTCAAATTCAACTGCTGATATCAAGAACTGATTTCTTACTAGTTAAAGTTCAATTGCACATATCAATACAATTCTTACTAGTAAAAACAGGGTTCGTACTAGGTGCTTAAAGTGCTTGAAGTACTCGAATTTGACTTTTTGAAATTTAAGTCCTGGAAAACCCTTTAAAACAGCCATATTTATGAAAAGGTACTTGAAAAGTGCTTAAATTAAGAAAGACAATATATGTGAAATTAGTGTTTAATTTTGATAAAACAATCTTTTCACGCCAAATTAATGCTGCAGCCCATCTGATAAAGATATAGAGCCATTTTGCATGACCATGAGCATGATATTGCTCATATAAATATCCAAGTATATGATACAGCTTTCATTATTCAGGTCAATCATATATTCATGAGAAAAAAAAATCAGTTTGAATAAGGAAAGCGATATTTTTGTCATAGTTTATTTCAATGGTTAAAGTTACCACAGTCATTGCATGTGCTGCACTTTATTTGTACCATTTTGTTTTATTAGTTTATTTTTATTTATCTCTTTACCTTTTTAAATTTTGAAAGATAATAAAGATATTGTTTGATAACTGAGATCTCTGATTGTAGTCCTTGAAAAGTCCTGGAATTTCATTTTACAGTATCTGTACGAACCCTGTAAAAATCATAATTTTTTTATATCGATATTTACGTGGTTACTTATGTCTGTTCTTCATATCAGCAATTGAATTGCTAGTAACAATGTTCATTTTTGATATCAATAATTTGATTGTCACTAGTGACAATGTTAATTTCTGATATTATGAATGTGATTGTTATTAGTAAGAAAGCCATTTTAGATATCTGAAATTACTCTCCTAATTATTCATATCAGAAATACATTTTAAGATATCAGAAATAACAAACGTAACGTTGAAATACATTTACAGATATCAAGAATTAACATTTCAAATAGTGACAATTAAATTATTATCAGGAATTTATATTTTTACTAGTACCTATGTAATTATTGATATAAAAAAAGGCTTTTACTAGTAAGAACTGTATTTCTTATTATAAGAAATATATTCTTGATATCAACAATTGAATTTGAATGGCAGCCTATAGTGACATTTAACTAGTGAAAATACAATTACAGATATCAAAAATTATAGTTTTTACTAGTTGATATCAAGAATGAACATTTTGACTAGTAGATATTAGTTCCAGATATCAAAAATTGCTGTTGTTACTAGTATAAATCTAATCTCTGATATAAAGAATAAGCATTTTAACTAGTTAAAATTTAACTGATATCACAAATTCATATCCTGCGAATGATTAAAAGTGAAAACGGCTTGCCATATACACCAGAGTCACTCGTGCTACTCGAGCTGACGGTCATTTCACAGCAAATCCAGCAGATGGCAGACCACAACCATGAAAAGTTCGTGATTTTTCTCTTTTAGGGGATCGGTTGTTAATAATGAATATTGTTTTCAAGCGCGTTTTGTATACATTTAAAATAATTAGTTATAGATGCTACTGTAGTCATATTATTCTAGCTGGGCACATCATACACGTTGATTGAAAACAGGGAAACCCCCGTGTTCTTCTTCCTCGTGCTCGTCAAACAGGTATTATACACATACTTTGCATCTCCCGCTTAGTTTGCCTAAACCTCTTGTGACTGATAGCGAAAACCCTTTACTAGTTTTGTTAGGCAAAGTGACGTCCCGTCTGAAAGGTTAGACACCCTTTATCATCAGACAGTGGGTAAAACTTCTGTCTGGAGATTGTGGGTATTGATTTGTCTACGTTAGGGTTCACTGACTCATGCACTATGTCATTGGAGATTATGAATGGCATGAACACATAATTCCACAGATTTCCCACACCGTGGGAAAGAGAAAGAAGGATGGAGAATGAAGCATGCTGGCGCGTGCCACGTCATTCACTCAGTATATACTTCACAACATGGAATTTGTCACATTAATTTTTTCCCCTGTGTGGAAAGAGTAATTCAAAATAGAACAATTGCAGGGCTGCCAACTCTCACGCAATTGACGCTGTTCTCACGCCGAATCGAGAAGACGCTGACAACTCGCCAATAGAGATCGAGCAGTTTACTTTCGATTTTATTACGAAATTCAAACAATAAATGTGGTTTTGTGGCGTGAGAGATCGTTTATTTTTATAGCACAAAATAAACATGAATGAACATCAGAAGGTATGTTGAAAGAAATAGTACAACTTATTGAAATGTCTCATGTAATCACTCAGTCAGTCCCATAGAACTTCACATACTTTGAAAATGATCCTGGTAAGTGCTCATTGTCACAGTTGTAAACACGGCGGCGTTCTTCCACAAGGGAGTTTGTTTCCAGGCGGACCGTTAAAGAACGCAACACACATGTCTCGCGGACATCCTGTAGAATTCAACCAATCAGATGACGACTTCGAAACTTCTGAAGTGTTTCCAGATAAGTGTGCCATATGCATCAGACATTCAGCCAACGGTCCGTGGGCGTGACGTCTGAGGCTGAGACTATGGAAATGTAGACATTAAAGTTAAAGCTCCAATCTCCTCCCAAAAATCCTGAAAAAAGTCTGTTGGTGCCTCAGTGATTACTTCAGACTCAGCTGTCAATCATGACGTCACACTCCCCTGTTTTTATAGCGTCAAATAACTAACTAAAACCAAACTTATTTAAAAAAACAAACACTTGAACTTACATAAGTGATAAAAACAACCTAAAATGATAGAAACCATCTTTGGAAATAATTATTTGAAGTGTAATTTGATTGCTTAGTTTGTCTATGTCACTTTAGATTACATGGAGAGGGCGGGGGTTATTATGACCTATACTGGGACCAGCCACCTGGGGGCGATCTTTAAAAAAGAAAACCCCGCTAAAACCAGCCTGGTTTAAGCTGTGTGTCGCTGGTTTAAGCTGTGTGTCGCTGGTTTAAGCTGTTGTTTAGCTGGTGTTAGCTGGTCTCCCAGCTTGACCAGCCTGGTAAGATTAAAAAAGTGTCCAAAATCCCTCTTAAACCAGCCTGGGAGACCAGCTAAAACTAGCCAACCAGCTTATGCGAGAGTTTCAACTGGGGAAAGACATCAATAAAAAAGCTTGTAAAATGTCACATCACTTTACATTTACCTCAGGAAACAGTAGTGGCCATAGTAGGTATGTTAGAAAAATTAGATTAACTAAAAATTAATTAAGGAGTATTTTGCAAAAAAATAAAAAAAAAATAAACATGCACTATATTACATTCACTTATATAACTAAAAAGTTATTATAATGATATAGTGCCTTATATGCAATTGTATACAAATCTGTTGTTAATTTTAACCTGATATACAGTATTGAAAGGAATCAACACTGAATCGAGAATGGAATCAAATTGCAAGCTTATGAATCAAATCGAATTGGGAAATTTGTAATTCTCACTCCAAACTGAACTCAAAAGTTGGCAGCCCTGCAATTGTACTTTGGTCACATTCAAATGAACAGACATGAAATGGCGTGAAAATAGACACCATATATTCGTTATGTAACATGTTGATGCTGTGGAAACAGATATTTGCATTCTGTCATTGAACTGCACAATGACCGTCTTCTGCGTGAGATGTGTGGCATCAAGTGGCCAAACCTAAATCAGAAAGTTTATCTAGAAACGACTCTTCCTCATAAGCCTCATAACACAGAATGATGTTATTTATCAGTGACCAGATGGAGTAAATGAATGATGCTACATCTCCATCTTGTCTCCAAATTGTTAATGTAATAGTTTTATTTGTTTCGATACTAACCGGATGCATTTAAGTATGAATTAATTAACATTTTAATAACAAATCACTCATACAACTCCGTTGAGCTCTGTTTTAAGGCCATTTATACTGTTCTCAAAGTTGATGAAATTAACATTTAGCAGATATAAAGTACGGTTTTATGAAACAATAACGTTTTTGGCAATACTTTACAATTAGGTTCCATTAGTTAACATTAGCTAATGGATCAATTAATCAGCAACACATTTGTTACAGTATTTGTTCATCTTTGTTAATGTTAGTTTATAAAAATACTCTTCATTGTTAGCTCATGTTAGCTCAGGTCCATTAAAAATATTAAAAGATACAACTTTCGATTTTAATTATGCATTAGTAAATGTTGAAATTAAAATCAACTTAGATTAACAAATGCTTATGACGTGTTATTCAGTGTTAATTCATGTTAGCTGATGTAGTTAACTAATTCAAGGTTTTATTTGTTAACAAGTGCTACGTTTTTAACTCTGGAAAAAATATGACATGGATAGTTCACACAAGACTATATGACAATATAAGTCAGTGGGGTCAAATGTTGTTTATACCCCATTGATACTCAAAATATCTACTTTTTTGTTCCACAGATGAAAAAAAGTCATGTTTGGAATGATATGCGGGTGAGTAAATGATTTTTGGGTGAACTATCACTTTAACCAGAAATACTGATGCTCTAATCTCATATGCATATGTTATGCAAACATTTTATCTATTAAAATTGCAGGATGAGAATATCTGTCCCCAGGTACCACTGTTTCTTAATAGCAATAGCAAATAGCATAACATTGTTTTTTGTTCTTGCAGGGCTCGACATTAAAGGTGCAGTGTGTAATATTTATGAGGAACTATTGACAGAAATGCAATATAATACATAACTATGTTTTCAGTGGTGTATAAAGACCTTGCATAATGAACCGTTATGTTTTTATTACCTTAGAATGAGCCATTTCTATCTCCATACACCGCGGGTCCCCTTACAGTGAAGTCACCATTTTGCGCCGTCATGTTTCTACAGTAGCCCTAAACGGACAAACTGCTCTACAGAGCGCGAGCTACTCTCTGCTGTCTCAGACGACGACATCTTTGTCCTGTGTCGGCCACCGTAGCTTCTCTATATGCTTCAAAAGGGAGGGGTAAGTGGTGGGCGGTTGCAATTCGCAACCTCACCACTAGATGCCGCTAAAATTTACACACTGCACCTTTAAGTCTTGTCATGTGCTTGTCATTTGGACAAGTAAACTGGTCATTCAACTGAATGTAAAATTGTAAAAAAAAAAAAAAAAAAGTTACTTGTCCGGAAAAAATTGGATTTTTGTGTTATAAATATAATTCTGAAGCAATATTCTCATCAGTGTTCTATCAGCGTTGACATATTTAAATCTGCATATTTGTGATATTTACCCAAACGACATTTTCTTTACCTTTATAAAGGGAATTTTTTCCCTAATCTTATTAAATGTATGCTACATCTTTCATTTTACATTTTTAAATTTGATCAATAAATTAAATTAGAATAAGACACTATAGGGCTGTTACCAATCAAATTTATTTACACTGAAAAATTACAACTGCATTAAATAATCTTATGAGATTGTTTTAAATATTTTTTGAATATACAAATAAGAAATGTTGGAAAGAATGATGCTTAGAGTGAGTCATTGAATCTTTGACTCAAACGATTTGTTCAAACAACTGATTCATTCAAGAATGAGGCAGTTGTTTATGAATGGGTCATTGAGTCTTTGGCTCAACTGATTCGTTCAAACAACTGATTCATTCAAGAATGAGGCAGTTGTTTATGAATGGGTCATTGAATCTTTCACTTAAACGATTTGTTCAAACAACTGATTCATTCAAGAATGAGGTCATTGTTTATGAATGGGTCATTAAATCTTTGACTAAAACGATTCGTTCAAACAACTGATTCATTCAAGAATGAGGCAGTTGTTTATGAATGGGTCATTGAATCTTTGGCTCAACTGATTCGTTCAAACAACTGATTCATTCAAGAATGAGGCAGTTGTTTATGAATGGGTCATTGAGTCTTTGGCTCAACTGATTCGTTCAAACAACTGATTCATTCAAGAATGAGGCAGTTGTTTATGAATGGGTCATTGAATCTTTCACTTAAACGATTTGTTCAAACAACTGATTCATTCAAGAATGAGGTCATTGTTTATGAATGGGTCATTAAATCTTTGACTAAAACGATTCGTTCAAACAACTGATTCATTCAAGAATGAGGCAGTTGTTTATGAATGGGTCATTGAATCTTTGACTCAAACGATTCGTTCAAACAACTGATTATTCAAGAATGAGGCAGTTGTTTATGAATGGGTCATTGAATCTTTAACTCAAACGATTTGTTCAAACAACTGATTCATTCAAGAATGAGGCCGTTGTTTATGAATGGGTCATTGAATCTTTGACTCAAACGATTCTTTCAAACAACTGATTCATTCAAGAATGAGGCTGTTGTTTATGAATGGGTCATTGAATCTTTGACTTAACTGATTCGTTCAAACAACTGATTCATTCAAGAAGGAGGCAGTTGTTTATGATTCATTTATTCATGTCTCTCTTTCACTTGCCCCTTCAAGAAATCCACTTGTCCCGCACAAGTTGACAAGCGTTAATGCCCTGGTTCTTGTAATTTTTTTAATGAATTTTAAGGAATATGATTTTTACCATATATAACTGACCTCCTTTGTAACCCATTTAGAGTCTGACAGCAGGTCCAAGCTGTGGTGCTGTGGTTAGCACATGTGTTTAACTGTGGTTCTCTCATGGGGACACGGGTTTGAATCCGGCATGCATCACATTCCTGTCCGTCTATCCCATAAAAAGGCCGTAGAAGACCCTGACAGCGGGTAGATCCTCACACTGAGTTCCCAGTTGAAATCGTGACCCTCTGCTCGTAAAACACTGGGCGAAACTGAGAGAGGTCCACACCTCTTTCCTCTCACTGTTTGACAAATAGCAGTTAAAAATGCAGACACACTGCTGATGAATGAGTGTACCTGCTTATGTTTGGAATCACCCACAGGAAAAGGCCTACAGTTGCCCTAATGAGCATAAGATCCTGTGGAAACTCCAGCAAAACGGGAGAAGATCGTCTTCAAGCTGAGGGGAAAAACTCTAACCTCACAGCTGAGGACAGAGAAAAGCTATGCTGAGCTTTGGATTTCAGTCTGTGCCCCAGTTTTATTGAGACAGTCCAATATGAAAATCCCACAAGGCAGTTCTCTCAGAATTTTAAAAGCATGGCTTCTCTTAAAGACCCATGTTTCGAATTATGCACTAATATGCCTCCTCTGAAGACTACTTATGTCACCTGTGGCAGAATCCATAATTCACTTTCCAGCTAAACGGATACATTAGGTATCTTTTGGGCTGTCCTACAGAGACTGTAAAGAATGGACATTTCCAAGTCTCGTAAAACTGCAGGTTGTGATTTAAAGGCAATCTTATTCCAAACCCAGGGTGGGTTTCTCTGGTCTGCAAGCTTTCTGTCTTTTTAACCATTGTATTCTCACGTCCATTGTCAGGATGTTCACTCCACACACTACTGAAAATATCAACTCCAGGGGCAAGAATAGGATACACCTTGTACAAACACGGGAATCCCACCAGGTGCTGGGAGAGTGGAAAGGCAAAACACATCCATCACAGAGCTCCAGTATTGGCAGGATTGAGCACTGGCTCATGGCTTAGGCCAGTGTTTGTCTAGCTGGGGTTGTGATCTTCAACGCACTGGAGGAAACCTTCATCATTTGGAGGAAACAATCCACATGTTGCTCCAAACCTGTATGATTTTCCTCCTTTTGTAGAACTAAAAAGAAGGGTAACACTTTATAATAACTATAGTGTAATAAAGTATTTACAAATCATTTGCAAATAGTTAATAAAATTAATATATTAATAGACTATATACAAATAGTGACTTCATTCATTGTTACTGTAATAACAAATTATTATTGTTCAATTAGCTCATACAGTGGGGAGAACAAGTATTTGATACACTGCCGATTTTGCAGGTTTTCCTACTTACAAAGCATGTAGAGGTCTGTAATTTTTATCATAGGTACTCTTCAACTGTGAGAGATGGAATCTAAAACAAAAATCCAGAAAATCACATTGTATGATTTTTAAGTAATTAATTTGCATTTTATTGCATGACATAAGTATTTTATCACCTACCAACCAGTAAGAATTCCGTCTCTCACAGACCTGTTAGTTTTTCTTTAAGAAGCCCTCCTGTTCTCCACTCATTACCTGTATTAACTGCACCTGTTTGAACTCGTTACCTGTATAAAAGACACCTGTCCACACACTCAATCAAACAGACTCCAACCTCTCCACAATGGCCAAGACCAGAGAGCTGTGTAAGGACATCAGGGATAAAATTGTAGACCTGCACAAGGCTGGGATGGGCTACAGGACAATAGGCAAGCAGCTTGGTGAGAAGGCAACAACTGTTGGCGCAATTATTAGAAAATGGAAGAAGTTCAAGATGACGGTCAATCTCCCTCGGTCTGGGGCACCATGCAAGATCTCACCTCGTGGGGCATCAATGATCATGAGGAAGGTGAGGGATCAGCCCAGAACTACACGGCAGGACCTGGTCAATGACCTGAAGAGAGCTGGGGCCACAGTCTCAAAGAAAACCATTAGTAACACACTACACCGTCATGGATTAAAATCCTGCAGCGCACGCAAGGTCCCCCTGCTCAAGCCAGCGCATGTCCAGGCCCGTCTGAAGTTTGCCAATGACCATCTGGATGATGCAGAGGAGGAATGGGAGAAGGTCATGTGGTCTGAGGAGACAAAAATAGAGCTTTTTGGTCTAAACTCCACTCGCCGTGTTTGGAGGAAGAAGAAGGATGAGTACAACCCCAAGAACACCATCCCAACCGTGAAGCATGGAGGTGGAAACATCATTCTTTGGGGATGCTTTTCTGCAAAGGGAACAGGACGACTGCACCGTATTGAGGGGAGGATGGATGGGGCCATGTATCGCAAGATCTTGGCCAACAACCTCCTTCCCTCAGTAAGAGCATTGAAGATGGGTCGTGGCTGGGTCTTCCAGCATGACAACGACCCGAAACACACAGCCAGGGCAACTAAGGAGTGGCTCCGTAAGAAGCATCTCAAGGTCCTGGAGTGGCCTAGCCAGTCTCCAGACCTGAACCCAATAGAAAATCTTTGGAGGGAGCTGAAAGTCCGTATTGCCCAGCGACAGCCCCGAAACCTGAAGGATCTGGAGAAGGTCTGTATGGAGGAGTGGGCCAAAATCCCTGCTGCAGTGTGTGCAAACCTGGTCAAGAACTACAGGAAACGTATGATCTCTGTAATTGCAAACAAAGGTTTCTGTACCAAATATTAAGTTCTGCTTTTCTGATGTATCAAATACTTATGTCATGCAATAAAATGCTAATTAATTACTTAAAAATCATACAATGTGATTTTCTGGATTTTTGTTTTAGATTCCGTCTCTCACAGTTGAAGTGTACCTATGATAAAAATTACAGACTTCTACATGCTTTGTAAGTGGGCAAACCTGCAAAATCGGCAGTGTATCAAATACTTGTTCTCCCCACTGTATGTAAAGTTAGATAACGCTTTGTTAACATCTTATTAACAGTACATAGTTCTCACTTGAGATTAGGTCATGGAAAATAAAAAAAAATTATTTTTTAAATTTATGTTTTAAACAAACATTTATTACATATGAATTGCATTATTATTAAGAGTTTGTTTAAATGTTTACAAATACATTACACACACACACACACACACACATTGGGTTGCCATGTTTTATAGGGACTTTCCATAGAAATAATGAGTTTATTTACTGTACAAGGTGAATATTTTCCTAAAGATCCTTACTGATGTATTTTAACAACGTGATCTTATGAGTATTAGTATGTAATTCATATTGACAGCTTTATTTTATTTATTTATTTATTTTTAAGTGGTTATGTTTACTTTTGGGGATAGGCTTAATGTATTTGTAATGAACTCTTAATAATAATGCAATTAATGTCCAGTAAAGGTTGGTTTAAAGCACTTAATTAATGTAATTTTCCCATTTTCCATGTCCTAATCTCAAGTGAGAACTATTTACAGTTAATACGTTGTTAACAAAGCATTATTTAACTCTTTACATATGAGCTAATTAAACAATAACACTTTTTAATTACAGTGACACTGAATGAAGAACTGACTATTTGTATAGTCTATTAGTGTATTAACTACAGTTTTAAACTATTAATTAACCATTTGCAAATGATTTGTAAATATTTTATTACACTATAGTTATTATAAAGTGTTACCAAAAGGAGTTTTGAAAATGTTTGTCTTCTCTTTTCCATACAGTGAATGTAAACTCCAAAAACTCACAGCAGAAAAGTAGTTGGTATGAATCATGTGCTACATCACCTTTTTAACTTGAAGTTCCTGCTTTAATTATGAAGTTACTTGTTTTCAAATGAACAGAAACTGGGAGTGTTGATATATTAAAGCTACACTATGTAACTTTTGGCGGTTGAAGCATAAAACTACAAGTGTGCAGAAACATTGTTTCGGTAATTACGTGAGTTGGGCTTCGGCTAATCCACGCAAATAAACAGATGATCAGCAAATGTCACTAACAACATCAAAACTATCCTAATAACAAAAAAATTATATCT
Source organism: Coreius guichenoti (assembly GCA_039654105.1). Lineage (NCBI taxonomy): Eukaryota > Metazoa > Chordata > Actinopteri > Cypriniformes > Gobionidae > Coreius > Coreius guichenoti. Next base: position 4,164,606 of record CM077189.1, read on the forward strand.
GAAAAAGATGACTTATGAGCAGGTAAGTAGCTGTTTTGACTTAATAAAAATAAATTGAAATAACGAATGAAATAAATTGTCTTTAAAAAATACTGTTACAAAAGTTTGGTAACGCTGACATTAGACATACCGATTGCTATTCATATCAGATAATGGTGGAAACTATAACTTGGCAAGGCAATTATAGGCTAATAGTAGGGATGTAACGATTCACTCAACTCATGATGCGATACGATTCACGATACTAATTTCACGATATGATTTTCTCACTATTTTTTTTAACAAAATGAGATTCAAGACAAATTATAAAATGAAAGTGTCCTTTTATTTCTCATACAAAATTCTGCATATTTCTTTGTAAAATTTAAATATATATTTTATGTCAAATAAAAACTCAGTTGAAATTTTAAAACAAATCCTCAAAAAGTCCCTTCAAGGAGATTTTCCAATGGTGTTTTCCTGGGAGGAGGTTGTTTCAGCTTCTTCACCCTCGTCCTGCACTGAGGAAGAGCAGAAATTAAAAGACTGGGTAAAATTTAAGTACAACAGTGACAGGGGTTTCATTGTTATAAAAGCAAGATTTTAATTATAATTTGTATCATTACACTTGCAAGAGTTAGAAAAACAGGACACATTTAGATAAATATACCATAATAATCAACGAATTATTAAAAAAAAACCATGCACACATTTAGAAAAAAGAGAGTAAAATGAATACAACATCTGGTTCTGCAACAGCACAGCGTTCTCCTTCAGTCTGTGGAACACATCCTCGTGCTGGTCTTTCTCTTGATGAGGAAGAGCCTGGAATCCATTTACTACGGCAGAAAACAGCCTTGTATCTTTCGCTGTGAAATCACTGATGCACCTGTGATCTCTGTGGCAATCGCCCTCGACGCCACGAGTGGGGCTGCAAATCCGCTGGTCAGTGTGGTTTGGCCTATTATCTTTTGCAGACGGAGGTGACTGCAGCCTCTCACTGTGGTGATTATTAGTCTTCGGAAAGTCAAAATGCCGCCACACCTCAGATTTGAATGAGTCATCTTAAACTATGCGCTTGCCGTCGCCATGCTTCTGTTTGAAGGTGCATGCATATGAACTTCCATATGAATGAACTGTTACTGAAAACATCTCACTGATTTCACTCTTCTTCGCGCCAGTGTGCACGCACAGTCCGTAATGCTAGCAACAACTTGCTCGTTTCTATCGTGCCTGTAAAGCGAGGTCACAGTATATGGTTTCAGCGTCCCTGCTGTTTAAAACGTGTATCGCGATTCATTTAACATCTCAACCGACTTGAATCGTCACACATTTGTATCAATTTTCAACCGGCTCCAAATGAATCGTTACATCCCTAGCTAATAGACTAAAGTAGTCACTGGTTTACCAACATAAACATTGTTTTGTGAACCCAGCCAATGCACAGTAAATGTGATGCTATGCAAACTATGTTGATTCGTGTTTTATTACAGGTACCGTCGCTTTCCCTTTTTCTTGCAAACTCCTTTCTGTTCAAGGTTCAGTTGTTGTGGCTTCAAGCCTCCACTGCATACAGTAGTATTTATTTACATACATGTATGAAGCAAACACGCATGGACAAAGGATGAAAGTAACAACTCTCTAATATAAATAAATATTATAGGCATACCTTGGTAATTTAGGGTAAGGCAAAAGCATGGTTTAGAAGAGGGTTTTATGATGTAATCCCTCATTATTTAAATTTTGTTAATTTCAAACAAAAAAAGTTACAGCGCCCAAGTCCCACCTCCGAAAGTTCCTGAACTTTGAAAAAGTACTACCTCGCGAGCAGGGACTTTCTGAGGGGGAAATTTTTACCTGGAACTTCATTTAGACCCCGGTCCCTGCTGTCGAAACACACAGAGAAAAAACAAATGTGATGTCCGCACACTGATTTAACTGCTCCGGAGTTAAACACACAGAGTACCATCTCAAAGTCCCTTGTTCCTGGGGAAAGTTCTTGCGGTGGAAACGCGGCTTTTAAAAGTCTGTTGCGGTGAAATAAATTACTTCTAAATTAGAATATCACTGACGTCAAACCTGGCAAGACATGTCGTGGTGGTGCCAAGTTTAGCTCGGTTCCCTGTGTTGCAAATCTGAGATTTATTTTTAAATCGAAAAGGTGAAAACTGTACGTCCTGGTATTATTAATATTCACAGAACAAACAATATAGGACAAGCTACAGTACATGTCAAAGTTTAATGGTTAAGTGTTTGTTCAAATCACTAGTAAGTGTAACTAGTAATAGTGATGATTTCACATAACGAAAGCCAAAAAACTATTTTAAACACCAGATAAACACCAGACACTTGTTCACTATCACTAAGGAATAAAATGAATGCATTCATAACTGTAAAAATGCCCCCTTCTTTTGCACAGTATCCCATCAAAATAGAGCAAGTCTCCAGCTGGCAAATCACATTAAAAAGATTTGTTATGTGTATGACCTTGTGAATGAGTGTGTGTCTTGTAGGATAATCTTGGGAAGATCTCAGCAGATGAAACTGGAATACTCTTTTGACTTCCTCGCGTTTCTCCTGAGAGAGATTTAGTGGGCCTTGGGACCGGAGCCATTCACGTGATGTCTTCAGTATCACTCTCTCTAACATACTTATTTGGCGAGGCAGAGAGTGTCCTGAGGTAATCCCTGCAATTGTGCCAACCACCAGACAGACAAGAGACACACCAGATAAACCTGCAAATGTTTAAGAAGTATTGTAAACCCTGGCCCATTTACGAGAGACCTAGAAAACTGCAGTTGCGTTACAACAGGGTCACTTATGGCCAAATGACACGATTTAGTTGGTATTATGAACGCATTACATTCAGCACATCTGCAAATGCTGACTTATATACTGTGTATATAAAAAAAATATATATATATAATAATTACATTTTTATAAATTAAATGTATCTATGAATTAAATCCAGTTAAGCTATTATTCCATACACTACTGTTCAAACATTTGGGGTCAGTAAGATTTTATATTTATTTAGATGTATAAATTAATGGTAACACTTTGGTTTAGGCTCCAATTCTCACTATTAACTAGTTGCTTATTAGCATGCATATTACTAGGATATTGGCTGTTTATTAGTACTTATAAAGCACATATTATTGCCTTATTCTGCATGATCATATTCTACATCCCTTGATTCTACCCAATACCTAAACTTAACAACTACCTTACTAACTATTAATAAGAAGTAATTAGGAGTTTATGGAGGCAAAGGGGTTAAAGGGTTAGTTCACCCAAAAATAAAAATTCTGTAAAAAAAAAAAAACCTTCGTTCATCTTCGGAACAAAAAAATTGATGAAATCCGAGAGCTTTCTGACCACTTTCAAGGTCCAGAAAGGTAGTAAAGACATCGTTAAAATAGTCCATGTGACTCCAGTGGTTCAACCTTAATGTTATGAGGCGACGAGAATACTTTTTGTGCGCATAAAACAAACAAAAATAACGACTTTATTCAACAATTTCTTCTCGTCTGTGCCATTCTCATACTCAGTTTACGTTGTAAATACAGTGCAGCGCTTCAGAGATCGACGTCAGAACGCCGGCTCATTATTGGTCAGCTCCTGCGTCAGCATCACACGCATGCGTCGTGTTGCTCACATGAACAGCATAGGCCAATGGTGAGTCGCCGTTCTGATGTAGAACTCGGAAGCGCTGCACTGTATTTACAATGTAAACTGAGTAATTAATGACAGAATTTTTATTTTTGGGTGAACTAACCCTTTAATAGTTAGTTAATATAATTGGACCCTAAAGTGTGACCCAATTAATTCTTTTATTACTTTTACTGAGCAAGGATGCATTAACTTGATCAAAAGTGACAATAAAGATTTTCTATTCATCCAAGAATCCCGACAAATAAAATGTATCTCAGTTTCCACAAAAATATGAAGCAGCACAACTGTCTTCAGAATTGATAATAATCATAAATGTTTCTTGAGCAGCAAATCATCATATTAGAATGATTTCTGAAGGATCATGTGACAATGAAGACTGGAGTAATGATGATGAAAATTCATCACAGGAATAAATTACATTTTATATATTACAAAACAGTTATTTTGAACTGTAATATTTTTTCACAGTATTACTGGATCAAATGATTGTAGCCTTGGTGAGCATAAGAGGCTACTTTCAAAAACCAACCCCAAACTTTTGAATAATAGTGTAGATTCAAAAAAGCAAAATCTGAATCTTTTCAAAGACCTTCTTAAATCCTTCAGACCCCTGGCTGGTAATGACTGAGTTATATGACTAATTGGTAAATGAGTATTATACACTTTATGTAAACTTACTTGTTCCTTCTCATTCAATAAAATACAAATACTGCATAAAGCCACCCTTCACTGACCCTCATTACAGCATTATAGCTCATGATTCACTGCATGAATCAACTCTTTTTACATGTTCCCATATTTCATTAGTAACACAAAGGAGCTCCATTTGTCCAAAGGAAGCTGTTCCTGATTCAGCTGGCTGATGATGTAAAAGCATGACCAATGCAGGTGTCTGTATGACGGAAACACTGAACTAGACCCATCTGACAAATCCTACCGTCAGCGCCATTAAAGCAGGAAACACCTCTTGAATCGGTGATGTCATTCTTTCATGTAGCCAGCTGTCTGTTATAGCTTTATGTGTTTAATAAGTGAAAGAGATTTCAAGTGCTGAGAGAAAGTCTCTCAGGTGCGGCATGCACTTCTCTGTGTTTGATCTATGCTCTCATCAAAGGGCTTGTGTGAATGAGGTATCGTGGTTTTGGAACAAACATCAATGCGGTAACACGTCCGGCGGTCTGTTTGAAACAGAGGATGGTGTCATAAACGCATATCTCCTGCCCTACGATAGAGCGTGTAAGTCGACTTGGCAACAGACCCGGGTTAACTTAACTCCTCTACAATGTTAACATGAAAGCTTTGATGCTATTGTGAGAAGACGTGTAAAATGTCAAATGCTAGTTTGCACCACTGAGATCTGTTTGTGCAACTGTAAATTTGAGATGTGTTATCTTGAAAGAGTTAAAAGAGCTCATTCCCTTCATGTTCACTGTAATTTTTTTGATCATTCTATACCGTATAAGACGTCAGTCAAGAGCATCTCTGCAATAAAGGTGTGGACAGACAGAATCGGTATAATTTTTGTTATCTGGATAGATCTGCCATGATTAATTTATTCTGAGTGAAGGTGCGGTCACAATTACCGCATTTCAGTGAATTTATAAGGGCGAAATCCATTGGATTCCAGAAATCCACACGATTGGGAATTTTGCATGAGGATGAAAGATTTCCCCACAAAGATTTTGCATATGGTTTAAAGGATCTGTTTACTTTAAAATGAAAATTAGCCCATGATTTACTCACCCTCAAGCCATCCTAGGTGTATATGACTTTCTTCTTTCAGATGAACACAATCTGAGTTATATAAAAAATATGCTGACGCTTCCATGCGTTATAATGGCAGTGAACGGGGCCACGAGTCTGAAACTGACTGACGCGACGATGACGTCGGACGTAGCGTAACCGTTTTGAACTGCGAGAGGTGTTACACTTTCTTCGTAAGTTGAATACGGAAGGCGGTCTGGCAGAAGCTAGATATTTTACTTTATAAAGTTTTAAATAAGGATATTTTACTTACAAAAACCCATCAATTCACTTCAGAAGGCCTTTATTAACCCCCCCGAGCTGTATGAATTACTTTTATAAAGGATGGATGCACTTTTTTAAGCTTCAAACTCATGTGCCCCATTCACTGCCATTATAAAGCACGGAAGTGTCAGGATATTTATTAATATAACTCTGATTGTGTTCATCAGAAAGAAGAAAGGATGGCTTGAGAGTAAATCATGGGGTAATTTTCATTTTAAAGTGAAATAATTCTTTAAGTTGGTCATTGTGACATTGGGTTAGGTGTTTGGGTTAGAAAGCTGCTTAGTTTGAAAGTGATTCTGTGTGAACTGAGCTTCATATATAGCTACAGTATTGACAATAGACAATAGACCTTTTTTGCCCCAGAAATTTCGCTCATGTTACCGAACCTTTAGTGCCGTCTGGCGAGTGCAGGGGTGCCGTGTAAAACATCCTTCAAACATTTTTAAATAGCTAAAAACTGTAAAAAGTTTTTATTATATACCATCAATCTCTGATGTCTCAAATAACAACAAATAACACACACATTCATAATAAAAATGCAAAATATAAGAAAGGTTGGTTTGAATTTCGGAGCGGGATTGCGCATAATTCCCGTGTTTCTTGACGAGTATTTACATAAACACAGTCGGTTATGTCCTGAACGTAAACAGTTCCAAAATGTGTAACAGTATATTGGATCCGTGCATCAGGTCTTAAAGTGACAGCAGCCTAATAAACATGGTGTCTGTGTTGTTAATGAAACAACAAAAGACAAAGAAAATCACTCACTGCTCTTGACTGAATAACTTTTGTAACTTTACTTGATTAATCTGTATTTCATTTTTGCAATGAAAACGATCCAAGATTATTTTACATTTAATTACTTCACTTTCTGTAGTATTTCTTACCTGAATAGCCCTACTACTGTTAGACCTACCTGAAAAAAAACCTTTATTTCATTTTATTTATTTGTGCTATCGTTCGTATGTTTTTATTTGTTCTTATTTTATTACTGATTGTTTACTTGTCTTTTTAAAAATTCAATTCAAAGTTTGAAATCAAGCTCTTGTGCTATTGCAACAAAATTAGCCCATTGTAAAAACACAAATACATTGAGTGAGCAAACATTAAGGTGAGATAGTTATAATGGTAATTGAGCAATTTCTATATATGAATAAAAACCTAAATTAAAACCTGTCATCATATAAAGCGATCTCTTCAGAAGAAATTATTGATTGCCTAGACTTTCAATGGATGGACAAAAAAATGTATAATATTAAAAATATATGAGTAGCTTATATACAGCAGTTTTGCAGAATTACTGGTCAGTCTGTAAATTTACTATCTGAGTGACCATGCACATTTGCTGTAATTCTGCATAATAGTTCAATTTTCCCCAGATCACAAGTTTAATACGGTCTGTTACATATATTTAATCGGCTGCTGTGCCAGTCTAATGATGTGATTTATTATCAACGGGAAGTTTCTTAATGCGGAAGTGTCTGTCGCTAATGTGTGCTTTGGTCTGAGCGCTGTCATGATGCATCGGCTTACATTAAATTTTGTTTAAATTGATGGTTTTGTGGCCAGTTGTCACCATATTCCGTTGAAATAACACACCGATTGTGTGATGCAATTATTTGTAATGATGATTTGCATTTTTATTACTGTGTTTTTTTTGTGATAACTCTCACGCTCACTCTGATGTTTGCGTGTGGAATTTCTTGTCAAAGGTAATATGCAGTATTATAAAAGAGAACACTGTAAGCTGACTTGAAGGCTGATTTTAGACTTAGTTTACCTTTTTTCCCGAGAAAAAAGGGGGTGAGAGGGCCAAGGTCCAAGAGCTACTGATGTATTGTATGTTTGACAAATGTGGAAAATTCATGAGGTCTGCTCCTTCGACACAGACCTTCTTTCGGTCAGCATGCCCTGCTGTTTTCAGGCAATATTGCAGTAAATTCAGAAAAATAAAGTCTCAAATTTGTCATTGTTGGCTCTGCATCCGACTTGGCACATTCCCTAAGATGTATATTTCTGGAGCTCTAGGCTTTCTCTCTGTACTTCCGCATCTTTATAGGCTGACAACCCAACATATTTACATTCATGCATTTTGGCAGAAACTTTTATCCGAAATGACTTACATTGTGTTCAAGGTATACATTTTATCAGTTCATTTTATCGGAATAAGTATCAGCCATACATTTACATTTATGCATTTGGCAGACGCTTTTATCCACAGCAACTTACATTGCGTTAAAGGTACACATTTACATTTTATCAGTTCTTACTTTCATGGGAATCAAACCCATGACCTTGGCGTTGCTAGCGCCACACAGACTTAAAAATTACACTGACAGTGATTAAATCATTAGATGTCGCAATGTCATTGGGCCCTATCATACACCCGGCGCAATGCGACGCCAGGCGCGACGCAAGTATTTTTTGCTAGTTTCAGCCCGACGCAGTTATCATTTTCACGTCCAGCGCCACATTGTTTAAATAGCAAATGCTCTCGCGCCACATCTGTTCACCCATGGGCGTGCTGGTCTGAAAAAAAAAGTCAATAGCGCAGTATTTTTTGTGTTATTTAAAGAGTGTGTTAGTAATATGCACACACATTTTTAAATATTAAAAATAAAAGGATTCCTCTCTGGAGAAGCGTTCAGTCTTTCCGCTTGCAAATTCCTCCATGTAAATAGCGAATCCGCCATGGTGCAAGCACAACTGGCTTTTAAAGGGAATGGGAGATGAGACTCTGATTGGTTTATTGCACGTGACACCCAAAACACACCCATGACTCATTAAGAGACTAGGGAGAACCCTTTTGGACCATGCGCCTGGCGCACCGACCATTTTTTCCGTAGTTAAACTAGCAAAAGTGGATTCGGACATGCCCTAAATGCAGCTTCCCAGGCACATGGAGGTCCTCCTAATGCTGACCCAGAGGAAAAAACGTTTTATTTCCATGGCTAAGATCGACATGCTGTCTCAGAGGACCAATGTACAGCACAGATATGGAAATATTGGATTGCAAGCCAGTCCTATCACATCATTACGGGGGTCCCAGGCATAGTAAACATAATAAAGGTAATACAAGCCGTGTGATATTCCCCCAGTATCAGCAGAAGACTGTCATGGTGGTGAAGCAAATCCACCATATTTTTTTTAAATACTACTGTTATTGCATCACGAAATGTAGTTTTAAGAGTTTTTTTTAGGTGAGAATGTAGTTATTTAGACCAAATATGTGACTCATATATAAAGGCGCTTTCACAGATGCGAGCTCCAGGCCGTCAGCGGCCGTTCAGCGCTCGTGTACCCGCAGAGAACAGCTTCATCTAGGACAGTCATTCGGGAATTTGCCGCTGGCTCTTATGTAGATAGTAGTTAAACATGAGATATAATTAATTTGGGGTATATCAAACGTGCAATCTTCGGTTTTATTTATCTATTACTTGTTTCAGAGAAAAATCAATTTTTCATAACTTTACATTTAGGCTATATTTAACTTGAATCCTGTACTAGAGCGCTGCTTTTCTACGTTTGACTGAATTGTTTGCTTGTGTTTATTTTCTTATTGTCTTTTATAATGGCTACTGATGTTAATTTAAATATTGTTGTTCGATAAGTATTATTTTGTGTAAATAATATGCCGTATTTGGTATTGAGAAACGGTCTGTGATCGTGAAATGTACTTCAGTGAAAGTTACATTATTACACAATTAGATGGCGGCAAAGACTGTCTGTATGAGTGACTGGTTGTAAACAAGGAAGTTGTTTTAATGCCGTCATGGTAATCCCCTTTTTTAATAGGACAAAGACAAAGATATCGCTTTCCTCAGTGGACATTAAAATTTTTTATAATGGATTTAATATGGACATCGACCTGAAGAATGAATACTATATCATACATATATATATACACTCGTTTCTCTCATAATACTCTACTCTACATAATACAATAAGCTTCAATGAAGCGACTCTTCGTTACTAGGTCTAAAACTTGAAATGTGAATCCGTGGCTGAAGGAAGTAGTTCTGCACAAAAGAGATTTTAAAGACACTCCGTTGTTGTTTCTGATTTATTTACACACTTGTGCCGTCAAACTGTTGTATAAACGCAATATCACACTCGTAGCCGTGCGATATGGCTGTATATCAGTGATTACCTACGGCCGAATCATAGCCGTGCTGATATACAGCCATATCGCACTGCTACTCGTGTGATATTGCTCATATATACTTACACTTTTTATTGTTTATAAATCACGTCATTTGTATGTGAACAGGTTTATAGATCAGACCTAGCACATGCTATTATTCAGTGTAGTGGGGACAAAGTCAACTTTTGCAAAAATTGGTGGAGACATCCCATCCCACCCACAAATTACGCCTATGTGTGGATCCGTACACCTTTCGTGCCAGACAGGCCAAAAGCTCCAGAAACTGATAGAGAAGAGAAGGCTGCTGGTGAGAGAAAGATTACCATTTTATAACGGGCAATAAAACATGACTTGTGAAGAGCCGTGAGCGTCACTTTAAGTGCTTTAGTCCTCTGTTGGGAGAGCGTATGTCTGGACTACAAGCCAGGGAGGATGTTGAAGCTCTGCGCCTTTGTGACAGATTTATCAGAAGAGCCGTTTTTCTGGAAGACGACGTCCAACATAGACACGCTCATAGACTACTTAAACTCAGTCATGGATGACATTATCACAGGTCAGAAAAATGTTGTCATAAAAGAGCTCAGGTCAGAGAATCCACAGATGCAGAATAAGACAAAATGTTTATGTGCTTTTGGGAAAGCATCTGGACGGCCCGGAGGCTAAACACCTGGAGGAGTTAAGAGAGGCGTTTAGGAAACGTTTGAATGGACAAATTAAAGCTTTGTAACATAATGAGATAAAAGAAATTAAAGAAAGAAATAGCATTTTTCTTAAAGAAAATTAAGCCTTATTTTATGCATTAATTCATGTTACCAAATTAGACCTTATTGTAAAGTGTTACCTTATTATTTACATAATTTTCATAAATTAAGCAAACTTATTCTCACTGCTATAATATAAAAGGAATCTCATTCTCGAGAGATAGATACATAGATAGATAGATAGATAGATAGATAGATAGATAGATAGATAGATAGATAGATAGATAGATAGATAGATAGATAGGTCAAAGTAGGCCTATTGGCAAGACAGATATTTCTGAAGGCAAACTCCAATAAGAACAAGTCCTAAGAAGATAGGCCTAAGAAACATGTGTGGGATGTAAAAGTCAACAAAAACCTGAGAATTTTGAAATTACAAGCACTAATGAATTATCTTAAAAGATCAAGCTAACAATACAAAACAGATTGCAGCTAACACATTTGCCAACAGAAGCAGTTTGCATGAAAGGAAATAAAGTTTTTAAGTGACTGTCAAAAAAAACATCCATTATGTAAAGGTTTTCTCACACAAACACACACATCTTTAATTATGCATACGTAAATGAGAAATACATTTAAATTGCTGATGAAGGTGAAAAAAAAAAGTAAAAGATTGTGTTTGGCTAAAGAAAACTTCAGTGACTTAATTGAAATGTGTGCTTGTAAATTTACCATTAAGTTTGATGCGGTCTTCTTCTTATTGAGATTATATTCATTACATTCATAAAGCCTATACATTTGGGGGAAAAATATATCAGATATAATAAATAAATTATTATATAAATGATATATATATATATATATATATATATATACACACACACACACATCGATCAGGCATAACATTATGTCCTAATATTGTGTTGGTCCCCCTTTTGCTGCCAAAACAGCCCTGACCCGTCGAGGCATGGACTCCACTAGACCCCTGAAGGTGTGCTGTGGTATCTGGCACCAAGATGTTAGCAGCAGATCCTTTAAGTCCTGTAAGTTGCGAGGTGGGACCTCCATGGATCGGACTTGTTTGTTCAGCACATCCCACAGGTGCTCGATTGGATTGAGATCTGGGGAATTTGGAGGCCAAGTCAACACCTCAAACTCATTGTTGTGCTCCTCAAACCAATCCTGAATCATTTTTGCTTTGTGGCAGGGCGCATTATCCTGCTGAAAGAGCCACAGCCACCAGGGAATACCGTTTCCATGAAAGGGTGTACATGGTCTGAAACAATGCTTAGGTAGGTGGTACGTGTCAAAGTAACATCCACATGGATGGCAGGACCCAAGGTTTCCCAGCAGAACATTGCCCAAAGCATCACACTGCCTCCGCGGCTTGCCTTCTTCCCACAGTGCATCCTGGTGCCATGTGTTCCCCAGGTAAGCGACGCACACACACCCGGCCATCCACGTGATGTAAAAGAAAACGTGATTCGTCAGACCAGGTCACCTTCTTCCACTGCTCCGTGGTCCAGTTCTGATGCTCACGTGCCCACTGTTGGTGCTTTTGGTGGTGGACAGGGGTCAGCATGGGCACCCTGACTGGTCTGCGGCTATGCAGTCCCATACGCAACAAACTGCGATGCACTGTGTATTCTGACACCTTTCTATCAGAACCAGCATTAACTTCTTGAGCAATTTGAGCTACAATTTGAGCTGTTTGATCGGACCACACGGGCCAGCCTTCGCTCCCCACGTGCATCAATGAGCCTTGGCCGCCCATGACCCTGTCGCCGGTTCACTACTGTTCCTTCCTTGGACCGCTTTTGATAGATACTGACCACTGCAGACCGGGAACACCCCACAAGAGCTGCAGTTTTGGAGATGCTCTGACCCAGTCGTCTAGCCATCACAATTTGGCCCTTGTAAAACTAGCTCAAATCCTTACGCTTGGCCAAATTTCCTGCTTCTATAACATCAACTTTGAGGACAAAATGTTCACTTGCTGCCTAATATATCCCACCCACTAACAGGTGCTGTGATGAAGAGATAATCAGTGTTATTCACTTCACCTGTCATAATGTTATGCCTGATCGGTGTATATATCGGATATATTAGATATAGTGCATTAGCAAACCAAGACATATCTGACAAAAAGCAGTTCAATAATGCAAACAAATAAATACCAAAGTATTTTAGTGAGAGATATAATGAGCTATTCATGAGAGTAAATTGTTAACCATTTAGTATTGGTTAACTTTTAAATATGATTATCTGATTGATGTGAGATTTTCAACATGTTTGATTAAAACCCCAAAAAATTAAAAACCATTAAAATCATATGGTCATTAGCTATTTTTGTTTTTGGTAAATTCACTTAAATTAGCTGCCTGTACTGTGTCTCATAAATTGACAATGTTTTTGAATCAAGACTGTAGAAATTTACCATTTTTTACACTGGTTTTGGAAATATTGTTTTGTTGGCATCTAAAGCATGTGTTTAGATATAATAGAGAACAACCAACTCTTTGTTCCAAAGCATTTTTCGCATTAATTCTCTCAATAGAGATTTAGAAGAAAGAAATAAAAAGACAATCTTTGAAAAAGGTATTTACCAAACCACGCAGCTCCAAAATGAATCTTTACATAAAATACATAATAAATATTTGATTCAAAGCAAGAAAAGTATCTGAAAATCAGAACAGAAGACTAGCTACCAGATTTACCAATAGAATAAAAACTATCATTGTATAGTCATTGATAAGTATAGCACGCAATATAGTTGATGTTCATTGCAAAATATTCACACATAAATATGTAACAACCATGTGACAACCCTGCTGAAAAAGCCAACGTGAATTTTCACAGTGCTGGTCTGAGATTAAAAATACTTTCTGCTCTCTCTTTAGCTGTGAATGACAGGAAATAAGCAGAAATGCAGCAAGCAGAGGACAGTGGTGTCATGCTGATCTGCATTAGATCAAAAGTACAAACTTTAAGTGTGACGTGCCTTCACTTAAACCACATAAAGTGAGTCACAGTCAGCCTCGAGGTTAAAAATGAGAGAACGAAAGCATCTGCCAGAGAGGAGGAGAAACATAGGTATGTAGATCAAAACAAAACCGGGATTCCATCACTGCGTCATTCTTTCTCATCCATCTCTCCTGAAGAGATCACAAGCATCTTATTCAGTGATATTCACACGGGCTGTAAACCCACGGCTTCTTCTACTGTGCCAACCCACAACATGGATTGAGACATGCTCTCTGAGGATGAAATGAATCGGAAAGTATGATTGTAGATAAGTTTCCCAGACCCAAATTTTCCCAAATTGATGACTAAAAGCACAACCTGACAAAAATACAACATCTAACTGCAAAAGACAGAAGAAAAAATATGGAAGGCATATCAATATCTCAGAAAGGAGAATTTAATATCATATTTGTGAAAGGATCTATTAGTTTATTAAAAACAAATGTAAAATAGCAATGCATATTGACTTGAATGCACGTCTTCCTTTCATAGCCAGTCCATAACAGGGCTAAAATTTCTTACTACTTTTGCATTAGAAGAATATACACTCACCAGCCACTTTATTAGGTACACCTGTTCAACTGCTTGCTAATGCAAATATCCAATCAGCCAATCACATGGCAGCATCTCAATACATTTAGGCTGACACGGTCAAGACGATCTGCTGAAGTTCAAACTGAGCATCAGAATGGGGAAGAAAGATGATTTAAGTGACTTTGAACATGACGTGGTTGTTGGTGCCAGACGGGCTGGTCTGAGTATTTCAGAAACTGCTGATCTACTGGATTGTCATGCACAACCATCTTTAGGGTTTACAGAGAATGATCCAGAAAAGAAAATCTCCAGTGAGCAGGAGTTCTGTGGGAGAAAATGCCTTGTTGATGCCAGAGGTCAGAGGAGAATGACCAGACTGGTTTAGCTCATAGAAAGGCAACAGTAACTCAAATAAGCACTTGTCTCAACCGAGGTCTGCAGAAGAGCATCTCTGAACACACAACACATCCAACCTTGAAGCAGAAGACACACCGGTGACACTCCTGTCAGCTGAAAACAGCAAACTGAGGCTACAATTCACATGGACTCAACAAAACTTGACAATAGAAGATTGGAGAAAAGTCGCCTGGTCTGATGAGTCTGGATTTCTACTGCAACATTCAGATTGTAGGGTCAGAATTTGGTGTAAACAACATGAAAGCATGGATCTGTCCTGCCATGTATCAACGATTCAGGCTGCTGCTGGTGTAATGGTGTGTTGTATATTTTCTTGGCACACTTTGGGCCTCAGCCGACCAGAATATTGTTGTTGACCATGTCCATCCCTTTATGACCACAGTGTACCATCTTCTGATGGCTACTTCCAGCAGGATAACGCGGCATGTCACAAAGCTCAAATCATCTCAAACTAGATTCTTGAACATGACAATGAGTTCACTGTACTCCAATGACCTCCACAGTCACCAAATCTCAATCCAATAGAGCAGAGGGATGTGCTGTAACGGAAGATTCGCATCACGAACGTTCAGCCGACAAATCTGATGCTATCATGTCAATATGGACCAAAATCTCTGAGGAATGTTTCCAGCACCTTGTTGAATCTATGCCACAAAGAATTAAGGCAGTTCTGAAGGCAAAAGGGGGTCCAACCAGGTGTACCTAATAAAGTGTCCGGTGAGTGTATATCATATCTGTGTCAAGGTCAATATGTTTCTCAAAGTATCAGATAGTTTGACCTTTTTATGACATGGCTTGAGATTTTTTTAAAGTGCCCCATTATGCTATTTTAAAGGTTCCTAATTTTGTTTTAGAGTCTCCTACACCAGGTTTACATGCATCAAAGGTCAAAAAGCACTTTCATTCTCTCATAATATACATTGCACATCACCACAATGTTCAATGATTCTCAAACGACTCGATGGATGAATCAGTCTCTCTAAATCCCTCCTTTCCACAAGCTACTCTGCTCTGATTGGTCAGATGGCCCAGTCTGTTTTGGTTGGTCTACTGCGTACAGCACATGTCGGAAGCCATTACTATAAACTTCAGCTCTGGAGGCTTACTAAAGCTCAGCGATTGTACACACTGTCAAGACAGTAACGATGACGTCGATTTTACCATATCAATCCGAGCGCGAGTCCGATGATGAAACATTGGAACTAGTTATTCACCCGAACCTCCATCGCAAGGACAACTTAAGCAGGACGTTTCTCAGTGATACGCTACTCATGTTGAGGTCCATTATGAGATGTTGCAGCTGTAATTCCTCACCATCAGCATTAACAAGTGTACGTCCATCAACAAACTAATGTGTATATTTCTCATTTATTACGGTGCACATGCGGGAACTGTATCAATAACAGCACATACATTAGCCGAGTAGTAACGTGAATGACTGATGTAACATAAATGTTTGTAAAACAAATCTTGCTCCATCATTTATCATCACTCAAAGTAGTAAAAACAACAGACAATCTGCATTAACAGACACAGTTTTAGGTAATAGTGGCCCACAGCTGATGAGCAGAAGTATTTCAGTAAGACAGTAATAACGTGAGCAAGTTGGTCCAAATAAACTGGTACTGACCCATCTTTCAAGAGCAAGCGTTTTGCGAATCCTGTGTTGAACTCAGAGATTTGAGAAGCAGTCGTCAGTAAAATGACGTGTTTGTGGGCAGGTCAAATTGTTCGCGGGCGGACAACGTACAACATAGGCGGGCGTTATGCAAATGTCTTATCTAGTGATATAGAACCGTAACGCAGTGGGATTTGAATTACAGACGACTCGTTTAGGCTTGTTTCTTTCTTTTGGGAGGCAATAACTTTATTTATTGTGCACTTTCAGCTTCATAACTTTGCAGAACGTTTACATTCACAAACAGCTATAGTCTCCTCTAAACAGCTAGTCTCCTCTAGAGATCTCAACAATTGTCAAGATACTAATTTGCTGTTGTATGTAGCTCTTTACTTTGTATTTATTTTTATATCTTCTGAGAAAGTTCAACTGATATAAAGGTGACAATTAAATGAAACAGAACTCTTCAAACTGTTTCATAATCTCATAAACTATATGAAAGAGCATACTTTGAGCAATATAACTTTCCTTATGGACAGGACGTGAATAATCAAATTAAAAAGCTTAAAAGACAAATGTATAAACCTGTCCTTGTTATTGTTTGATTATGTCCATATGTTACATACTCTTCAGGGAGTGGCTGAAAGAAAGCACTTTTTAAAATAAGACGATTCTGGTATGCATTTATGCCGTACACACAGACAGCTTTCAAAGCAACAAGGAAATTATATACCATTACATTCCTCGTGTCTATGGATACGTTTGGATTTGCAAGTTCACTTGTTAGAGGGTGGGATTCGTCAAACGCTGCATATGGTTTTCTTCAGGGAATTTTCTTATAAACACAAAACTTTAGATAACTTAAGCTTTTTATTATTCAAACCTAACCTTTTTTTAATGGTATGACACTGTATGTGGTGTCTAAGACTCATCTATAGTCATCTAAATAATGGAGTTCTCTGTAATATGAGTATTTTCCAAAAAGCATCCAAAGAAAAGCGAAGTCATTGCCCGTGAAAACCCTGGTTTCACAATGAGACTTCAGAGTCATTTCTGAAGTACTTTAGAGTCATTACAAATGCATATGACCTTAAACGGTGGTGTTCAATATTACCTCAAATCCTGTGCTGTCATTAAACACACAGACTCAGGATTTAACATCCATGATGACATATTCCACAGGAAGCTGAACTTCACGAATCACAACGTCACTGTTTATATTTCCTGTATATACATCTAACCACAGATGGCATAACAAAGGCTACGTGTTTTGTTTCCTTACACAAGTCATCTGCAATGGAAGGCCGACTCATTGCTTGGCGTAAATGTAAGAATGGTCCAGAATATGCAAGAGACCGTACAGTATGAAGACTTTAATTTCCCGTAGGAGCCTTTTTATAGATCAATTTAATGTATTTAGTCAGATCGGGGCCTTGTGGTTAGTTTGAGTATGCCGGCATTCACACCCCCATACTGTTCCTCTCTCTGCCCTTGATTTTCTGTCTTTCTATTGTATCTATCAATAAAACATGGAGACTTTGGTCACACTTAAAGATGTTTTTACCCCTAAAGTTTCTTAGGAGAAATAAAAATAGACACAAGTGAGATGTTGACATACAGTGAGAGTATAGAGCTATACAATAAATTAGGAGAGTATAGATCAGGGGCCAGTTGCATAAACTGCTTAGATTAGTCTTAAAAGTCAGTCATCTATTTTTTTTTTTTTCTGGTCTAGACTGGTCCTAACGTTTTAAAGTCAGTTACATAAATTGGTAGTTTGGTCTAATTTGAATCGAAATGAAGACTGATTGCCATCATTCGTCTTAATTCATATCGAGTTCTCTTGCAGACTTTGATATCTAGCCAAAGCTGAGCAGTTTTGAGTCATTGTTGAGACTTTCACTGAAACCCTGCAAGTCGTCACCTTTTTTTTTATAGCGCTTTATACAGTACATATTTTTTCAAAGCAGCTTTATGTGAATAAACAGGAAAATAATGATTCAGTCATGTAAACAGACTTCAATTCTGCTGTAAAGCAGCTCAAAAAGACAATAGTGTCATTGTTCAGTTGAAATCAGTTCAGTGTTTATGAAGTTCCTTTCAATAACTGTGTAAAGATCATCAAATACAGTATGAAATTAGTTCAAATCATCTATAGATTAAAAAACAATAAGTAAAATTTACTTATTTTGAGTTATTGCATGCAGATTTTTTAAGTAAATTTCACATATGGAATTAAGTAAAATCTACTTAACCAAGTTAAGAAAAATTAACAAAGAAAATAAGTAATTTTAACTTGGCCAGTTAAAGTTTAAGTAATTTCTACTTAGTTGAAGTTTACTTTGCCATACTCTGTTTCAAGTACATTTTACTCAAACAATATAACACTGAAGTAAGCCATGCTTTTAAAGTGCTTTACATCTAAGTAAATAGTACAGTAGATATTGTGTAGTGTAGACGACACAGAGACCTCAATACTTGGTACACAATGACGGTAACATTCGATGGATCATTTCTGAGTATGAGTGTGTCATTTTGCGTAGAAAATGAACTCCAGATGTCACAAAACAGCAAACAACAAAAGAAATGTTAAAACAGTGTAAATACAGCTGAAAAACACTGAAAAATGCAACCTTAATAATTATTAATGCCCCAGTGCATGATGGGAACACCAGTATGAGAAGTTTGAATATCCGAAAGTATCCAAAATCGAATACTTCCCTACTATATAGTATGCGAAAAACAGTATGCGAAAAGTCCCTGGATGACCTACTACTTCCGGCGAGATTCTGAAGTGTGGATGTGATGGACACTTTACTATCCCATGAGGCCACGGGAGAGGATTTATGAGGGTGAAGTGATGCAACTGACACTGGTAGGTCATGTGATAATGACAACATGGCGAATGTAGTACGTCTGGATTACATTCATACTATATAGAACGTACTTTTTTCACGGTCGAATTCAAATGTAGTACCTACTTAGTACGTGATTGATGTACGTGAAAATGATATTTACGATTTAATTTCAAGTAGGTCAGTAGTAGGTCATCAAGGGAATTTTCACCTACTGTTTTTCGAATACTATACATCCGGACATACTACTCTGTTGGCGTACTCGCAATTGCGAGATATAAGTCAGAATTGTGATATATAAACTTGCAATTCTGAGAAAAAAAGTCAGTCTTTTTTTCCCTCAGAATTGGACTTTATAAGTTACAATTGCGAGTTTATATTTCACAAGTCTGAGAAAAGAAGTCAGAATTGCGAGTTTATGGGCCCTATTTTAACGATCTGAGCGCATGGTCTGAAGTGCATGGTGCAGGTGCACTTAGGGCGTGTCCGAATCCACTTTTGCTAGTTTAACGACGGAAAAAATGGTTTTGGGCGTAACATGCAATAAACCAATCAGAGTCTCATCTCCCATTCCCTTTAAAAGCCAGTTGCACTTGCACCATGGTGGATTCGCTATTTACATGGAGGAATTTGCGAGCGGAAAGACTGAACGCTTCTACAGAGAGGAATCATTTTATTTTTAATATTTGGCATGTGTGTGTGCTGCTGCCTTGTGTGTGTAATAAGCAGAGTGTACGCGCGTTGTGCACCCACCTCTAAGCACATATTACTTAACGTGCCCTTTAAATAACACAAAAAATATTGCGCTATTGACTTTAGACCAGGTTTTTGTTGGCCAACAATGCGGCTGAACACACCAGGTTTTCAGAGCAGCACGCCCATGGGTGAACAGATGTGGCGCGAGAGCATTTGCTATTTAAACAACGTGGCACTGGATGTGAAAATGATAACTGCGTTGGGCTGAAACTAGCAAAAAACACTTGTGTTGCGTCTGGCGTCACATTGCGTGTATGATAGGGCCCTATATCTCACAATTCTGACTTTATACCTCGCAATTGTGAGAAAAAAAAGGCAGAATTGTGAGAGTCGCAATTATCTTTTAAATCATTTTATTTCGTGGCGGAAACAAGCTTTTATACTCCTCTGGCCAAACGAACCAACATGTTGTGTTATGCAAGTGATACATGTGGGATTCCTGGGGTCTTATTTTTAGGAGATATTACGGGATAATTCAACCAAAAAAATTCTGTTATCATTTGCTTACCCTCATGTCACTCCAAACCCGTATGACTTTCTTTCTTCTGTGAAACATACAACAAAAGATATGAAAAAGAGTGTTTTGTCACATAATTAAACACTGACACAAAATCTTTTATTTTGTGTTCCACAGAGGAAAATAGGTAATACGTGTTTGAAGCGACATGAGGGTGAGTAAATGATGATAGAAATTTCATTTTTGAGTGGAGTGTCAATCTAATCGAACAGTTTTCTAGCAGAAACCATTGAGATAATAAAAAGATCCCAATTGTGTTTTTTTTCCCCTAAGGGCCCTCTTGGTCAGAAAACCTACAACGTGCCACAAAAAGAACAATTCCTCCTTATTTGTGAGAAATTAGACAACAATCTTTCCATATCCAGACCATGGGGATGTTTTTCATTTTCTACCAACTGATGGAACACCACAGGAATGACCACATCCACGTAAGGAGAGAATGATAAATTAGTACTTAATGAAATGTGGATGATGAATTTTATTCTTTACTCTCTTGTTTTCGTACAATCTTTCCATACTGCAAGAGAAGAGGGGAAAAAAGAAAGGCTAGAGAAAAGAAGTCTCCACCAAACTTGCACACATCACACATATCTGCCTGCCAATATGAGGCAAGGGGAATTTCTGCAAGCACTCAGCATATCGGTCCTCACATTCACACACTGGTCCAATTAAAAGCGAAAGAACAACAAAAAAGGCCCTCGAAACACATTCTTCACTTTATAATCATTAAAACAGAGAGTGGTGGTACAGCCAGCACCTCTAGACTCACACAGGAGCTATACTTCTTTTGTTTACCGCTTGTCATGACTCACCGACCAACAAAGCCCAATCAACCCTTGATCATTTCCAACCGGTGGGCCGTGGGTCAGTGATTCAGCTGATCAATGAATCAGTTCAGCCGGTAGTGCAGTCATACGTCTCACCTCAGAGTACGTCTGGACTGCCGGAAGTGAGAATGAGCCAACAGTCCAGCTGTGGTGTCTCACAGAAAGTGAATAGAGTCGGCTGTCATCGCCACAACTACTGTGTGGTTTACATGGAAAACTGACGTCACGTTATGGAGTGATTATTGTAGAAGAATAATGACCTGGTCAGGCTAAAGTTGGGTTAGGCTTTATTCACACTTCACAAATTGCTTTTCAAATCTGGTCTTTCGGACAAGCTGTACGTACTGTCATTTTGCAAGTGATGAAATCAGCATTTTTCAGATAGTCAGTAACTAGTATGTCGTTGCTATAGTAATGAGGGAAACAACTTTCATACATACAGTTTGTGGTTGTTTTTTCACTTTTGGCCCTGTGGACTTCTAGAAAATAAACTCTCTTAAAACACACTTTTTACACTCTTACTAGTCTGTTTAAAACTAACAACCTCTAAGAGTATATATACACGTCTTTTTTCCGGAGACTTTCCCACCACATTTCGAATTATGTATGTTTAAAGACAGCCTGTGATGAAATTTTAAAAATTTTTGGAATAAAATGGCCAAGTCATTTATCTGGCTAAGACAAATTTTACAGACCCTTGGACATAAAAGTGCCCAAAGTTGAAGAAAAATCAATGAGTTGCGTGTATTCATGCGCTATATGAATGAAAGAATAATTTCGGACACAGATACAGACACTACAGGCCTATCATACACCCGGCGCAATGTGACGCCAGGTGCGACGCAAGTGTTTTTTTGCTAGTTTCAGCCCAACGGAGTTATCATTTTCACGTCCGTTGTTTAAATAGCAAATGCACTGGCGCCATCTGTTCGCCCATGGGCGTGCAGGTCTGAAAACCAGGTGTGTTCAGGAGCGTTGTTGGCGCGTTGCTATTTTGAGGAACTGAAAACGACTGCGCCATTGACCAACCAAAACCTGCTCTAAAGTCAATAGCGCAGTATTTTTTGTGTTAATTAAAGGGCGCGTAAGTAATATGCGCCTATAGGCGGGTGCACAACACGTGTACACTCTGCTTATTACACACACACAGGGACGCGCAGCGGCACACACACATTTTTAAATATTAAAAATAAAATTAGAGAAGCGTTCAGTCTTTCTGCTCGCAAATTCCTCCATGTAAATAGCGAATCCGCCATGGTGCAAGCGCAACTGGCTTTTAAAGGGAATGGGAGATGAGACTCCGATTGGTTTATTGCACGTGACACCCAAAACACACCCATGACTCATTAAGAGACTAGGGAGAACCCTTTTGGACCATGCGCCTGGCGCGCCAACCATTTTTCTCTGTCGTTAAACTAGCAAAAGTGGATTCGGACACGCCCTAAGTGCACCAGCGCCATGCGCTTCAGACCATGCGCTTAGAACGTTAAAGTAGGACCCTATGTGTCCCGAATGATGAAAAACTAGTTTTTCTCCAATCTAACCATTGGCTGAGACAAACATGTTTTTTTTCAAACATATGCCCTTTATCCCTCCCTTGCATCCTGTAACAAATCCTTCCCTCGCGGGTCAAAATGACCCAAAGCACTTTTTTTTTGTCCAGAAAGCTTATATCATTTAATTTTTATAAAAATTTTATATTTTTTTAATGCATTTTTTTTGTTTAACTTTTAAATGACTAGATTTGATAAATAATATAATTTAAGCACATTCTTCACATTCTTTCAACTTAAATTTAAAATACCTCTCCAATACACGCATAATCAGCTCAAAATATCTCACATTGGGTCAATTTGGGTGTCTCTGCTGACCTTTTGTGGAAAAAAAATATATAACATGATATTTCATGACTCTCGCCACGAGATGGCATCCTGGCTCTATATGGAGCAAATGAGCTGTTTCGCTGGGTCCTAAAGTAAGTTCTCGAGTTTATCTCTTCAGTATACATTCAGATACACATTATAAAATAATTTTTTGGTAAAGTTTTATCATTTTTATTTTTAATTTTGAGCATTTGTTAGGTTTTTCTTTGTTTACTGAAGCATTCCTCCATTCCATTCATTCCTAAGGGGGTCAAATTGACCCACGAAGGAAAGATTTGTTACTTTTTTTTATTACAACCACATAAACTCCTCGAATCCATTTATTTTTTTGAGTGTGTATTCATGGTTCAAGTGTGACAAAAGTCCTAAGGTCCACTCTGATGAACACTCTTTTTTTTTTTTTTTATTAGTTTCGGGTCAAGAAGGATGAGGGTTAATCAAATTTCAAACCACCTGAGTGTGGGTTGGAATGGGTTTTCAAAAATTGGTATTTAAAGGTGCACTGTGTAAATTTTAGTGACATCTAATGGTGAGGTTGCGAATTGCAACCGCCCACCGCTCCCTTTCGAAGCACACAGAGATGCTACGGTGGCCGACACAGGACAAAGATGTCGTCATCTGAGACAGCAGAGAGTAGCTCGCGCTCTGTAGAGCAGTTTGTCCGTTTAGGGCTACTGTAGAAACATGACAGCGCAAAATGGTGACTTCACTGTAAGGGGATCCGTGGTGTATGTAGATAGAAATGGCTCATTCTAAGGTAATAAAAACATAACGGTTCATTATGTAAGGTCTTTATACACCACTGAAAACATAGTTATGTATATTATATTGCATTTCTGTCAATAGATCCTCATAAATACTACACACTGCACCTTTAAACCACCATAAACTAAATGGACTGAAGTAGGATACACCACAAGATTTTGCTCCCTTGAAGTTTTCAAAATCGGACCTCAGATGTTACGAAAGAATGGTCATCTGGTTCCTAAAACCCATTACGTAAGTTACATCACAAACAACCTTTGGAATGAAGGTGTTTGCAGCACAATTATACACATGAGTGACACACCCGCATACGTGCTGTCTAGCAGATCCACAGTCCAATTCCAATCACTGTCTTCTCTAAACGTCCGCGCCCTCTCCCTCCTTTACCTCTACAATCGTTCTCTTAGAAACCACTTAGAGGGTGCCAGAACTGCTAGGGAAATTTCCCATCTAGACTAACTTCATCTTATTCCCAACATATTATTCCATGTGTGAAGGAAGATTACACTCCCAGAGCCGGCTGAGAAGCAGCTGTTTCTGATCCCTGAATATCCAAACTGCACAATTGGAACTGATATCATTGTACTTACTGATGTCAGTATCCCAAAAATGTTCCTTTCCAGTTAATCTTTTCAATTAAAGTTAATAATCGGACACCAATATGGAATTTCTGGGTTGATAATGATAACTTGATAGCTTGTTGAGAATGATATCTTTCTGCATTATTCCGCTCAAACACTCTTAAAAATACAGGTACCAAAAGGGGGTTTTCCCAGGGAAGAACCATTTTTGGTTCCCCATAGAACCTTTCAATGAACTACAGTATTACTAAAAGAACCAAACATTTCTTTGTGTGAAGAACATTTATAATAATCTGAATAACCTTTTTCCACTATAAAGAACCTTTTCTGCAATGGAAAGATTCCATGGAATGTTCTTTATGGAACCATCAATGCCAGTAAAGAACCTTTATAGTTCTTTTTTCTTTTCTTTTTTTTTTCCATAATGATGCACAACCATTCTCTCATAGATAATGATTTTAATTTATTAATAAATCTATATTTTTAAGAGTGAATGGAATGGAAAAAAAATGCTCACTTAATACAATATGTTGGTTTCACAGACAGGGCTTAGATTAAGCCAAGATTAGGCCTTAGTTTAATAAGGTTTAATAAAGATGTTTATGTCTTTCTTTCTTCAGTCGAAAAGAAATTAAGTTTTTTGAGGAAAACATTCCAGGATTTTTCTCCATATAATGGACTTCAATGGCAACCAACGGGCTGAAGGTCCAAATCAATGCAGTTTCAAAAGGCTTCGAATGGCTTCAGAGGCTCTGCACGATCCCAGCCGAGGAATAGGGTCTTATCTAGCCAAACCATAAACATTTATATACTTTTTAACCTCAAATGCGTGACTTCGGTGTTGTTCTTCTTCACGATGTATGATGTCATCATGTCGGAAAGGTCACGCACGTGATGTACGTGGAAGTACCGACCCAGTGTTAAAACGAACGTGCAAAGACTAAATCAAACGCCCTTTACAAAAATAAAAGTAAAACAACAATGTTGGACAATTTTAAAGTTGGAGGAGTACATGAGATGGAGTTTTTCGGCACTGGGTCGGTACTTCCACGTACGTCACGTGCGTGACCTTTCCGACGTGATGACGTCATACGTCGTGAAGAAGAACAACACCGAAGTCGTGCATTTGAGGTTAAAAAGTATATAAATGTTTCTTTTTTTTTTTGAAAATGGCCGATGGTTTGGCTAGATAAGGCCCTATTCCTCGGCTGGAATCGCTCAGAGCCTCTGAAGCCCTTTGAAACGCGTTGAAACTGCATTGATTTGGACCTTCAACCCGTTGGTTGCCATTGAAGTCCATTATATGGAGAAAAATCCTGGAACGTTTTCCTCAAAAAAACTTAATTTCTTTTCGATTGAAGAAAGAAAGACATGAACATCTTGGATGAGATGGGGGTGAGTAAATTATCAAGAAATTTTCACTTTGAAGTGAACTAATCCTTTAAGTCACAAAAAGATATAGATATTTTGTCACATTTGTGCATAATACTTCATGGAATATACAGAATATGGAAAAAGGCATATGATTCTTTAAAACACGTGATCCCGATTAAAACGCGTCCAGACATACAGAGTGCAGGATCTTAATCCCCACTAAGCGTCATGACATGCCAACACCATCTTTTCCAGTTCACACTTACACACAGATGCATGACACTTGTTAGGTATAGGCATATACACTCACCTAAAGGATTATTAGGAACACCATACTAATACTGTGTTTGACCCCCTTTCGCCTTCAGAACTGCCTTAATTCTACGTGGCATTGATTCAGCAAGGTGCTGAAAGCATTCTTTAGAAATGTTGGCCCATATTGATAGGATAGCATCTTGCAGTTGATGGAGATTTGTGGGATGCACATCCAGGGCACGAAGCTCCCGTTCCACCACATCCCAAAGATGCTCTATTGGGTTGAGATCTGGTGACTGTGGGGGCCATTTTAGTACAGTGAACTCATTGTCATGTTCAAGAAACCAATTTGAAATGATTGGAGCTTTGTGACATGGTGCATTATCCTGCTGGAAGTAGCCATCAGAGGATGGGTACATGGTGGTCATAAAGGGATGGACATGGTCAGAAACAATGCTCAGGTAGGCCGTGGCATTTAAACGATGCCCAATTGGCACTAAGGGGCCTAAAGTGTGCCAAGAAAACATCCCCCACACCATTACACCACCACCACCAGCCTGCACAGTGGTAACAAGGCATGATGGATCCATGTTCTCATTCTGTTTACGCCAAATTCTGACTCTACCATCTGAATGTCTCAACAGAAATCGAGACTCATCAGACCAGGCAACATTTTTCCAGTCTTCAACTGTCCAATTTTGGTGAGCTCGTGCAAATTGTAGCCTCTTTTTCCTATTTGTAGTGGAGATGAGTGGTACCCGGTGGGGTCTTCTGCTGTTGTAGCCCATCCGCCTCAAGGTTGTGCGTGTTGTGGCTTCACAAATGCTTTGCTGCATACCTCGGTTGTAACGAGTGGTTATTTCAGTCAAAGTTGCTCTTCTATCAGCTTGAATCAGTCGGCCCATTCTCCTCTGACCTCTAGCATCAACAAGGCATTTTCGCCCACAGGACTGCCGCATACTGGATGTTTTTCCCTTTTCACACCATTCTTTGTAAACTCTAGAAATGGTTGTGCGTGAAAATCCCAGTAACTGAGCAGATTGTGAAATACTCAGACCGGCCCGTCTGGCACCAACAACCATGCCACGCTCAAAATTGCTTAAATCACCTTTCTTTCCCATTCTGACATTCAGTTTGGAGTTCAGGAGATTGTCTTGACCAGGACCACACCCCTAAATGCATTGAAGCAACTGCCATGTGATTGGTTGATTAGATAATTGCATTAATGAGAAATTGAACAGGTGTTCCTAATAATCCTTTAGGTGAGTGTATAGTGTCACAAGAAAACACACGCAACACATTATTAGCTGTAAATCCACTATAAACAAAAAATCAACAACAAAAACTCTTCAACAGCAAGTCCTGCGTATCAAATTTCAGCTCAGAATGACGTTATTTATTCGGTGAACAACTGCACACGCTATTTCACCTCTCATTCAATGCGAGCGCCAACACACAGTTACCATGAGACATTTATTTCACAGCTGAATATGCTTCATTTAATCGACAACATTTCCTGTGCTAATAAATAAAACCATAATTATTTCAACAGAAGACTGATTTTTCTTTGGCCCTGTATGTCATCCAGCATATCAGCTAAGAGAATCAATTACATATACCAAAGACAGTTCATACAGAAGATATACAGTGGGGAGAACAAGTATTTGATACACTGTCGATTTTTCAGGTTTTCCCACTTACAAAGCATGTAGAAGTCTGTAATTTTAATCATAGGTACACTTCAACTGTGAGAGACGGAATCTAAAACAAAAATCCAGAAAATCACATTGTATGATTTTTAAATAATTAATTTGCATTTTATTGCATGACATAAGTATTTGATCACCTACCAACCAGTAAGAATTCCGGCTCTCACAGACCTGTTAGTTTTTCTTTAAGAAGCCCTCCTGTTCTCCACTCATTACCTGTATTAACTGCACCTGTTTGAACTCGTTACCTGTATAAAAGACACCTGTCCACACACTCAATCAAACAGACTCCAACCTCTCCACAATGGCCAAGACCAGAGAGCTGTGTAAGGACATCAGGGATAAAATTGTAGACCTGCACAAGGCTGGGATGGGCTACAGGACAATAGGCAAGCAGCTTGGTGAGAAGGCAACAACTGTTGGCGCAATTATTAGAAAATGGAAGAAGTTCAAGATGACGGTCAATCTCCCTCGGTCTGGGGCACCATGCAAGATCTCACGTTGTGGGGCATCAATGATCATGAGGAAGGTGAGGGATCAGCCCAGAACTACACGGCAGGACCTGGTCAATGACCTGAAGAGAGCTGGGACCACAGTCTCAAAGAAAACCATTAGTAACACACTACGCCGTCATGGATTAAAATCCTGCAGCGCACGCAAGGTCCCCCTGCTCAAGCCAGCGCATGTCTGAAGTTTGCCAATGACCATCTGGATGATCCAGAGGAGGAATGGGAGAAGGTCATGTGGTCTGATGAGACAAAAATAGAGCTTTTTGGTCTAAATTCCACTCGCCGTGTTTGGAGGAAGAAGAAGGATGAGTACAACCCCAAGAACACCATCCCAACCGTGAAGCATGGAGGTGGAAACATCATTCTTTGGGGATGCTTTTCTGCAAAGGGGACAGGACGACTGCACCGTATTGAGGGGAGGATGGGGCCATGTATCGCGAGATCTTGGCCAACAAACTCCTTTCCTCAGTAAGAGCATTGAAGATGGGTCGTGGCTGGGTCTTCCAGCATGACAACGACCCGAAACACACAGCCAGGGCAACTAAGGAGTGGCTCCGTAAGAAGCATCTCAAGGTCCTGGAGTGGCCTAGCCAGTCTCCAGACCTGAACCCAATAGAAAATCTTTGGAGGGAGCTGAAAGTCCGTATTGCCCAGCGACAGCCCCGAAACCTGAAGGATCTGGAGAAGGTCTGTATGGAGGAGTGGGCCAAAATCCCTGCTGCAGTGTGTGCAAACCTGGTCAAGAACTACAGGAAACGTATGATCTCTGTAATTGCAAACAAAGGTTTCTGTACCAAATATTAAGTTCTGCTTTTCTGATGCATCAAATACTTATGTCATGCAATAAAATGCAAATTAATTACTTAAAAATCATACAATGTGATTTTCTGGATTTTTGTTTTAGATTCCGTCACTCACAGTTGAAGAGTACCTATGATAAAAATTACAGACTTCTACATGCTTTGTAAGTGGGCAAACCTGCAAAATTGGCAGTGTATCAAATACTCCCCACTGTACTTAGCATGTTTGCAGCGCACTATTAATAAAGATGATTTTCGGCTAGGTGGGGTTGGTCCGACTTGAAAAGCTGCCGTGAAGAAAGCCAGATTCACATAAGACAGAGCACGACATTTCAAAACACTGTTGATAATACAAATGTCTTCAGGTCAGGTGGGTTGTGGAGTGCTTGACAAATGACTGGATAGTGAACATACATCAATAAAGTCTTGTTTGCATATAAAACAACCAGAACACCCCAAAGCTTTAAAACTACTGTTGCTTCTAAGAAGCAATAAACAATGGTGTGGAGATTCTGCCATGACTGAAAATAAGGAGCTTGAGGTATGTAATACATGCACTGTGTAAGTTACATTCCCACTTAGTTGCAGTTAGCTATTATGCAATCCTTTGCAAAGCCAGATGATATTATATTATTCCATCAGTGATGGTTCACAGATGCTTCTAGCATACAGAATCAGTCTGGTGCGTCCAATGGAATAACATTTTGGAGATGGTGGTTTTGTAGCTCTAATCTTGAAAAAGAGACACCTCAAAACACACACCTCTTCCCACAGTCAGATTAAATATTACCTACCAGAATGCTTGATTTCCACATTCACTTCCAAGGTTCAGCTAAAGGCTACGACAGATGTTATGCTTAAACTCCAGAGCTTTGGATCCCGCCAAGGACGTGGCCTTCATCCGGACCAAGGGCCAATGGTGGTTAGGGTGAAGAATGGTTTATTCTCTACAAATAAATCAAAGAAAGCTGAAGGCAACATATAACATTCACAACCTATTTTGCTTCCATAAAGTAAGACTAAGACATTAATGGGATAGTTCACCCAAAAATGACAATTCTGTCATCATTTGCTCGTCCTCAAGTTGTTCTAAACCTGTATGAATTTCTTCTGTTGAACATAAAAGAAGATATTGAAGAATTTTGGTAACCAAACAGATGATGGGCCCCATTGACTTCCATAGTATTTTTTTTACCCAAACTATGGAAGTCAATGTTCTGTTCTCATCATCTGTTTGGTTACCAATATTCTTCAAAATATCTTCTTTTATGTTCAGCAGAAGAAATTCATACAGGTTTGGAACAACTTGAGGGTGAGCAAATGATGACAGAATTTTCATTTTTGGGTGAACTACCCCTTTAAGTGAGAAACAAAAATGATATGGCTGGTGGTTGGAGGGGTTGAAATACAAGGATTGGTGACGTCAGAAAAATGATTATATTTTGATGAAAGATTAGGAACACAAACCTTTTTTTTGGAATAAAGTGGAAAAACATAATAGGGTCCATTTAGATTTTTAAAGGGGTGGTTGATAATGATTTCATTTTTTAACTTTAGTTAGTGTGTAATGTTGCTGTTTGAGCACAAACAACATCTGCAAAGTTACGACGCTCAAAGCAAAGGGAGATATTTTCTTTTAAAGAAATCGTTTTTTAAGGATTACAACAAATGGCTGGTAAGACTACAACGAGCTTATTCACTGGTTAGTGACATCACTAACCCTAAAATTTACATAAACTCCGTCCCCGGGAACACACAACAAAGGCCATGT
This sequence comes from Coreius guichenoti, assembly GCA_039654105.1. Lineage (NCBI taxonomy): Eukaryota > Metazoa > Chordata > Actinopteri > Cypriniformes > Gobionidae > Coreius > Coreius guichenoti. Next base: position 4,195,331 of record CM077189.1, read on the forward strand.
TGAGAAGAGGAAGAGTTGTTGTAGTCAAGCACATTTGTGAATCTGCTCAAGCTATCGCATCCGTCTTTTCACATTTATTGCAATACAGTACGAACACAAATGCAATAGTATGTCATAAAAGCAAGATGACAACATAAGTTATAACTGTAATTAAACTAAGCTACACCTGTTCTATCTTCATGCAGCAGATATTCTCTGGCTCTGTGCATTTTACAGCAGTTCCCATATCAGCGATTTATAGATTATCATGGCAGAATATGCTAATCGATGACTTGAAGATAGTTAACTCATAAATTAATCAACTAACCATTCAGAAACGTCCTGTCTTATTCTACATGTTGTCACTTCTTCTTGAGTCTCTCCATCATTGTCTGACTCCGGTTTGAACATAAAAGGCTGAACAGTTTCAGACCTTTTCAATGCATGTCTGCGTGAGCGGAGCTGCTAACACAAGCTCTTGAAGCTCCGCCCTCTTCCTGAAAGGGGGCTGGGAGCAGCAGCTCATTTGCATTTAAAGGGACACACACACAAAAAGGCGTGTTTTTGCTCATCCTCAAATAGTGACAATTTTAACATGCTATAAAAAATGATCTGTGGGGTATTTTGAGCTAAAACTTCACAGACACACTCTGGTGATGTCACAAACGCCGGTGAAGATTCCACCGATTATCCTGATTATCCTGCCTGTGTTTAACTCTGCCTTGGACTACTGTTTACGACCCTGTTCTGCCTGCCCTTGATCTTTGTTTGCCTGGACTTTGATTCTCGTTTGTTTGCTGCCTGCCCTGACCTATTGCCTGTTATGACCACGATTGATGCAATGCCTCTGATATTGCTGTTCACCCTGGTTTACCGACCCACGCCTGCTTGTACTGTGAATTTGTGTTATTTTAATAAACTGCACATGGATCCCAATCTGCCTGAGTCCTCGTTACAGGTGACATCAGAGACCTATTTTACATCTTGTAAAAAGGGGCATTATAGGACCCCTTTAAGTTGACTTTAAAAATGCTGCAGATTTGCAGTGTTTTTCCTTTCATAGTCAGAGGAAAAAAGAGACTGATGACAGTTTCACCGGCAATAACATGATCATCTTGGGTCTTAAAGGTGATTTAATCAAATACTTCCTCCAAACCCATCTAAATATGCAGAGCCTAAAAAACATTGCTCTGTTTTTTTGAGCACCTCGACCAGCCAGATACAACAACGGCTCAACCAATGGCGTGTTTGGATCTGTCTGACCGACCAATAGAACACAGTTAAAGGGGGCGCTATTACGTATCTTCTAGTACAGAATCTCCAGATCAAAATACAGATGAAGAAGAAGCAGAAACAATTGATAGAAGATTGCTGACGCAAATGTAAAATAACGCGATAATCAAACATTAAACAGCATGTAAATCAAAACTGCCTAACGTTAAATGTCAAACCCATGAAGAGGAAACAGCTGTGAAGCTTTGGGGGTGTTGATGGACTCAATCTACTCTATCTGTGTTTTGAATCCCATCGGGACGAAGTCTTTGACAAAAATGCAATTTTCTCAGCTTTTTGTTTAAAATGTTTTATGAAACTTACCCATATTCAAGTGTTAAAAAGTATGCATGAAGCTAGAATAAAATTTAAAATGGAAGTGAAAGTACTGTTAAAGGTATATTTCAAGTAGGGCTGGGTAAAAAATATAGATTTCTCGATTTTAATCGATTCTCATTTTCACGAACCGATATCGATTCTTAAATCCCAAGAATCGATTAGCCATCCTGTTTTCAGATGAATGAAGGAACAGGACATCGCGCCTCCCATCCAATAAATCGCAAAAATCTTTGTGCTTTGTTACTATTGATATGAAACAAAGTCTCAGATTTCAAATTACGTCCATTTTATTACTAAATTCTAAAACATAAATACCGTTTTGGCGCTGTGGCGTGAGATTGCTCTGGCGCAGCTCAGCTCAAGAGAAGTGGCACATGAACGGATCTTCTCTTCCGCCTTAATGCCAGTTACAGCGTGAAATGAACATGAATGAGCATCTGAAAGTGTGTTAAAAGGTACAGTACAACTTACCAAAATCTGTATCATGTTTCGTGGAATCGCTCAATCAGTGTTTCAACCGTGGAAAGACGTCAGTAAAACAGCTGGTAAACAATGTCATGTAATGTCACATTTACCTCAGAAAAACCTTATTCAGTGGCCATAAACTCGTTAGTCAGTTAGAAAAATGAACTCCAGAGAGGAGCATTTTGATAAATATATGCACCATATTACATATTCATTATAATTTTCAATGTTCTTGAATATTTAATGCATGTTTGAATAAATCTGGCAAGTTTTTATGACAGCCACCATTTAAATGTTTATATTTCACACAACTTTATTATTTAAAAAAAAAAATTAAGTGTAATTTAAGTGTTTGTAGCTATACAAATCAGTTAATTTTTACCTTCAATAATATAGTAGGCTAATGTATAGTAGGCTACAACTGACTCCCATAGTTTACAGCATTAGTTAAGAGATTTGTTTTCCTTGAGAAAATTTGCCATGTACTGTACCTTATATATATCCAAAATAATTGATATTGAATCGAATCAGAATCGAAATTGAATTGAATTGCAAGCTTGTGAATCGAATCGAATTGTGAAATTTGTGTCAATACCCAGCCCTAATTTCAAGTATAAAATTTAATACCTAAAGAGGAACATAGTAGTATACTTAAAGAGCAAAAATAATATATAAATAGTAAACTTTTAAGATGTTATGTTCACTTGAAGAAAACTTACAAGTATACTTGCAGTATAAAACTACTAAAGTGTACTTCAAAGTGTACTTTCATAAACTAAAAAAATGTACTACTAGAATTAAAATAGTACACTTGTAGTACAGATGCAGTACAAATGAAAGGCGTAGTTGTGAACTAGTTGTGCACTTAAAGTTTACTACTGTGACACTTATAATGCACTTATAAGCGTACACTTTTATATACTAAGAAGTGGGCCAATTTAGTCCCAAACAGTATTGAAATAGTACACTTACAAGTATACTTCTTGTACACTGATGTTAGTATACTTACTACAATAAAGTATACTTAAAAATGTACTTGAACATTCATAAAATGAACTTGAATATATACTTCTTTTTCGTAAGAGTATGAGCATCCAAGGCATTGTCTAAGTACAGTATTGGCTGACATACTATACTATGTAGTAAAACACACGCAACACATTATTAGCTGTAAATCCACTATAAACAAAAAATCACCAACAACAACAAAAACTCTTCAACAGCAAGTCCTGCGTGTCAAATTTCAGCTCAGAATGACGTTATTTATTTGGTGAACAATTGCACACTCTATGAGTTACAATTTCACCTCGCATTCAATGTGAGCGCCAACACACACAGACATTTATTTCAGACATACTATAGTACAGTATGTGCCACATGGGAAAATGCAGAAAAATAAGCATGACGAATGCAATAGTTAGCCAGATTGTGCGAGAATGTTTTGGCTCTCGTTTCCCATCTTCACATTTCTCCAACAGCAGAGACGCTAGGTCAGTCAACGTTAGCCTATCTAACCTCATGACTTGGAGCTTTTCCATGTGGTCTCCAATGAAACTCACACAGGGAGGCACGGTCGATTCCGGTTTCAGATAGCGCACGGCCCAGACAGCCTGACCTACAGCCTCTCTCAAACCCCAAATCCTGGAAGGGACAGAGAGCGAGAGAAACATAGTGTGTGATAGAACGTTTAGAATCCTGGAGACACTCACATCTGGAGAAAGATTTACTCATTCACTCTCTATTTCTCAATCTCTTTCTCCAGAGTTGAAAAACACATTTTCTTCCTCTCCCTATTCTCCATTCACGTTTTAATGGGACCTTGTCTCCCTGCCATGTCGTTGAGGAATCATGTAACCTCCGTGTCACCAGTCTCTCATCCCTTTCTCCGTTATGTGTCCCCCGATAAGAAGACAGAGGTGGAGGTAGGCCATCCATCACCTACTGGCAGCCCAGTTAAGCTGCAAGCCATCCAGACTGTCCCGCCACGAGACATTTAGCAAGTTAAGACCCATTTCCGCAAACAGGACTTACAAAGTACTACAATAATTTTGTCCACTCTCTTGGGATTGCTTGACTTGTAATGTTTGGAGAATTGTCATTGATATCTTTATCCCCTACTTTGTATATTCAACAAGTCAGCAAGTGCTGAGTGTTTATTGTGGTGTGATACAGTGTCATTGCAAGTCTGTTTCTGGCTGAAGTGCTGTACTAAAGTAGTAACAGCTCTCCTGTCTTAGGTATGAGGCAGAGACTGCAATTGCTCATTTTAACAGCCCTAATAAAAAGCTAGTCTCCACACAAACATTCAGTGCCTGAAGTAAAAAAGAAAAGATGTCTTGCTGTTTCGGCTCTCCGTTCCCTCTGAGAACAACTAGCTGAATTTCAGACTGGAAACCATTTCGGAAAACCAAAAACGGAGAAAAACCGGAACCACCACAGTCATTACAACAACCAATAATTTTGGCCTCTCAGGCCACAAAAACATAACGACAGATTTCGCAAGCATCGTGTGAGAGTTCAATGTGGTCCTGACTTGATGGTTTTACACAGTGACTTCCATATTTCCTCGTCTCTTGCCGTCAAATCATATGCAATGCTCATTACGATTTACCTGTTAGTTCCCTTTTACAGTTTTTGTCCACAGATTTCAGTCTAAACTATAAAGGGGAACAATATTAACAACATTAGTTGATCGTTTTCAGCAGTTTTTACAGTCAAGGTTCTGACATTTCAGTCCCACTTTATATTAGGTGGCCTTAACTACTATGTACTTACATCAAAAAATAAGTACAATGTACTTATTGTGTTCATATTGTATTGCAAAACATTTTTGCTGCTATTGAGCTGGGATACGGGTAAGGTTAGGGACAGTTTTGGTGGTATGGGTAGGTTTAAGGGTTGGTTAAGGTGTAAGAGATGGGTAAACAGTGTAATTATAAATGTAATTACATGCAGGTATTTTTTAAAATATAAGTACAATGTAAAAACATGTATGTACACAATAAGTGCATTGTATCAAATAGTACATAGTAGTTAAGGCCACCTAATATAAAGTGGGACCGACATTTCTAATGAAAAGTAGAATATCTCCTTAACTTCAAACAAAGGCAAGTGATAAATCAATGAAATGAACAGAAAAATAGAAAAAAAAACTGTATGGAATGATAACTGGTATGGATACTGACGATATTCAGGATATTTGGGGCCAAAGGTAAATTATATATTAATTCAGAACTCACTAAAAATATGAGAGAAAGACATTGTAATATTTAAAATAATATTAAAACATATTTATAATGTGAAAATTCTACTCAGCCCTGCTTTCCACAAGAAAAAAAAACTCTCTGCAATAAGCAAGTTTCCCCACAAGAGGGACTCCTTACAGCGATATATTAAATATTAAAGTGACACAAATGTTTATTGCCTGAGAAAAGAGTACTGTAACTAATTATCCGAATCAAGTACAAATAGAGATATTAAATTCTGGTATACAGAATAACATTTACTAAATTAATGTTGTAAAATAATTAATAAAACTAGTATTAAAGCAAGAAAAACTAAAGACTAATAGACCTCTTGATTCACTATGCTTAATTATTTAAAATATAAAAACATCTCAGACTTTCTTGTACTAGAAAAAAATGTAGCCAGAGGCTGTCTTTCTCAAGGCAGACTTTAGATACTGAGCTCAGTCAGCATCACTGAGGAAGGTGAGTCTCCTGAATCAGAACTTTGAGTAATCCCAAATTAGTACATCACCATGTCTTGTATGGTGAAAACGTCTACGTAACCCACAGAACACTATGACTGCGGCATCCCTCATGCATGTTTTGGCTGATATGCAGACGGACGACCCACGCATGCCCTCAACTCAGCCTTTGATGATGTCACAACAAGCCCAGCTGCCTGTCTCACTAAGAATCCCAGACATCTGTCTTCGGCCAATTAAACAGGAAGTTACCCTTCCGGGCACTTCCTGGTGAATCTGCGCACAACATGTGTTACGGCAGTAAAGGGGAAGCATGGAATACTTAACGTGCACTACTTCAAAAGTGACGTCAAGACGTTGCTTCTTCAAGAATAAGGGAACTGTTCTTGAATGAGAGAAAAAAAATGTAATTTTCTGAAAATTACCACTGGCAATCTTCAGTTGACCAGAATTGGCTAATATGTCTACGAGGAACTGCTGTGTCACCACACATCTCTCAAGTACTTTGAAATACCTCAGTTTGATTACTTGCCAGACCTGCTTTTCTGCTTTTCTTTATCCAGCTATTGAAATATAAACAGATTTAAGAGAGTTCATTTCAAAACAGCAAGACTGTGAAAACTTACAAATGAATGAACCTAGAGGGGAGGGAGCTCTGCACTTAACAGCAAATCACTTGTCATGTCTCTGAAGCAAATTCCACTACGTGGGTCTGTAAACCCTGCACGGGGAAGTTACTCTCCCTACAAATAGAACAATTAGAAATATAAATAAAAGGAAATGTAAAGGGAGGGAGGGAGCAAGGAGGAGGGAGGGGAGGGAGGGAGGGAAGTATAATTACTGTGTAAGAGAGAGGGGAAGAAGTAGAAACAGAGAGACAGGGGAGCAAGAGCCAGCGAGAGAGTCCAGCCCACTTCAACAAAACCATTCAACTCCTGCACAGTGAGTAGTCCCAGACCTCTTACGAGCGCACTGCTTCCCTGGGGCACATCCAGAAGCCGACTGCCCATCCCATACAAACTTCCCAAGGACCTGGAGAGGGAGAAATCCACTGACAGAACTGTTCCTGCCTTCTGACCAGCATCTCTTCTCACAACTCACCAGCAAGGATTACACTTTTTCATCACTTTTTCTCCCCTAGTAGTTTAGCTCTTACTTTTTTTTTGCTTTTGTCAGATTAAGCTAAACGACAGGCAGACAGACTTTTCTCCCAGCTGTCGGACGGATTCTTGTCTTACTTTGAAAGGAACTTTTAAAGTAAGTTTTTCATTTTGCAACACCCTCCAGCTCTCTTCAGCGACTGACACCTCTCGTTTAAGGATGTCCCCTCTCCCTCTGCTGAGCGGGATCTTCCTGCTGCTCATCCAGACCTGCTCCCTCAGTGCCATGGTCACCAAAGGGAGCCTGGCAACGTCCGAACAGGCAGCCGCCACGGACTGTCCCTCCTGTGCACTGGCACGGCTTCGGAAAGGTGAGGACGAGGGAGCTCAGCAAGACGTGGTTGAGGCAGTGAAGAGACACATACTTAACATGCTGCACCTGCAAGAGCGCCCCAACATCACACACCCGGTGCCTCGCGCTGCACTCCTCAATGCCATCCGCAAGGTACACGTGGGACGGGTGGCCAAGGACGGCAGTGTTCTGATTGAGGACGAGGCCAGCAGCCGTCCCGAGACTGAACAGGCGGAACAGACGGAGATCATCACATTTGCTGAAGCCGGTGAGTTCCAAATTTTTAACAAATGTCTTTAGTCCTTAAATACTTTTAAGTAAATCGGTCAGTGGGATGTTTTATAAAGCTGTTCAACTTAATATCACCAGTTTGAAGAGTTCAGGGAAACCTGTTGCCACCGCGCTACGCTGCGGCAAATTCACTCCCCCCTCTCGAGGTTCCTGCAAACCTCCTGCTGCTTTAGGGAATCAGTAATTATCTGTGAGGGCCCCCCAGGCTTCTAGCCATAAGCCAATTCCTTGAGGACTGACAGCCTCCTATATGGCTTCCCTATGCGACTGGGTTGAGGAATCATAACACAGAGGAATGAAAAAGGCTTCTCCATATTATAGGAGAAAAAGAAGGCTGTTCAGTTACTGCCTTTGTGTCGGGTTTCAAAGGCAGTTGAAAGAGCATTGTCGGCTGCAGTGAGAGCTGTTCAAAGGTGCTGTCAAGCCCATGATGTGAGGAGAGATTGGGTTCTTCTCTGAGTCATACAGCTCAAACGGGTCATGAGTGACACAGAGCCGCGGCGTGCTGCAGGAGCTCTCAACAGATGTGTCAGACCTAAAAAGCAGCAAACAAATTGCATTGCTTGCCTAAAAGATGAATGTTTCATGATTTTAGGGAGCTGAGACTGTAACACTGCAGCCTTGTGGAGAGAATGATTATTCAGAATGACATTCAGTTTTATGCATTTTTAAAATGGATAGGTATTGAAGAGACGTGAAGTAAACTAGAGTCAGAAATAAATCCTTGCATGAAATAAGCCACTCGCTGAAACTCTATTTGAGTCCAACACAACAAAGGCATTCTTCATGCAAGTTTTCTCACATTTTTGACCAATGAATTTGCGTGACTTTCCCCACCCTGGCCATTCATGAATACTGCAAAATCATTTCATAAAGACGGCATTCACAATTACATATTTACAATTAGAAAATGTATACTCACTATGGAGGCTCTAAGATCATTCTCACCACATCTGGAAATCGGAATTTTAAAAAAATCCCTGATATTTACTGGTTTTTCATGACCGTGAGAACTCTTTTTATGAGAACCATTCCCTGATAATCTTCTGGTGCCAGACTACAGCTTGTCACATTATAAAACAAATTCAGATCATGCTTAAGTGATGACAAAAACCTAGTTATGAAACACTAAATCTGTTAGTAATCAAAACTATATCAAACTTTTATTATGTGGACTGTTAGTGCAAGTATTTATTCCCTCAGTGTCAGACACATCTATTTGTTTTCAATGGGCTCTTGATGTATTGACTGAGGGGGAGATGAACAGTCCCTCATGAATAAATCAGGATTGCAAGCTCTCATTTATCTGCTCACATTGCAAAACGTCAGATTACTGACCTGAAATGGAACAAACCAAACACATGGTACATCCTAGCTCAATTTCTGTTTATATACTTTTCAGTTATATGTCCTGTTTACCTCGATCACTTGACATTTCAGAGGAACTAAAGAAACCCACATTAATATATTTACATGATGCTCAACATAAAAGCAAATAGTAGGCTACAAATCAGATCATCTGATGATGGTCTTGTTATTATAATAATTATTGGGTGGAGTCTTTGCATTATTGAGGTTATTGCGACTGTGTGAATTAATTATTATAAGTCAAATAAAACCTGACCAACCCAAAATGCATTCAAGATACATAAGTTCTCCTTACCTTCACTTACGGGCTTAATGCTGCCTTCACGTGCTATCGGAAATTTCCTACTTCCCACTTCTAAAGTCGTTATTATGAACTCATCGCACTACAATTTTGACTTGAGAGGGTGTTCATGTCCAATTTTTAACTAGTTTTTAACGATAATTCCCATAGCACGTGAAGGCAGCATTAGTTACATGTAAATCCTAAGATTACAGAAGATTTCCTCACCTCCTTCCGCCAAACCATCGCAGTATTATTGAACAGAAATCTCGCAATAATTGTTTCTTACCCGAGTGAACTTGTGAGGCTTTCCGCTCGAATTCTATTCTCGCATATGGCGCGAAATATCGCGTTCGGTTGCATCTGATCTGCTTTCCAAAAAAAAATCTCCAAAATAGAGCTGTTCTCCAAACCCACCACAAGGGAGAATTCCTGCAGATATGCGTAAACAGGCTAACAGAACACATTTGTTTGTGATTTTTTTTTTCCATATAGGCTAATAAACATTTATATTTGGGATCAAAATAGATGCTTTTGTAACTCCCAAGATCTTGAAATATTGACTTGTAGCCTAAGTCCCCCATTGTTAAAGTCAGTATTCCAAATATATATATATATATATAAAATAAAACAAATTCAGATCATGCTTAAGTGATAACAAAAACCTAGTTATGAAAGTCTGCATTATTAAGTCTGCAATGTGGCACCAGGTAATATTTTTTGGCTTGGCATCACAAGCAGAGACATAACTGTAATTATATTGATTTACTAAATACTGTAATGCATAGCTCTTCATGGTGTTTATTTCTTACTGGTATGAATTTTAAGACACATGTTGCTGCACTGCATCACTGTAATGTTGCGTTAAGTGGGTTGTTTAGACAACTGTAATTACGTGTATGATGTAAGTCTTAGACTTCTACACTATCTGTCTAGAATCTTGTCCAAGAATCTGCCATTGTATAAAGCTATGATATATTTTATGAATATACATTTCTTAATGATCAAAGGCTGAAATGTTTTGGATAATAATAAGCTGCTGCTGTTAGATAAAACTGGCTTGAAAATTTAACAATAATTCGTTCTCTGACAATATTTTCTTCAGAATGTTAAATAGAATTAAAGATTTCTTGGTAGTTTATAGTTCCAGTCTGTTGTCCTTTTAAGTGCTGGTTCAGAAATCACCTTTATAAAGATATCAGTTTGCAGATACAAGAACTACAGAATCTCAGGCATACCGATTTTATAGTAGGACATTGTTGCTTAAATCATTATCTCTGACATATAGCATGCTGAGTGAATGAACGCTACATGGTAAGACTGATTGCTCTCGATTTATATGTGTAGCCTGAAGCCATGTGCAATCAGTGCTTGTGTATTTCCATGACTGCAAATACTTTTAGTCTGCAGACTTTCAGGCACTAGTAAATGGTGAGAAATAACAAAGACTAAATACAAAAAATCTAATACAAAGACTAACAAATGCTTTTTAAAGCAACCATATCTAGAGAATTTGCTCTTTCCTAGACACTGTTACTGCTAAATTTTGAGAGTGCAACAGAGGTCATTGATAAAATTCAGCCAAGCTTTCTCCAAAAGTTTCTTTTCCATCAAAAGTTGCAAGATGGATAGCTTTTGCTTCCAAACAAAAGAAAATGATTTAACAGATGCAAAGACTTATAAATATTACATATACAAAAGTGTTCACTATTCTTTAAAGTGGTCGTTGAATTCCGCTGAAGCCATGTGCAGAGTCTTCAAACAGAAGGCACGTTGATGATATCACTGTGGATGAAGTGAGTGTGTGTGGGCGTTCAGTGTTTGGCCTTTCTGATGTCATTCAGGCGTGCAGGTTGCATATGCAAAGCTTGACATGTTCTGAAACAATGACTCAATATTTACTTCTTTTCCTCGTTTTGATCTCCTCCTACTTGCAAAGTAATTTATCATAGGGAAAGCCCTATAATCACTCCCAGCAGTAATGGTCACAGCAAAGAAAAGAAGACGTCCCAATTTTTCATGTGCAAGCAGTTATTTTTGCTAGATCAAATATTGATTTATTTGCTTAAAAGAAAAGCTGGCTTGCTGAAGGCTTCCTTCCTTAAATATAAAGAATCTCTATTTCAAGGCAATGGGAATAAAATAGCCTAATTCCAAAGTATCTTTGTCTTATTTGGGTCTACATGGCCAGCTTGCCAAACCTTACATATTACAAAGCCACAAAGTATCTCCTTTAAACACTAGCCAAATTCGAGTACCACATTAGAAAGCCTCCTTGTTAGACGAGGATCCCTTAGCATTAGTGTGGTCAAAAAGACACTTTCTCAGGTTGCAGGATACTTCACTGCTCATGACATTTTGTAATATGCTACTTAAAGCTTTCTTGGCTTCAAGGTACAGTAGTGTAGTGAAGAAAGGATGCTGCAGCATCATGCCAACTGTGCTCATTTATTACTCTGACAGCTGATGCATCATCCAAACCTGTTCGTGAGAGTGGGTTATTACTTGCAGATGCAGGCTTGGTAGAGCAGCAAGCATCTCAAATCTACGTCCAACCTTGAATCCTGAAAAATCAATCAGATAAACAAGTAAAATATGAATTGCAACTCCCTGCATAGATTGTCCCCCATGTTTTGTTAGGCCGCAGTTTCTCTACTCATTGAAAGTCCATGTCCTTCAGTTTTTCAGCATGGCCTTGAGCCATTTTCCACAAAGGTTAGTAGGGGGGAGGCAGCAGTAACTCTCCTCGTTACCCTCCTGGTTCCCTGGGAGCTGCACTGGCCTGCAGGGGCTGGCTGAAGCTGGTGATTCTTTGCCGCTAGATGGGGTGCCTGACTTAGACGGGGGCAGTAAATCAGGCCCGCTGTTGGTGCCTGAAATGCCTGTGGGTGATGAGGACCAGATAAAGAGGCTACAAGGCCGTTTGGGGAAGAACATAACAGGCATGCTTGGCCTTTACGGCACGAGGTGTGGTATCGTGAAACGGCTCGCCGGTGTTAAGGACCCTTGCCTGAGAATGTATACAAGACTCTACAGTGTTATGGTTGGGAAATAAGCTTTAATTGCACTTTTTGTTTGTTTGCTTCTCATGCTGGGATGTAGAAAAGGCCATGAATGCTGTTGCAGCAACATGCACTGAAAGGAATTCTAGTGGTTTGTGGTCTATTCAGTGACATTATAATGTCAAAGAATGTTTTATGATTTCAGTATTGGTCTCTGTTGTATATTTTTTCTTGGAAAACCTCCGCTGCATTCATTACGGACCATTTTTTATTTGGATTAGTATCCAACCTTATGTAAAATTTCTGAGATTTTGAGTCTCTCTTTAAATGCATTATAGTAGCAAGCGATGATTATTCAGGCAATAAGTGACAATTGTTTGAAATATATGAATATGAATATCATTACAGCTCACAGTGCGCTCTAGCGCAAGAGTTTAGTCTGTAAATATGTTGCATAACAGGCGAGGAACTCAAATCATTCACTCCCACACACCATTAAAAGAGTCAGATTTCCACCCTCAGACTTTTATTTCTAATTTAATATCTTGTTGGGTCAAAGAAGAAAATGGGCCAAGAATTTTTAATTCCCAAAGTGATCCAGGAAGTGTTTTCATGTTAGCACCTAGAATCCTTCCCCTCTGGTATTTAACGTGCAGCACTGGCCTTGAAACAATAACTGTTGCCGAGTTGTCAGCAAGACCTTGAGAATATACATCAAGCTCTCTTGTGTTTCGTTATGTGAATGGATGCTTCGTTCCACTTGATCCATTAAGCACCTGTTAGCGCTGTACTCTTTGAACTAGCATGTGTGTTCTGTGCGGAAAAACTGTTGCCTTTAATCAACATTGTCAACAAATTAGCCAAAGATAAATAGTGCATTCTATAACAGTTATAACCGGGAAGAGTACAAACAAACTTCATCCAAAGAGGCGTGTTTGAACAACCTTTCAGGTTGCGGAGTTCTTTACTGCAAAAGCATTCTTTTAGCTTCAAGCACTGGGGCATTGCAAGCTATACAATATGACAGGAGGCCAACAAGGAGATGAAAGAGGCTGATTCCCCCTAAGGTAAACCAGATAGAAAAGAGGATTATAGAACACATTAACTAAAGCCATGTTTAAAGAGGAGTGGACATCCCCCCGTCCCCCCAACAAATACACTTAAGTTCCCAGGTGACTCTATACTTCAGCCACCCGCCCCTTTTGAAGACAGGGACAGGGGGAGGGGAGGAATGTGTAAATGTTATTCTCCATCTTTGTGTGCAGGACAGCTGTGCAAACTCTGCCCTTGCGGTAAAATTGGTGTTTATTGTTGAGGGATTACCGCATGGCTCTTTAGTCTTTCTCTTCAAATTTCAAAATTTCTCTTTGCTCTCCAGCAAATATATTCAGAAGCATGCAGAGTTGCGAAGCTCCAGTGGTGATCTTTCTTCTTTGGGCCTGGGCCTCGGCTCTGGAGGGGCAGTTGAAGGGTTTACTCAGCTTAGCAAATGCTAACAATACTTGATTCTTTCACTGTGTGCAGATTAAAAGGGAAACAATGCATTAGCCACTACTGGAAAAAAAGCCTGCGTTTGTGAAGCTCGACTGTGTTTGGACAGATGGGTTTGGGCCAGGGATCCTTAAATACACTCTCGCACACATACACACTTGTAGCTTGACGCCATTGATATTACATTGCAACCCTTGTGGTAGGTGAAAGATGTGCAATATTTTTCCAGAGTATATTGCTTAATGCCTGTTGCAAGAGGCTTCTTATTGTTAGCCATGACATGCAAGACTCATTGTGTATGCCAAACCTTTGGTAGGTGGCCACTTTTACAAGAACTCAGCTACAGTACAAGTAAGCAACCGTCAGCTAGACCAGCCAGTAATAATGTCCCAACAAAGGTTTAGTGGCTTAAAAACGGGTTGAGTCAGTAAATTGAGAGGATTTGTTTAGAAGTTCCCAAATGATCCGTGAACTGAAATTTTCCAGAGGCCTAGCCTCTGTCTATAACACGGTGGGAATCAAAGCCAGAGGGAATAGTCTTTTACAATCCAATGAGACAGCAAGCCACATGCCACATCACTGCTTCCAGCTGCATGCTGTATGCTGTCATGGCCATTATGTCTTACCCTGCGTTCAACAAAAACTTGTTCCAGGCGACTGAGCAGACTCTTAATTGCTGAGTTAACTACCAGGAGAGGTGATGAAGTTGGTTTAAAGTCTTGTCGAAACCCTCAATTATTTCAATTCCAAGGTGGTACAGGAAGAACCAAGTGGGAGGGATTGTTTGTTTGCGAGTGTGCGTATAGGAACAGCTGATTCACATCTTGCATTTGACGTGCAGGAAAAGGATGCACGACTGCATGCTTCTATCCAATTTATTAATAGTCGCACGAAACAGAAGGAAACCTTGAAAAACTGGTCACTGTTGGCACAAAGCTAAACTGTTCCACTGATGCCACCACTCCCAGTGTCAGCTCTGATGTGGCTGTCTGCAAAGTCAACCAGAGCCTCGGGCTAAAGTGAAATGGAAGTACAGTAACAAAAGATCAGGATATTTGACTAATCTCTGATGTTTCTTTCTCTTCCTGTCCCACAGGTGAAGCTCCAGGCTTTGTCAACTTTCTCATCTCCAAGGAAGGCGGGGAGATGTCTTTAGTGGAGCAAGCCAACGTTTGGATCTTTCTTCGACTGCCGAAGGGCAACCGCACCCGTGCTAACGTCACCATCCGGCTGCTCCTGCAACAGGGCACGGGGGAGAAGGTTCTGGCTGAGAAATCTGTGGACACGCGGCGCAGCGGCTGGCATACGTTTCCTGTGTCGGCCAGTGTGCAAGCGCTGTTGCAACGCGGGGGCAGCACGCTGAGTCTGCGCATCTCCTGCCCGCTGTGTGCCGATGCCCGGGCCACACCAATACTCGTGACTCCGGGAGGTGGCGAACGCGAGCAATCCCACCGGCCGTTCCTCATGGCCGTGGTGCGACAGATGGACGATCTGTCCCTAAGGAGACGTCGCAAAAGAGGTCTCGAATGTGACGGCAAGGTACGCGTCTGCTGCAAGCGGCAATTCTATGTAAACTTCAAGGACATCGGCTGGAACGACTGGATCATCGCACCCTCAGGGTATCACGCCAACTACTGCGAAGGTGACTGTCCCAGCCATGTCGCGAGCATCACCGGCAACTCGCTGTCCTTCCACTCCACGGTCATCAACCACTACCGCATGCGAGGGTACAGTCCCTTCACCAACATCAAGTCCTGTTGCGTGCCGACTCGCCTGCGAGCAATGTCCATGCTCTACTACAACGAGGAGCAGAAAATCGTCAAAAAGGACATCCAGAACATGATTGTAGAAGAATGCGGCTGCTCATAAGATCGCTGTGAGAAGAGGAAGGGTAGGAAGGGAGAGACAGCGCAGCAAGGGTGGGTGGTAGGGGCAAGAACTTCAGCCCCAAAACGAATGAAAAAGAAGAGATGTAGAGGGAGGAGAGGAGGGCTCCTCTATCTCTATCTCACTGCCTCAAGACAAACTCTCACGTAGACAGGCCTCTCTTTCTCTCGACCACTTGTGCGTGGTCATCTTAGAATCCAATGGGTATCACGTTACAATGGGTATCTGTAACTCAGAGTAATCTCTGTGGCACTTTCAAAAGAGAAAAGAAATATAATATATTTTTGTTACAAAGCAAAGGGAGCAAGGTCAGAGAGTATTTATGCGGCCTATTTTGCAGCGCGAACATGCACTGCAGGAAGAGAGATCACGTAGATGAGGTGCCTGAAAAAGAAAATCTCAAAACTATGCAACTTGTCAAGTATTATGATATATTTTTCATCAAGGTGTTGTTTTGTTTCTTAACTATTTACTTTTACAAACTACAAAAAGTTAACGTTTGTTGACTTTTTATACCTTGTACGTATGTTCTATGTTTGTTGTGTGTGTCCGTGTACAAAAGTGTGTGTATGTACAGTCTGCCTATGGGAGTATTCGTATACGTATGTGTGCATGTCTGTTCGTGTGTGTTGTTGAGAGATACTTGAAAGAAGTTTGACGGGCTGCTGGAACCAAACATTTCTCTATATTATTATTCTAATTATTCTGACTATTGTTGATAATGTTATTATTTTGTTTTTGATTTCTGTACATTTTTTTGTTATCTTAAAATGAGACGTTAAAACGTTTACAGTTTTGCACTATATCAACATTTTGATCAGCGTAGCCACATATACAAATATGTTTATAGAGAAAGACTAGAAGCACTTCAGAACAGACGTACCTACATAGCATGAGTCTAACAAACGAGATTGTTAAAAATAAACGGAAGGTTTGAGGGGAAGGCACTACATCAGAGGACCATGTATACACATGCATTTTACAAAATAGTGTTTTGGATTTTTACTCAGCACCAAAGAATTTAGTTTAGCATTGCCTACCATATTAGGCTGTCTCCGAACAGTTGTTCAGAAGATACCAATATGTCTTTAAGAAGGTTGCTTTGTTCTCCCTACAAAGATGTCCAGGTTAGCAAACCGAAAGACCTTTAAAACGGTTCCTCAGTGTCCCACAGCGGCTCACTCCTGTGTGTGCTTTTGCACTGCTGCACAGTCCATGCGTGACTGGCCATCTAAATGGTTAAAACAGCACTTAAACCAACCTTTTAAAGTTTGTTTTTAATTGTTACAAAAGTGAATGTGCAGCATTGATATTTAATGACTTGGGAGATGAATTACTATTTAGACATTTACATTTTTTTTTTCACCAAATATTAAAAGGATCATCAGTGATCCAAACAAAAACATTTTTTTTGTTTTGCAGATCTTAATATTTCCGCTTTCCAACACAAAATATTTTACCACTGTGCAATGTTGGGGAAAAAAATGAAGCAATTTGGGAAAAGAACAGAAAAGAAAGGAAAAGAAAAAAATAACTTTTGTGTTACATTTGGACTAAGAAACATTTACTTTTTTTCAGTATGTTCCTGATGGGAATGCAAACAAAATGTCATTAAAGAAAAATACTATTAAAATGGAAAAATACAAATTCAGAAAAAAATATATAAAAGAAAGACATGTTGTATATGTTTTGTTTGTCTGTTTGTTTGTTATTAAAAAATAATTGACACTGAAATAAGTGGACTAAGAATAAAAAATATATTTTTTATTCTGTATATATGGAAATCAAGATACCAATATGTTGCATTGCTTTGTTGTACAAATCAAAAATGTGCTTGTGGCTATTTTTTTTAACCTAATTTATTCTACAGTATTTTGTCCTTTGCTTCACCATTAAAGTTAAAAGGTTGTACACTAAAACAGATGAGAAAAGTGTTGGTTGTGATTTCTTGCACAAACACACACACACACTCACACACATACACACACACACACGTTGTGTTTTCATGTTTTATGGGGACTTTCCATAGACATAATGATTTTTATACTGAACAAACTGTATATCTCTCAACCCTAACCCTACCCATCACAGAAAAACTTTCAAATTTTCAAAAACATCACTTAATATGATTTATAAGCTGTTTTCCTTGTTATCCCTTGTCCTCACAAGGATAAGGATTTCAGATATTGCCATCTTTATGGGGACATTTTGTCCCCATATAATGCAGGGTTTACCTGAACCATACACACACACACACACACACACACACACACATGTTTGTTTCACTATTAGCGAGGACATTGCATAGACTTCCATTGACTTTATATCAGTTTAATGATATTTTTCTATTGCCTAACCCAACCCTAAACCTACTCATCACAGAAACATAGGCAAAACATTAGATTTACATAAAAAACATGTTTTGGCCAATGTATAAGTCTTTATAACATATGAGGACCAGTAAAATCTCCTCATGATACTTTACTATTACTATATACAACTTACAAGAATAGTTAAACAAGTGCACATATATACCCAACACACATCTAATTTTAAGACACACGAGATACTGCAGAAATTATAAGATAAAAATGTGCTTGAAAATAAAAACATTATACTGACAAAGCACAAGCCCTACTGTATTACAGGCCTTGTCATTGAGGGAACAATTTACAAGACCATTATGTACAGAAAGGGGAAAAAAGGGGCGCATACCTTGTCCATTTCAAAAAATAATCCCAACACCCACCTTGGAAATGTCCAAAAACCACCTAAGAGAAGAAAAAAGGACGACAGTTTGCATGTTAAATTATGATTATCGGGACAGAGAACCAGATGGCGTCTATATAAAGCATGTTGCATGCAGAGGTTTCAGTTAAATCATGGTGGTTTTGGAGGAGGTGGACCAGCCATCATGAACCATTACTGGTGTATGACACATAACCACAGTGTCCCCCTAAGACGCATGCAAACACACGTGCAAGGAAACATCAACAGCCTCACAAACTTCAGACACTTGAGATGCATTTCACACACCTCCTCTCTCCTAAAATGAAAAAGGTACTAGTTTAGATTGACATAAACTAGTGTCAGAGAGTTCCTGGTTGAAACAGAGCTGTCTCTGGCTAATGACAGAGAGCAACGAACGGCTGGCAGTGATAATAATTCAGTAGCAAGTGATCAAAGAGCGGCAGCGACCGCATGCAGGAGCTCCTTCTGAAGAGCCCGAGTCTGCGGCCAGAAGACCAGAGGATGGTCATTCATTTGAAAGGCACATTTTTTTAAAATAGTAGTGCTTGCTAAGGTAAGCATTGGGGCATCGTGCACCGTTTTTGAGGGGGCACCAGTCCTGGTTTCTCAAGCAAGACATGACCAAAGAAAAAAAAGAGTTAAATGTATTTTTTTACTTTTCAAGTTAGAGGTACAGCTTCTGATTAGCATGAAAGGAAAGCTGGGTTTAATCCTAAATCGCTATAGATTTAAGTGACATGAATGTATGAAGATGATGACAGAATTTCAAGTTTAAAGCAAATGATTTATGGAACATGCAACATGATTCGGTTGAACGGATTTAGATGTGAATGTAATAATGTTTTTTTTTTTTTATAAAGTAAAAACTTAAAAGGTATACGAATATTTTAGTTTTGATTTCATTTTTTGATGTTGCATTTAATTCCACATTGCTCAAAAACACAAGACACTTAGTTAAGATGCATAATTAAATGTTTTAATTGGCTACAAACAAAAGTAAACAACCTCGGAGTGTTCATTAACAGTATATTGCTGCAAAGACAAAGGTATTTCCAACTTGTTTTTACTTCTAAGCTAAGAACGAAAAAGAGCTTCGCTGTGAGTATATCAGGCAACACAGGCTCATTGGAAAAACGGACCTGTGGCAACATTTCTGCAAAACGCAAAATATGTACCAATACATATCACTGCAGTTTCCAAAAGAAATATATGGAAGCTTGTTTTCACCACAGAATAAAAAAATAAAAAAAGGTAACTGCAACTTTTTATTTCACAATTCTGACTTTTTTTCTTGCAATTGCGAGTTTATATCTCGCAATTCTTACTTTTTTTCCCTCAGAATTGCGTGATATAAAGTCAGAATTGAGATATAGTCAGAATTGCGAGTTATAAAGTCAGAATTGCGTGATATAAAGTCAGAATTGAGATATAGTCAGAATTGAGAGTTATAAAGTCAGAATTGCGTGATATAAAGTCAGAATTGCGTGATATAAAGTCAGAATTGAGATATAGTCAGAATTGCGAGTTATAAAGTCAGAATTGCGTGATATAAAGTCAGAATTGCGTTATAAAGTCAGAATTGAGATATAGTCAGAATTGCGAGATATAAAGTCAGAATTGAGATATAGTCAGAATTGCGAGATATAAAGTCAGAATTGAGATATAGTCAGAATTGCGAGATATAAAGTCAGAATTGAGATATAGTCAGAATTGTGAGATATAAAGTCAGAATTGAGATATAGTCAGAATTGCGTGATATAAAGTCAGAATTGAGATATAGTCAGAATTGCGAGTTATAAAGTCAGAATTGCGTGATATAAAGTCAGAATTTCGTTATAAAGTCAGAATTGAGATATAGTCAGAATTGCGAGATATAAGGTCAGAATTGAGATATAGTCAGAATTGCGAGATATAAAGTCAGAATTGAGATATAGTCAGAATTGCGAGTTATAAAGTCAGAATTGAGATATAGTCAGAATTGCGAGTTATAAAGTCAGAATTGAGATATAGTCAGAATTGCGAGATATAAAGTCAGAATTGCATGATATAAAGTCAGAATTGCGAGATATAAAGTCAGAATTGCGAGATATAAAGTCAGAATTGAGATATAGTCAGAATTGCGAGATATAAAGTCAGAATTGAGATATAGTCAGAATTGCGAGTTATAAAGTCAGAATTGCGTGATATAAAGTCAGAATTGCGTTATAAAGTCAGAATTGAGATATAGTCAGAATTGCGTGTTATAAAGTCAGAATTGAGATATAGTCAGAATTGCGTGTTATAAAGTCAGAATTGCGTGATATAAAGTCAGAATTGAGATATAGTCAGAATTGAGAGTTATAAAGTCAGAATTGCGTTATAAAGTCAGAATTGAGATATAGTCAGAATTGCGTGTTATAAAGTCAGAATTGCGTGTTATAAAGTCAGAATTGAGAGATATAAAGTCAGAATTGAGATATAGTCAGAATTGCGAGATATAAAGTCAGAATTACGAGATATAAAGTCAGAATTGCGAAATAAAAAGTTGCAATTATCTTTTAAATAGTTTTATTCCATGGTGGCAATAAGCTTCCATAGAAATGAACACTAGAGGCAGTAAAACAGCAAGCACTTTTAATCCTTTTCATACAAAATTACAGGGGCAGATTGATAAAGAGTTATTTTCACGCGGCTGCATGCTAAATATCGTATATGACCTCAAAACACTTTTTACCATAGTGCATGATTTGTAAGCGAATACATTTTGGAGTTTGCATCACATAACCAGCTCCATATGTTTTGCTTTTCTGACATACTAAGCCTGCTTGATCGCTCAGCTGATACAGCACTGTGATGTGAAGAGCTCGGGTACGAGTCCTGTGAAACATGAGTTACGACAAAAGAGCTCAAAGACTACAAACAAGCTAAAATGGCATGGTTGCATTTTCATATCACATTTGCTTTTGTTAACTCTATTGGGTAGGTTTAGGGTTCAGTGAAAACTGAACACGCTTTTACCGCCATTCACTGGACATTTCACTTTGAAACAGTCGAGAAACGTGCACTACGCAACGTAATATTATTTTGCAGAAATGTTGCCAAAGGTACGTTTTTCCAATGAGCCTGGGCTGATATCTTGATATCGGGGCATTGAATCACATTCAGTCTCGAGCAGTAGTTGCTGGTTGCATTTCACATAACATCCACCGGTGTCGCTAATAACAAGGGTTTCTGAATTCTACTTATGTATAGACCCTTTAGTGGTGCTATTTTATAATTGTACCAATAATTGTTCAGCTATACATTAAACTGTGTAAATGAAATTGTGGCATTTTGGGGCAATTGTCAGTGTATACGCAATTATCATTTCTAAAAAGAAAAGAAGGCATAGTTTACACAACCGTGCCTGGTGGGTTGTGCGTAAATGACTGGTCTATCTTCGATTAGCTAAAGACAAAACAAAGCATAGACCTTTCTATAAGCATGTGACTTTGTGTTGTGTCAAACAGATAAGTGTAGTGTATGCAGGGCTTGAGAGGGAGGGAGAAACTAGTTGCGCAAGGTGTCAAACCCAAGACTAGATTAGGATATCTTCTGAGCTCTGCAAACAGAAGCACTGATTCCTACACACATGGGACAATGGTGCTAATTGACTTTGATGGGAGAATTAGCCATTGACAAACATCTGCAATCATTGCCACCCTTTTAAGCACAACACACTGAAATACTCAAATGCATGCACTTAGTATGTATGTGTGAGAAAGACAGAAACGTTTTAAATTAAAAGTAAATATTAAAGTTGCATTTTAGTTTTAGTTTAAAATGTTCTAAAAAGTTATTTTTTATATTTATTCATTCCACTGGCAATTTTTTTTCCCTTTTTAATAAAAAAAAAATGTTTAACTCATCATAGCTTTATTGACCAATCACAATCAGTAGGGATGTGCCCGAAGCCAAATACTTTGTTAAATATTTTAAATCTTGTACGGTATACATGTACGGATACATGATATGTTTCTCTGTCTCTCTCTCTCTCCCGCAGCTACCAAGCATTTTGTATTCTTTATAGGGTAATTTGTCCAGATTTGCATTTACATGCACAGTAAAAGTTGTTCTAGCAATTTTCAACCACTTTCAATATTTTATGTTCTCTAATCAGCTATTTTAGAGTTCTCTTCTTTGAGGTTGTGGATGATTGTCCTGATATAACTAATAATTTCCCCTTTTATTTAGCATTTAGTATTATTGTTTTAATTAGAAGATATTTAAAGAAAATGTAAAATTAATAAAAAAATATTTAAAGGGGACCTATTATACAAAATTTACTTTTACATGGTGGGCATTTTACATCTGAACATAAATATGTGTTGGCAGTGTGTGTACACATCCACCCTATAATGGTAAAAATCCACCCACTCCTTTTTTTAATCCCCATAAAGCATAAGTAGTGTCTCAGAATAAGCCGTTTGCGGTTTCTCTGCAATGTGACATCACCTATGCTTAGGCCCCGCCCACGACTGCTGATTGACTCTGCCCTATTAGCATAGCTCCACCCCTCAGTGAGCTGTACACAGTCCACCATGTTTATTTCCTCGCCAGAGCATTTAACAGCAGCATTCAAGTAAGAAATGTATTCTTATTAAAGCTACTAAAGTTATTCAGTCAAGGGCAGTGAGTGATTTTCTGCTTTTGTTTAATACTCACGGGACGCTCCGTCTGACATCCAGCTTTCTGTGCGCGTGCTTCAGATGTGTGCGCTCAGAAAACCATGTCTCAGAAGTTTAGACTGATATGGCTTTAAAACGCATACAGATAATAAACGTTCATGATGATGAAGAACTGCAATGTCACGTGAGCGCGATAGAGATGATAATCAAAACCAAACAGATGTTTTAGTTTTGGCAGAGTATCCTAGGCACAAGCTGTACAGGCTCCGCCTTTTTCTGGAAAGGGGGCGGGGAGTAGCAGCACATTTGCATTTAAAGATACATGCACGAAAACAGCATGTTTTTCCTTCCACTCAAAAATGGGCATTTACAGCATGGTATAATAAATGATCTGTGGGGTATTTTGAGCTGAAACTTCACAGACATATTCTGGGGACACTGAGACTTATATTACATCTTGCTGTTCAAGATCTAATGACTTGCACCAGGACTGGATTCACAATAGTGTTCAGGTCAGAATCTCGCATACATTATTATGTTTAATAATAGTTTGCATGTACCAAGCATGTACAACCTATCAAATTCTCTTTTTATCTTGCTTTAGGACGAGATGATTGGACAATGGCTGAAGTTATTTATACACCACTGAGTAATATTTCTTAAGCCATCATCCTTTATACACGTAGCATCATCTTTTGTGCTCATACATATTACAAACCCGATTCCAAAAAAGTTGGGACACTGTACAAATTGTGAATAAAAACAGAATGCAATGATGTGGAAGATTCACATTTCAATATTTTATTCAGAATACAACATAGATGACATATCAAATGTTTAAACTGAGAAAATGTATCATTAAGGGAAAAATAAGTTTTTTTTCATGGCATCAACACATCTCAAAAAAGTTGGGACAAGGCCATGTTTACCACTGTGTGGCATCCCCTCTTCTTTTTATAACAGTCTGCAAACGTCTGGGGACTGAGGAGACAAGTTGCTCAAGTTTAGGAATAGGAATGTTGTCCCATTCTTGTCTAATACAGGCTTCTAGTTGCTCAACTGTCTTAGGTCTTCTTTGTCACATCTTCCTCTTTATGATGCGCCAAATGTTTTCTATGGGTGAAAGATCTGGACTGCAGGCTGGCCATTTCAGTACCTGGATCCTTCTTCTACGCAGCCATGATGTTGTAATTGATGCAGTATGTGGTCTGGCATTGTCATGTTGGAAAATGCAAGGTCTTCCCTGAAAGAGACGACGTCTGGATGGGAGCATATGTTGTTCTAGAACTTGGATATACCTTTCAGCATTGATGGTGCCTTTCCAGATGTGTAAGCTGCCCATGCCACACGCACTCATGCAACCCCATACCATCAGAGATGCAGGCTTCTGAACTGAGCGCTGATAACAACTTGGCTTGTCCTTGTCCTCTTTAGTCCGGATGACATGGCGTCCCAGTTTTCCAAAAAGAACTTCAAATTTTGATTCGTCTGACCACAGAACAGTTTTCCACTTTGCCGCAGTCCATTTTAAATGAGCCTTGGCCCAGAGAAAACGCCTGCGCTTCTGGATCATGTTTAGATATGGCTTCTTTTTTGACCTATAGAGTTTTAGCCGGCAACGGCGAATGGCACGGTGGATTGTGTTCACCGACAATGTTTTCTGGAAGTATTCCTGAGCCCATGTTGTGATTTCCATTACAGTAGCATTCCTGTATGTGATGCAGTGCCGTCTAAGGGCCCGAAGATCACGGGCATCCAGTATGGTTTTCCGGCCTTGACCCTTACGCACAGAGATTGTTCCAGATTCTCTGAATCTTTGGATGATATTATGCACTGTAGATGATTGATAACTTCAAACTCTTTGCAATTTTTCTCTGAGAAACTCCTTTCTGATATTGCTCCACTATTTTTCGCCGCAGCATTGGGGGAATTGGTGATCCTCTGCCCATCTTGACTTCTGAGAGACACTGCCACTCTGAGAGGCTCTTTTTATACCCAATCATTTGGGCCAATTGACCTAATAAGTTGCAAATTGGTCCTCCAGCTGTTCCTTATATGTACATTTAACTTTTCCGGCCTCTTATTGCTACCTGTCCCAACTTTTTTGGAATGTGTAGCTCTCATGAAATCCAAAATGAGCCAATATTTGGCATGACATTTCAAAATGTCTCACTTTCAACATTTCCTTTTTTATTCACAATTTGTACAGTGTCCCAACTTTTTTGGAATCGGGTTTGTAGATTGTTTTTGAATTTGAGTTATACAAGGCATATGTGTTCAAAATACATCAGTTTTTATTCAAACTCTGATGAAATGAGACACAATTCCGTCGTCACCATCCAGCAACCTCATGAATAAGTCAAAGGTTACAAGAAGATCTGAAGGACATTTTGATATGGAACAAAATATATGACAGCATCCAAAAGTAACCTAGGACTGACCATGACCTTGATCAAACATGACTGAGAACAGACTGTTCCTTTATTTCAGAGAGAAATACAAGCCAAGGCCAAAATTCTTAAGCATAGTTAACGTTGGCTCAAATACCAGTGTTTTTGAAAGCATATAACTACTACAAGAGCTTCTTTTTTAAACATCCTTTATGTTAATTCAAGACGACTCTTCTGCTCTCTGGAAATACAACTCATGACTTCATTTTGAAGAGTTCTTGGATGTAAATGCAGAATTTTCTCCAATTGTGCTTGACACAGGCTACAAAACTAAGCTAGATATTGATGCATAAATCTCATACACTAAAACTAACCTTTCCAGTCCACTGATTTAGTGGAAAGCATAGAAGAAAGGCATTCATTATCAAAACAATAGGATCGCTAGCAATCCCCTCACTTGACATCCAAGATGTTTTCTCAGCCAAAAAAGTAAACAGCCGACATCACATTTGTCAAAGCACTTAATACATCTTCAATCCAAAGCACCTCTGATATCAGCCTCCCCACAGTCTGCACTGGACCACAGTCAAATCCAACAGCACTGCAGAGCTTTTCATGTCTTCTTATGTTACTCCTGCAGAAGAAGAGACAGATGTGAAGAATACATTCCACTGATTCCAATTCAACACAGCCCTGACAGCATCGCTGTGATGATGCAATCTGTCTACACAGATGGACTAGGACTCAAACACAGACCGTCACAACCAATGCATATCATACTTGCCTGCTGTCCTTGTATATTGATTTTATATTGTATATTTTATACATATGTAATTTATTCCTGTGATCAAAGCTGAATTTTCAGCATCATTACTCCAGTCTTAAGTGTCACATGATCCTTCAGAAATTATTCTAATATGATGATTTGCTGCTCAAGAAACATTTCTGAATATTATCAATGTTGAAAACAGTCGTGCTGCTTCATATTTTCTTCTGAATTCTTTAAAGTGCCCCTATAATGCTATTTCAAAGGCTCCTAGTGTTGTTTTAGAGTCTCCTACAACAGGTTTACATGCATCAAAGGTCAAAAAACACTTTTATTTTCTCATAATATACATTGCACATCACCACATTTTTCAATGATTCTTAAACGATTTGTCGGATGAATCAGTCTCTCTAAATCCCTCCTTTCCACAAGCTACTCTGCTCTGATTGGCCAGATGGCCTAGTCTGTTTTGATTGGTCTATAGCATACAGCACGTGTCAGAAGTTAAACGGCCATTACCATAACTGAACTTCAGCTCTGGAGGCTTACTAAAGCTCAGCGATCGTACACACTGTAAAGACAGTAACGATGACGTCGATTTTACCATATCAATCCGAGCGTGAGTCCGATGATGAAACATTAGAAGAACTAGTTATTCAACCCGAACCTCCATCACAAGGACGACTTGAGCAGGACGTTTCTCAGTGATACGCTCAGATGTTGCAGCTGTAATTCCTCACCATCAGCATTAACAAGTGTATGTCCATCAACAAACCCATGTGTATATTTCTGATTTATTGCGGTGCACATGCGGAAACTGTATCAATAACAGCACATACGTTAGCCAAGCACTAACGTGAATGACTGATGTAACATTAAAGTTTGTATAACAAATCTTGCACCATCATTTATCATTACTCAAAGTAGTAAGAACGACAGACAATCTGCATTAATAGACTCAGTTTAAGGTAATAGTGGCCCACAGCTGATCAGCAGAAGTATTTCAGTAAGACAGTAATAACGTGAGTTAGCCGGAAACTTACACAAAACTATGTATTTTAAACACCCGGTAGAAAATATATACATCAATAATTATTCATACTTACAGGTTGTGATTCTGAGGAGCAAGCGGGTCCAAATAAACTGGTACTGACCCATCTTTCCAGAGCAAACGTTTTGCGAATCCCACGTTGAACTCCGAGATTTGAGAAGCAGTCGTCAGTAAAATGACGTGTTTGTGGGCGGGTCAAGTTGTTCGCGGAGGGACAACGTACAACATAGGCTGACATTATGCAAATGTCTTTTCTAGTGACTTTTCTTTTCCAGTTGGATTCGAAATACAAACGACTCATTTAGGCGGTTCAGAGTGATTCTTTCTTTTGGGAGACAATAACTTTAAGGAATAGAAAGTTTAAAAGAACAGCGTGTTGATAAATTTAATAATAATCCTTGCTGAAAAAAGTAGTAATTTCTTTAAAAAAACTTTACTGACTGCAAACTTTGAAGGGTAGTGTATAGATAGATAGATAGATCAAATAAATAAGTCATTGATAATATAAATTGATCAGTTGGTCAAGAAAGTTGGAAACATAAAACACATGCAGCTTCACCAGCTCTCGGTCCATGTCATCTGAGATTAAGACTAACTAGTACCAAGACCAGCACATAAACCAGCCTAGACCAACAATGAAATACATACTGGTCTTGTCAGCAGGGAAGCACTGGCCAGATTTACTGTAACTTTTCACACAGATAATGCTAATAATCTTTTGATATTAGCACAGTAACATCTCCTTTTCCTTGAATAACTGACGTATTTTGTTCAATGAAAAACACGAGACAGGCATCACTTCGTTTGACATCATTATCAAAGTATCGGCCTGTGTTCAGCTCTGTCTGGAGACAATACGCACTTATCAGTTTGGAAACCAGCCTCAGCCTTCAGAGAAAGAACACTTTTTATTAGTTGAACACTTTTTAAGTGATGCTTTCACTGGAAATATTGAATTGGCGTGATGCAGCCTGGAATTTTATGCATCCATAGGTATGCTGGTTAATTTTATCTCAGGATTTTTCTTAGAAAGACTAAAATATCAGACCTTGACCTTTTCTTAGCATTTCAGCACAATGCGGTGACAAGGGGAACCAAAGAATGAGGTCTAATCTGCTTCCACTCCGCATACGCTGCTCTGAAATACAGTGTGATAAAACAATGATGCACCCCAGTGCTATTATATTAAATATGATGATTTGAGACAACATGCAACAGTCGCAGAGAGTTCAACTATGCAAATAAGCAGCAAACAGTATACAGCGACTTTGCGACTTTCTACGGCTATAAAAGGATAAAAATAAACATTTTAATCAAATTAATTACATAATATGATAATATGATAACCATATTAATTTTTATTACATAAATCAGTTAATCACATTCATCAGTATTTGCTGGAAAAGTGTCCAAATGAAGATCATTCAAAGATTGCATTATTGTGGCAGATTATTAAAGCTGCAGTCTGTAAGTTTTACCTCTCTGTCGCCATCTCTGTTTGAACCCAGAAATTGCAGTTATTTGCGGCGTTATCTTCTTTACGTGGGTTGTGATTCGGTATGGTTCCTCAGGGCGGAAGAATCTAATGTTTTGAGGTGTATGTGTGGGTTGTCTATCAACACACCAGTTGTCAACAATGATTGTTGTTTTGAACTTTCTAGATTACAAGCCGCCATCAAAATGACAAGTTTAATTACATTCCAGCTGCTGTAAGAAGAGGCCACAAACGATCCGCCACCTGCAGCATCCACACACGTGATATACTAGCCCGGACTCCTTTAGACGTGACATAATGCTGCAAAGACTAACGGCGGAAGCTCGTATTTACAGCGGAAAGCTACCAGTACCACTCAAATTATAACACATTATTACAAGTTTACCGTTGTAAATCTGGCTATGGTAAGGAGATCGTTTTGAACACTGGCTGGTTGTGTACTTGCTCAAAAATTGATTTTGGATAATTTTTAACCAAAAAAAGTTACGAACTGCAGCTTTAAATAATTCAATTGACTTTACAGTCCCTTATTATGTAAATCACATATGGGTCAAGGGTTATATATATCTATATATATATATATATATATATATTTTTTTTTTTATATTATTTATAATTTAAAAAAATATTTATGTAAAAATATTTGCATTCATTCATTCAACTAATCATATTAAATTAACAAGTTAAATTTGCAGGTCTGTCTGAATACTCGATTCTTATTGGCTGGATGGTGTGCATTAAAACTAATGCACAGATAGTTCCAAGTCAGTTTAATCACAGTTCTGTATCAATGCGCTACTATGTTCATTATTTGAAGCACACAGAGATCGCAATCGGAGATCGCGCACGCACAGTAACAGAGGTACAGATTGAAATTTATTTTAAACGCTGCCCCTCGACTTTTATTAATAAATTATTATTAATAACTTAGTTACTGAATCGATACATGATTATATTACTCAGCAAGGAGGTGGTAACGTCTCTTTTTTGAAGTAACGTTAACGTTTTCAACTCTTAGCTTCGTTGAAGGTGAACAAACGCAGGTAATTCATATGCACATCTCTCTCTCTCTCTCTCTCTCTCTCTCTCTCTCTCTCTCTCTCTCTCTCTCTCTCGATAGGCTAATTCATTAAAAATGTTAATTCAATAAAATAAATGTAACCTTAACGCACTACTTTATCTCTGTCTGATTTAAAGCGGACAGAATCTAGATCTAATGAATGAATGGTAGCTGACGAAAATAACCGCCATTTTAACCCTTCCAGTCAAATTTAGCGCTGAAAACATTAATCACAGCTATAACTTGTCAATGTTGGCAAATGACCATGGTATAAGCGGGATAATCCATATAACTTGGTGTTAAAGCCCATCAAACAGTCTTCCATCATAGTTCTCCCCAATGTACCCCACATCTAGGGGAAATTATGATGGAAAACCGTGTTTTTTGTCTCTGTCTTTCTTTTCTAAATATTGGAAAGAGTGTCTGCTAAGAAGAAATGTCACATCATGGACAACATTGATATAGCATCATGGATCCTTTTCACATTTCCAGCGTTCTCAGAAGTCATTATAGATTAGTAAACTTTTGTAGTGGTGAATGGGAAACCATAGCAAATATAATTTTTGGATTCCCATTTTTTTTTTGCAAAAGATAAAAACACATTATTACATTTCCATGAATTTCCAAATGAGGAAAAAAAAATATAGAGATTGATTACAGCGGTCAGATGAGAGAAAGATCTCAAATGTACAGCAGGTGCATTAATAACTCCATCACAGCAGTGTTAACTTTTTTGTAATTTAATGCCATTGTAACACAAAAGGATAATGTTACAAATGTGAATTACATAAAAAAATAGAAATATAAAACAACCTTGCAAGATTTACAATGTTAATTTTATTGCAGAAATGCGTCATCACAGCTGTGAAAAGTGCCTATTATAAAAGTTGAGCCTGTGCTCACAATATGACCTTCTATTAGCACACTTTTCCTTCTTTTCGAGAGCAATGACTCAATCTCAAGAGATACAGAACCAAACATCAAATTAACTAAAATGTCACTACGTATTTTTAGAGTGAATCTGCTAAGAGCACAGACCTTTTCCTTAGCTCCACTGTAGATATAATGAGGCACGGTCGCTTTGCATATATAAAGTCAGTTGAGCCAGAACACGTGGCTACACAACTGCAGACTGTTTCTTATCTCGTATCCCATCTTTTATTAATCTGGAAAATGATCCTCGACATGTGCAATGCAGCAAAATGTCACATGCTATGGGCCTAGCTTAAAAGATTCTCTACTGGACAGAGACAAATCATTATATTGGCAGACCTTATTAAGTATTACTACCACATAAATGTTAGTGAGGCCCTTAACCTTCAGAACCTCTGGCTACTGCTAATATGAACTTGTTAGCCATGTTTGCTCATACCAGTGTTGTTTTAGTTAAAGGTACACTATGTAACTTTTTTTTCAATAAAAAGTCAATACATCATCAAATCTTCTTCCACAACATGTTTTTGTCTACCCTGATTTATTATGGTAAGCCTATTATAAATGTTTATACTTTAGACCTGACGGCATTGTTTTCATGGGAAATCACGTACATGCGCCACTCGCCTGTGCGTGTCTCGTCATATCCGTAAATAGAGAGAGGTTGCTCTGGCAACTTCGACACGTGTCTGGTGTGGGAGTGGCAGAGGTTAGTTGTCATAAAGTTGCATGTGCATCTTGACACAAAACAATAGCACTGACATATTTTAAGATAAGTCAGTGTAAGTTGCTTTCAGTTAAAGCAGCTCAAACATGCATTTTAGTCTGTGAAACCGGAGGATAAAATAACTAAACTAAAACTTAATGTGACTTTAATCAGCTCATAATAAAATAGTTGAATCCTAAAAGCTGTGTTCCATAAAAAGCTAATAATTTACAGTATAATAATAAATCTGTTTTAAGCACTCTCTGTAATACATTATGCTCTTTAATTCTTCTTTCCATCCATTTCTGTCTTCTACAAAATACAGGACTGCTGGGTCATTTTTCACAGGCACGCACACATACCCGGCCACACACCCTCGGCACATTGCTATCAGGTAGTTGGCAATGGCCCCGGTTTGAGAAAAAGACTCAACAACAGAGGCACGTCAGCTCCTGACCCTGGCCCAGTATTGCTTCTCTACAGACAAGCATCATGGGAAATTAGAGAGAGGTCAGTATAGCTGTTCAACTCTTGCCAAACCACTGGGAAAAGATCTGCTAATCCATGTCTCATATGAGAATGTCTAAAAGTTTTTCCTAAGCATCGCTGAGAATGAGGATAGTTTTTAGTGGCACAAAGCACTGGATTCCTCCCCTAACACGATGTGTCTCTTTCAAGGCTGAGAAAGGCATTTATACATCAGGCACATATTTATGTATGCATCTGTTTATTAATTAATTCATAATTCATTCTGAACAGTTAGGAAGTTATAGAAATCCCAGTTATGTAATACAGATATCTGGACTACAACCTCTCCAACACAAACCAAATAGGCTACATTTTATCCCTGAGAAAGTGTCTGATTAAAATCTTTGTGTCTGATGAAAAATTTCTGCATTTTTTTGCATGCAACTCTGGTATTGCAATCCAAGGACAAGTAAATAGAACCATTTATAAATAAGCAGGATATATGAACAGACAGAAGGCACAAGAGCATGACATAACTCTCATGAAAAAGAAGTACACTTTAGCTTGCTTTTTTTAAAAGAGTACTTTGGAGTGTTTTTGTCTATATAGATTTTCGTGACTACTTGTACTTATATTTGTAATGATAAAATTGCAATTTAGTACATTTAAAATATATTAGCTTTAATGTTAGTTAACACATCAAAATAATTGTACTTTAAAGCACAACAAATATTATGATTTAAAATGTACTACATTTTAAATGTAAAATGACATTATTTCAAAGTGAACTTTAAAAAAAAAAAGTCATGAAAGTGTACTCTAAGTACACGTAAGTGGCCTTTTTATTAATATTATATTATCTGCAATGACAGTTTTTGTTTAAAATATACTTTTAATATTTGAAATACACTACCAGTAGACATTCAATACAATTAAACACACGCCTTTCTAACAAGGGAACACTTGGCACATTGTTTCAGTGTGGAGAGTTGAATGGAAACAACTCTGCATGTGCAAAGTGGAGAAAAAATTTAAGTTCCTTCCATATTACACCTCATATGCACTGTAAGAATCTGAACTAACCTTATACAAAATTAACAACCTTAAACCATTTAAAAAAATCAACAAATCATTCAAATATTTTCCTTCCATGACTAATGTCTGATATTTGACCTCACTGTGGTTGATATTTATTGTGGAGAATTTGTTTTTCATTTCAGTGAAAAGGCATTTGGTCTGGGATAATTTTTTATCTTTTATAATAGATAATTTAATCTTTTTCAAATGTGAAAAATTTGATGTTATTACTAAGGCCCAATCCCATTTCTACCCCTTAGCCCTTCACTTTCCCCTACCCCTTCGTTTTGCGCGTTCACGTGAAGGGGTAGGGGTGTCTCGATTCTCTTTTGACTTAGAGTGGTAGGGGTAAGGGGAAGGGCCAGATAGCCCTTTTCAGGACCACACTTCGAACGAAGGGGTATGAGGAATTTCACTGCATACATAGACTACCGTGCTGCTAGAATGCGTGTTGTGATGTTGCCACTCGGGATCGATCACTTAAGCCGGCTACACACTGGCTGCGTGGCGTGAGCGTGTCAGCTGCGTGGCGTGTCCGTTTTTATTTCGGCTCCCGTGTTAACAGGTTAGAGCTTGCACACTGCCTGCGTGACACGCGTGCATGCTAGAAATAGAACCGACGCCTATTTTTCACGCGACACGCAAGCGTGTTGGAAGCATTTCCAGGCAAAATAGAATAGGAAAAGATGTTTATATGTCATTTTGACACGAATACATATTAATAAATTACATTTTGATGTTTGAAAGTCTCTAGGTTTTGACATAAATGCAGATATACTAATTGTAATTTAAAAAAATTACAATAACCTGTCAATACAGAACGAAATATTTGTTGTTGTAAAGGCGAGAGCAACACACCGCAAATCCTAATGTAGACTGGTCTGTCAGCGCCTATGTCCCGAGATAGCCCTCCCTGTACGTCACCTAGCAGCAGCAGCGTTGCGTCAGACACGTTTCTGGTGTGCAAAGACATAGAAAACGACACGCAGCTGACATGCAACAGAAACGCCATGCTCACGCCACGCAGCCAGTGTGTAGCCGGCCTTATGTGTTGCCTGGCTGCCACTTTCTCCGTAGCTTGCTAAACGCTCTATTTGAGTGATGTGAACACAAATTAATAATACAGTTCAAAGAAATATCTGGTCATCCTTCATAACGCAGTCGATATTTACATCACGTATCGTCTGTAAACTGTAAACTCTTGCGTTACCAAGGCAACAACTGACTTGTTTGTATTACATTGCAAAGAGCTTCGTTATCGCAGAACCACAGTAGAAAACGAAAGCATATCCGTACCGTACCGGCCGGCTCGGTTCGGCAAGGAATGGAACGGTTAACAAACAAAGAGAACAGTTTGGCCCGATGGAAAAGCGGCTTCATCAGTCTTGTATGTTCTGTATCATTCTGTATCGTCTTAGGAAACTCGAAGGCTCATACGTTTTTGAACTGAAAACGAGCGCCGTTTTATTAAGTCCAAATACAGCGCAAAACAACGTTGGGAGTGAGTAGCCTAATTTGTTAAATGTGCTCGCTCCTGATTTCTGTTAGATAGCTTACGCACTTCACTGCTGTTGAAACGGGGTATGATGACGTGTAATGGTGTAGTAGTGGTGTCCCATTTCTTAGGGGAATATTTTCACCCCTACGCCTTGCCACTCTGTTTTAAAGGGCAAGGGGAAGGGGTAGGCATAGGGGTAGGGGTAGGCGAAGGGGTATAAAATAGAATTGGGATTGGGCCTTAATGTGCCTTGGAAAAATACATCTTGCTTTTACAGATTTGTGATGAGTTGTCCAGCATGTTTGCATTAAACCTGCAGGTGTTTCAAGTGTCATTCCGCAAGCCAAAACCTGTCAACAGATTTCACATTTTCCTTTACAGTGATAAACCAGTAAAAATAAGACTAAGATTCTAATAAGTTACAAATTTCAAAGTCAAGCCATTCATTACCCAAAAGGATTTGGTTAGCGCACCACTTCAGTGTCTGGGGTGCATATCATAATCCCTGCCACAGATGATGTGAACTGTAGGGACGCCTGAAGCCAACAGAAAATAAATGAATGTCTGGGAGAACAATTCTCATCATTTATTTGGCTGCAAAGTGTCTTATAAAGTATATTTTTCATCTTGATTTATAGTTCGGTGTAACACATAGGGATTCATTTTTCTGAAACCAAGTTGAGTTGTGATGTCAACACCCTCCAGTTGAAGCCAAACTCCAGATTATTTAGATTTGTGCATCATCTAGACCTGCACCAAACCAGCATAAACCAGCCTGGACCATGATGGAAATTTGTGCTGGTCTTAAATGGTCTTTACAACAGGGTAGCAATATAGTGCTTTTTTCCATAATAGACTTTTTGGTTATGGAAGCCTGTTTTTACCTCTAAAAGATAACTGTGACTTTATATGTATTAATTTCAACTTTATTTAAACTTATATCCTACAAATCACCTCAGGCTACGACTGTAACCCTGGTTCCCTGAAAAGGAGAACAAGATGCTGTCAGTGCATGTCACACGGGGAGGGCGCCTATAAAAGGGCACCTGAGTTACATGTCATCAACTCTTTTGTCTGAAGGATATGCGCAGGCAGGCCCAAGGTATGGTAATGAGACGCAACGTCTTGTTCCCCTTCTCAGGTAACCAGGGTAACAGTTGTAACCTGAGACGTTCCTTTTCAAAGTGGAACTTTAACACTGCGTCTTGGTATTGACACTATGGGGAACTAATACCCACTAGGCCATGCTGAGGGAACGTCTGCCTCACTAGGCTGTGAATATGCACAAACATAGTGGGCATATCTTAAATTGACTCTACGGATTACCCAGCCAGAGTCAGAAGCATGTTAATCCTATGGGCGCATCCCATGTGACTCATATATTGGTGCTACTCCCTAAGCCAATACTCCCTGATACTAGGAAAGATCCCCAAGCTTCTATGCTCTACAGTAAGGGAAGTCCCACCTTCCTCCCTCCTTGGCGGAACAGTTCTCAGCTCTATATGGCCCCAAGAGCAGAGCTCTAAAGGGAAAATACCCAACATAGCCTCAGCTATATCAGGCATATATCACCAGTATTTGACAAGGCTCTTAGGGAGCAGCCTACCACATGGGAGCTTCTACTCCATTTGAACAACCCTATAGTGATTAGGGAAGAATAGCTCATACCCTGACCTGAGAAAAGGCATTAATCCAGGACTCATAGTTAATGGCTAAACTATAAAACTTTACAATGAAAAGGAGGGACGCCACAGGTGATCCACCTCTACTTATCAGTTTGTAACTCAGATCATCCCTATAGAAGCACCCCACCAAAGGGGAGCATATATCCCTTCTTCAAGGCCCAACAACAGTTGGGGAAGGAGGTAAACGAAACAGAGGGACTAATTGCCCATTGTAGTTCTGTTCACCCTGCTCTACCCTAAGGAGTACTTGAACAGTCTAGACCATAGTAATTGACAGATAACAAGGAGGGACGAGAGTGTGAGATCAAAGCATCGAGAATAAATATTTCCCCTTTCTGTTTATCAAAGATGCCCCTCCATGGCAACTACAGCAACCACACCACCCTCCTTGTCTCCGCATATGCCTTGCCATGAGCTGCAAGGTGGTAAGCTCTTCAACTGGGGCATCCTCACATAATAGCCACTTTTCCACCGCCGGGCCGAACGGTTCTTTCACCGTGTCTTCATCGGTGAGACAAAAGACAATATAACCCACTTTAATCAGTGATGTTGTCTACACTGGATGCGGTGCGGTGTGACGTGACAGTAAATCGACAGTAAACTGATGCCTTGTTCCATTTATGACGTACTGACATGAAGGACAAATGCTTTGCAATGGTCGCTTTGTCGCAGTTTAGACAGCTTCTAGCTGTTGTGCCGAGGCGCGACGTGTCAACGGTTGCGTCCGGTGTAGAAACGGTGTTAGAATGGTAAGGAATAGCTCCAGTTGTGTTTCCACTTGAGCCTGGTTTGGCAAGGCATGATTACAAACCGTTCTCGGCCTGCAATTATGTGTATGGTGGGCTAACTGTGCTGGTAGAATCCATGAAGTGACGTCGCAACTCCGAATTGGTCACCGAATTGGTCTGTTGCCTGGCTACTGGTTTCTCTATAGCTGGCTAAGCGCTCTATTTGAGCAACGTAAACACAAATTAATAATAAAATTAAAATAAATCTGATCATCCTCCATAACGTGGTCGCTATTTACATCTCATATCGTCTGTAAACTCTTACGTTACCAAGGCAACGACTGACGCTTTTGTATGACATTGCATTATCAGCCCCACAGTGGAAAATGAAACCGTAACCGTACCAGCTGGCCCGGAGTGGCACGGAATGGAACGGTTACGCAATGAGAACCGCTCGGCCCGTGGAAAAGTGGCTAATGTTGCCTACCTAGTCTCTCCATATGCAAATAATTTGACTGCATGAGAGAGACTATATGAGCAGAATATAAATTTCTCCATTATCTTGACACAATGTGGAGATATAGAAGTAATAAAAGGCTCGCAAACTTATATGCGGGACAACATAGGAGGTGGGTTATTAATAACACCTGCCTCAACTCTCTCTGCATCTTAATTCCTCAGAATAAGACATGTTAAATTAATCAGTGAGTGGCCACAGAGCGGCTTCCTGAACTGACATGAAAGCAACATAGCAGGAGAAGCCTCCCATCAGGCTCCTCCCTATTCTCCGCCTACAGTCCTCACCATCGACCCTGTCCTGCCGCCTTGGCGGCCGCAGGACCTGAGCCGCGAGGTGCAGACCCTTGACTCTCATCTCTCAAGAGAGAATCAAGCATGTGTGGAGCTTTACGCAGCAAATACATCACAATGAATTGAGCTCCCTCGGGAGCCAAACGTGCTGTGTGAAAACGCTAGATTCTTATCTCTAGAGAAAATCAAGCAATAACAGATCCTCTTACTCAAATGCATCACCATGAGCGCCTCCAACTCCCTTGACAGCACTTGAGGGTTGAACCTGCTCCAACAGACTCTTATCTTACACTGTGTCTACATCAGATGTGACTGTTGTCGCATCGCTCCGCAACAGCTAGAAGCTGTCCACACCGGATGTGACAAAGTGACCGTTGCAAATCCATTTGTCCTTTGTATCAGAAGTAGCGTGAGCGCTTGAAGTATGTCAGAAATAGAATGCAGCATCAGTTTACCATCGGGAATTTGTTGTGCCGTGTCGCGCCGAATCCAGTGTAGACAGCATCCATATTATAATGGGTTCTATTTGCTTTCGTCACGTCATATCACGCCGTTCACGCTTGGTGTAGACAAGCTCCTGAAGGCAAAAAAACTGATGATGTGTAACTCAGGTGCCCTTATATACTCACAGGTGGCCCACGTGTGGCGTAATGGAATGCCGTCTGCCAATGTTTATTGGCTTTTGTTTACAGTCACCGGTCACGCTGATGCCGTTCCCCATAGCGTCAATACGAAGACGTTCCACTTTGAAAGGGAAACAACTTTATTTCTTATAATTGTGACTTTATAACTTAATTTCTCAAAATTGTGACTATAAATCATAGTTGTGACTTTATATTTATTTCTTTCAACTTTTTCACCTCTATAGCTCACAAATACAACTTTCTCATAATTGTGACTTTATATCTTCATTTCTCAAAATTGTGACTAAATCACAGTTGTGACTCTGTATCTCACAAATACAACTTTATTTCTCATAATTTGATTATAAATCACAATTGCAACTTTATATCTTACATCCTACATCTGGTAACTGTGACTTTATTTCTCTTAATTTTGACATATCACTCAATTACAAATGTTTGTATCTCACAAATACAACTTTATTACTCATAATTGAGACTTTGTATCTTAATTTCTCATAATTGTAAATATATGTAAGTTACGACTTTATATCTCACAATTGTGACTAGCTACATCTTGTACTTGTGGCTTTATTTCTCAAAAATTGACAAATCTTACTATTGTGACTCAAATTGACTTTATATCTCACAGTTGTGATTTTGTATCTCAGAATTTTGACTTTATATTTCACAATTGTAACAGATTTTTTTCAGAATTGTGACTTTATATCTTTATTTCTCACAACTGCAACTATTTTGACTGCATTTTTCAATACTGTGAATTTATTTATCAGACTTTTAACTTTATATCTCACTACTGTGACTTTCTCACAATTTAGCTTTATTTCTTCTTTTAAAGCTCTCAATATTATTTTGAAGGCCAGAAATGGCCTTCCATAAGATTACTACATAAAATACATGTTAAGGGGCATTAAGTAAAAACAAATCACAGTAAGTACTACACATTGTCATGTACGAAAGAAATTTTGAAAGGAATTTACAATGCACCAATGTCAATTGCAGAGAGAACAGGCAGTGTGACAAGTGAGAAAAATGAGGAAAGGAAATTAAGGTAGTTGGAGCAGAGATAAACCTTGAAGAGTAATAGCTCAAGTGCCAGAGTCTGATTAGAGCATGTTAAACGGCCATCTGATGGTATGTTTGGAATACTCCTTCGACTATTAGCAAAACATAACCCTTACCCTCTGTTCTTTCATCAGGGCGCACATGAAGGACAGTGACAGAATGCACATTCTAAAGATTAAATCTAAGAACGTGCTGATTGTTTTGCAACCCCACCACAAATAGTTCTCTTCGAACAACTAAAACAATGGCAGTGCCAATTTCAGACTTAGAATTAGCATGTGGTGTGTTCTTGCCGTGCTCAACTGACATGTAAACGATCCAGTGTCGCTTATTGCATAATGCAAGCCTGAGACGCATTCGTGGGATATGATAAACATAACCCTGAGTGGCAATGCCAAGCTTTGTTTGGGTTTGACTGAGCTGAATTCAAAACACAAAGCTGGGGAAAATAGATGAACTTCTGTGTGAAAAGACTGATAACCAGACCATGAACCTCCAAGATATCAGTGCAAAAGGAATGATGGACTGTTTTAGAGCCTTGTTTTCTTGATGACATGTTTGTTGGTCTTCGAGGAAATCAGAAGACATGTGGGACTGATTTAAATCCGAACAGCATCTCCTCGTCGTCTCCTAGTGGATGCACGTGTTGTTGAGGAGGTGATGTGGATGGGTTAGGGTGGCCTCTGCCTCACATGAACTTGACCACAGAGTCTCTGGGTTACTGTTTAAACAGAGATGTCAAGTCCAGGCAGATTTATAGTGCTAGGGAAACCTTTATGGATTGGGAAAGATTGAGGGCCTGACACTGCCCATCGGAGAGTGGGAGCTGGAACATCTGTCTAAGAAACAGGACAGCTCAAGCGTTCACAGACGCTAACAGACAAACGAGACGAGAGGAGATGAGAGAGCAAAGTAAGGAAAAAAACACTTGAGCATGTGTGGACGATAGCAGGTTGCCAGACAAACCATGATAAGTACATTGTAAAAAGAAAGTCTGTAGAGAAACGGAAAATGTCCAAGCCGATAATTACCTGTACCTTTTTCGTTAAGTTTACAAAATCTCCTTCAATCCTAAAACACAATACAATGCCATGCAAAATTCAACATGCAGGTAAACCACCTGTGAAAAGCCAGTTCTAATTTTTTGTTTTCTTGGTTATGGATAATTCCATTATATCATTCTGCAAAAATGATGGGAACGTTACTTTTAAATGTTCACTCGTTCTGAAACAAGTAATAACATTTAAAAATGTTAGACAAGCTAAAACGTTTCAGAGAAAAAATTTTTCCATGCACATGTATAAATTACATTTTTGTGCTAATGTTTTGATAACGTTATTAAAGACCAGATACCTCTGAATGAATGTTCTATTATGTACTATTATCTAAATGATCAAACATGGACTTACATTTTTTACATCAAATTTCAACAGCAACGAACATTCCTTTATTGAGTCCTTCTCAACCTCCTGCCTCCACTTTACTTGTGCATGCACATTTTAGCACAGCACTTTAATCATACTGCTGGGTTCGTGTGAGGATCGCTTTGAACGTGAATCCTACAAAACTCACAAGTAAGCCTGTATAGTTCACCATGTTTTTCCCTTCTACAGAGATGCGTTTTGTAGCTTCAGTTACCAGGTCATCACAAAGTGTTTAACTCTCTGTAACTCCAAATAGGAAATCGGTCTGTTTTCAATTGATGCGCGAAACAAAACTTCACTAAACATTATTTGTAGCGCCTGACAGACAATAATCACAATAAGCTTTGTGCTTTGCTACTTTTACAGTACAAATTACTCATGTAGGCTTATCGCTCAAGCGGTGTTTCAGACGCAGGAAAACGTCAATAAAACAGCTGGTAAACAATGTTAACGTTACATTTACATCAGGAAAGCTATTCAATGACCACAACTCGTTACTTAACTAGAAAACAACTCTAGAGAGGAGCATTTAAATAAATATATGCATGAGATTACGTATTCATTATTTTTACTCAACCTGTTCATTATATTTTTATTTAATGTAACGATTTCTTTATTATTTAATGTAGGCAATGTTTAAATAGGCCCAAATCTGTCATGAAAATAAGTTAGGCTATAACTGCCGTCATTTAAATGTTTATAGTTCACCAACAAATTGTAGAAACATAAGTTTATACAACTCTGTATAGTTTGAGTGTTATTAAATACATTTGATGAATTAATTGATTATTAAATTAACTTTATTTTCATTTTTGGTTTCGGTTTTCGGCCCGTGTGCATCCTGAATTTTCATTTCGGTGCATCACTTGTATAAATGTATTTACACAGGAATTACAATTGCAGGAACATTACTATTTTTTACAGTTCATTCCTAAACAAAGTGGTTTATGTGCAAGAACATCTAAATTAACTGGTTTCTGGTTAAACAGTTAAGTCAAAAATGTAATTTAATTTGCATAACCTGACAAATTACTTCAAAGAAATTAAAGAAGTATAGCTTAATTTAAAGAAATAATTTTTGTGGGTCAGATAAAGAAGAAATATATTGAAATTAATGCAGGTTACCACTTTTTCCCGTATATGTTTTAGTGTGCCACCCTGGGATTTTTACTTTCACCCTGAAGTTGAGACTAAAACTAATATATCAGGGTTTCTGCGGGTCTTAATTCGCTATTACACAAATTAAGGCCATAAAAAGGTCTTAAATCAGAGTAGAAAGTGTGAAATTCATAAAGTTATAGCGTTAAATGTTGCATGCATTGCAAAAAATGTATATCTAAACATCTTTGATGCATTGTACTTGAGATGCAAATATAAAATGAGGTCTTAAAATGAAATTGAACACAATTTTGAATTACTTTTCAATCACTTCCCTATGAATTAAGCTGATTTTTCTTGGCAGATATTTGTTCTTGTTTTGATCATAAACTTTCATGTTTCATGTTTTCATTTCATGTTGTATCTTCAGTAAATGCTTCTTGATTTAAGGATCTTTAGAAATTTGCACTTGAAAACAAGACAAAAATACTGAGGAAGAACATCTTTTTTTGCAGGAGATACAGTAAAAGTTATGTTCTAGTAGTATTTCATATTCTAGTTTTTGAGAGCAGAGCGATTCAAGGTAAAATTAATTAAAAAGGTAAAATCCTCTGTCCCTCTAGGGTGGTCCGAGCTTGTGTATATTTTTAGTTCAAGTTGTTAAGTTATAAAGCAATATCTCATGTAGGGTTTTTCATCTGGTGTTTTATATAATGACCACTAGGAGATGCTCTAGGCATATGTTTTCCTTGATTGGTTTTCGTTTTACCGTGAAATGAGAGTTCCGTGTCTTTATTAAAATCAACACATTAATGATTTATCTCTCATCCACCCGCAATTAATTGGAATGTTATTTTTTATTACTTGGCCCGCCTGACCCGCGAATATAACCGCGACCCGTGCATCACTGTAAAACGAGAATATACACAGGCTGGGAACCCGCAATAGAACCGTGTCGGTGGAAAAGGGGTATCTGAGCATGTGACTGCCTGTCTGAGTTTTGTCGACAGCCGGAGGCGGCACAAAATTTGACGGAGGCGGTCGCCTCTTAATTCTCTATGCAGGAAAAATCCTGTAATACTACTCATTGTTTTTCTCCCTATAGAGAACATATTGACAATGTATTTCCTTCAATATATTCCTTCAGTTTTCTTTACTTGGTCTTAAAAAGGTCTTTAAAAAGTCTTAAATTTATCTGCATATAAAATAGCTGTTTTTCTTTAACATAAGCAAGCATCAGCATCATAACGCAGTCCATTATGTTTTTGAGTCATTCGTCTACTTCTGTGACAGTCAATAATTTAGCACATGTTTGCAGAGGTCCATTATCCCAGAAAGAAACAAAGAAAATTGGAATTAAAGGGTAAAAGTGAGAGCTCTGGTGGAAATGACCCTTGGTGATGAAAAGACACAGGTCCTGTTATCGGCCCCAGCATCCAGCACATAGCTTTTGAAGCAGTAGTCACAATCTTCACTTCCGTCCTGTGGTCTCTAACACCTATTCCTGCCAGGCACTGATTGATTGGTGTAATGGGATTTCATACATGTGGAAGGGGGGTTCGGCACTTAATCATTAGCAAGTTGATGAGCAGCGTTCACTCCATTATTCACCAGTAGTGTAGAGTGAGAGCTTGAAATGAAGCTCCCCAAATGGGACCCGTCTCAAGGTGGGTGCGAGACGGAATTGGAAACGACAATGACGTCAAATGTCATAAATGAGGCCTTCTCACTGTTAGACACTTTGAAATATGTCACTTAGGGCACCTGTCATCATTAGTGCCAATGACTGTTTTAATGGAATTTTTTTAATGGAATTTCGCAGCCTTGATCTACTCCGGATGAAGCGTGACATTTAATGCCCACTGTGGCATATTTTCTCCCATACAGCTCCCGGTTCATTGTGTGCTTTCTCTAATTATTATTGAAATGTCAAGTAAAAATGATTGGAATCAAATGAACACCATTTAATAATTCCGTCTATTTGTGGGCACAACTACCGTGATCGAAATTAC
Organism: Coreius guichenoti; assembly: GCA_039654105.1. NCBI lineage: Eukaryota > Metazoa > Chordata > Actinopteri > Cypriniformes > Gobionidae > Coreius > Coreius guichenoti. The sequence continues at coordinate 4,239,173 of CM077189.1, forward strand.
TACTGCCCACCCTCTCAATGAATAGAGGCATTACTGCCAAAATGCATCATATGCTATTTCTTTCATACTGGAGTTTTGACTCTAATGATCTGAGAGGAAGCTTTGGTGGCATTTACAGTGGGGAGAACAAGTATTTGATACACTGCCGATTTTGCAGGTTTGCCCACTTACAAAGCATGTAGAAGTCTGTAATTTTTATCATAGGTACTCTTCAACTGTGAGAGACGGAATCTAAAACAAAAATCCAGAAAATCACATTGTATGATTTTTAAATAATTAATTTGCATTTTATTGCATGACATAAGTATTTGATACATCAGAAAAGCAGAACTTAATATTTGGTACAGAAACCTTTGTTTGCAATGACAGAGATCATACGTTTCCTGTAGTTCTTGACCAGGTTTGCACACACTGCAGCAGGGATTTTGGCCCACTCCTCCATACAGACCTTCTCCAGATCCTTCAGGTTTCGGGGCTGTCGCTGGGCAATACGGACTTTCAGCTCCCTCCAAAGATTTTCTATTGGGTTCAGGTCTGGAGACTGGCTAGGCCACTCCAGGACCTTGAGATGCTTCTTACGGAGCCACTCCTTAGTTGCCCTGGCTGTGTGTTTCGGGTCGTTGTCATGCTGGAAGACCCAGCCACGACCCATCTTCAATGCTCTTACTGAGGGAAGGAGGTTGTTGGCCAAGATCTCGCGATACATGGCCCCATCCATCCTCCCCTCAATACGGTGGAGTCGTCCTGTCCCCTTTGCAGAAAAGCATACCCAAAGAATGATGTTTCCACCTCCATGCTTCACGGTTGGGATGGTGTTCTTGGGGTTGTACTCATCCTTCTTCTTCCTCCAAACACGGCAAGTGGAGTTTAGACCAAAAAGCTCTATTTTTGTCTCATTAGACCACATGACCTTCTCCCATCCCTCCTCTGGATCATCCAAATGGTCATTGGCAAACTTCAGACGGGCCTGGACATGCGCTGGCTTGAGCAGGGGGACCTTGCGTGCGCTGCAGGATTTTAATCCATGACGGCGTAGTGTGTTACTAATGGTTTTCTTTGAGACTGTGGTCCCAGCTCTCTTCAGGTCAATAAGCAGGTCCTGCCGTGTAGTTCTGGGCTGATCCCTCACCTTCCTCATGATCATTGATGCCCCACGAGGTGAGATCTTGCATGGTGCCCCAGACCGAGGGAGATTGACCGTCATCTTGAACTTCTTCCATTTTCTAATAATTGCGCCAACAGCTGTTGCCTTCTCACCAAGCTGCTTGCCTATTGTCCTGTAGCCCATCCCAGCCTTGTGCAGTCTACAGTTTTATCCCTGATGCTCTCTGGTCTTGGCCATTGTGGAGAGGTTGGAGTCTGTTTGATTGAGTGTGTGGACAGGTGTCTTTTATACAGGTAACGAGTTCAAACAGGTGCAGTTAATACAGGTAATGAGTGGAGAACAGGAGGGCTTCTTAAAGAAAAACTAACAGGTCTGTGAGAGCCGGAATTCTTACTGGTTGGTAGGTGATCAAATACTTGTCATGCAATAAAATGCAAATTAATTATTTAAAAATCATACAATGTGATTTTCTGGATTTTTGTTTTAGATTCCGTCTCTCACAGTTGAAGAGTACCTATGATAAAAATTACAGACCTCTACATGCTTTGTAAGTAGGAAAACCTGCAAAATCGGCAGTGTATCAAATACTTGTTCTCCCCACTGTATGTCAAAGTAAACAGTAGGAATGAGGTAAGCAGCAAATGAAATCAGTAACAGTCCTCCAGGCCCACTTTTATCAAGAAGACCTTTTGTTCAGTGAAATACTCTTCTCCACAGATATCTCTCTGTTTGGCAGCTTCGGAAGGAACAATTGTACATCTACAAGCTTTGATTGGAAGAAAATGTCTTTATCTGAGTGATCATAGAGAACCGGTGATCAATAGCTGCCCCTTAAACCAAGACATTGTCCTTTTCCCCTTCCCATCATCCTAAGCAGCCATATGGCAAAGTGATTTGAAAAAGGCTTTAAATTTTATCCCTTTGAATTTTAAGATTTGGCCACAGTTACAAATTTGACCAGAGCCTTGACCCTCAAGCACCCTTGTGTCGTATATTACCTAGCCGGCCAAATGTGTGCTTTCTTGGCCAGATCCGTAACAGATGGCTTATTTTTGAAATCCTACAGACTACAAGAAGTTTAAAAATAAAACACAATATTGCGAGAAGTCTGTTGGAGCTTAAAATCTTGCTACTTTTCAGACTTATTGGTGGTTTGCTAAAACAAGTTTCACTATTGCTTTTGGTCGTACAGTATACTGTATTTGAACAAACCCCAAAACCACAAGTATTACTTCAGTATTTAACAGATCACACATGTCTGTGTTACACACATTAATAAAACCTTAAATTATGCTAGTTGTTTTTCTAAAATAGAGAAATATGAAGGAAAACTGCAAAAATAATAACTGAATAAATAAATAAACAAATAAGGGTTAATGATGCATTAAAAGCATGTTTACTACACAAAATAAATGATAGACACATACATATAATAATAATAATAATAATAATAATTTGTACAGCACCTTACATATACACCGATCAGGCATAACATTATGACCACTGACAGGTGAAGTGAATAACACTTCATCACAGCACCTGTTAATGGGTGGGATATATTAGGCAGCAAGTGAACATTTTGTCCTCAAAGTTGATGTGTTAAAAGCAGGAAAAATGGGCGAGCGTAAGGATTTGAGGAAGTTTGACAAGGGCCAAATTGTGATGGCTAGACGACTGGGTCAGAGCATCTCCAAAACTGCAGCTCTTGTGGGGTGTTCCCAGTCTGCAGTGGTCAGTATCTATCAAAAGTGGTCCAAGGAAGGAACAGTGGTGAACCGGCGACAGGGTCATGGGCGGCCAAGGCTCATTGATGCACGTGGGGAGCGAAGGCTGGCCCGTGTGGTCCGATCAAACAGACGAGCTACTGTAGCTCAAATTGATCAAGCAGTTAATGCTGGTTCTGATAGAAAGGTGTCAGAATACACAGTGCATTACAGTTTGTCGCGTATGGGGCTGCATAGCCGCATACCAGTCCATGCTGACCCCTGTCCACCACTGAAAGCGCCAACAGTGGGCACGTGAGCATCAGAACTGGACCACGGAGCAATGGAAGAAGGTGGCCTGGTCTGATGAATTATGTTTTCGTTTACATCATGTGGATGGCCGGGTGCGTGTGCGTCGCTTACCTGGGGAACACATGGCACCAGGATGCACTATGGGAAGAAGGCAAGCCAGTCCTGCCATCCATGTGGATGTTACTTTGACACGTACCACCTACCTAAGCATTGTTGCAGACCATGTACACCCTTTCATTGAAACGGTATTCCCTGGTGGCTGTGGCTCTTTCAGCAGGATAATGCGCCCTGCCACAAAGCAAAAATGGTTCAGGAATAGTTTGAGGAGCACAACAACGAGTTTGAGGTGTTGACCCAGATCTCAATCCAATCGAGCTTCTGTGGGATGTGCTGAACAAACAAATCCGATCCATGGAGGCCCCACCTCGCAACTTATAGGACTTAAAGGATCTGCTGCTAACATCTGCCAGATACCACAGCACACCTTCAGGGGTCTAGTGGAGTTCATGCCTCGACTAAATATGTACATACATACATACATAAATAAATAAATAAAAGAATAAATACATAAATCAGTGTATAATTACATTAATAAATACATGTAAAAATAAATAAATATAATAAATCTTTATTCTTACTACTGATTTAATGAATACGTTAGTAAATTAATCAACACATTAATGACTAAATCAAAATAGAACCTCCCTATTTATTTACTTGCTTATAAGTTTAATTTCTAGGGACCTGAATATTATATACTTGGGCCAGTAATCAGCACACTAGTAACCACATAGCAAATTGCTAAAAAAAAAAAAACCCTTTTAAAAAGCAGCCCAATAGCAACATCCTGGCAAACCTTTGTTTGTTCATTTGTTTAAAAAAATAGTACAAATCTGGTTAACTACTAACAGCATCCTTTTGAAATAATTCCCTCCCAAATGTAATTTCACTCCATTTCAAAGTTTTATTCTATGGCCGGTGATGTGGGAGACCCATTTGTTTTGGAACCACCCTTATATTTAGTGCAACATAACAACCTGTAGCTAAGGACTGTTCCCAGACTGGATGTGGGAGGATGAATCAAAAAAGACATTTCAAAAAGTATGAACTCTGTTGTGCCTCAGGATGTAATCATGCTTGTATAAAAACAGCCATTGTTGTGCTCCAGGAAACTCGTCAATGATGAACTCTATTGAATGGCTGATTGATAGTAGGCTAACATTAATTTGCTTCCAGGATTGGATTCACAGTTTGACCTCCGCATGTTCCTGCAGCTCTGCTGGTCCAAACCTCATTCATTTCCAGCTGTTTTAATTGTCTCTCCTGACAGTAAGTCAGTAAGAAGTTTCCACACTGTAATTAAGTGTAAGATCTTCAAGACGGGCCACAGAATCACAGTGCGAGTTCCTGTCAGAGACCACAGGTGGGTGGTGATATTAACCTCTAGAAGACCATTAAGGAAAACCATGAGCCGAACATCCCAAATAAATCTAAGAGAGGGATATAATGGTGGGAGAGCGAGTCCGTGTGCATGTGTGTGGTGTCAAAGGAAATCTCCTGCGGGTGGGACAAAAGGAACAGCTTGATCCTGTGTGTTAAAAATGGAAGCGTTAGTTCTTAAAAAGGAGGAAGAGGTAGAGCGATCATACAACTGTTTTCTCCATTTCATTTGTGACTGTGGAGAAAAAAAAAAGAAAGTCAATGTCTGTAAGCCGTTGGGAATAGCCAATATTAAAACTCTGGAAAACTGGAGAAACACCTGCTTTGAAAGTGAAGACAAAGTGGAGGGCTCAAAGGATATTAATGTTTTTGTTGCGTTTTTTTCACAGTTCTGGGAATGATATTAAGATGTCAATGGGAGATGTGTGCTCACATCGGTAACATAATCATATTTCAGTGCAGAAACCTAGTTTCCTCTTACACTGACACATTCTCGTTTCTGTTACAGCCTTGCGTGACCTGCGCTCACAAGTCGTCGGTACACACTACACCTCTCACATGTCCCTTTCTCCCGCTCATGCAGTGAGACGAGGATACTATACACTGAAGGTAATCTTTAAATATGCCCTTGTTTGTGTGCCACACATTGCAATACATACATCATATACTGTAATATGAAAATTGAAAAAAAAAAAAAAAAGTTTAAAAAGGTTATATTACTTCAGCAGCATAAAACAATGTACAAGTTTCTATTTGGCTATTTTTAATATTAACCATTAGTCCACATGGACTAGGTGACGTCAGCCGAAGAGCAAAGTAGTTTCAAAGGCAGAGAAAGTTAATATATTTTGATAAAGCAAATGTTTTTTGCCTTTGGAATGACATGCACATATGAAACATGCACAATAGGACCAAAAATGGAAATAGGGTAAATTTTGTTTTCATGTTGACTTCTCATGATTTTTTTGCTGCTATTATGGACCCTTAAGGACAAAGTGGTTCTGCATGACTGCATGTGCGCCATTGATATCCATCCTACATGGTTGGATTCAAAATTTATTTTTGTGAATTATGAGATATCGCATAAAAAAAAAAACGCTGGTTAGAAATGGCAAGATGCCAATAAATTCTAATAATGTGCACAAAAAACTTGTGCGCTCAAATGATGCGGATCATTTTTAATCTGATAAGAAGACATGCGCATAAACTAAGATACTAAGACATTTACTGAATAAATCCCTTGATGCTCAAGAAAAAACTCATGTGAATTTGGCCCCGTTTACACTAGTGCGTTTTTGTTTTAAAACAGTGTTTTAAAATGAAAATGTTCCTTGTCTACACTGGCGTTTCCACTGCGTTTCAGAAACGATCTCTGTCTACACTGCACGACTGAAAAAGCATGTCGCATGACTGAGCATGCGCGTACAAGTGTAAGACAGCTGCAGTATTGTACAATACTGCTCAACGGCTGCTAAAAAGGACCACAAAGTCAGCAAAGCATGCAGTTCCGTCTCCGTGTTATTGTTTACATGGTCGTGAGGCTGGTATGTTACAGAGCCGTTGAGAGAGACGGCTCTGGGCTGCGCTTCCCAAAAGCATTGTAATACAATAGCCACCAACGGTCTCTACGATCATCTTAGGCGTACAATTTTGGGAAACGCAGCCCTGGTCTGATATTGTCGTGTTCAGGTAGCGTAATGTGGGCAGCCATGGCATCGTTTTTTAAAAGTCTCCGTTTTGGTCCGTTTACGCTGAAATGCAACCCCGGAGTTTTCAAACTAAAACGGGGTCTGCAGTGTTTTCAAAAGTCTCCGTTTTCGAGGTTCGAAAACCCTGGAGTAGTGTAGACAACAGGCATAACCGTAGCAAAAGTTATGCGTTTTAAAACGAAAACGCACTAGTGTAAACGTGGCCTTTTCCTCAACCGTGGATGGATAACTGGACTCATTGGACTCATCATAAGGGGATGTTTTTTATTTTTTATGAATTGTTACAACTATCCCCAGCCCAAGCATAGCTAACTGTTTTAACGTGGGTTTGAAGTTTGCATGAATGCAAAGAGAAACGGATACTTTAGGTCAAAGATTAAGTCAAACAATTGTATCTACAATACAATGAACGCTAGGCAAAAAATAATCTTCATAAAAAAATTTTACTTTCTTACCTGAACATAATTTTTTTTTGTGTGTCATAAAATCTACAATGTTGCTCACAGTCACATGCCACTTCTCCTGTGAGCTCAAAGGTGGGAGTGTATGATATTGATGACATCACTACCGTATGGCTGCATCCAAAGTCGCATACTCTCTTGAGTAGGTACTTATTTTGAATAAGTAATTACTTCAGGACCACTAAAAAAGTATGTTCTATACAGTATGACTGTGTTTAGTATGAATGTAATCCAGACGTACTACATTTGCCATGCTGTCATTATCATGTGACCTACCAGTGTCAGTTGTGTCACTTCACTGCCGTTCACAAATCCTCTCCCGTGGCCTCATGGGATAGTAAATTGTCCATCGTATGCACCGAGCCTGCCGCACTCGTGTTAAAAACTGAAGCCAAAGCGTCTCGATCGCCCTGAGGTGGCTGGTCCCAGTATAGCTCACAACCCCCGCCCCTCCATGTATTCTAATGGATGCGAGACAAACTAAACAATCAAATTACACTTCAAATAATTTTTCCCCAATGATGGCTTCTGTCATTTTAGGCAGTTTTTATCATGATTATTTCATTTCATTTCAAGTGTTCGTTTTTTTAAATAAGTTTGGTTTTAGTTAGTTATTTGATGCTATAAAAAAGTGTGACGTCATGATTGACAGCTGAGATTGTTCCTGCTCACAACTGCGCAGACTCCGGTCCTGCGTTTACAACTGCGCAGACTCCGGTCCTGCGTTTACAACTGCGCAGACTCCGGTCCTGCGTTTACAACTGCGCAGACTCCGGTCTTGCGTTTACAACTGCGCAGACTCCGGTCCTGCGTTTACAACTGCGCAGACTCTGTTCCTGCGTTTACAACTGCGCAGACTCTGTTCCAAATCTGCGCAAGATGTCAGCGCCATATTCAGACGTTGACGGCTTCACTTTTCTTCAGTGGAACGCAGTGAAGACGTGTCGTCCACATTTTTTACGGTCTATGGTATGCACACTTCAGAATCTCGCCGGAAGTAGTAGGTCTTTGCCTACTCTTTTATGAGTGCTGTGAATTCGGACATACTTTTGTCACATACAGTTTTTCGCCTACTAAATAGTAGGGAAGTATGCGATTTCAGAGTTGCTGTATGTTTTTGAGTAAAAGGAAAGTTATTGTTTAATGTTCACATAGTTTTTGTTATGTTGCAGTATTTGCAGTTACCATGTCCTGAAGACAGCTTGTGCTTGGGTTGTGCGTGGCTACATGAATTAAGCTTATTTATAATACGGGGCTGTTGAATGCTTGAATCTGATTGTTTGACGAACATTCTAAGGTGTGCAACTATTTTCAGAGAAATGCACGGCTAAAGTAGTTCCAGGCAGGTCTTGACCGCATTACAGTTCCATATCACTTCGCCAAATGATTTCAGTTATTTCAAATGTCTTTACAGCTGACAACAGCAAAAGAACCAAAACCCACAGCGACACTGACCAAGCAAAGAAATATAGTAAACAATAGGATAAAAAAGACAAATTATTTCCATGTTTTTGCCACAAAATATAACTAATTCATAAAAAAGGTTTATTATGTACGAAAAGCACCCACTTAAATGCACACACATACAGTACGGACACACACTCACACACTATTTTATTGACTAAAAAATATAATAGTTTAACAACTTAAAAGCCACATGACATTTCTCACTAGCGAGGACATAACGGCGCTGTTTTTGGAGCAGATCAACGTAGTTTCACTATTAGTAGAGACGCTGCTGTGAACACTGTTGAGAGACACGAAGACTCAGGTAATCCATACATGCTTAATCTCTCTCTCCCTTTGCTATCAATAGCTCAAGCATCCGTTACTAGCCCTAAAATTATGTTTTGGAATTAGCAACAGAGGTGTGGGATGACATGCGTAAGAAAATAGCGTTTTAAGGACAAAAACCTGACAAATGTCTTAAAATACAACACCTGAACAATGTCTTGAGGTGTGGTAACCGTAGTATATGTGGAATAATTGACTCCGGTCTGTTGAATTATTAGAAAAGAATGCACACCGAGGTGACACTTAGCGTCATGGCCACATTACCACCTCAGGTATGCATTATTTTCTAATAACTCAATGGCCCGTCATCAATTATTCCTTACATGTTGCTCCACTCAATCAGTGTGTTTACATGCACCCTCATAATGGGATTTTGGCAATATTGCGAATAAACTTTACCTCATGTAATCGCAATACTTCGATCAAACTAATGCAATTAAGCTCATAATCGTAGTAACCATATTCGCATTAAACTGTGGCATACACTGATTTTAACTGCAATAAACAGGCATGTAAACACCTTAATTGCATTATTGCCGCTCTGACCAAAGTGCGCATGTGCTCGGATGTACACGTGTGTTGTTCACACAACTTCATGAATGAGCTCTGTGACATTATTCTGAAGTTTTCTCTGTCAACACAACTCGCTGCGCAGTCTCTGCTCCATATCTTCATCCAGACGGCGCAAAGAACGCGACGGCAGCGTAGGCAAACTCATATTCATCACAGTGCCGAATATTATCCAGTACGTCCATAATTTATTTTGAATTTGATGTGAGTAGATTAAAACAAAGGCCGGTAACATGCATACTGTATGCCTATCTGAGCGTGGTATAACCATACTTATTAGCGAATAATCAGAATAATGAAAATTGCATGTAAACTGGATGAAGAGTTCTGCTCATGTCATGTAAACATCTTACTGTGATTAAGACCTTACTCTGATTATTAGAAATAATCGCATTATTAGTGCACAGGTAAAATAATCAGTGAGTGTGTTTACATGCACGTTCTTAAGCCGATTATGCTTAATAAGCCGACAACGAACATGGTCATGTAAATGCGGTAACCCGTTTTCTTTTATCGGAGTAAGGTCATAAACAGCTTAAGCATAAACCGGTCGGAACAGGTAGTTTTTTGCCTCTTACCCCGATTTCACGCGGCATGTAAACGCATTAACCTGCTTTCTGTCGGCTTATTGAAGTGCGCATGTGTGATAGGTGACAAAAACGCATACTCAGAGCAGATTTAAACGCATCCAGACAGAGCGAGCGTTTTGCATAAAAGAAAGAAGGAAATATATCACAAACGCAAACTCTTTTAAGACCCAGAAAATTATAAAAATGTGTTCTCATCTCATGCAGCAGAAGTAGAAAAGGTTCAGTCAAAACGCTGCATCTGTAACTGCATGAGAGAATAATATGAGCCGTAAATTTCCCGCTGACACGTTGCAAGCTTTATTTAACATCACAACTGACATAACATTTGGAGTACTCTGAGTCAGATACGGAAATTATTATTTTTGACGTCACTACAAGAAAATAAACCCGGTTTATTAATAAAGTCATGTAAACGTGGTTTACTTGCGTTGTCAGCTTACTGGTGTGCATGTAAACGTGCTCAGTGAGCAATAGCTGTACTGCCATCAGTGACGTGATGAGTAACTTCATTGCAAACATTTGTTCTGCTAGCTACAGAAGCTATTTTAAACATACAATAACAATCAAGAGTTCATGTTATTCACTTTTTATGAGTAATTAGTAGTGTAATGTATTGATACATGTTAGGTAGACTTTTTTAGTGTGTCATAGCTGTTAAACTTAAATAGTTTTTACATAAAACACAGGATGAAATCTACCCAAACAATTGTTACCCCAATTTTACTGAGTAGATTCTATAGATTTGTTTTTACAGTGAAGTATGTTAATCAACACATCAAAATAAGCTTTCTACAACAAAAGATTATTAAAACATAATGATTTAAATCATACTTTAAAGTAAATCATAAAAGTAAAACATTAATTTGACTTAAGGGTGTTAAGAAACAGTCATGAAAGTGTACTCACTTCAAGTACACTTAAGTAATGTACTTTTTAAGATTTGAATTAAGAATTGAACTTTTTTACAAGTGGGTTTACATGGCATCACTATAATCATGAAGCTTTATAAAAATTTAGAGTTTCCAACTTACAAGAATGATAAAACGTTAACGTTTTTTTATGGTAATTCCAACACTATACCTCTTGATCGCACAGACCAGGTACACAGTACAGTGATGCCATTCTATACTGGCAGTAAATCACAGATAAGGTTCATGTCTTGACTCATGTTACAAATTTGTATTCTTTTTTGAAACTCTCTACCACAGTTTCTCCTAACAGCCCTGTGATTTAGTGGTTAAACTGTTATACTGTTGGCACAAAACATGTTAAATTGTTGTCGTCCTTGTATGCCTCGAGAGCATAGGTGAAGGTAAAACAGAGAAGAGCCAGAGAGGGTGATGAAAAACGTGGGCTAGCTAGCACGAGCGGCGGAGGAGGTCGTGTCTGAGCGGTTGATGAAGTAGATGATCTTGTGTGCCTTTGTGGAAACAACAGTTAAGGCCTCTTTCAATTGTCTCAGACCTCTCAGATTTCCCTCCACTTCCTCACTGTCTGTATCCTCATCATCATTCTTTAGGACAATTCCCAAGCCCAGCACACTGAGTTCTCTCATGGCTGCAAGTTCACACTCAGTGAAACTGAGCCAGAGTGGTCTCCGCATGTGTGCAATTTGCAAGGCCGTGGTAAATTTTTTTTTTTTTTTATTTATTTATTTATTTTTTTTTTTTTTAGATAAGTCATGAGGGAGAAGATGATTGATGATGTTTCATGTGTGTGGTGGCTTTGGATCAGAGACAGTGGGGGAGTTGAGCAAAAGGCCTGGAGAGATAAAATAGACAAATTTAAAGCATTGATACAAGACTTCTGAAGTCTTAAGCACATATTTAAAAAAAAATCTGTCTGTCTGTCTATGGCGACCTGTGACTTTTTTTTAACCGGGTATGATGGGTGACGGGTTATGTCAAAAATGCACCTGGTGGACGTTGGATGGGTTTATAATAGAGTGTTAGCTTCTCATTTGCTTACTCTCATGACATATAGCAACACAGCTAAAAGTTTCCTAATATATTTTACCATTTATTAAAAGAAGCCTACATTTACCTGTTGATGCCTTCACAAGCACCCATAAAAGCTGTTGAGTTGTGTTTGAGTTAAGTTGCAAAGCGTGAAAGGGGCGTTTGCAAAATATGCTGTATTTTTGTAATTCTGCTAGGTGGCACTAATGTCGCAAAAACTACATGCTTCACCTTTAAACCTTCACCTCTAATCTAAATCAGAGAAGACAAATAAGAAACACCATGGCAGGCGTCAATTTAAATGTATGCCAGAAGTGTTTTTTTTTTTATATTAAGAATTAAAAATAATTATAATATAATAAACATTAGTAGCCTATTACAAATAAAATATAAGTAAAATATCATTAGAATAAATGTAAGTATAATAAAAATAAGTGTTCTTTAAAAATATGTTGAAATAATTCAAATTGATGACTTTAACAAACTTTAACAGCGATAGTTACTGTAGGTCTGTCTCTAACAGCTTTAAGTTTTCGTTAAAAAAGTTTCCTTATGGAGAAAACGAAATACTATGAAAATACTTTTTTCACTTGATTTAGTCTATTTAGTTTTGTATCAATTTCTAGTAATCTATAGTGTTAGTGTTAATTAGCGAGTCCACGAATGCAGAGCATTCGCAGCTTATATGGACCGCACGCCTCATACACACATATATATATATATATATATATATATATATATATATATACACTCACCTAAAGGATTATTAGGAACACCCGTTCAATTTCTCATTAATGCAATTATCTAATCAACCAATCACATGGCAGTTGCTTCAATGCATTTAGGGGTGTGGTCCTGGTCAAGACAATCTCCTGAACTCCAAACTGAATGTCAGAATGGGAAAGAAAGGTGATTTAAGCAATTCTGAGCGTGGCATGGTTGTTGGTGCCAGACGGGCCGGTCTGAGTATTTCACAATCTGCTCAGTTACTGGGATTTTCACGCACAACCATTTCTAGAGTTTACAAAGAATGGTGTGAAAAGGGAAAAACATCCAGTATGCGGCAGTCCTGTGGGCGAAAATGCCTTGTTGATGCTAGAGGTCAGAGGAGAATGGGCCGACTGATTCAAGCTGACAGAAGAGCAACTTTGACTGAAATAACCACTCGTTACAACCGAGGTATGCAGCAAAGCATTTGTGAAGCCACAACACGCACAACCTTGAGGCGGATGGGCTACAACAGCAGAAGACCCCACCGGGTACCACTCATCTCCACTACAAATAGGAAAAAGAGGCTACAATTTGCACGAGCTCACCAAAATTGGACAGTTGAAGACTGGAAAAATGTTGCCTGGTCTGATGAGTCTCGATTTCTGTTGAGACATTCAGATGGTAGAGTCAGAATTTGGCGTAAACAGAATGAGAACATGGATCCATCATGCCTTGTTACCACTGTGCAGGCTGGTGGTGGTGGTGTAATGATGTGGGGGATGTTTTCTTGGCACACTTTAGGCCCCTTAGTGCCAATTGGGCATCGTTTAAATGCCACGGCCTACCTGAGCATTGTTTCTGACCATGTCCATCCCTTTATGACCACCATGTACCCATCCTCTGATGGCTACTTCCAGCAGGATAATGCACCATGTCACAAAGCTCGAATCATTTCAAATTGGTTTCTTGAACATGACAATGAGTTCACTGTACTAAAATGGCCCCCACAGTCACCAGATCTCAACCCAATAGAGCATCTTTGGGATGTGGTGGAACGGGAGCTTCGTGCCCTGGATGTGCATCCCACAAATCTCCATCAACTGCAAGATGCTATCCTATCAATATGGGCCAACATTTCTAAAGAATGCTTTCAGCACCTTGTTGAATCAATGCCACGTAGAATTAAGGCAGTTCTGAAGGCGAAAGGGGGTCAAACACAGTATCAGTATGGTGTTCCATATATATATATATATATATATATATATATATATATATATAATATATAGAGAGAGAGAGAGAGAGAGAGAGAGAAAGTGTCACTGAAAAATCCCCACCATCCCCAGTAAATCAGCTGTTGCTTTCAAATCATATAAGGCGCCATTAGAGGTGCTGCATCAGGTTTGAAATCAATAGAATTCAGAAGACTTTATCGTATGGACGACTTTTATGATACTTTAATGGATTTTTTTGTGTGTTATTTTGTATCTTGACAGCTCCAGCCCCCTTTTTAAATTCTTTTTGAACTTTTTAAATTCACTTTTTGTATTAAGTGGAGGAAAGAAATTCACACAGGTTTGTAGCAACATGAGTGTAAGATGAGTCAAAATAATTTTCTGTGGTTATTGACAGCATGTTACAGAGCCTGTATTTACACTATTTAACTTTTGGCAGTCTAGCAGTTAATAAACAAAACTGCATGAGTAGCAACATTGTAGCCGGAGCTTCTTCTCTCTCATATGTTTATGCATATGACGAGTCGTGCCGGTACTGGGCTACTCCGCAGCGGTTGTCATCCCGCCCGGTCTAAAATAGTCTGAATATAAACACTTATTATAGGCGTACTGTAGTGATTCAGGATAAGATAAAAACATGGTTTGTAAGATGGATTCATGTCCACTCGCTCATTATATAAATTTGTGACCTAGGACCACAAAACCAGTCATAAGGGTCTTTTTTTTTTAAATTGAGATTTATACATCATCTGAAAGCTGGATAAATAAGCGTTCCATTGACAATATTTGGCCGAGATACAACTATTTGAAAATGTGGAATCTGAGCGTGCAAAAAAATCTAAATATTGAGAAAATTGCCTTTAAAGTTGTCCAAATGAAGTCCTTAGCAAAGCATATTCAGGGCTCAAAATTAACTTTTTTGCTTGGTAGCACTGGTGCTCCCAACTTCAATAAGTTAGGAGCACCAGCAAAAATTTAGGAGCACCACAACAAAATGTTTATACATTGTTTAAATGTGTGTGTGTGTGTGTGTGTGTGTGTCGTGCAAGTAAATCGGTCATTCAATTGTCAGAATAAAAAAGTTGCTTGTCTGAAAAAAATAGGATTTTTGTGTTATAAATATAATTTATTCTGAAGCAATATTCTCACCAGTGTTCTACCAGTTCTATCATAGCCTATTAAAATCTGCATATTTGTGATTTACCCAGATGGCATATTTTTTTACCTTTATAAAGGCAATTTTTGCCCAAATCTTATTAAATGTATTCATGTTTCATCTTTCATTTTAAATTTGATCAATAAATTAAATTAGAATAAAAAGACACTATAGGGCTGTTGGCAATCAAATTAAATAATTTACACTGAAAAATATACAATTGCATTGAATAAATGTTATGAGATTGTTTTAAATATATTTTGAATATACAAATAAGAAATGTTGGAAAGAATAATGCTATTACACATGAAACTAAACCGCCAGTAGGTGGCGGCAGGTGACCGTCTTTATGAGTGAGTCGTTGAATCATTCATTCAAACGATTCGTTCAAACGACTGATTCATTCAAGAATGAGGCAGTTGTTAATGGGTCATTGAATATTTGACTCAACTGATTCGTTCAAAACGTAATGAAACAGTGTTGCTGTGAGAGGCGCTGTGCTTCTGCTGTGATCTTTGTTTGGAACAAAAACAGTCAATATTGCGTCTAAAGTGTAAGTGACGTGATTTTAACTGTTTATTGAACTGTTGTATTAAATCAATGTCACGTTTTCAATCGTTGTGTGTGTGCTGCGCTGATTTGTTTTGATTTCTCCTCAGAGGCTGCGCGAGCCTCAACAGCGCAACCTTGTTACCATCAGTACATTATAGTACGTACATTATAATCCACCATCAATCGCCACTTACACTAAATTAAATAAAATCAGAATCATTCTCGTGTTTTGGTGATTCCTTGGTTATTTTTTATTATTGACGTTTTAATCAGACTACTTGTCCGGTCAGGCAAATAAAATTCTCTTTTACTTTCCCCTTCAAAAAATCCCCTTCTCTCCTCAGCTCTTTACATCTTGCGCGCTAGTTGGCTCCCTGTCATGTGACAACGGAGCGCAGTGTAAGGGAGTGATTGACAGCTGATATTAACCAACCTAAAGCCTGCTTTAAACTTAAGAGCGTAAAGATGAATTTTAATTGGTTATGTGATAGAACGGTGGATCGGTTACTGTATCAGCTCACAGCACATACTGAGAAGTAACTAGCGAACGTTTTGTAGAGAAAGGTAAACCGGTCACACCTCAACAAATATTTGCACTCGCACAAATGCTCCCAAAGATTTTTTGAGGTCGCACAGATCAAATTTCGGGCGCACATGCGACCAAAATGGTCGCAATTTCGAGCCTTGCATATTACTACTAATAATACATTTTTGATATATTTACGGTAGAAAATTTACAAACAATTGATCTTTACTTAATATCCTAATGATTTTTGGCATAAAAGAAAAATAATTTTATTAATCATGACCCATACAATGTATTGTTGGCTATTTCCACAAATATACCCGTGCAACTTATGACTGGTTTTGTGGTCCAGGGTCACATTTGGTAAATTTTGAATAAAAAAAGTTACATAGTGTTCCTTTAATCTGGAAAATTACTGCTTATTTTTTTAAAGATATATTGGCTTGTGACCTAGAATGCAGTTATGAAATGGTTTTACTTTTCAAATCCTACAAACAAATAAGCAGTGCATAATGGAGTGCTTCCTGAGATTAATACACACATGGGAGTTATGGCATGTGGTCAGTGTGTGTATCCATAATAATATCAGCACTTGCTTTCTCAAGAACTGCCCTTGTGTTTCTAACCTCAACAGCAATGACTTTAACATAATAAAACAAATGGTTGCAGTGAAAGAAGTCATATAGAAGTCAGCTTTTGTCACCATGGCATTATTTACCTGTCATCTTGAAAACCAATGGCGTTGGCCTCGGCGAATATCCTTCCAGGAAACCCTGTTGAAAACATTATAGGGTGCAGGTAACCAAACCATAACATGAAGCTGGCTTTAAGGAGCAGTTATGGTTATGCCGGTGAACAGTATACTGTTATTTGAATCACTTGGTTTGTTTGTTTTAAGGGGACCACAAAGAAACAGCACAGCTCAACCGAAGGCTTTCCTTGGAAAAGCATCATTTAATGGAGCTAAAACATGTGAATCACAATCTATGCTTCACGGTGGGATACGAGTCAGAAAAACTGAGAATGGAAGCAAAGGATGGGAAAAGTCTATAAATTACAAGGTGCTTTAACTACAATGTGTGTGAGAGAACGTAAACTAGTGCTAATGAGACAAATGCCTGGTAACTTTAAGTGCACTGTTCTTCTCTGGCACACTTCAGGGATTTAGAAGGAATTGCTACACTTAAAAAGAACTAAACTCAGACCCGGGAGTGACATGAGTGAAATAAAGGCAGTTATATTTGCAATTACTTTGCTCATGACCTTGAAAGTGGATTTCAGGGGTCTGAGAGATATACATGCGGATGCCTCAAAGTAAACTTTGACTGAATCTCTGCTTTAAAGTGAAGCAAACTGAGACCTGAGATCACGTTTTCATACTTAAAAGAACCAAACTCAGACCACTTTAAGTAAGGAATAATTGAAAAATAATGTATATTATTGAGGTGGTCGTCGCGGAGTGGCCGTTACACCTCGGGTGTGCATTATTTTTCAATAATTCAATGGCCCGGAGTCAATTAATCCACTTATACTACGGTTACCACACCTCAAAACATTGTTCAGATGGTGTATTTCAAGACATTTGTCAGGTTTTTATCCTTAAAATGCTCTTGTGTGTAGGACAAATTTCTTAAACATCTAATCCCAAGCCTCCGTTGCTAATTCCAAAACATAATAGTGAAACTAATAGTAATAGTGAAACTGTACGTTTATCTGTTTCAAGAACAGCGTCTTTATTCCCTCGCTAGTGAGAAATGTCATGTTGCTTTTAAGTTGTTAAACTATTTTACTGATAAACCCGTCAGAGCAGCTCTTACAACACGTTTCTGTGTGAGTGTATATCCGTACTCTGTGTGTGTGTGTGTGTGTGTGTGTGTGTGTGTGTGTGTGTGCATTTGAGTGGGAGCGAGAGCAGGAGAAAGAGAGTATGTGCTGCCTGTACATAATAAACCTTAATTTTGTGGCAAAAACACGGAAATAATTTTAAATTTTTATCCTATTGTTTACTATATTTCTTTGCTTGGTGAGTTTTGGCTCTTTTGCTGTTGTCGGCTGTAAGGACCTTTAAAATAACTGAAATCATTTGGCGAAGTGATATGGAACTGTAATGCGGTCAAGACCTGCCTAGAACTACTTTAGGCGTGAGTCTGCCTGAAAATATTTGCACACTTCAGAACGTTCGTCAACCAATCAGAATAAAGCATTCAACAGCCCCATAGTATAAGCAGATTTAAAGTGCCCCTATTATGCTATTTTAAAGTTTCCTAATTTAGTTTTGGAGGTCTCCAACACCAGGTTTACATGCATTAAAGGTCAAAAAACAGTTTAATTTTCTCATAATATACAGTGGGGAGAACAAGTATTTGATACACTGCCGATTTTGCAGGTTTGCCCACTTACAAAGCATGTAGAGGTCTGTAATTTTTATCATAGGTACACTTCAACTGTGAGAGACGGAATCTAAAACAAAAATCCAGAAAATCACATTGTATGATTTTTAAATAATTAATTTGCATTTTATTGCATGACATAAGTATTTGATCACCTACCAACCAGTAAGAATTCCAGCTCTCACAGACCTGTTAGTTTTTCTTTAAGAAGCCCTCCTGTTCTCCACTCATTACCTGTATTAACTGCACCTGTTTGAACTCGTTACCTGTATAAAAGACACCTGTCCACACACTCAATCAAACAGACTCCAACCTCTCCACAATGGCCAAGACCAGAGAGCTGTGTAAGGACATCAGGGATAAAATTGTAGACCTGCACAAGGCTGGGATGGGCTACAGGACAATAGGCAAGCAGCTTGGTGAGAAGGCAACAACTGTTGGCGCAATTATTAGAAAATGGAAGAAGTTCAAGATGACGGTCAATCTCCCTCGGTCTGGGGCACCATGCAAGATCACACCTCGTGGGGCATCAATGATCATGAGGAAGGTGAGGGATCAGCCCAGAACTACACGGCAGGACCTGGTCAATGACCTGAAGAGAGCAGGGACCACAGTCTCAAAGAAAACCATTAGTAACACACTACGCCGTCATGGATTAAAAGACTGCAGCACACGCAAGGTCCCCCTGCTCAAGCCAGCGCATGTCCAGGCCCGTCTGAAGTTTGCCAATGACCATCTGGATGATCCAGAGGAGGAATGGGAGAAGGTCATGTGGTCTGAGGAGACAAAAATAGAGCTTTTTGGTCTAAACTCCACTCGCCGTGTTTGGAGGAAGAAGGAGGATGAGTACAACCCCAAGAACACCATCCCAACCGTGAAGCATGGAGGTGGAAACATCATTCTTTAGGGATGCTTTTCTGCAAAGGGGACAGGACGACTGCACCGTATTGAGGGGAGGATGGATGGGGCCATGTATCGCGAGATCTTGGCCAACAACCTCCTTCCCTCAGTAAGAGCATTGAAGATGGGTCATGGCTGGGTCTTCCAGCATGACAACGACCCAAAACACACAGCCAGGGCAACTAAGGAGTGGCTCCGTAAGAAGCATCTCAAGGTCCTGGAGTGGCCTAGCCAGTCTCCAGACCTGAACCCAATAGAAAATCTTTGGAGGGAGCTGAAAGTCCGTATTGCCCAGGGACAGCCCCGAAACCTGAAGGATCTGGAGAAGGTCTGTATGGAGGAGTGGGCCAAAATCCCTGCTGCAGTGTGTGCAAACCTGTTCAAGAACTACAGGAAACGTATGATCTCTGTAATTGCAAACAAAGGTTTCTGTACCAAATATTAAGTTCTGCTTCTCTGATGTATCAAATACTTATGTCATGCATTAAAATGCAAATTAATTACTTAAAAATCATACAATGTGATTTTCTGGATTTTTGTTTTAGATTCCGTCTCTCACAGTTGAAGTGTACCTATGATAAAAATTACAGACTTCTACATGCTTTGTAAGTGGGCAAACCTGCAAAATCGGCAGTGTATCAAATACTTGTTCTCCCCACTGTACATTGCAAATCACCACAATGTTCAATGATTCTAAAACGACTCGATGGATGAATCAGTCTCTCTAAATCCCTCCTTTCCGCGAGCTACTCTGCTCTGATTGGTCAGATGGCCCAGTCTGTTGTGATTGGTCTACCGCGTACAGCGTGTATTTCGGAAGCTTACCGCCCATTACCATAACTGAACTCCAGCTCCATCCGGAGGCTTCCTAAAGCTCAGCGATTGTACACACACTGTAAAGACAGTAACGATGACGTTGATTTTACATCAATCCGAGTAAAGTGCGAGTCCGAATCGATGAAACATTGGAAGAGCTAGTTATTCAACCCGAACCTTGAGCAGGACGATTCTCAGTGATGCTACTCAGTTTGAGGTTCATTATGAGATGTTTCAACTGTAATTCCTCACCATCAGCATTAATACGTGTGCGTCCATCAACAAACCCGTGTGTGTTTTCCCATTCTAGGCCGTCAAGTTTTCCCTGGTGTCTGCATGCGCAATAAGTAGATGGGCAATATGCTAATGTTTCGTCTTGACGTCACAACGAAACGGCTTGGGATTCGTTTGAAAAACAATTTGTTTAACTGACTCAGAGTCGACTCTTACTTTTGAGAGACAATAACTTTATATACGCTGCACTTTCAGATTTAAAACTTTGCAGGATGTTTTCATTCACTTAGAGCTATGTTACACACTACATGAAAGGTAATTTTCAAAAATCCATAATAGGGGCACTTTAAAGGTGAACAGTAAAAAAACAACAAAAAAAACACACCAAACAGAGATTTTGTCAGATTTACCAAAGTTCCATGGACCAAAATGTTGCTACATAAATTTACACACACACATACAGTATATAAAGAAATCTGTAGGTATATAACACCAACAAGACTAACCACAAATGCATTAAATGCTATGCAATCGGGAAAATCTGACATTTTGAAACAAATATACAGTGCATGTACCTTCACCAATTGTTTGGACATCTTCCCACACATGCTTGGACATGCTTATGGGAATGCTTGCTTCTGAGTATAAATGTTAAAATCTGTGGAATGTTAAAAATGCTTTCGTTTATATGCCTCCGGCGAGGCGAGGCTTAGTGTTATGTAGCCATTTCCCAATGCCACAGGACAAAGGGCTTACAAATTGCCTTTGAGTAAGTGGAATGCAATAAAAAAAGGTTCTTGATTCATACAAAGCATCTGGAGAACTTGGAAGTCTGATTCAACAGCATAATGCGCACCGCTCAACACTATAGCCTCAAGACTCTTAAGATAGCTTAGCAGATGATGGCTTTTATATAATATTCACAAACGTTTGCATAGAAAAATACCTACTCATGCACTCCATCAGATTCTGAGCTGTTGCAGTTGATGTGGCGATGTTTGTTTAAAAACAGACTTTCAGGCACACTTAGGACTGGCCCAAAACTCTTGAAAATGATGCAGTAACTTTCCGGGAAATAACAGCTGTGTCCAAAGGTGTTTACATACGGTAATATACATGTATGCTTGTCCTAGGGGGGGAAAGGAAGAAGGGTGACAGTAACACATGAGTACACTTACCAGCAAATAATCACTTTCAATGACAAACTGAAAAAAACTGTTCCTGAAACATTGACGCAGCATCATGCCAAAAAAAGAAGTTCCAATGTCTGTGTAGAAATGACTCAGGGATTCTCATGAAACAGAAATATCCCAAGGTTTGTCTGGTTAGCATTTTCCAGTTAGCCCCTGATGGTTGATATCGCAACTACGCCATCTTTTCTTTTTTTGTAAGCTTGCAAACCTTTTAAATTTTTTTATTTTTTTTTAAACTGAAATTTCCAAGCACAAATGGCATAGTTGTCTGAGAATGACCCAAATATTTAAAACTTATTTGTCACCCAAAGTATTTACAAATGTCAGATACTGTAGGGTTTAGTAATATAAAATAAGTAGTATTGGTCATGTGATCTTATCTTGGCGACCGTAAAACAATATACAACATCTGTATTAAAAATACATAACATTAGTGCACCTGGAATTAAACTACGTTAGCTTCATAAGGTTAAATGTTACTATTGTTTTTGATTGATCAATTTTACTGTGAAAAGCACACAAGGGTGTTTAGATTTATACTGGTCTGTAAAGAAATGACATTATCATGGCAACCGTATCCATCTGACAAGCGGAATAAAACATACAAATCAAGCTTGCTTTATTCTAAATAAAAAAAGGATAAAAGACCTTCATCACATAATCCAGATGTGACATACAGGGCGATGTAGTTAATGGAATCAAAGTGGCGTTACGGTGAGCTGCTAACAATCACTGATACTAAACCTGTTCGCTTGGCAACACTTGAAACATTTTCACCTGTTAAGCTTACAAACCGTTTCTTCAATGCCATTTATTAAGGCTTCACTTGGCAGATGTTCTTGCAGGTTCCAGCCTGTTATTACTGATGGCAACTACCGTCAAAAAAGATTTATATTGACCTCCTCTGGCAACACGATCTTCACATATGGACGCTTGGTCAGGACCCCTTGGTGTCACTTTTTAATGCACAGAGTACCCCTTTAGCGTCATTTTTCAGTTGTTCAGATCAAGACACATTTCATTCTTTGCATGCATTTGTAAAAGTGGAAATGATTTTATAAATATTTATACTTTCATAGATGTTTTGGAGAGCACCTAAACCCAAACCTAAACCCACTTCTCAACAATATAACGTATACAGTAATAATACACGTAACAGGCAAGTACTGTCACAGGTATTTATTGCAAAAACTGACCAAAAACAGAATAAAATATTAAAAACAACTCGTCCAAGTCTTCTGAAGCCATTCAACATCTAAACAGAGTGGAACTTAATATTTTAACGCTGATCCCGCTCTGTGAACGCATGCAGCCATATCTCATTCAAAAGATACACTTGAACTTTAGCACGAGACACCCGAGAGCCAATGCCATTTGACAATCAAAGCTGACGTAACGCTACTTCTGGCAGCAATGTTTGAATGTGTGCACAGGATCTGGAGACCGTGATCGCTTTTAGGTCTGTTCCTCACACAAATCAATCATTTGGCCTAGGAACACTGGAAATATTTGTACTTTTGAATAAATTGTGACTGTCTGTTATATACTGTGTTTTATACTAATATATAAGTGGTTAGGGGTTGGGTTATGTGCTCAAAAATATCTAAATAGTGTAATGTAAATAAAATTATTGTGGCAGTTTGAATTGAAAATCATACCCCAACATAATTTTATCATGACAGTAAAATTCTCATGCCACTCGCATCTGTGTATTGGCACCAAAAGTTTCTCACTGAAAGCAATGGAGTACCCTGCACGTCGAAAAATGTCGCTAAAGGGGTACCCTGTGCGTTAAAAAGTGATGGCAAGGGTCCTAAACAAGCGTAAGTGATGAGTTGGGAGTGAGAACGTGTTGTCTCTGGTGTCCCTGCCCAGTTAACATTTGTACCATGAATGATTAATGTGGACAGAGTTGTTCTAGATGGATCAAAACTAGTTCATCTGTTGAGTATGAAAATAAAAAATTTCCTGGACACTGAACTAGAATTATTTAGGTGCACCAGACAGACTGAGTGCGAAATAGACACCCAGGATGATTAAAAAGCCATACGTGCCTCTTAAACATCCTGTCTGGCCGATCAAAACACGGATCCTGGGGCTATGAATATGCGAGGAGCGAATGAGATAATCATCCACAAGTCTGAGCTGGGTTCAGAAGTCAGACATAAAGTGAGGCTGACATTGATCACGGCTATATTTAGCAACACAGATGGGGTATTTGTAGGTTTGTGGGGTGGGGCTCAGTTTAGGGCGTACAGCTGATTTTGTTTTGGGAGTGTCTTCCGTCAGACCTGGTGCGCCATGTGTGTGTAATCACTGTGACTCAGTAAAATCCACCCCACGACTGTCTGAATACCCCGATATGCCCAGTTAAGGAGAAACAAATATTCGTCTTGATTCCTTTGTGACATGATATCTTTTGATTTGTAATCAACCTTTTGACACAGATGTTAGGAATAGTTCATCCCAAAATGAAAATTTCACAATATGGAAAGAGCGCAGTGACAGAGCTCATAAAAATTTCCGCCACAGACGAAACAGATGGAGTCATGCACGCAAACGTAAACAAACATTTCGTCTGAAATCATCCGAGACGCTACAGTGCATTGTAATGCACTTCATGATTCATCTACACACTGTATAAATATTGCTATAAAGACATATCTGATGTTATGAACGCCCCTATAATCCCATAATAACCTTTAAGGATTTAAACATACACACTTACGCATTCTCAAAAAGCCACAAATGACAGCTCTTTAATATTTCAACCATTTCCCCTAGACAGGAATGAGCTTAAATGGGAAACAATAGAGTTTACTTTAGGGATCTTAAATGTGTTCTATAGAGTTTCAAAAGAGATTTTAAAAAAACTGCTCACAATTTTCTGGACCCAGAAGTCTGAAATTTCTAAATAAACAAAAACATTTCCAATCAAATTCTTCCGAGACTAAATTAATAAATGAGTTATGCCAGCCACATAAACTTTATAGTGCTGCCAACAATTGTCTCGTTATATTTCTCCTGAGAAAAATATCTGAGATGAAGTTGAGATATCTGAGAACTCTTAAGAACTCTTAAATCTTAAAAGTATATTTTAAGAAACTGTACTGTATATTAATGGAATAAAAAGCCACTTAAGTGTACTTAAAGAGAGCACACTTTCTTGACTAAGTACACTGTTTTAATGTGTTGACTAACCTACTAAAGCACATGTAAAGTACTTGATTATCATTTTAACTTTGCATATAAGCAGTACACTTAAACCATATTTCAAAGACGATATAGTAATTATGAAATTACAAGATAATTTCTACTTAAGCAGGTCAAAAGTTTAGCTAATTGCATTTAATATAAATTTGAACCATAATACCTTTTCATTTAATTGCAATTAACATGCCATTAAGTGTCCAAAACAATTACATTCAGTTCGCACTTAAGTATATTAGTTTAAAGTATATTATTTCATTAATACATACTCTTTTTAAAGTGTTAAAGTGCACTTATTTTTCACAAGGGTCCATTACGTTTCCTGAAAGAGCAACCTCTGAGCAAATGTTTCCTTTGGACTCCCAGCAAAGCATAAAGACTCTGAGACAACGCCACCTTGTGTTGAAACAAAGCCCTATTCCAAATACATGGGTCAATATCTGAACACGCCTAAGGCCAAGGGAATTGTTGTTGTAGTGACAGCAATAAGGGTTATTAGAGAGAGATATGTAATAACATGACTTACATGAATAATGTGACCGTTGGAAATAATGCTTATGAGTCATCATGGCAGGGAAACCCCAAAATGTCATACATGATGTGACTGGATACATCTGCATTCGGACTATTAATCATAAATGTCGTCATGGCAAAAAAACAAAACAATCATGTCAGACCATAAAACGATGGATCGCTCATGTGTGGCATGTCTTTACCTGCTCAATCCAGGTGCTAAGATTTTTTAATATAATTTAATATTTTATGATTAAATATCATATCACACTGGGTCTAAATATCAGGTAATGCTTTATTTCGATAGTCCACTTTAGAATAACTATAAGTAACTTTGCAGCTACATGTCAACTAGCAGTCATTAGAGTATTAGTAGACTGTCTGCTCAATATCTGCGAACACTTTATTTTGATGCTCCCCAACAGACATTCTGACTAAAAGTACCTTATTCTACTAACCTGAACCCCAACCTATCAGTCTAGTAATACTCTAACGAGAGCTGGTTGACATGTAGTTGCAAAGTCACTTATAATTAGAAGAACATCTAAGTGAACTATCGAAATAAAATAAAGTGTAACCAAATATCATGAATAAACCCAGATTCTTGGTGGATCACAATGACCAGGTATAAAAATTAAAAAGATTTGAAACCAAGATTTGTTTTAGCTACACCAATAACATATAACTGTTGAACGGTTTCATTCAAGGGCTACAAAACGTGTTTTATATTTGTGACAGTGTTTTTGGCAGCTCTTCTGACTGAATAGTCATTTGACATAAATGCTCACATCAGATGTTTAGTTAGAAGAGCATCTCTAGAAGATTGGTGTTTATAATACTGCACCATTCCAAGGCAGAACAATGTTTCTCTTGTGAACGGAGATCTCTTTAATAAAGGCCACATTGAGAAAGAAAATCCTGGCTAAAGAAACTCAATGTTATCCAGTCTATAACTGATGCTACTTTGGAGACCATACAATGGAAGTCTATAGGTTTCTCATATAGAGGTTCTTTGAAACATCTTTAATGGGGTAATTCACTTAAAAATGAAAATTCTGTCATTAATTACTCACCCTCCAAACCCGTAAGACTTTTCGTTCAAACCCGTGAGAATTTCGTTTCGTTCTGCAAGAACCAATGAGGTTCATTCTCATGTTACACAGCACGTTTGAGCTTCGCAAGAACCAATGAGGTTCATTCTCGTGTTACACAGCACGTTTGAGCTTCAGCAAGAACCAATGAGGTTCATTCTCATGTTACACAGCACGTTTGAGCTTCAGCAAGAACCAATGAGGTTCATTCTCGTGTTACGCAGCACGTTTGAGCTTCAGCAAGAACCAATGAGGTTCATTCTCGTGTTACGCAGCACGTTTGAGCTACAGCAAGAACCAATGAGGTTCATTCTCGTGTTACGCAGCACATTTGAGCTACAGCAAGAACCAGTGAGGTTCATTCTCGTGTTACGCTGCACGTTTGAGCTTCAGCAAGAACCAATGAGGTTCATTCTCGTGTTACGCAGCACGTTTGAGCTTCGCAAGAACCAATGAGGTTCATTCTCGTGTTACGCAGCACAATTGAGCTTCGCAAGAACCAATGAGGTTCATTCTCGTGTTACGCAGAACGTTTGAGCTTCGCAAGAACCAATGAGGTTCATTCTCGTGTTACGCAGAACGTTTGAGCTTCAGCAAGAACCAATGAGGTTCATTCTCGTGTTACGCAGCACGTTTGAGCTTCGCAAGAACCAATGAGGTTCATTCTCGTGTTACGCAGAACGTTTGAGCTTCGCAAGAACCAATGAGGTTCATTCTCGTGTTACGCAGAACGTTTGAGCTTCAGCAAGAACCAATGAGGTTCATTCTCGTGTTACGCAGAACGTTTGAGCTTCAGCAAGAACCAATGAGGTTCATTCTCGTGTTACGCAGAACGTTTGAGCTTCAGCAAGAACCAATGAGGTTCATTCTCGTGTTACGCAGAACGTTTGAGCTTCGCAAGAACCAATGAGGTTCATTCTCGTGTTACGCAGCACGTTTGAGCTTCAGCAAGAACCAATGAGGTTCATTCTCGTGTTACGCAGAACGTTTGAGCTTCGCAAGAACCAATGAGGTTCATTCTCATGTTACGCAGAACGTTTGAGCTTCAGCAAGAACCAATGAGGTTCATTCTCGTGTTACACAGAACGTTTGAGCTTCGCAAGAACCAATGAGGTTCATTCTCATGTTACGCAGAACGTTTGAGCTTCAGCAAGAACCAATGAGGTTCATTCTCGTGTTACGCAGAACGTTTGAGCTTCAGCAAGAACCAATGAGGTTCATTCTCATGTTACGCAGAACGTTTGAGCTTCAGCAAGAACCAATGAGGTTCATTCTCGTGTTACGCAGAACGTTTGAGCTTCGCAAGAACCAATGAGGTTCATTCTCATGTTACGCAGAACGTTTGAGCTTCAGCAAGAACCAATGAGGTTCATTCTCGTGTTACGCAGAACGTTTGAGCTTCAGCAAGAACCAATGAGGTTCATTCTCGTGTTACGCTGCACGTTTGAGCTTCAGCAAGAACCAATGAGGTTCATTCTCATGTTACGCAGCGCGTTTGAGCTTCTGCAAGAACCAGTGAGGTTCATTCTCGTGTTACGCAGCACGTTTGAGCTTCAGCAAGAACCAATGAGGTTCATTCTCGTGTTACGCAGAACGTTTGAGCTTCGCAAGAACCAATGAGGTTCATTCTCATGTTACGCAGCGCGTTTGAGCTTCTGCAAGAACCAATGAGGTTCATTCTCGTGTTACGCAGCACGTTTGAGCTTCAGCAAGAACCAATGAGGTTCATTCTCGTGTTACGCAGCACGTTTGAGCTTCTGCAAGAACCAATGAGGTTAATTCTCATGTTACACAGCACGTTTGAGCTTCGCAAGAACCAATGAGGTTCATTCTCATGTTACGCAGCACGTTTGAGCTTCGCAAGAACCAATGAGGTTCATTCTTGTGTTACGCAGCACGTTTGAGCTTCGCAAGAACCAATGAGGTTCATTCTTGTGTTACGCAGCACGTTTGAGCTTCAGCAAGAACCAATGAGGTTCATTCTCGTGTTACGCAGAACGTTTGAGCTTCAGCAAGAACCAATGAGGTTCATTCTCGTGTTACGCAGCACGTTTGAGCTTCGCAAGAACCAATGAGGTTCATTCTCGTGTTACGCAGAACGTTTGAGCTTCGCAAGAACCAATGAGGTTCATTCTCGTGTTACGCAGAACGTTTGAGCTTCAGCAAGAACCAATGAGGTTCATTCTCGTGTTACGCAGAACGTTTGAGCTTCAGCAAGAACCAATGAGGTTCATTCTCATGTTACGCAGAACGTTTGAGCTTCAGCAAGAACCAATGAGGTTCATTCTCGTGTTACGCAGAACGTTTGAGCTTCGCAAGAACCAATGAGGTTCATTCTCATGTTACGCAGAACGTTTGAGCTTCAGCAAGAACCAATGAGGTTCATTCTCGTGTTACGCAGAACGTTTGAGCTTCAGCAAGAACCAATGAGGTTCATTCTCGTGTTACGCTGCACGTTTGAGCTTCAGCAAGAACCAATGAGGTTCATTCTCGTGTTACGCTGCACGTTTGAGCTTCAGCAAGAACCAATGAGGTTCATTCTCATGTTACGCAGCGCGTTTGAGCTTCTGCAAGAACCAGTGAGGTTCATTCTCGTGTTACGCAGCACGTTTGAGCTTCAGCAAGAACCAATGAGGTTCATTCTCGTGTTACGCAGAACGTTTGAGCTTCGCAAGAACCAATGAGGTTCATTCTCATGTTACGCAGCGCGTTTGAGCTTCTGCAAGAACCAATGAGGTTCATTCTCGTGTTACGCAGCACGTTTGAGCTTCAGCAAGAACCAATGAGGTTCATTCTCGTGTTACGCAGCACGTTTGAGCTTCTGCAAGAACCAATGAGGTTCATTCTCATGTTACACAGCACGTTTGAGCTTCGCAAGAACCAATGAGGTTCATTCTCATGTTACGCAGCACGTTTGAGCTTCGCAAGAACCAATGAGGTTAATTCTTGTGTTACGCAGCACGTTTGAGCTTCGCAAGAACCAATGAGGTTCATTCTTGTGTTACGCAGCACGTTTGAGCTTCAGCAAGAACCAATGAGGTTCATTCTCGTGTTACGCAGCACGTTTGAGCTTCTGCAAGAACCGATGAGGTTCATTCTCAATTAGGTAAATTTAATCAGTTCATCATATAAACCGCTCAATTCATATGGATTAGTTTTACAATCTCTTCAACTTTTTGAAGCGTCAAAGTGGTAGTTGCATAGCTGTCAGAAAGCTCTCAGATTTCATCAAAGAGATCTTCATTTGTGTTCTGAAGATGAACAAAAGTCTTACAGGTTTGGAACGACATGAGGGTGAATAATTAATGACAGAATTTTACTTTTTGGGTGAACTAACCCTTTAAGTATCCAGTTAAGATAATCACTCACATTTCTATTTAATATTATTTGCAAACAACTAAATGAGAATGTTTTAATTTTTTTTTTTTTCCCCTGGAAAGATACTTGAAATTAAGAACTGGAAAACTGAAGCCTCTGAATGACTGTACTGTTGATCGATGAATGGATGAGGAAATCTTTAGTCCACACTTTCTTATAATGTTTACCACTGTCTTCACTCGCTCATTAACATGTAAATCAACAGGATGAGGTGGATGGCATTACAACACTCAGGCTCTTCCAGATCGTTTTAAGCGTTCAGTGATGCATGTAAGCTACATGATATGGCCAAGATTGTTTCCTTTTTATTTGTAACCCCTTTATTTGTTGCACTCTAAATCCCGGGTCTTTAAATGTCTAGACTTCATAGAGAGGGAGCCAAGAGCTCTGATGAGGGTCGACTTCTGAGAAACTCCTCAAATTTTAGACCGCAGGGTCTGGTCACACTGAATGACTTCAGGGTTGCCAACTCTTACGCATTTGGCGTGAGATACACGCTTTCAGGCTCTGTCTCACGCTCTCACTCTGCCCAAGTAAATCTCACGCCAAATTGCCAAACCTGCTTTTGATATGAAACAAAGTCTAAGCTTTTACAATTTTTTTTTTTTTTTTTTTTTTAAGTTTTAATACAAAATTCAAACAATAAATACAGTTTTGGCGCACTTAATGTGGCTTAACAGTTAAAGCCAGAGCCGTTGAAAAACAGAGTTGCGACAAGCTTTCATCTCCCGGCGGCGCGCGCGGTCACGTGGTTCATGGAGCTCTCAATAGTTCCAAACAAACCCAATAGTAAACCAGCGCTGTCAATACATTTGAATGGCTTAAGCGGATAGACAACAGCTTCACTATATAGGTATCTGCAGCAATTTTTTGGTAAACAGTACAGCATAGTGTGCATTGATTATTACGTCAACCACATTTACAGTATCACTTTATTATAGAGAGTGATGGAGATGCAACATTGTTAACATTAACGTTAGTGTTTTTCTTGTATTTAGCCCTCAGGTATTCCTTACTAATTGGTCACACTCATACTCATTGGTGGTCAAGTGTGACCATACACCTTAACTATTTTTCAATTAAATAAATGTTCTATATTTTTCAATAATATTTATTTAATATTTTGAGGAGATCTTTTGGTACTAAATACTATTTGTGCAATAATTATGGTCCATTAATGACCACTTAAAATATTTTTCTTCTAATATTTTTCTTATTTATATTACAATTAGTGTAGTAATTAAGGTTAAAATAGAGAATTCCAATGCAAAGAGGCAAAATAGAGTCATTTTGTGGTTGGAAAAATAATAATTTTCATTTGTAATGCCATTACCACTAGGTGCCTGTATGGCTCTTTAATAAATATACATGTAGGCCTATCTAGACTAGTTGCTCAACTGCTTACTTATTTTTAGGTTTTGCATTTGAATAAATATTTAGACATGATCAAACACTAGATTTCTTTAAATGTGAAATTTTAAAACGTTAATAACCCACATCCTAATATTTTTAATGATATTTATATAAGCACACACAAGTGAATATTAATGAATGTGAGCAAATATAATTTAACCCAAGAAAAGTTTAAAATAGTACTAAAAAGGCAAACGTATTTTTCCTATGTACAGTAGGCTATATACATATGAACTGATACTGAATCAAGATCGAAATCGATATTTTAAATATTTCGATAAATATCTATAAGAAATAATATCGATAATTTTTATATATATATATATATATAAATAAATCTCACTCTAACCTGAACTTAAAAGTTGGCAACCCTGATGACTTCCTAAATCTTGCTACTCCCAAACTAACAGAGCAGATTAAACAAAACAGCTCATTTCTGATGATGAAAAGAGACTCTCCGTGTCAGGAAATGTCAGGAAGACTCTGAAAGATCGAAGGTCCTTTATTGTTGAAAAACCAACCGTTTCCTAACTGCTAGAGCCAGCATTTGAATGCAATTTGCAGTTTTGAAGGGCTAACTATTAGCGGTAACTTTGTCAACAACACATGCCCCGCTGCGGACCACTATCCGAGTAAACATCTATCATTAACCAGATGTCAGATGGGTATTATTCATTTGTGATCTTTTGGTATTGTGTTCTGATGTTCCAAAGCCAGTCTTTCCATGGTGTAAGCTGTTGTAAGATCCACAATTTAAACAAGACTTAAAAAGGGAAGTCGCCAAACCACACAGAGGATTTGTTTTCATTGTGTTAGTCCTTTCAATGAGCACATCCTTCTGGGACAAGAGTTGTGTGCATTTCATTACCTCATAAAAAAGAAATCGATCTTTCTCAAACTACATATGGATATAAAGAGCTGTAGCTGTAGTATGTGACTGGATACACCTATAGTTATTATTCACAAAGGTTATGTTGTCAGGAAACACACCCTGATTTGTCAAGGACTCGTTCAATTAAGTTGATTCTTTTCAATGAACTGGATGAATGATTCACATGCAAATCGGATTCAGTTATTGAATATGTTTTACATGTTTCTTAGTTTTAGTTACAGTCTCTGTATTTTCATGAAAATGTCCTTTAAATTTAACCAGTAATGTAAAATCCAACTAATTTATTTTACTTAAAATGTTTTTGACGTCACACTTTTTGGACTATAAATCTCAATGACAATGCCACATGCAATAATACAGTGAAATCTGCAACTACAATCAACTATGAACACCCCCTAAATCTGCTTCACACACTTTTATAATCATTGTGAGTAATCAAATTAAAAATACTTTGCAGTCATATTCGTTAATATAAGTCCATTTTGATTTGACAGAAATAGCATTTTAGTCAGTGCAAGTAACATTTTAGTTGATGTACAGTTGTTCAAATAAATAGCTGTACAACATCAGTAACCTGATGAACCACTGTTATGAGTAGTAGTGATATTTCTGCATTGCAGATAATTTACTTGTAGATGTAGTAGTGTAATATAAAAACAACAGACCCAGCTGTCATGATGTGGACACTGCTTGTTCTGAGTAATTTATTCATTCATTGAAAGGACGTGTTCAAAATAATAGCAGTGTTGAGTTTAAAGGGTTAGTTCACCTAAAAGTGAAAATTCTGTCATTAATTCCTCGTGTCATTCCAAACCCGTAAAACCTTCGGAACACAAATGAAGATATTCTGATGAAATCTGAGAGCTCTCTGATCCCTCCATAGACAGCAATTTCCGTTGTAAACAGTGCAGCGCTTTCGAGTTCTACGGCAGCCGATGCTGTTCACGTGAGCACCACGACGCATGCGTGTGATGACGCGGGAGCTGCACTGTATTTACATGGTAAACTGTGTAGGAGACTGGCACAGGCTAGAACGAAGTTGTTGAATAAAGTCGTTATTTGTGTTTGTTTTTGCGCACTAAAAGTATTCTCGTCGCTTCATAAAATTAAGGTTGAACCACTGTAGTCATATGGACTATTTTAACTATGTTTTTACTACCTTTCTGGGCCTTGAAAGTGTTAATTAAATTGCTGTCTATGGAGGGGGTCAGAGAGCTCTCGGATTTCATCAAAATATCTTAATTTGTGTTCCAAAGATGAATGAAGGTCTTACGGGTTTGGAACGACACGAGGGTGAGGAAATAATGACAGAATTTTCATTTTTGGGTGAACTATCCCTTTAATTAGATAAATCACTCATTTTGTGAAAAAACAGGTGTCATTAATTGTCCTTTATTAAGGAAGAAGGGAAACAAATGATTCACACATTATTATAAAATATATTTCCTTTTGAATTGCTAAGTAAAATGGGCTGTTCCAAACACTGTTCAGAGGAACAATGTAATTTGATAAAGTTGATTGGAGAGGGGAAAACGTATAAAGAAGTGCAGCAAATTATAGGATGCTCAGTTAAAATGATCTCAAATGCTTTAAAATGGCAACTAAAACCTGAAACGCGGAAGAAAACAAGCAACTATTGTTAAAATGGATCGAAAAATAGTCAGAATGGCAAAGATTCAGCCAATCATCACCTCCAGAAAGATCAAAGATGATCTAAAATTACCTGTACTGTTACAGTCAGAAGACGTTTGATCGAAGCTAAGCTAACAGCAAGAAGCCCCCATAAAGCACCATTGTTGAAAAAACAGCATGTGCAGAATCGGTTAGAATTTGCCAAGGAACACATCAATTGGCCCAACGAGAAATGGACATTCTGTGGACTGATGAGAGTAAAATGGTTCTTTTCGGGTCTAGTGGTCATCGACAGTATGTCAGGCGACCCCCAGGTACTGAATTCAAGCCACAATACACTGTGAAGACAGTGAAGCATGTTGGCGCAAAAATGATGGTATGAGGATGTTTTTCATACTATGGTGTTGGACCTATTTATGGATCTGTTTATCACATACTTTATACTTTATAAAATACTATACAAACCCGATTCCAAAAAAGTTGGGACACTGTACAAATTGTGAATAAAAAAGGAATGCAATAATTTACAAATCTCATAAACTTATATTTCATTCACAATAGAATATAGATAACATATCAAATGTTGAAATGTCATGCCAAATATTGGCTCATTTTGGATTTCATGAGAGCTACACTTTCCAAAAAAGTTGGGACAGGTAGCAATAAGAGGCCGGAAAAGTTAAATGTACATATAAGGAACAGCTGGAGGACCAATTTGCAACTTATTAGGTCAATTGGCAACATGATTGGGTATAAAAAGAGCCTCTCAGAGTGGCAGTGTCTCTCAGAAGTCAAGATGGGCAGAGGATCACCAATTCCCCCAATGCTGCGGCGAAAAATAGTGGAGCAATATCAGAAAGGAGTTTCTCAGAGAAAAATTGCAAAGAGTTTGAAGTTATCATCATCTACAGTGCATAATATCATCCAAAGATTCAGAGAATCTGGAACAATCTCTGTGCGTAAGGGTCAAGGCCGGAAAACCATACTGGATGCCCGTGATCTTCGGGCCCTTAGACGGCACTGCATCACATACAGGAATGCTACTGTAATGGAAATCACAACATGGGCTCAGGAATACTTCCAGAAAACATTGTCGGTGAACACAATCCACCGTGCCATTCGCCGTTACCGGCTAAAACTCTATAGGTCAAAAAAGAAGCCATATCTAAACATGATCCAGAAGCGCAGGCGTTTTCTCTGGGCCAAGGCTCATTTAAAATGGACTGTGGCAAAGTGGAAAACTGTTCTGTGGTCAGACGAATCAAAATTTGAAGTTCTTTTTGGAAAACTGGGACGCCATTTCATCCAGACTAAAGAGGACAAGGACAACCCAAGTTGTCATCAGCGCTCAGTTCAGAAGCCTGCATCTCTGATGGTATGGGGTTGCATGAGTGCGTGTGGCATGGGCAGCTTACACATCTGGAAAGGCACCATCAATGCTGAAAGGTATATCCAAGTTCTAGAACAACATATGCTCCCATCCAGACGTCGTCTCTTTCAGGGAAGACCTTGCATTTTCCAACATGACAATGCCAGACCACATACTGCATCAATTACAACATCATGGCTGCGTAGAAGAAGGATCCGGGTACTGAAATGGCCAGCCTGCAGTCCAGATCTTTCATCAATAGAAAACATTTGGCGCATCATAAAGAGGAAGATGCGACAAAGAAGACCTAAGACAGTTGAGCAACTAGAAGCCTGTATTAGACCAGAATGGGACAACATTCCTATTCCTAAACTTGAGCAACTTGTCTCCTCAGTCCCCAGACGTTTGCAGACTGTTATAAAAAGAAGAGGGGATGCCACACAGTGGTAAACATGGCCTTGTCCTTGTTGATGCCTTGTTGATGCCATGAAATTTAAAATCAACTTATTTTTCCCTTAAAATGATACATTTTCTCAGATTAAACATTTGATATGTCATCTATGTTGTATTCTGAATAAAATATTGAAATTTGAAACTTCCACATCATTGCATTCTGTTTTTATTCACAATTTGTACAGTGTCCCAACTTTTTTGGAATCGGGTTTGTATATTTTTAATATATAAAAATACTTGAAGAGATTATGTTGCCCTATGCCGAAGAGGAAATGCCCCTGAAATGGTTCTTTCAACAAGACAACAACCCTAAACACGAGTAAGCGAGCAACATCTTGGTTCCAGACGAAAAGGATTGAGGTAATGGAGTGGCCTGCCCAATCCTCTGACCTTAACCCCATTGAAAACTTGTGGGGTGACATTAAAAATGCAGTTTCTGAAGCAAAACCCAAAAATTCACAGGAACTGTGGAATGTCATTTGTTCATTTGATTTGGAATTGAATGTGTAATGTTTCCAGTACATTTAAAATATGGAAAAAAGCTATTAAAAAATATTCACTTTTATTAATGCACTATTTATTTGAACACAACTGTACAAAATGACAAAAAGTCTTCCATTTGTAATAATCTAGCAACATAATCAAACAAAATTTAAATAAATTAGAATGCACCTGAAATAATGGCATATAAATTGAAACATTGCAACTCCTCTAAAGAACCCATTTGAAAAAATGAGTTGGGCTTGCAGATGAAATGTCTCCAAAACAGTAAATCGAAGAGCAGAGTGTATAAGCAAGAGAAAATATTTACAATTATGTTTAGGTATCATTCAACTATTTTAACATTCAAACATTGCCTCTCCACTTTGAGCTCACAAACTCTTTACCATATCACTTCAAAATTTGAACCTTATACTAACACACAGTTTCTGAAATCTCGCTTGTCTCTTGCAAGCGTCACACAGTGATTTGCTAACTTAAGCAAGGCTTTCGGTGAAGCATGCTTAGACATCTCTAAGAAACAGACAGGAAGAATTGCCCTTTAAATTCACCAAATATGTAAACGTATAAAACATATAACCAAACATATAAAATGGGTTCAGCTAAGGGACGAATGGTCGTTTTGTAATGTCAAGTGCTGTGTTAAAGTAAATGCGAGAAATTATGCTGCCAACTTAGCTTTCATTGCTTGTACATGTTTGTGTATGAGTCTGGATAGTGTGTGGTTTATCACTTCACACTGTGGGACAAGGCAGGTAGCAAGATCTGTAAACCAAAGAGAATATTTGTTTGATGGAGGCCTGGAAAGAACAAACAATGCATTTACTCTCAAATCATTGGCAATTAAAAAATGAAGCTAGGGATTTGAGTTTTGTGGTGGGGAGGGGAGCTATAAATTGCTGTTTTAGATGCCTCTGGAAGTCTCTGGGAGCACAACTTGCACTGTCCAACTATTCAGAGAAGAGTACTGGAAGTTAAAATGCATTAATTTTCTACATAGAGACTGATTTTTAAATGATTATGTATGCATTTGTCATGTATGCTTACCAGTGAGCTCTGAAATCGTTAAACGATCATACATAGATTTTGTATTAATATTAAAGATGTTTTTTTTAATGATTATGCCATTCACAATGCTTCATGGGATGGGTAATTCATGTCCTTTATAAAGGACATTCAGTTCACATTAAGACATCTAGTCCTTTTTTGCTTAAAATGTTGTGATTCATCTCACAGCTGGTTGCTTTGCTTCACGACACGGCTTATAGAGAAAATGAATGGGGAAAAATACTTGAACCACGACCACTGATAAAGTGAGCGGTCACTGTTGTGCTCAATTATTCACAGGGAGTGATGTAATGTTATCCTAAATGTAACAGATTGATGCTTGAGACTATCAGGGTTACATGTTGGAAAATACACCCTGAAGGGTTTTTAATTTTGCGATAATGATCGCCTGACTGTACATCACCCCGGCTACCTACCAAATAAATAAACTAAATGGACATGAAATATTGATTGGAACTGGAATTATTTCATTATGTGTTAAGAAAAAGAGTGTAGAGTGATTCAGAGCGTTTCAAGTGACATGAAACTAGCACAGCTATGCAGGAAATCAGTTGTGTGAGACATTATACAGTTTATAGAGTTTGGCAGTCATTGTACAAAAATATTTGATTGCAGAAGGCCACGACTGGCCAATCAGAATAAAGAATTTCAGAGAGTGGCATAATAATGTTACACTTTATTTCAATAGTCCACTTTAGATATTTTACTAAAAATAAGTACCTTTGCAACTACATGTCAACTAGCAGTCATTACAGTATTAGTAGAAACACAGATCAGGCATAACATTATGACCACTGACAGGTGAAGTGAATAACACTGATTATCTCTTCATCACGGCACTTGTTAGTGGGTGGGATATATTAGGCAGCAAGTGAACATTTTGTCCTCAAAGTTGATGTGTTAGAAGCAGGAAAAATGGGCGAGCGTAAGGATTTGACCAAATTTGACAAGGGCCAAATTGTGATGGCTAGACGACTGGGTCAGAGCATCTCCAAAACTGCAGCTCCTGTGGGGTGTTCCCGGTCTGCAGTGGTCAGTATCTATCAAAAGTGCTCCAAGGAAGAAGCGGTGGTGAACCGGCGACAGGGTCATGGGCGGCCAAGGCTCATTGATGCACGTGGGGAGCGAAGGCTGGCCCGTGTGGTCCGATCAAACAGACGAGCTACTGTAGCTCAAATTGCTCAAGAAGTTAATGCTGGTTCTGACAGAAAGGTGTCAGAATACACAGTGCATCGCAGTTTGTTGCGTATGGGGCTGCATAGCCGCAGACCAGTCAGGGTGCCCATGCTGACCCCTGTCCACCGCCGAAAGCGCCAACAGTGGGCACGTGAGCATCAGAACTGGACCACGGAGCAATGGACGAAGGTGGCCTGGTCTGATGAATCATGTTTTCTTTTACATCACGTGGATGACCGGGTGTGTGTGCGTCGCTTACTTGGGGAACACATGGCACCAGGATGCATGGGAAGAAGGCAAGCCAGTGGAGGCAGTGTGATGCTTTGGGCAATGTTCCGCTGGGAAACCTTGGGTCCTGCCGTTCATGTGGATGTTACATTGGCACGTACCACCTACCACTATTTCAGACCATGTACACCCTTTCATGGAAACGATATTCCCTGGTGGCTGTGGCCTCTTTCAGCAGGATAATGCTCCCTGCCACAAAGCAAAAATGGTTCAGGAATGGTTTGTCAAGCAACAACGAGTATGAGGTGTTGACTTGGCCTCCAAATTCCCCAGATCTCAATCTAATAAAGCATCTGTGGGATGTGCTGAACAAACAAGTCCGATCTATGGAGGCCCCACCTCACAATTTATAGGACTTAAAGGATCTGCTGCTAACATCTCTGTGCCAGATACCACAACAAACCTTCAGGGGTCTAGTGAAATCCATGCCTCGACGGGTCAGGGCTGATTTGGCAGCAAAAGGGGGACCAACACAATATTAGGTCATAATGCCTGATCGGTGTATTAAGCAGACAATTAATACTCTGACTGTTAGTTGACATGTAGTTGCAAAGTTACTTACAGTAGACTGTCTAAAGTCAACTATCGAAATAATCTGTTCTAACAATGCTAAATGTAATAATAAAACAACTAAATAATTATGCATAGTTAAGATGGCAATAAATAAATATGCTTCTCAATCAGAGTTATGTGAGCGGAGTGGAGTGGGAGCGGAGCGGCGTGATTCTGAATGGCGTAAGGAGCGGATTTTTTAAAAGTCGGCGCGTTGTGGTTTTCACTCCCTCCGTCACGAACACAATTCATGCCAACGGCCGATAATATAACTGCATTTTTAGCCAGAACTCACACGTTAAAAACACATTTAACTAGCTTGATACAGATGGATCACTCAAATCAGAAAGAATGTAAAGGTTATGATGCCGGCGATGGACATGAGCGGGATGTTATAGTTCAAGGAATTTTTTTGTACCTTTTACATACTGAATATAATCGGGTGAAAGCACATTTTAAACAGGTAGCACTTATTCACACATGCAATCGTTCTCTCTAATGCATTCAAACAAATGTAATCTTACAGTGCTTATCTGCTTACAGTTATCTGTATCTGATTTTGAATGAGCAGAAATCTGTAATATAGTTACCCGTAGATAAAATAACTGATGAAAACGTACTATTTTCATCTTTCCAAACAAAATTTGCACTGCAAAAAGCAGCAATGATATTTAACTTTTCATGCTGATAAAGCCTAACAAGCTTGGCATGTCGTAGGAAAAAATGTTTGCACACTAGTGTTCCACGTTGAAACTATCTCCTATTGTTTATTTTTTCATTTAATGTATGTTATAAAGCAAACTTTTGTGATTATTTCAGAGCTTACTTTAAATACTTTAGCGTTTAGCCGCAAATTTCCTCGGAGCGAAGACGGAGCGGTGTTTCTGATATCATTGAGCGAGGAGTGGAGCGGGGAGTGGGAAATGGTGAACCCGGAGCGGAGCTGGAGCGGAGTGATTATTGAATGCTTAGAACGTGGAGGGGAAATTGCTGCCGCTCCACTCCACTCACATACTCTGTTCTCAATAGACAAATTACTTCCCAAAAATGTTTTGTTGTTGACATCCAACACTGTGTCCAATGAAACAGGTATAGACAGGAAAAACTATTTTGGTGCAGTCATGAGAAATTAATAGCCAAGTTTACTGTCACATTGATGGACTGACTATGGAGTGAGATACTGTACAGGAAATAAAGATGAAGAGCTTACTGTAAACATTATGCAGAAATATATGGTAGAGTATTTTTAAAATGACCTATGCAAGATGGATTTACACTCCCATATGAGCCACATCTATTATTTTATTCTGTCTATGTTACGACAGGAGGGAAAATGGATGATTGGAAATTTCTCTGTATTTTATTTTCTAGCTAACTCAAACAGCACAGGATGTATAAAAGTGAATATAGATGTCGGTTCCTGGAATCTCTAGCTTGGACAAAATCCGATCTGACAGGTGGAAGGTTTGCAAACTCGCATACACCTACACAGATACAGACATACAGACCATACAAACACATACACAAGAGAGAGGAAAAGTGAGGGAGCTACAAGCAATTCCAGTCGAACACTTCATAAAATGTGTCTTATCAAAGATGAAAGCCTACAGCCTGACGCACATGAGCAAAACAAAGCCAAAAGCAATTGGATGGAATTGAACAATGAAATCTAGTTACAAGTCAATTGCACCTGTTCCTGTGTGAGGATAACAGCAAAGAAACACTTTCATCCTGTGATGCATTTCCCTTGTAAAGACGAATTAAATTGTAGAACAATGAATGATATCATGGATCTTTTGACGCCAGTTATTATACAAATACATCTACAAAGATAAAATAAATTGTCTTTATATAATGCCCTTACATGTAGGCTTAAATTGTGCTCTGATGCTGATTTTATGCATCTGATATCAACATTTTGGAACACTACCACAAATGTGCTGCACGGTCAACAAAGCACCACATTTTTCACTATCTACAGAAGCCCGCATTCTCATAGTTGATGAATGGTGAACATGGCAGGCATGATCTCCCTCAGGTTCTGTTTGGCCATGGAGTGAATGCAGGTGCTGAAATTTTCCTTGTTTCGGTTTCGAAGAATTTTGACGTAGAGATCCAGAACGTCTGGAAGCTTTATGTCGACAGTTGGGCAACACTTCTGCCACAAAACCTTTTGCAAATCTTGAGTGACATGGGTTGGGGTCAGAGAAGTGGATAGCAGACTCTATTTGTTTATTGTATTTGGGTGTGTGGCCTCCACTTGTGTGCAATAGCTTTAGAATGCATGAATAACCTCAAAGCCCATATAATATTTATTTATAAGCAATAATACTTTCTGCACTTTCGCCTCTTTGCAAACCCATAGAGGAATCCAGTGGCTGACCTGTAATGAAAAATAATGATTTTTTATTTCCAAATGTAGGCAAGGAAGAGGCCAAGAGAAAAAGAAAAGCAGGTCTCTATTCATTAAAAATGACAAGAAAAACACCACTGGTGATGAAGTGCGTCAAAATAAACGAGAAGGTCTAAAATATCTGGCTTCTTGGAAGCTCTTCACACCTGCGTTGCCGCTATCTTTAGTCTCACTTCCTGTGAGAGGTCAAAAGGGTATGAATCCTTCAGCTTTATGAGTCACAGTCCCCCTTAGCCCACTTTCATCACTAGGGGAAAATGAACAATACATGAAGAGCTTGTTTTTTTTGGTCTTCCTTGTTTCTTTGTGCCGCGCTACCGTCAACGAGATCAAGGAGTTCTTTTTATCTACCTTTCACTCTTGCTCGTACATTTCCCACTTCTTATAACCTCGCAGTATCACCTCCTACTCTTTGCTCTGTCAGTTTGTTTGGGCTTTGTGTACGTGTGAGATGCACCCATCTAGAAAGATGCACCCATCTATGTGCCTCCGTGCCAGTATCGATGTGTACCGGCCAATGAACCCATTCACCCTACTCTCTCTCTCTCTACTTGCAGTATATTAGTTGCACTGACAAGAAGCATAACTCATCCTATTCTCTTCTATTGTATAGCCAGTGCTGCGGAAGCTCTTCCATGACAGCCGTTCTCCAGGTAATTAGCTAATTAAACAAGTTGCATAGGTCGGACATACTGATTTGAATCATTTCCATAGGGCTGCCACAAAGGGCTATGCACAGAACGTGCTCTAGCTGCAAATTATCCTGCTGAGCTGTAAAGCTTGTGAGTGTGGTTTCCGTATGTTAGACACCATACGCTGTGGACAGAGTGACAGATAAGAGTATAAGATGGTGCGTAATGAGGTAGGCTAAGAGAGCGTGGCAGCTCATAGCTAAATGGGTTTCATTCATAACACACATAGATACGGTCATGCCTAATTAACCCCTTTGCCAAACAGTGACTTGGAGCCACTCGACCTTGACCAGAAAGGGTCGTGAACCATTTATCATGGGGCCACGGACTGACTTCAGTGGAAGTGTATGTGAATGATGACACAGTGTTTTTGGGAGAGTTGCTTTTAGACGGCTTCAGATTCACTGTTCAAGCCCTTGAATTTTATGCACCGACAGTCCAACTGTCCGATCACATGATAGCTGTACTAATGACTTTGGATTTCTTCCAAACGTACAGCAGCTCATCATGATAGCAGCACAGTTTCCCTGGCTATATCCTTTCTCGACTTGGATTTCCACAACCTGGTCTCTTGATGACAGTGATGACAAGGTGCCATTAACTTTTGGTGAGCCTGTAACATATTCAGGTAAGCAGCAAACGTCATAAAGAACTACCTCTTACCTGAAAATGTTACTCTACCCTTTTTGCAGTATGTAGTAATTTTGCAAAGTGTTTATCCAAATCAACTTCCAGTGGACTTTCAAGAGTAATCTCACTGGAGTAACCTGGGGTTAAGTGCCTTGCTCAAGGGTCCAGTGGTGATAGCTCATGACTTTCTTCTTTTGGGAGACTAGCAACCTCCCAATTGCCTACCCTGAGTTTTATTCACTACAGGACATGGTACTACCCTTTTTAGGGCTGTGTTCTCAGAAATATAACTATTCCAAAAGTAATTAAACAAATGTAAATCCCTTTCCAAATATATCAAGATGCATCTGACACTAAGCTTGACTTGGACATGTCTGGAAACCTTTGCCAAATGCCAAATTGACAAGTAGACCATCTGAGGTGCACATTATTGGCCCTTGCTGTGCAGAGGAACCGCACGAGGAGGAACTGGATTTCACCACACACAGGAAACCATGTCAGTAATGTGTCACTGCTTTGATAGATGGAGCTATGAATGGCGTTTGAGATTTTACTCTGACCGGGACAACAAGGTGAGTTGTTGTTCAGATCTTCAGTCAAGATATCAAAATCCAAACTGAAAAAGCAACCTTGGGAGATTAGTCTTGATTGAAAAAACATTCCGGTGTATGTCAGTATTTTGAAAAATAAGCATTAGTGCAACAAGCCCTCCATAAATATATCATGCTTTGACATTTGATGTTTTTGTAGAAAAATATATTTTATTGCAGTGGCTGCTGGTGAGTTATACCATTAGTATTTTGTGAAAACAAAAAAGGAGCCAAATGTTAACTTCGAGGAAAGACAACAAACTACAAGGACAGTTTGTATCAAACACATCAGGACCGCAAAGGTAAAACACAGAGATCCAGGAGTTAGGTTCCATTCGTTGTACCAGAAGTAATAAAATTGCTCATAGGAAGTGTCAGTGTCTGACAGAATCACTTAGGCCCCTGCTGCCTTTTCTTCTGTTACTGTGCTCAGGGGGTGTCCGGTACACTTCCCATCTGGTCTGTCCTCTCTGATTGGAAAAACACGTGCCCTTTGTGTTTTGCAGTTGTGTCAAAGGAAGCCCTACTCATTAACTCCAATGGAAGTTCAGGTATCAGCTTTCTGCCTTTCTTCTCTGACTTCATATGACTAGGCTGAAGAGCAAATTCAGACTTATCCCTTACTTCCTGCTTTGGGTGTGACCTCGAGAGTTCGGCAATCACCTCACCGGCCACAAATTGGCTTAGGGCCTCTGGAACAAACCAGACAACGACTCCACAACTGTATCTTGGCACCCTCCAATCGTTCATGAACCCAGTAGACAAATATTTGAATGGCTGCTGTTCTTACACGCACTGAAGTGAGTGAGAAGTGTCAGCATGTGTGCCGATGGGACCTGGGACCACTGAATATGATGTAACGAGGGGAGCGCTGCATTCTCTGGCCTATGCAGCAGGCCAAAGCAGCTGGACTGGGTGTTTAGACTGCAGCCTCTCCCCCTCCTCCAAGAACAATTTCCCACTCTGGTTCCACCCCTCATTTCCCACAGCTCCCAGTAAACAGAACACACCCATGGCAGGACTTCAGACACAGCGAACAGACAGCCGAACTTCCAGGCCTGGCTCACGGACACGTATATACACACACGTGTGTGTGTGTGGGAGTGAGAGAACGGACAGTCATAGCTGCAGTGTGAGGTCTGTTCGGACACGGATTGTGGCAGTAAAACAGTCCATCTTTCCGCAGCACTCTTTCTCAATTATGGAGGCAAAGCCGAAAGGAGTAAGCTCTAGGCAGCCGGGCAGTTTATCATCCTCCAAAGCTAAAGCACTTTTAAACTAATGTAAGCATGGGATATCTTCTCCATTAGTAGAGACAGTAGGGAATTTACAACGTTTACAGAACATGCTGGAGGAATTTTTATGGAGCCACCTTCAGAGAGAGGCTTTGGGAGTCGGTGAGAGATGAGAAAGGTGAACGTGTAGGATTTGTTAAATAGTCCT
Source organism: Coreius guichenoti (assembly GCA_039654105.1). Lineage (NCBI taxonomy): Eukaryota > Metazoa > Chordata > Actinopteri > Cypriniformes > Gobionidae > Coreius > Coreius guichenoti. The sequence goes on from CM077189.1 coordinate 4,283,829, forward strand.
TTCCCCAAAACCACATGAAAGCGTTCAACACCTTCTGTTGTTCCATCCAAATTATCCCTACACCTGATCCATTGTGTAGCATGCAGTAACCCACCATGTGATGAATTCCTACCTTGAAGTCGACAGGTGAATGAACTGCTGATGAACTACGCCGCATACTCCCTCTAAGAAGAACATCACATGTGGAGTAAGTCATGTCAGTCATGGAGACCACCCAGCTGAAGCAGTCGTCATCTAAATGAATGATGACATACAGGTAACAGGACATGTGTGGACTTAGTTAAGTGTCTCATCCAGGGGCCCACGCCATGATGGATATGAGAGGGTCTAAGGAAGAGTGCAGAACATGACAGACAATGTTTGGGGCAGTGGATTTGAACTCCCTAAACCAATCTGTCATTCCCACCCAGCCCCAAAGACAACTCCCAGCTTGCTGGAGGTGCAGCCCAACATGTACAAACATTTTTGGATAATGAGAAGTGATGAATTACTCTTTTACATCTGTCCCTACAGTATGTATATAAAATAAATACTCGGTTTTATTTTTTAGATGGTATTTAGGAGATACATACTACATATGAACGAACACTGAGAAACTAGGGAAAGCCCTGACATCGAAGTCAGAGAACGATAAAAACAAAAATGAAGATGCTAAGTGACAACTGGCTATTACAACACTTTCATATATATTTACTTTTATATTTGGAAAGGTTTCATCCAGTGTTAATCTGGTTAACAAAACTACTGACACAAACATTAACAGTGGATTTTTTGCTCTTGTTGAAAAAAAATTTCCACCCTGACAATAAACAATTTTAATTAAAATAATGTTGACAAAATATGATATAAAAAGCAAGATATTAACAATTAACTAACAATGTTTTTAGAAGAAGAAAACTCAAGAAAGACTATGATTGTTTTAAATAATAATGTCAAGGATTGACACAATTGAACTTGAAGCTGAACAGTGAATAAACCGGTAAAACAGGTTAATTAACTCACCCAATTGCGTCCTATTCATATGAGATTAAAAACATGTACAACATAACACACAATAATGGGAACTGGTTTAACTTAGATCGTCACCTAAAATGCCATTTTAGTCAGAATAAAACTGACTAAAATGAAAGAACATGAGAAGATGAAAAATTGACTATATTTAAAGTATATTTTTGTCAAAAGACAAAAAACTGCATATAATGAAAGCTGTTGTACATACTACAAGTGTCATTTTATTGAAATGAGATTTGTTCACGTATAATAGAGGAAGGAAATGTTTCCTGACTTGAACTCTCCAAATGCTTTGGATTTGCTTCTTTTGTCTTCAGCTTCATATCAGAAAAGGAATTGGAGGTGTTGGCAAGGAAGGGTTAAGCATTACCAAAGTTTGTCTGCAAGACAAATTCCTCTTTTAAGGATACAGGGCCATTTAGCAATCAGTCAAGAGCCCATGGGAGCACCTGTGTACAATTCCATTCTGAAATAACACCGATTCAGTCATATCCACTTTCTCCATGTGTGACAACATTGTGGCATTGGATGATCAAGTACAGCTGGAAAAATGTACAAGGAGTCTGTTTTTCTTCAACTCTTTTATGTATATGTAAGACATGTGACCAGATGTTCATGCCAGGGTCTTTCAGAGGATCTGTGTGCAGGGGAGTTTTGGGCGTATGTTTGGCATGTCATGCATTTTGGGGAAAAGCAAAAGGGTATAATTTTCTGAGTGATAAGCAAAGCAGTGGACTTAAGTGTGAATTACATTCTATACCAAAAATGTGATTTTACTTGGATCAAATCCACATTTATCCAAATCAAGCAAGCTTATATTAAAATATGAACTTCTGTTTGCGTATGACGACATATTTTTGTAGGCCAAACCATTAAGTCAGCATCACCCTGGTTCCCTTGAAAGAAACCCAATATAATTTTTCCATTGGCTTTTGCATTATTGAACAACAATCTCTTTGACCAACAAAAGTTCATTCATACATGTTTTTTCATCATGCACAAAATAGGCACAAATTAACAACTTTTTATGAATTCTTAAGCCTAAATACAATTGGCAGAGTTAATAAGCTAAACATGGGCTATAAACAGACTACACCACAGTCACATGACTTCAACGTCACCACCATTAACAACTCTTTCAGTTTTTATTTAAAAACATTTTCCTTGAAAGTGTGAGTTAGAATCGTTTGCAAAAGTGTGATTATAAAAACAAAGAGGCTGTGAAAGTGACTAGACAAGAAAAAGTTTTTAAAAAATCAAAAGGGGGTATTTATGCATTTTATGTTAAATAAAACATCAAATATCTTGAGCTTGTGATAAAAGCAGTCAGACAACTGAAAAATTTTAATCAAAAAACCAAAGTAAAACAAATAAACCCCAACTGTTTAAAAAGCTAACTCGTTTCTGGCATTTGGCCTACCAAAAAAAAAAAAGCTAAAACACGATCTAAATTAGGGTGACGGCAACAAACTTGGCGGTAAATAATAGAATTAAAAATCGAAAACAGTAGTAAACAACAGTATTTAACCACATTAAGTAAAATAATGCAAAGGGACTTTTGTGAACACTACTGAGAGATGAGTCATACGAATCATTTAACCTGAAATGAGCCATGTGAATGAACTGATTACTTAAAACAAACCATCCGAATCAACCGAGTCTCTGAAATTAATCAGACTTCCAAAAGCTACTTGAAGACATGCTCGGAGACTGGGTTTTATTATTGCCTTAGTTTGGTTGTGCTTGGTCTTTACTGCAAAATCAGTTTTTAAAATGATAATAGGCATGGGTTAGCCACTGTTCTTCCCTGAAACATTTTCTCCCTTGCTCACCCAGACACACAGTCCCGTAGGGTGTACAGAGAGGTCATAAGTCAAGTTCTTTTGCTTGCCAAACCAAGAAACGACCCCATAACCAGACAAGCAGGAAAAAGCCTCGCCGCAGAGGCTCAGGGGACAGGGGACCTTTTTATTGGAGGGGAATTTTGTGGTATTTGCCTGAGTTCAGAGTGACCAGTGCAAGGGAGGACGCGAATATGCATTCTGGGACAGCATACTAAAGCCGGTGCAAAACAACATGCCTGTTTCATTACACGATGAAGGGAGAAGCCACAATAAGGACGCAATGGATTGAAAGGGGATGAAAAATACATGATTTAACTGGCAAGCCATGAAGGCAAAATCCTTTTCTGCAACGCATATCTGGCAGGCGATAGTTTTAGAGTACACTAACTTAAATGGAAGATGATAGTTGGAGTGCTTGGAAGCGCCAGGTATCATGGAAACTGTCACAGTGGATGAACATGCCGATCCTTGAATCACGTATGCTTTGAAAAACAAAGTTGAGGTTGTTTGGGTTTATTTAGATTCTTTTCATCAGCAAGGGAGGTAGTCCTGAAGAGGAGAAACAATTTAACTGCACTTGAACCTGTCAGAGGTTACATGTTTATAAGAGAAGGCCGACGGTTCTCTAATTAGCTCAAGTGGAAACATTATAAAGGCTGACATAATCTTGTTGTGAGTTAATTCACTCAACTTGACTCACGATGGTCAAATGTCACAACCACTAAATGAGACAGAGTTTCACTGATTTTAAGCACCTGGAATCTCTAAAGTTACATGTTGACAATGATGACACGAGAGAGGGTCTTTGCTCTGTAGATCAGATCCAAATAATCGCTTGATACATTGGGGAGAACAAGTATTTGATACACTGCCAATTTTGCAGGTTTGCCCACTTACAAAGCATGTAGAAGTCTGTAATTTTAATCATAGGTACACTTCAACTGTGAGTGACGGAATCTAAAACAAAAATCCAGAAAATCACATTGTATGATTTTTAAATAATTAATTTGCATTTTATTGCATGACATAAGTATTTGATCACCTACCAACCAGTAAGAATTCCGGCTCTCACAGACCTGTTAGTTTTTCTTTAAGAAGTCCTCCTGTTCTCCACTCATTACCTGTATTAACTGCACCTGTTTGAACTCGTTACCTGTATAAAAGACACCTGTCCACACACTCAATCAAACAGACTCCAACCTCTCCACAATGGCCAAGACCAGAGAGCTGTGTAAGGACATCAGGAATAAAATTGTAGACCTGCACAAGGCTGGGATGGGCTACAGGACAATAGGCAAGCAGCTTGGTGAGAAGGCAACAACTGTTGGCGCAATTATTAGAAAATGGAAGAAGTTCAAGATGACGGTCAATCTCCCTCGGTCTGGGGCACCGTGCAAGATCTCACGTCGTGGGGCATCAATGATCATGAGGAAGGTGAAGGATCAGCCCAGAACTACACGGCAGGACCTGGTCAATGACCTGAAGAGAGAGTCTCAAAAAAAACAATTAGTAACACACTACACCGTCATGGATTAAAATCCTGCAGCGCACGCAAAGTCCCCCTGCTCAAGCCAGCGCATGTCCAGGCCCGTCTGAAGTTTGCCAATGACCATCTGGATGATCCAGAGGAGGAATGGGAGAAGGTCATGTGGTCTGAGGAGACAAAAATAGAGCTTTTTGGTCTAAACTCCACTCGCCGTGTTTGGAGAAAGAAGAAGGATGAATACAACCCCAAGAACACCATCCCAACCGTGAAGCATGGAGGTGGAAACATCATTCTTTGGGGATGCTTTTCTGCAAAGGGGACAGGACGACTGCACCGTATTGAGGGGAGGATGGATGGGGCCATGTATCGCGAGATCTTGGCCAACAACCTCCTTCCCTCAGTAAGAGCATTGAAGATGGGTCGTGGCTGGGTCTTCCAGCATGACAACGACCCGAAACACACAGCCAGGGCAACTAAGGAGTGGCTCCGTAAGAAGCATCTCAAGGTCCTGGAGTGGCCTAGCCAGTCTCCAGACCTGAACCCAATAGAAAATCTTTGGAGGGAGCTGAAAGTCCGTATTGCCCAGCGACAGCCCCAAAACCTGAAGGATCTGGAGAAGGTCTGTATGGAGGAGTGGGTCAAAATCCCTGCTGCAGTGTGTGCAAACCTGGTCAAGAACTACAGGAAACGTATGATCTCTGTAATTGCAAACAAAGGTTTCTGTACCAAATATTAAGTTCTGCTTTTCTGATGTATCAAATACTTATGTCATGCAATAAAATGCAAATTAATTATTTAAAAATCATACAATGTGATTTTCTGGATTTTTGTTTTAGATTCCGTCTCTCACAGTTGAAGTGTACCTATGATAAAAATTACAGACTTCTACATGCTTTGTAAGTGGGCAAACCTGCAAAATCGGCAGTGTATCAAATACTTGCTCTCCCCACTGTATCTGAATTGACTCTAACTGACCATATCTAACAAGTGAATCATTCCAGCTGCTTCCCATGAACTTTCTGGAAAAGAGTACACAAGTTTCAAAACGAACACCGGCTGAACGGAAAATAGGGTAGACGGTCTTTTGTTTCTGTTTGAACGTTTGAATGCGTTTTCCACTACCTTTGGAACAAGCTGTTTTAGACCCCGTTTAGAAAGTGTTTTAGACCCGTTTACACCTGTATTTAGCGTCCACTTGTGATTGGATTGACAAAAAATCGTATTTTTGTCAAAAAATCTTAATACCAGCTGTAAAGTGGTGTTAATACCATGGCCCAAGATATGGAGAACAGGCTCTTCTGAAGTTAGACGACCTACACTGATTGTCACAAATATGCAAAGAAAAAGAGCTAAATAATTTCAGGGATTTCTTTTATAAAAATATGCAAATTAAGTTTTTTACACACAGATTTAAATTATAAAATAAAATATTTAAACTAAAATATTTAAATTATTAAAAAATATGATAGAATTATATATTAAATATACATGTATTATCTTCGTATATATAAATAATTTTATATAGAATTGACATTTTTATCTCTCTCTCTCGCTCTCTCTCTCTCTCTCTATATATATATATACACAGACACACACATTTAAATTAACATTTAAATTATAAGTATATATTATTTTTCTATAAATGGATGGATACAAAAATTATATATATATATATATATATATATATATATTTAAATTATTTAAAAAAAATCTGTTTCAATAAAGAATGGACTTGCCCCAAAATCTTCTGCCGTGTGTGAGATTGTCATCAGAGTTTCGGTGCAGACCGGACCACAGCTATTTCCTCTCCACACTCCCACACTCTTCGTTTGAAATCACACACAGACACACTCCCACTAGACACTCATCTTCTGATCCTCAAGGTTACTCACATTCTCACACTCACTTTCTCTCATGAGATTAAAGGCTGTAGGATTCATAGACCACTAGACGTTTAAAAACAAAAATATTATTGTAGTGATTTTGTCTCTTTGATGCTTCCTCAATACTGTTTTAATATTGCTACTAGTCTATTGAGTCTAGTAAAACCATCAATTCTGCCCTGGACCAAGGAACACATCCAAGTCAGGGGAGGGGGTTGACAGTGGACTGGAGGAAAGAGCATCCTAAATTTGTGAAATTAGAGGCTTTCATGAGGACAATCTTCATCTAGAGTAATTATAGCTAGGTGAGTTAAGGATTTGAGCTAAACTCAGACACTTGGAATGTAATTTTCTGACTCTGAACTCCAGCAATATCCTGGGCACCACAAAATCCTGGAAAATGATCATGCCAACTCCAATATAACGGCAGCAAGTTCTACCAAGGCACAATGTCCACTTCAGACTGAGACTACCAACCTGGTACCTCTGAACTCGAGTGCTCAAGGAATCGCAACGCTCCGCGGAACAAGTTCACGCCTGCCGTGCAGATGGTTTTCCAATTCTTATCTTCAATTTCTTTGTCCTCCTTTACTTTTTCCCATCTCTAAAACCACAGGTTCACTCCGGGTCTGCTTAGTTCATTTCATTGCTAGCCGGTTGCTCCGGAAACCATCCGTCGGCATAGCAACGGCCTACACACGCAAAACTGGAAGTGACGGCGGCATGGGTCACCTCCCATTGGCTGAGGAGAGAGAGGTGCAGCGTGGGATGCAGGGAGGGGGCTAATATCATGTGCAGCTGGCCGGGCTGGATAACCCGTTTCCTTCTCCGAACGTGTCAGCGGAACACAAACTGAAAACAGGAAAGCACTTCCCAGCGCTCTCCCTGGACTTCATATCCGGGCATCCTGAGATTCGGCGTGCAGAGCGACGTCAAACATAAACAAACAACGGTTTCGTGGCGATAGCAGAAGAGATTGAGTACAATTATCGTAACCTTCACACCTCCACCCGCTTTCATGGGGAGTAATTGGCCTCTTCGTAATGCTACACTTCTAAAAGACACACTCATTCGAGTTTTTCCAGTGCTCTCCAGGGACGCCGATGGAAGACGGCTGACCTTTGCCAAGTTCTGACCTTTACCATTACCGACACTCTCCGTGCCTGTCATTAAGACTGCCAACTTAAGCTGGAAAGCCTTCCCCAGCGAAGCCTTGGAGAGCTGACATCTGTTTCTTCATAGACATTCTGGGATTTGATCACACCATTATTATGTCAGCAAAAGGTTATTGGTTTGAGTCTTAATTGTCCGTTCTAACTAAATGGAAGGACCTTAGGGCTGAGTACACGACCTTGTGCAGATTATGATTTGAGCGTTATTTCATCCAAGGGACTTATTTAAAAAAGTCTCTGGTGAAATGAACTGGAACAGTATAAACAGATGACTCATTCAGGAAAATTCTCTTTAACTCTGGACTGAGCTGGGCAGCTTTCTCGCTATGTCGTCAGAACGAGGCTCAAGACCTCGATGCTTTCCAACCTGAGCAGAACGTGGCCATCAAAAACACATTCCCTGCACCCGAAAATGCGTCCCTGCCGGAGTAGTATTCATGAAACAGTAGACAGAAAGTACTAGGTGACGTTATGTACTGCATCTGTTGAGATTCGTTGTGCTCAACCAGCTGACAGATTTTCGTGCGGGATCCATCAGATTCTAAAAGCTTGAAAAGGAATAATTTAATGTGTAATATATATTTCAGGCAAAAAAACTTTTTTTTGTTGAATGCATATTAAATAGGGTGTCCATTTTGAACTTGAATACACCTGATAAACTACAAGATGCTAGTACTGTTTCGAAAACAGTTGCACAGTTGTCATGCTACTGAATGTGGTTAAGTTAGTAGCACTGACTGTTTTAGTTAGTTACACTCTAAGTGCGTTTTAACACCAGGAACAGCTTAATTTGTTACAATGCTGCAGTTTCTTCTTGGTCCGGTTTGCTTTCACAAGGCAACATTTCAAAGCGTACAAAAATGTGTTTATGCAAGTCACATGTCAGTAAACACATCCTCTTATTGGTCGGAGTTTCCTCTGCGTCATCCATCAAGATGATTGACAAGTTCCCTCATGAGCTTATTGTGGCTTTATTTGTAACTTTCGAGAGACACACAAACACTATATGAATGTATCCATCATTCCCGCTGTTATTATATACTACATTCTTATTAATACTGCAGCAAATTCAGACTCTCTCTGGATCTCCCAGCGCTGTCTAGAGGTTAACTGTGTCTAGACTCACGCAAACACTATACGAATGTTATAATGCAGCTAGAGCAGGAATCACTGCTTCATCGGGACAGCATTCTCACACTGAGAAGCGCAATTAACATTTTAAGATGAAGAGGTGCTCTTTTGGTTTTCATATAGCACATTTGCCGTTATGAATTATAATACCATTTGGTTCGTTGGGTCGGTTTGCTTTCACACCTCAAGCGAACCGTCTCACAAGTTAATTTGCAATCAGGACGAGACCCGATTGTTTTGGTGCGGATCCGAGCATGATTGCCGTGTTCACATATGCCTAAACGAACCGAACCAAGGGAGAAAACACACCAGGTTCCAAAACAAACACTCAGGTGTGAAAGCACTCTAAGACTACTAAATCCTCAAAAGGCTCAGAATGCAGCAGAAATACATTAAAGTTGCGATGAAACGCAAGTAGCGACATCTTTTCTTCAATATTGTACATATGGAAACAGATTATCGAAAAAGACGGTTTTATGCATTGGTTGCTGGTTAGATGGAAATCAAGCATAGCGTTAGTTCTGGCAGGTCAGTCTCAGCTGATCCACGTCCACATATAGGAATATGACGCCTATCGCAGCATGCATATGTAAGGTCCATCAGTATTATCAGCAGCTTATCGCATTACTTAGGATCTAATTACCCTCCTCCATCCCCAGCTCCTCTCGTCCAGTCAGGATTTAGCCTTCTGATTCCCCTTTGAATCAGACTAATTTCTTGAATAATGTGTACATTAAAATTAGTGCTGTCAAAATTAGCACGTTAACGCAGGCGATTAATTTTTTCAGTTTAATGCGTTAAAAATATTTAACGCAATTAACGCAGCATCCCTTTTTCTATCTTCCTTTGGCTAGCGTTACGTTATATGATCACGCTCTTATTCATGCAAATGCTTTTAAACCGCTCAAGCGCGTCTGTGAACACGATATACGAGTATACGATTGAGATGCACCCTGACACACACACGACACACAGAAGACAAGTGCCAATCGACTTCTCTTTCATGCTTGAACAAACAATTACACACAGAGTTATGCCAAAATGCCCGTTTTGTTGAGTATTCTCATAAGAGCAGTCTTAAATGAGTTAAATAACGTCTTGAACTTTTGAGGAAATGAGATGCGCGTGACAGCGCGTCAGATCCGTGTCATGTTCGGCAGCGGCAGATCTTAAAGTGACAGCAGCGACTGATGCTGTCTGTCATTAATGTTAATCAAAGAACAAAGGGAACAGAGGAAATTGTAGCTTTAATTAGGATTAATCTATATTTAATTTATTATTTATGCAGTTAAGGAAGGTGTTTGATAACTTTATTACATTTCTGTATATGTCTAACAGGTAGGAAGGCCACAGGTAAATATGACATTTATTATAATGGGTTAAAAAACATTTCTGAAGTCTAACTGCCAAATCTTTCATGTCCGATTTCCTTCATCTTGGGACACTGACTCATAGCAGAACAACGCAATGAGAGTGAACGCAGAGGTACGATAGCTTTTGCTTGTTCAACATAGTCACGAAATGAAAATTCACCCTATTTTCAAAATGAATGTTATTGATTTTTCAGTGAACGATTTATCCATACAAGTTGCATTTTTTTAGCCTTGATTTCCCCAATCATATTGGGTTTTTGTAAAGATTGTTTTAAGTTCACTTAAATTAAAATTTTTTTTTAAAGCATAACAAATGTTGAAATTGGTAGCTTTTAATTATACTGTAATGTTGAATGACTATCATTAATGTTTAGAAAATCAATTTCATAGAGACATCTGTAGCTGTATTAGTATCAGTGATACTGGCCTTCATTCATAAAAAATGCCATTACAACAAATATTTAAAATATACTGTCTTTAAGTTGTTTCTACGTTCATTTGGAGAATAGCTGTGAAAGTATTACAATATAAAAATATTAAAAACTCCAATGTTTTTAATCGCGATTAATTACAGAAAGAATATGCAATGAATTAGTTTTTTTTTTTTCATGGATGGGCAAGGAGTTCTAAGCTTACCGCCTATCCAAACTGTCAATCATCTTTGACGAAAGTGGTCCTGACAGAAGTAGATCTGAATGCGAGCTTGCAGTCAGTTGTAAGAAAAAGGCGGGGATTTGGCAGACTAAATGATTGGGGAAATCAAGGCTAAAAAAATGCAACTTGTATGGATAAATCGTTCACTGAAAAATCAATAACATTCATTTTGAAAATAGGGTGAATTTTCATTTCGTGACTATGTTGAACAAGCAAAAGCTATCGTACCTCTGCGTTCACTCTCATTGCGTTGTTCTGCTATGAGTCAGTGTCCCAAGATGAAGGAAATCGGACATGAAAGATTTGGCAGTTAGACTTCAGAAATGTTTTTTATTCCGCTGCACAGCTAAACAACCCCACCATGCATTAGCCCAGAGCTAAAAGCCTTGATAGCACTGTGAAGAGACCTCGTGCCTTGAACTCACACCTGCGACGGCTCATGACGGACAGTGACGGGAATAACATACTCAATGGAAGATAATGGCACTTCTGGACCATTTCAGATTTAATGGGCCACAGATATGACACGTTGCGATTTTACTGAACATGGAAAATTTACTTTGTTATATGCTGCATTATTCAAAAGACAAATCTTTCCAGAAGGCCAAAGATATAAGATGCTTAAAAGAAACAAGAATTAGTTTGCTTGTTGTCTTGTTTGTCTCTAATTTTTAAATTTTAGTAAGCATACAAAAGCAAATATTTTCAAATATAAATAAACATCATCACTCATATTTATAATCAAATGCATGTTATGTTTAAAATCTTACTTTAAAATCACCTTATCATATTGGAAAAGGTGCCGTTTCATAAAATGATCTTATTACAGCTTATTTTTACATTGCTTTTGCCAAGTAGTTGAGCATATGAAAAGATTTCTGAATAATTATTACAGTAACAGTATGGGTGAATCTCACAAATCAATGTCTCGGTCTTATTTCACCCCATAATAAAAAAAAAGAATATTTCATGGGAGTTTACCACAAAATTGTACTTCAAATTGTTATTATATTACACTTTAATTTTTATTTAGTTTTTTAATTTCTGCTGAGAATTGGATGGTGCTGATGACATCAAAATGATGTTGCAATGAAAAAAAAAAAAGCTAATCATATTGGTCCTAAAATAGGCTTCATTTTAAACAAATACATTTATACAATAATTTTACACAATTTGTTTTCCTTTTAATTTTTGGGTGAGATATTGCATGAGTTTTCGTGAGTAGTAGATACCATGATCCTGAACACGATCATTTAAAACACATTCTTACGTGTGAACTGAATGCCTCGTTATGTCATTATTTTTACATTTGCAGTTTCCTCTCTGATGGACATTCATCAGTTTAATCACAACCATCATTACCACTGAGCCAAGAAGGAAGGCAGTATTTTTCTTTTCCTGCCTGCTGGCTGATCACGGCAGGATTGTTCAGAAATATTTATCCCAGCCTGAGGAGTTCTCCCAGTCAATGAGACGTCTCTCACCGCACCTTGTTCTGAGTGACGGTCCGTGAGGCTAGCAGTTGGTTGATGACATCATCGCTGTACCCCAGGGTGTCTCGGAGAACCTGGACCGTGTGCTGGCCGATCACAGGGGGAGGCGTCGGGTTGCTGGATTCAAAACTACTGAAGCGCACAGCTGGGCCTGTGTGGAAACAATAAATGAAGTTATGCTTTAATATGTGTGCTTGCACAAATATATAAAATGGGTTCAATTGGAAAATTGGATCCCAAGGCAAAATAAGACGTCACTCTCTGAACCACCTAAACTCCAAATAAACATGATTAATAATGTTAAAAACCTTTAGTGTTAGTACTATACATATGCTTTCAAAAAGCATATTAATATACAGTTGTGGTCAGAATTATTGGCACCCCTGGTAAATATGATCAAATATGGCTGTGAAAATAAATCTGCATTGTTTATCCTTTTGATCTTTTATTAAAAAAATTCACAAAAATCTAACCTTTCATTGAAGTAAAAGAATTTAAAGTGAGGGGTAAATCACATTATGAAATAAATGCTTTTCTCCAAAACACGTTGGCCACAATTACTGGCACCCTTTTATTAAATACTTTTTGCAACCTCCTTTTGCCAAGATAACCGCTCTGAGTCTTCTTCTATAACGCCTGATGAGTTTGGAGAACACCTGACAAGAGATCAGAGACCATTCCTCCATACAGAATCTCTCCAGATCCTTCAGATGCTCTTCTCTTCAGTTCACCCCACTCATTTTCTATAGGGTTGAGGTCAGGGAACTGGGATGGTCATGGCAGAAGCTTCATTTTGTGTTCAGTGACACATTTGTGTGTTGATTTTGATGTTTGTTTTGGATCGTTGTCCTGATGGAAGATCCAGCCACGGCCCATTATAAGATTTCTAGCAGAGGCCGTCAGGTTTTGATTTTTTATCTGTTGGTATTTGCTAGAATCCATTATACCATGAATCTGAACAAGATGTCCAAGACCTCCAGCAAAAAAATAAACAACATTAAAGATCCAGCGGTATATTTAACCGTGGGCATGGGGTACTTTTTATCCCTGTTTGCACCAAACCCATCTAGTGGATTTGCTGCCAAAAAGCTCTTTTTATAGTTTCATCTGACCACAGAACCAGGTCCCGTCTGAAGTTTCAGTCGTGTCTGACAACTGAATATGCTGGAGTTTGTTTCTGGATGAGCAAGAAGGATTTTTCTTGAATCCCTCCCAAACAACATGTGGCGATGTAGGGGTTGTTTTATTTTTTTTAGGCTTTCTGACGCCAAGACTCAACTAATCTCTGCGATTCTCCATCTGTGATCCTTGGAGAGTCTTTGTCCACTCAAACTTTCCTCCTCGCCGTGCATTAGGACGATATAGACACACTTCCTCTTTCAGGCAGATTCGTAACATCTTTAGTTGATTGGAACTTCTTAATTATTGCCCTGATGGTGGAAATGGGGATTTTCAATGCTTTAGCTGCTTTCCTACAGCCACTTTCTATTTTGTGAAGCTCAACAATCTTTTGCTGCACATCAGAACTATATTCTTTGGCTTTACTCATTGTGATGAATGATTAAGAGAATTTGGCCTTTGTGTTTCCTCATATTTATACTCCTATGGAACAAGACATCATAGCTGGACAATTTCATGTTCCTAGTCACCCTGGTGTGCTAAAAAATGTAAATATTAATGGGAATATACTTCAGAGATATTTTACTCTTAAAAAATTCTAGGGGTGCCAATAATTGTGTCCAACGTGTTTTGGAGAAAAACATTTATTTCATAATGTGATTTTCCCCCGACTTTCTATTCTTTTACTTCAATGAAAGGTTAGATTTTTGCGATTTTTTTGAATGATAGATCAAAAGGATAAACAATGCAGATTTATTTTTTACAGCTATCTTTGATCATATTTACCAGGGGTGCCAATAATTCTGACCACAACCATATATGTATATATATATATATACACCAATCAGGCATAACATTATGACCACCTTCCTAATATTGTGTTGGTCCCCCTTTTGCTGCCAAAACAGCCCTGTCCCGTCGAGGCATGGACTCCACTAGACCCCTGAAGGTGTGCTGTGGTATCTGGCACCAAGATGTTAGCAGCAGATCCTTTAAGTCCTGTAAGTTGCGAAGTGGGGCCTCCATGGATCGGACTTGTTTGTTCAGCACATCCCACAGATGCTTGATTGGCCTCCAAATTCCCCAGATCTCAATCCAAGTCAACACCTTAAACTCGTTGTTGTGCTCCTCAAACCATTCCTGAACCATTTTTGCTTTGTGGCAGGGCGCATTATCCTGCTGAAAGAGGCCACAGCCACCAGGGAATACCGTTTCCATGAAAGGGTGTAGATGGTCTGCAACAATGCTTAGGTAGGTGGTACGTGTCAAAGTAACATCCACATGGATGGCAGGACCCAAGGTTTCCCAGCAGAACATTGCCCAAAGCATCACACTGCCTCCGCCGGCTTGCCTTCTTCTCATAGTGCATCCTGGTGCCATGTGTTCCCCAGGTAAGCCACGCACCTGCCATCCACGTGATGTAAAAGAAAACATGATTCATCAGACCAGGCCACCTTCTTCCATTGCTCCGTGGTCCAGTTTTGATGCTCACGTGCCCACTGTTGGCGCTTTTGGCAGTGGACAGGGGTCAGTATGGGCACCCTGACTGGTCTGCGACTATGCAGCCCCATACGCGATAAACTGCGATGCACTGTGTATTCTGACACCTTTCTATCAGAACCAGCATTAACTTCTTGAGCAATTTGAGCTACAGTAGCTCGTCTGTTTGATCGGACCACACGGGCCAGCCTTCGCTCCCCACGTCCATCAATGAGCCTTGGCCACCCATGACCCTGTCGCCGGTTCACCACTGTTCCTTCCTTGGACCACTTTTGATAGATACTGACCACTGCAGACCGGGAACACCCCACAAGAGCAGCAGTTTTGGAGATGCTCTGACCCAGTCGTCTAGCCATCACAATTTGGCCCTTGTCAAACATGTTGATCCTTCAGAAATCATTCTAATATGCTGATTTGCTGCTTCTCCAAAAAACCCATCAATATGGAAAGTGTATATATAGTCCATATTATTATTATTGTATTTTTGATACAAAACTGTATGAAGATTTGATCTTTACTTCTTTAAACTCTTTAAACTAGGCATGTCAATTGAATAAATAAGTTAATCTCCTCAATCTTAATAAAATACATAAATCATATTAAATTTGTTAAAAATGGCATAAAATGTAATTTATTTACATAGTTGAATTATATATTTTGTTTATTTACTAAGTTTACTTTGGCAGCCCTAAAAAATACATTTTAATAAATAATTTTATTACATTTTAAGTTTGAAAACTCATAAAATATGTGAATGTGTCGGAACTCCATTGTGAATCGTTCTGGCCCAATTTACCCCCTGTTAAACAGTATGATAGTCAGAATGCAAAACATTTACAATGAATTTTAAACAAAGACAACTAAGTGTAGGAGGGGCCTTTGAAGAAATGGCTAAAAGCTTTCATTCTTTCCTGTTACATTTACTCATATACGTCAAACCTGCAGGAAAGTCCTGACTTATAATCATTGTGGAATATAAACACAGCCTACATATCCAAATGTGGCATTTACAGAAAGATGATGTCAAAATGGATGAGTAGGTCATCTGGGTGAGTCACTTCCTCAAACTTCAGATATTGCTATCATTAGGCAGTATTAGCATATCCTTCCCTTTTCTGGCTTCTCTTTTCGCAGCTGCCATCAATTTTACTGAAACTAATTGTTTTTCCTCCCCCACGATTCTACGACAATTTAACCAATGCTCTTTCCACGTAAAAATGAAAGAGAAATTGACATTCATACATTGTTTTACGCAATAAGGGACATACACCTACATACTTCACACATTTCTTCCTCATTGCTTTGAACGAGTAGCGTCTCCTACGCAGCTACAAGTCACATTCCCCACGAGTGCCGAAGCCAAACGCATCCCATAAATGTGTCTTGATTGCTTAACCTCCAACATCCAGAGCTTTTTCAAATGTTTTCAAGGGCCTCAAACAAAAGACATGCGGTTTCAAAACAGAGACGGTGCGTGTCGACCAGAGGCGAGGCCTGTCGTTTGTTATTAATGACACTTCGGAAAGTCTAATTCTTCAAACGGACTGGAGAAAGACATGCAACAGATGACAGATGGCATGGATAACTTGGGCTACAGAAGCCCGAATGACGGCGCAAAATCACTTTCTTTCTAGTTTGATTTTGTCTTTAGTCAGGCTATACAGTACACAACCATTTCCATATGTTCTCTTTGATTTTAGTGTGCTTCTGATGTGACAAAGATGAGCACGAGACAGCCTGACATTTAATGTTTAACAGCGTTGTTTTTTTTTTTTTTTAAGCCACCGCCAGCATTTTTTATTTTCACAAAAATTTCATGGCCCCCAGAATATTTTGTTGTATGAATATCTGATCATGCAATATATCAAAAGAAAGAACAGAGCCTCTGTTTTTGAAAAAAACAAAAAACAAAAACAAACTTTTATTCTAGCTTTATGCATTCTTTTTTATCAACACTTGAATGTGGGTAAGTTTCATAAAAAAGCAACATTTTAAGGAAAAAAGCTGAGAAAAATGCGTTTTTGTCAAAGAATACGCGTGGATGGGATTCAGAACGATGATCAAAAGACAGATGGAGTAGATCGAGTCCATCAACACCCCAAAGCTTCACATTCCTACGAGCTATAGGGTCGACATTTCATTCAGTAACATTAGGTAGTTTTGATTGATATGCTGTTTAATGTTGATGATTGTGTTATTTTACATATGCATATGATTACATATGATATCACTTGTTTCTGCTTCTTCTTCTCATGTCTTTTGATCTGGAGATTCTGTACTCTTTCAGAAAATGTGTCATAGCGCCCCCTACCCTAAAGCACAGAAAGCCGGAAATTTCTGTCAATGGTGGGGAAAGAGTTAAATGTGTCATTTCTGGAGTGTCAGCCATAAATATAGTGAACCTAATAAGTATTTGGATGCTGAAGATGCACTTAAAACTTTATCAATGTCATTATATGTGGATAACAAAATATAAAAGTGGCATCTGCAAACAAATGCTGCATGAACTAACTTCACTTTTCTGAGTCAGTTTTGCAATGCCTTTTAATCAACTAGTGTTATGTATGAAGTCAGATGTCCTCAAGTTCACACAGACGTCCTAGCAGAGGAGCTACTGTACCAAGTGTCCAAATATTTTTGTTTTAACAGTATATCTATTGCTTTACTATTTAAACGCCAATTAACGTCTTTCTGTTTAACCTTTGCTTGAAAAGTGTGCTTGTGCTTTTTTGGAAACTCCACCATTTATTGTTTTAAAATGGTTTGGTTATGAAATGCCACTGTATTTTTCTGTAAATAAATCAACACATTTCACAGTCTCAGAAAAATATTCAAATAATAATTAATAAACAAGTTATTTTGGAGAATTAATAATAGGCAAAAACAAGACAGTGAAAAGCATAGAGTTATAAAATTAATATGGATTCAGATTATTTGGTTAAGAACGGTTTAAATTAAATGAGATTATCGTTTCTCAGGAGGAGGAGACTATGAAAAAGTCCAAATTTGAATATGTAGAATTCAGAAACCCTTGTTATTAGCGCCACCGCTGGCCATTAAGTGCTCGCACTCCTGCACAAGAGACTGAGCGTGACTCAATGCCCTGATATAAAGTGGGGAGAACAAGTATTTGATACACTGCCGATTTTGCAGGTTTGCCCACTTACAAAGCATGTAGAAGTCTGTAATTTTGTACTCTTCAACTGTGAGTGACGGAATCTAAAACAAAAATCCAGAAAATCACATTGTATGATTTTTAAGTAATTAATTTGCATTTTATTGCATGACATAAGTATTTGATACATCAGAAAAGCAGAACTTAATATTTGGTACAGAAACCTTTGTTTGCAATTACAGAGGTCATACGTTTCCTGTAGTTCTTGACCAGGTTTGCACACACTGCAGCAGGGATTTTGGCCCACTCCTCCATACAGACCTTCTCCAGATCCTTCAGGTTTCGTGGCTGTCGCTGGGCAATACGGACTTTCAGCTCCCTCCAAAGATTTTCTATTGGGTTCAGGTCTGGAGACTGGCTAGGCCACTCCAGGACCTTGAGATGCTTCTTACGGAGCCACTCCTTAGTTGCCCTGGCTGTGTGTTTCGGGTCGTTGTCATGCTGGAAGACCCAGCCACGACCCATCTTCAATGCTCTTACTGAGGGAAGGAGGTTGTTGGCCAAGATCTCGCGATACATGGCCCCATCCATCCTCCCCTCAATACGGTGCAGTCGTCCTGTCCCCTTTGCAGAAAAGCATCCCCAAAGAATGATGTTTCCACCTCCATGCTTCACGGTTGGGATGGTGTTCTTGGGGTTGTACTCATCCTTCTTCCTCCAAACACGGCGAGTGGAGTTTAGACCAAAAAGCTCTATTTTTGTCTCATCAGACCACATGACCTTCTCCCATTCCTCCTCTGGATCATCCAGATGGTCATTGGCAAACTTCAGACGGGCCTGGACATGCGCTGGCTTGAGCAGGGGGACCTTGCGTGCGCTGCAGGATTTTAATCCATGACGGCGTAGTGTGTTACTAATGGTTTTCTTTGAGACTGTGGTCCCAGCTCTCTTCAGGTCATTGACCAGGTCCTGCCGTGTAGTTCTGGGCTGATCCCTCACCTTCCTCATGATCATTGATGCCCCACGAGGTGAGATCTTGCATGGTGCCCCAGACCGAGGGAGATTGACCGTCATCTTGAACTTCTTCCATTTTCTAATAATTGCGCCAACAGTTGTTGCCTTCTCACCAAGCTGCTTGCCTATTGCCCTGTAGCCCATCCCAGCCTTGTGCAGGTCTACAATTGTATCCCTGACGTCCTTACACAGCTCTCTGGTCTTGGCCATTGTGGAGAGGTTGGAGTCTGTTTGATTGAGTGTGTGGACAGGTGTCCTTTATACAGGTAACGAGTTCAAACAGGTGCAGTTAATACAGGTAATGAGTGGAGAACAGGAGGGCTTCTTAAAGAAAAACTAACAGGTCTGTGAGAGCCGGAATTCTTACTGGTTGGTAGGTAATCAAATACTTATGTCATGCAATAAAATGCAAATTAATTATTTAAAAATCATACAATGTGATTTTCTGGATTTTCGTTTTAGATTCCGTCTCTCACAGTTGAAGTGTACCTATGATAAAAATTACAGACCTCTACATGCTTTGTAAGTGGGCAAACCTGCAAAATCGGCAGTGTATCAAATACTTGTTCTCCCCACTGTACTCACGGCGAAGCTCTTTTTCATTCTTTGTTTAGAAGGTTTTTTTGGAAAATAATTGGAAATACCTTTGCAGAGATATTCTGTTAACTAACATTTTCCTCTCAATAACCAAATAAACACACAACAAAAATGGCAGCGTGAGAAAGCAGCAGTTCAGAAAGCATCTGATCGTGGATATGTTTGCAGCAGCTCTGCGATTCACCGGCATCATGTCGACAAATGAGGCAATTAAAATAACACCGTTATGATAGTTTGATTATAAAGTATATTTGAGACTATAGACTATATAGATCTGAATATGTGAAACTATAGTTTGAATGAATCCCTTTTCTTTGCAATCATGGCATCATTACATTACAGTACAGAATAGCTCGTTCGGTTTTATCCTGAACACTGTATAAGCATTCATTTTATGTCATTAAACGGAAGAGAGGCTCTCAGGAGTGTAAACATCACATCCTTTTGATTTTCCCAGCAAAAACGCCCCGAGTTCTTCAGATAAAAATCAGTCTACTACAGGCTCTCATAGACAACCTAGGAAGTTGGAGAAGATTTCATTTTTCAAGTTTTGTTACAAGCTGTTCACACACTGGCCATAAAAAACTGATGAATACATGAATACATCCTTAAATTTAATCTCATTCCTATCAAGAAGAAACACTAAGATCTAATTTGTGTTTTCTTTGCCATGCAGTGGCTTCTTCTGGTCATGGACGTGATGAACCACAAAATGAAGCGCTGACAGGTATCGGCGAAAAAACATTTTACATTAAGATAAGAAATTCCAGACAGTCGTAGAGAAAACTCTGCACAGGAAATGCGCCATCATGAAGATGAGAGTCAAACGGCCATTTAAATAAAAGAAACATCCAAAAAAGGAGGGAACAACAGATCTCAAACACGATTGTGTGCGTGTGTGTGGTTTCGCAGCCTCAGCAGTTAGAAGCAATGCCTCAACCACATCCTCTTTCCCCCCTCCCTCGCCTCTGATCGACTGGCCGCAGGCTCATAATTGCCTCTTGCTCCCACATCTGCTTCTCCTCAGCCGTTACCGTGGCGAACGAGGGAGCGGGACGCTCTTCTCCTCCGCAGGCATGGTCCAAGGTTTTCCTCTCGCTCTGCCGCAACAAAGCCCACTGTGTTCTTTCCTCCCATTCTGAACTTTATCTATTCACTACTCCTGCTCTCCACTGCACACTTCAGAGGTCTGACCGGATGACTAGACGCACACTTGTCCTAACCTACGAAAAACTGGTTGTGAATTTCTTGGTATTTCAGTGCAAACCACCGTGACTAATCACCCACACGTCAAATACAAGGAAATCTGGGTTCTTCAGACAAATTCTGTTATTTAATGATTTGTTCAGCATTAAATTAGATTAGATTAAAAATGTAATAAAGCTTTTCATTATGAAGCAACACCTATGGATCGTACCAGGGTTTCCTTTCAAATCACGAGTGTGAATTTGAACTGAATTGGCCACACCACAGTGGAAGTTCAATTGGAATTGGAAGAGAATGAATTTACTTAAAGAAATTCAACACAGGTAATGCATTCTGGGAAATAATGTGTTTATCCAAAAACCACTAGAACAATGTTATATATTTTGTTGACCTGTGTACTTACATTATTCCAAACGTTTCCAACAATGTTTAAATCCAGAGAAATCCACTATTTTAACCAGGACACGGACCACGCGTCCCCTGTCAATGACGTCATATCCGCGCAACCCATGATTTCAGTAGAAACCATGGAAACAAGATGCTTTAATATAGTATGTGTTTTATTAGACAGGCGAGCAACTGTTTGGAAAATCATTGTTATACAGCGCAACACAGTTAGTGTTATTGTTTGAATCTCGTTTTCTTGATTCACCGCGAGTAACGTTTTTACTACGCCTCAGAGACAACACTATTTTGGCTAACATAGCATAATCAGAGAGAGCTTTCTCCATCATACAACATATTTTAAAATTAATCGCATGTCATTTAGCAACAGTCATTTAGTCATCCAGTTTTTATCATGATATTCTAATATCGATCTAGGTTACTGCAAGGTAAGTGCAACAAGACTCTCATACAGCCACCGGGCGAACGCAGAGTA
Organism: Coreius guichenoti; assembly: GCA_039654105.1. NCBI lineage: Eukaryota > Metazoa > Chordata > Actinopteri > Cypriniformes > Gobionidae > Coreius > Coreius guichenoti. The sequence goes on from CM077189.1 coordinate 4,305,307, forward strand.
ACGTTATAACACCTTTCAACACACTCAAATATATTTAGTATGATTGTTTTAAGCATGTAAAACAGCGCTGCGTTACCCCTCATACGCAATGAAAAGAGCGGAAGCGGCGACTGCAGCATAAGCAGAATAAAAGCTCAGAGTCGGTGTTTCGCGCAGGTCTCTCTCATAACATTCGCTCCCATGAGCTCTCGTGCATCCTGCTTCATACCACCGCAACGTTAATAAAACTAATACATTCGCTCAGTCATGAACATGATTTCTGCCCGTCGGATTCCTTTCCATCGGCTGTGGAGGTGAAGGGTCAGGACTACAACTCCCATGATTCCACGCTCATTCACCGCATCATCAAGCTACGCCTTTGTTTTGAATAAGCGACCTCTAGCGGCTAAACTTACATACTGTGCTTTTAAAGTCACTATGAAATCAAAATTGACAATTTTTTTATGGAATATTGCAGTATTTATTATAAATGATTAATCTGTGCACATCTTTTCTTTTAAATGTGCCTCATAATCTTTAATCAAAAGAACCTCTCCTCCCTCTTGCAGCAACATCTCTCTCTTCTCTGATGACATGTTTACTGGCGCGAGGGCGGGGCAACCTGTCACTCACATGAGATCCACCAATAGCAAACCACAATCATCCAATCAATTCCCCATGGACAAAATCAAGGCCCGCCCTACATTTGTTCTTGCGCGTTCTTCCGTTTCATGATGACTTTAATACTTTTAATTAAGAAAGGATGCATTTAATTGATACACAAATATGAAACAGCACTACTGTTTTAAACATTCATAATAATAAAATGTTTCTTGAGCAGCAAATCATCATATTAGAATGATTTCTGAAGGATCATGTGACACTGAAGACTGGAGTAATGATGCTGAAAATTCAGTTTTGATCACAGGAATAAATTAGTTTAAAATATACTAAAATAAAGAACAGTTATTTTAAATTGTAATATTTCACAATGCTACAGTTTTTACAAATGCAGCCTTGTTGAGCAGAAGAGACTTCTTTGAAAAATATAATAAAACCTTACCGACCCCAAACTTTTGAATGGTATGTATCTATGACCAATAAACAGTAAAACAAGACTTTGTCAATCCAACATTAAAGCATAGTCATTTCAATTCATTTTAAGTACACTTCCTCACATTCGAATTCAAACTGTAACTCTGCATCCTGTTTGCTAACTCAAAATCAGGAGCTGAACTGGAATCTCAAAGCCCTTCTCAGTTCAATTCTTAATGGCGCACAACCATGAGTTTCCACTCAAATTGCATTCAGTATTTTTAGAGCGTGTTTAGGAATAAACAATGATATTCACTCTTAAAAATAAATGTTCCAAAAGGGGGTTTTCACAACGATGCCATTTCTGGTTCCTTACTTTTCTGGTGAAGAATATTTCTAAAAATCTAAAGAACACTTTTCCAAACCTTTTGTGCAATGGAAAGGTTTTATGAATGTTAAAGGTTCTTCATGGAACCATAAATGGCAATAAAGAACCTGTATTTTGAAGAGTGTAAACAGGCACAGTTGTTTATTTTTGAATACCCCTTCTGTGAAGCACGTAAACATCATGACACATGTTTGGGCTGGAACAGCTTAAAATAAGATACTTGTGAACATCAGCAGACAGTTCAGAGAGATTTTAGACAGTTCAGGTTCTCTCTGGGAGACAGGATTGAAAGATTACGGTAAACCACACTGACATGCTAAATATACAATTGTATTGCTGAGCTAAATTGCTTCTGACGTTTTCCAAGAGATATTCATGCATGCATCCTGTGGGCCTCTGATTGCATGTAAATATCATCATCCAACCATAAAGCGCATTTTCCTTCCTGATTGAAAAAAAGATTGAACTTAGTTTTCCGGCATTTCCATTAAGATTCCCCAACGGTAGTGGAAAATATTGAGCTGAACTTCATTCCATACCAATATCAGTGACAAACGGACTGTGTCGTGGTCACCTCATTTCCATTCCCTCACAGATAACAGCTTCCTTGCTTCAAGAAAGACAAACCTGTTCAAACTAGATCGTTCTGTCTGGTTCAGATTAGTTACAGCAATCTATATCTAATCTACACCACTTTATCTGACATATAAATGGAAATGTATAACACTGATAGTTCCGGCTGTAAAATCTGATTGGATGAGGCACATTTGAAGCCGAGATGCACACACCTGTGACCGCACACACCAAATGAGCTCTAAATTAATGTGGCAAGTTGCTTAGCAACTGTAAACGGACTACAGGTAAACAAATTTCCACCCCTTGTGGAAAACTATCTTCGGCTTCTCAACAAACACTTTATAAAAAAGCCAAATAAATATGTATGTTTTAAAAATGTATAAGTTAATGTGAAAGTTAAATATATATAACTTTAGGTCAATGACAGAATTTTTTTTTATTTTTTTTCATAAAAAACTATAACACTTTTATTCAGGATGCATTAAATGGATCAGTAGATAACTATATAATGTTACACAAAATTTCTATTTCAAATAAATGTGATCTTTCTATTCAAAAGAAAATATATTAAACTGTTTGCAACATTGATAATAAGAAATGCTGCTTGCAATATTCATGTATATATACTAGTGCTGTTAATCAATTTAAAAAAAAATAACATCTCATTTTTCTGTAGTTACTAGCGATTATTCACACCTAACATGACATTTTTAAATATATTTTTATATTGTAATATATTTTTTATTATATCTGCAAATTAATGTAGAAACAACTAAGACGATTTATTTCAAATGTGTTTAATGGCATCTTTTTACTAAGAACTATGAATGAAGGCCAGTATCACTAATACTAATACTTGATGTCATTACAGTATAATAGAAAGCCATCATTTTTAAACATTTAATAGGCTTTAAAAATATAACAACTCTTAATTTAAGTGAACTTAAAAAAAAAAAAAACTTCACAATCCCCATTGCATTGTTTGTTCAGAACATCCCACAGAGGCTCGATTGGATTGAGATCTGGGGAATTTGGAGGCCAAGTCAACACCTCAAACTCGTTGTTGTGCTCCTCAAACCATTCCTGAACCATTTTTGCTTTGTGGCAGGGCGCATTATCCTGCTGAAAGAGCCACAGCCACCAGGGAATACCGTTTCCATGAAAGGGTGTACATGGTCTGCAATGCTTAGGTAGGTGGTACGTGTCAAAGTAACATCCACATGGATGGCAGGACCCAAGGTTTCCCAGCAGAACATTGCCCAAAGCATCACACTGTCTCCGCCGGCTTGCCTTCTTCCCACAGTGCATCCTGGTGCCATGTGTTCCTCAGGTAAGCGACGCACACGCACCCGGTCATCCACGTGATGTAAAAGAAAATGTGATTCATCAGACCAGGCCACCTTCTTCCATTGCTCCGTGGTCCAGTTCTGATGCTCACGTGCCCACTGTTGGTGCTTACGGCGGTGGACAGGGGTCAGCATGGGCACCCTGACTGGTCTGCGGCTATGCAGCCCCATACGCAACAAAAGAGTATTCTGACACCTTTCTATCAGAACCAGCATTAACTTCTTGAGCAGTCTGAGCTACAGTAGCTCGTCTGTTTGATCGGACCACACGGGCACAGTTTTGGAGATGCTCTGACCCAGTCGTCTAGCAATCACAATTTGGCCCTTGTCAAACTCGCTCAAATCCTTACGCTTGCCCATTTTTCCTGCTTCTAACACATCAACTTTGAGTTATGTTCACTTGCTGCCTAATATATCCCACCCACTAACAGGTGCCGTGATAAAGAGATAATCAGTGTTATTCACTTCACCTGTCAGAGGTCATAATGTTATGCCTGATTGGTGTATATATATATATATATATATATATATTAAACTATTCATATTTCTCTATCCTTTTTAATTCGATTATGCTGTCTGCAATGCTTCATAGGATTGTAGTTCATTCTATCACTAAAGCACTTAAGTACACTTTGTCCAATTTTCAAATACCTTTTTGCTTCAAATAAGTTTGTAATGTAATGATTCACCGTAAGCTGATTTGGTTTGGTTCAAGCCTTAAAACACTTTAACAAAGAATTTTTGGAAATCCCTATGGGTGAAATGAATGGAAAAAATACTTCCGGAACCAACGCGCTGAAAAAGGGGGCGAGCACTAATGCACTCTATATAGCAGGTATTATAGTATTTCCTTACCCTGCAAAAAATTTAATAAAAAAAGCTATTGTTTTGGACCCATATAACCTTGTAAACATTAATATTCAGGTAGGAAATATAAAGTAAACTACTAAATCACAGTCACTAAACCACCTTAGCATGTGCATAACACTTTCAAAAAATATAAATAAATTGGAAAATTTTCCACTAGGTGTTAGAACATGACTGTGGGAGACGTGAGCATCAGCGCGGTCCGATTTACAGATTTACTCAAATGTGTTCAGCGGCTTCAGGTTGGTGTTGACTTTCTGTATGTAATGTGTATGTGAAGAGCATCTCCAGTTCTGCATTGTTGACAAAGCAGAGGAAAAGAATGGAAGAGAAGAAAGAGAATTTCCCAGTGGAGATCTACGGCGCTGAGTGAAGTGAAGAGAAACGGGTCTCAGCCGCAGTGGGGACTTGAGAAAGAGTACAGATCATTAATCCTGAGTATTGTAAAAGAGTGTTGAGATTTCCACAGGCAAAGTTATTAAACATAAACAGTTCTCGAAGTGTACTTGCTTTAACACAAGCATTTTAATGAGAAAAAAAAAAAAACGAAATGATTAAGTTTCAATGTAAATAGAGGCTCACAGGAGTAGTTAGGCATGCTTGTGGGTTATTATTTACATAAAGACCCAACAAAATATGAGGGAAGAAAAAAAAATTATTTGGCAAAAAATTCGAAATACAGCTTAATACCTAAATAATACCTTCAAATAAGTTTGTAATGTAATGATTCACCGTAAGCTGATTTGGTTTGGTTCAAGCCTTAAAACTCTTTAACAAAGTATTTTTGGAAATCCCTATGGGTGAAATGAATGGAAAAAATACTTCCAGAACCAACGCGCTGAAAAAGGGGGCGAGCACTAATGCACTCTATATAGCAGGGCTCAACATAGGATTTTTTCTACTGACCCAGTTGGGCCGGTTCAGATTTTTCCTTACCCTGCCAAAAATTAAATAAAAAAAGCTATTGTTTTCACTGTTTTGGACCATTATAACCTTGTAAACATTAATATTCATGTAGGAAATATAAAGTAAACTACTAAATCACAGTCACTGTATGACAGCCTGGCCAAAAATTATGTCGGCACAATTTGGCATGTTTCATTGCATTATCACAAATAAAACAATTGACTCCAATCTGACTATGCAATATGCTTACAAAACCTTTAAGACATTTTTAATAATATTTAAATAAAGGGTGTCAATTTTCCTAGGCCAGACATAAATTTTAGCCGTGTGTGTGTGTATAAATACACGTTTTCCATCACTCTTCAACATTTTTAACTGTTTCTCTCAGACATGGAAACTAAAGGCAATGTAAATGTTTCTGTGCATGAATATTTAATGAGGTAAACACTGAGGAAGGTTGTGATTGGTTGACAGTGCTAAACAGCTCACAGTAACATTCTAGCACTGAATTAGTTTCACTCACTGCATCTGAAACCGCATACTGCTTGAGTAGGTACTAAATTTGATAAGTGCTACTACTTAAAGTATGAATGTGTGAATTATGTTGCAATATTGGCAGTAAAAGTATGTTATTCGGGTAGTCTCTGTTTTATGAATACTGTAAATTTGGACATACTTACTCTTTTCGCATTCTTTTTTCACCTACTATATAGTAGGAAAGTAGGCACATTCAGATGCAGGGATACTGTTTGCCTCTGACATCACAATTCAGGGAGCAGGGTTTCATATCCCAAAGTATGAAGCATTGTTAAACCCCTCTTAATTGTTTGAATCCCAAGATCTGAACCATCGATTTTATAATTCACAATGCAAGCACGCACACTCTAAGTGACCTATAAACAATCCAATACATCCAAATGTTTATTTATGAAAATCATTTCTCATGCTGAAACATCCACATTTATCTCTCTTCCCATGCTCTGTTTCTAGTTTGAAATAAAGAGAGGGAGAGGAAGACAGAAAAGCAGTGGGTGAGATTCAGCGTGAATTCTCCTGCGTCCCGGAACGGCAGGCTCGAGCTGTCAAGCGGAGATGAACATCTTCATCTCCGGTGCTTTGAGCCCACGCAACAAGTAGCACCTCTCAGTCCTTTTATTAAACCTTTCAGCTTCTTTTTAACTACTCGCTGCATCTTTAATGGGCGAGGGAGAGAGATGACGACTGAAGAAGAAGGAAAAAAAAAAAAAAACGGAAGCGGTGTCGGATAAAAGAGCCGAATGTGAAACATACATAAGAGTGGGAAACCTCATTATATTATGGCAGGAGGAAAAAGAGCAAGGAACTCAGACTAGCTGGCAAGTACTCCTACTTAAATATGAATAAAATAATATACGAGAGGTGCTGCCTTTGTACACCGAGACAGCAAAGAGATGAAGTTAGAAGCTGATCAATTCAGTCAAGATCCCTGGAAACAGTGAGTCACAGTTGATTCTTTTTTGAAAAGGCTAAACTAAACTTCTATTCATTCTGGCTGGGTTTGTATGCAACGAACAAATAAGAGAATATGGCCAATCACACAGTGGTAAAATCATTCATAAAAAATTATGAGCCCCATCATTGTCCAAGCCATCCAGAGAAACCCAATGAGCCAAAACACATTTCCGACATAAAACTACAAAACTGGCACAAGAAGACATCTGTTTCAGGTTCAATACAAGTTAAGCTCCATCTACAGCATTTGTGGCTTACTGTCCATAACATTTTGTCCCCAATTTATCTTTTTCTTTAAAAAAAATTGTGGTTACAATAGTGCACTTACAGTGGGAGTATGAGGCCAACAGAAATGTGAAGCTCATTCAAAAAATTCTAGTAAAGTCTTCTGGCTATATATTTGAAACTCTGTGTATGGATCAGTGATGTGATGCCCATTTTTATTTCAAAAATACATAAATGTTGTTTGCATTAATATTAATTTTGATATTATTTGGGGGACAAAGTAAAAAGATGTAATGGTGAACTGTCCATCATAATTAAAGGATTAGTTCACTTTAAAATGAAAATTACTCCATGATTTACTCACCCTCTAGCAATCATAGGTGTATATGACTTTCTTCTTTCAGCCAAACACAATCGGAGCTATATTAATAAATATCCTGACGCTTCCAAGCTTTATAATAGCAGTGACTGGGTCAATTGAGTTTGAAGATGAAAGAAGTGCATCCATCCTTTATAAACGTAATCCACACGGCTCCGGGGGGTTAATGAAGGCTATCTGAAGCGAAGCGATGGGGTTTTGTAAGAAAAATATACATATTTAAAACTTTATAAAGTAAAATATCTAGCTTCCACCAGACCGCCTTCCGTATTCAACTTATGAAGAAAGTGTAACGCCTCTCGCAGTTCAAAATGCTTACGCTACGTCCGACGTCATACGTCGCGCCAGTTATGCTTTTTACGGTCTGGCGGAAGCTAGATATTTTGTTATAACGTGTTAAATATGGATATTTTTCTTACACAAACGCATGGCTTCGCTTCAGAAGGCCTTTATTAACCCCCCGGAGCCGTATGGAGTACATTTATGATGGATGGATGCACTTGTTTTTTTTTTTTTTTTTTATAAAACCATATTAATCATACTAAAAGAAACATTAATTATGTTTCTTTCTTTTAATTATGACTAAATCATGTCTGCTCTGACCCTCTTCAGCCCCTAGTATCAAAGTATATAGTTATAATTGCTGTATAAATGCATTTATGCCACCTCTGAGCAGCATTAAACAGTCTGTGTAAAGACACCTAAATGCCATTTCAGAAGCGCTCCTGTGCCACCTTTGCAGTGTAAATTTGGCATATTTGAATGTTTTCTCTGAAAACTGACATGCCACAAATTCTCTTGAGGGAGCTTGATGTGAGCATTCAGTAAAAGCGTGACAACATCATTAGCCGTGGGCCAGTGCGAGCCAGGACTTTCAATGGGCTAATAGCCTCGGACCTGTAGCCCAAAACCAGGCTGCGTTTCCACCGTTCGGCCAGAAGCTCCGCAGCGCTTCACTAAAACCCGTCCATAACACGCCTCTCTGGAACGACGTCACACAAACCCATCATTTCACCAACAAATGGAAGTTTTATCAGAAAACTAATCAGAAAGAAATCACTGGAAACTAGCGAGATCGCAAAACGAACATGATAAAAACGGCCTTTTTTTGGGGCATTTTTGTTGTTAGCTTGATTTAAAATCCAAGCATCAATGTTTTTACCACAATAATAAGTAAAAAATTGATCATAATGAATTAATTTGTGTCAAGATTGCACATTAATCCCACAAAAATAAAGTGGTACTTACCACTATTTCACAAAAGAAAGAGGACACACGTACTTATTCAGTCGTGTCTGTTTCTGTTTATTTGTAGTCACAGACAGTATGTTTACATCACATTTAAAAGGAACAATCATTTCTACCAATTTTCCACCAAAAATACGACCTGAGGTGCTTTAGCACTCTCTCCAGTGACAGTTCCGATATTTTCAGTCAGAAACAGCAGAAGCTCTCGTCGCTTTATTTTATGACATATTATGCGGAGCTAAATATGGATATCAGACAGTCCGGTATAAAGAGACAAGACGCACTGACAGATAAAATAAATACATGATTGTGATAGCCTATATGATATATCTGATTTCTTCAAGCAGTCGTATTTACCATGTTTACTAATGGTAATGGTTAGCACAAATAGTCTTTTGCATCACTATTTCTGCCTTATACAGTGATCAGAATCCACATCGGATCACAAACAGAAGTTATTTCAAACACTCGCTGCTGTCTGAAAGTGAGTTTTGAGCTAAAATTATTTTAAAAGTCTTTAATGCTGATGTTAGCTGGTATATGAAATCATCCACGCCCGCGGCGCTGCCGTCTCCAGATTTAGATAAACTCTGCCTTTGTTCGTAACCACTCCTTTAGCCCGAGCTGGCCCGCTTTGTATCATGGTATTTGGTGGGCCAAAAAACCCTGGCCGCTGGCCCCGTGGAAGCCCCGATGAGGCCCGATCAAGCCCCGGAAGTGACAGTGGAAACGCGACTGGCCCTGGCATGCACTAGCACACCCGCTTTGGGCCCGACTGTGGAAACGCTGCTATTGTGACCCATAAAACCTTGTGGAACAGCACAGAGAAAGCTACACTGAATACATAAAATATATTGTGTATCATCAAACCTGCGAGACCTTGCCACACGACAAACAAACGCCCTATGAGAAGTGGAAAGGTGACCTAAATGCTCCTAAAATCAAAACTAAGCTTCGGAAAAAGAAATGCCAAGGCTTATGATTTGAGAGCAGTCCCTGCTGCATCATAGATGTTTATAGTGCATACTTCACTAAGTCTACAGGGGGAATTACGGCAATATCAGCGCTAACAACCCAAGATAGCTGGCTCAGGGTGACGTCAAAGCAGCTCTGTGTTGCAAAGGGATCTGACAGACTGTGAACATAAACGCTCTCATTCACACAATCTCAGGCCCCAGAGACATCTGAAACATATCTTTGATGTGAAAAGGATCATCTGCAGCTTTACTGATCTACCAATCATCTTGTCAGGAAGCCTTCGTGTCCGAAACGGTGTTTCCCTCTTGAATTCTTTCTGAAGAGTCAGTTCATGTGTCCTAGCTGTGCGAAAGAGCCACACTAAATGCAAGAAACAATTGCTTTCATCTTCAACAAATGAATTATTAATTATTTTATGGACATACACACACATTTAAGTGTGGGTATATGGAAAGTTTTGAATATCAATACTATACGTTTTCCATCCACATGGAAAAATTGCAAAGTTGACATGAGACAGAAGTTGTGATTACATATATCTGAGTGAAACGGTTTCTAGAACAAGAAAAAACATAAGGCGGGACTTGATTTTGTCCATGGGGAATTGATTGGATGGTTGTGGTTTGCTATTGGTCGATCTCATGTGATTGACAGGTTGCCCCGCCCTCGCGCCAGTAAACACATTGTAAACTGGTTCATTTTGCCTTCAACTAGGAAAAAAACGGGAAAAAAGTCCCATAAAGAATTGCAATGTCACAGCAAACGCTGAATAGCTGAGTATAACATGAAGCCCAATGGGCTACACTTTATATCGATAGTCCACTTTAGGCATTTAAGTAACTTTGCAACAACATGTCAACTAACTCTCATTAATTTGCAAACTAACTCTGTTAGGTTAGGGTTGGTGTTAGACATGTTGACATGTACTTATAGTCAATAGAATGTCTGTTGGGGAACCATCACAATGACAAGAAGGACTCCTTTTTGAGACTTTCTGGGAAAAAACTTCACCTGTCAATTCGTATCACATTTCAGCGTTGACCAGAGGAGACCGCTGAGGGAGTTTGGGAATCTTACATCAGAGGAGATGCAGTTTGCCTACGGCCTTTCTCACCATCTCATGTCCGTACCTTCTCATTCGTAAAAAATTCCCTCAGGACTACATTCCCACATCCTCCAGGAAACTCTGAAGTATGTTGTATATGTTTCAATAAGGTTACAGATGACAGCCACCAGGCTTGACAAATCATCTGAAGTTCACATCTTATCAGTTCATTTCTAAACTAACCAACCTCACAGCACAAGATGAGAACATCAATCAGAATCAAGTATTCAGAGCCTTGTATATCTTATTTATGCATATTACATATTGTTTGTGGGTGGGTGGGTGGATGGATGGATGGATGGATGGATAGATAGATATTAGATGGATATATAAATAGATGATGGATGGATGGATAGATAGATAGAAAAATATTGGAATTTGGAATGATTCATAGATAGATATTGGATGGATGGATGGATGGATGGATGGATGGATGGATGGATGGATGGATGGATGGATGGATGGATGGATGGATGGATGGATAGATGGATAGATGAATATTGGATGGATGATGATAGACAGACAGACAGACAGACAGACAGATAGACAGATAGATAGATAGATAGATAGATAGATAGATAGATAGATAGATAGATAGATAAGATGGATGGATGGATGGATGGATGGATGGATGGATGATGGATAGATAGATAGATAGATAGATAGATAGATAGATAGATAGATAGATAGATAGATAAGATGGATGGATGGATGGATGATGGATAGATAGATAGATATTTTAGACAGACAGATAGCTAGATAGATAGATAGATAGATAGATAGATAGATAGATAGATGGATGGATGATGGATAGATAGATAGATAGATATTTTAGACAGACAGATAGATAGATAGATAGATAGATGGATGGATGATGGATAGATAGATAGATATTTTAGACAGACAGATAGATAGATAGATAGATAGATAGATAGATAGATAGATAGATAGATAGATAGATAGATAGATAGATAGATAGATAGATAGATAGATAGATATTGGAATTTGGAATGATTCATTGTGCATTTCTAACCATTTAGGTATAATTCATTACTTTTAAATGCACAGAAACTAAAGCAGTCTCACTGCAAAGCACACACAGACTCTTCACACTCCAGAAAGTTTGAATGTAGCGTTCAGAGCTGCTGTAGTTCTGGGTTTGACAGCTAAAGAGCACATAATTTGCATCATCGTTTATGTGTTCTTGCAGAATACATAGACAATAACATAATGTTCTAGAAGATGGTAAAAATCAATGTGCTATTATGAAACACATCAAACCCGCTAACGTCAGGAAAAGAACAAGTCACAGCAGCGAGGAACTCTACGGGGTGGGCTGATTCACTGAACCGCTCTATAAAACGACACGCCAAGAACCATAGTAGCAATTACTCTGATAATAGAATTACAGATGGTTAACTTTAATAGGTCATGAATCCTAACCATTATTTGTATTATTTGCTTACTGTTACTATAGCTAAAGTAGTGAAGACTTTTAAAATCAAATTAGTTGTTCTTTTTTGGACATTATTTACTCGCTCATGTCAGTCCAAACCCATATGCTGTTGATTTTTTGTGGAAAACTTTGTTACACAGCTCTTGCCATTCAATAAAAGCATGATAATTAAAATGATAACTATGATAATAAAGCTTGAAAAACTGTTGTAACTCTGAGAAAAATGGAAGTTTAAGATATTGTACACCTTCAACAAAGACGGAATCTTTACCTCATCCAGATTCCAAAAGATCTCTAGATGTCAATAATGGCAAAACGGCATTATCTCAAAATATGTATTTATTTAAATTGTTTAAATCTGGATGTGAACTTAGTCTACACACAGTCTTTGGGGGATTCAAACAAATTTCCTCACTTAAAGTATGACTTCAGAAGACCTGCAATATAGTACAACAGTCATATAGACCACTTTATAAAACGTTTAATAACACTTTATTTTAATGGTCCACTTTAGACATTCTGTTGACCATAAGTAACGTTGCACCTACATGTCAACTAACCCTCATGAGAGCATTAGTAGACTGGTAAATATCTGCTAACACATTATTTTGATGGTTGCCCAACAGACATTTTACTAACTATAAGTAACAAGTACATCAACTTATTCTACTAACCCTAACATACTAATACTCAACTAATACTCTAATGAGAGTTAGTTGACATGTAGGTGTAACGCTACTTATAGTCAACAGAATGTCTAAAGGGGACCATCAGAAGAAAGTGTAACCAAACTTTTATAAAATTAAATGATTTATTGAATATTTATGTGAAATTTAAATAACACTACCTATGGTTTTACTAAGAATGGTCTTTGAACATTAAGATTTAAATTATTTTCCTAATAAGTATTTTTTTGTTTTATCACTTATTATGTAGTATCTAAACATCCTTAAAAACAAGATACATTTATTAAAGGTCTCAGATATTAGAGAATATATTATGAATTAAGTTTATCTTATACAATTTTGCTTCTGAAGTAAATTTATCTTTAAGGATGTTTACATATTCTTACTGGAAAACAAAAACACTAATTTTTTTTTTCCACTGTGGGGAGGAAGTCACACAAAGAGTCTATTGCAATATCAGACTGATTTATGCTTTGACTATTCTAAAGAAGCACAAATACTCTCTTAACATTCCCACATCATCAAATGTTCACCTTGGCTGGTTGGCTTCGAGAGAAAAGCAAACTCAGCTAACAAGAAGCTTCTGCCAAGGGCCTTTGGTTTAAATAAAGGGGTTTATTTTGGGAAGTGCCTCACAATACACTGTCCTGCACAGTCGCTAATGAGGCAGCTTCTCGCAATCAGCGGCACAAAAAGATCCTCTGATCCCTTTTCGTTCTCGCTCTCTGGTGCCTTAAAAAAGCCGGACGATGTTTCTTAACATGCATTCCTGTAGTTTCCCCCACACAGGCTATTCCTGTGAATGCCTGGTCATTAGTAATTTGCCGTTTATGTAATCCGATAACCTTCATTGCTGTCCGATTGTGTCGTAAAGCCATTTTGGTCTCATTCAGTGCACCCCTGACATCCATTACATAATACTTGCCTACAGTCGACCGGAGCTAATGGCCAATTTCGCGCCTATGTTGTTCGGGACTCCATTTTTGGTTCTTTAGTGCCACACATTTGATGTGAAGAACAAAGTTGGGGTTTAGAGGGAATAAATAGCGAGGTACTGACTGCTGTGCTCAAAAACGAACAGCTTATCTACTGTGAAATGTTTGATAACATCACAAAGTCACCGAAGGCGGGAAACGTTTCACATGTGCAGCTGCTGGTGAGAAAAAAAGTCCGGAAACATGGACAGACAGTGGTGTTATGTAAATAGCTGTGCAAGATTAGAGGCCTCGAGTATGTGTTGTGGTGCTATAGCAAATTTATGGGTCAGGGATGAGGAATGCGGAATGGAAAAAGGTGTTTGTTGTGGTTTCTGCCCCTTCTTTTCTGAGAAATTCTTGACAATCATCCTTGATTTGGCTCGGATGCAGGCAACAAACATGCAAACAATGAACTGGTAAACAACCGTTCGTGGCCATCAAAGGACCCGCCTGATTATCCCGGTATCACTCCAGAGACAGCTGACGCAGAATGCATTTGTTTTGTGGTTGTGGAAGCATGCCGAATTCACTGAAGCTCTTCATTCAAAAACATTTTTGGCGCACGTGAAAAAGATAAAATTGGGTGGACGGATGGAAGGATTAAACTTTAAGGACTCTTTGTACGCATAGACAAAATGATTAACCAACTAGCCATGACAAAACCATTAGCGGTCCTTTCCTGCCAGTGTTTGCTTTTTAGTCACTGAAGGGACAAAGCATAGATCATTAGCAGGGGTCGTTCCCTGGTGTCTACGTAAGTGGCGTGTATTTGTGTGTTTACAGAGCTGCAAACCACAACTAAATTCACTGTTAGTAAAACCACCTGTCTGGAGTGAGTCCATCAGAGTCTGACATTTGAAGCGCCACGAAAACAGCAGGAATCAAGTCGTTGAGAGAAAAATGACTGTACATTGTCTTGGCGACAGCCAACATCTGCATTTAACCTTTCTAAAATGTTGTCTCTCCGTTCAACATTCTTTTCTAGGGGCAAAAAAGCTCACCAGACCGCAGACCTGTCCGTTTTGGGGATCAATGATGGCTTGTTTTAAATATGTGGACGATCAAACAAAAAGACGAGTTCAGAAAGCGTCTCTCTGGGACTCTCTCTGGGAAGAGCATGGGGTGATTTTTATGTCAATGGAGAAACCTTTACTTCATTGAACAGACAAAGACAAGTCAAAACAAAGCATCAAAATAAATTATTCTCCACTGTTCGATACAAGAGAGTCCCTGAGGGAAGCAGACTTCTTCAAAGTCCAAGGGTCTGGATGATGAGATTAAGTGTGACAACTGATAGGTGATTGTTGGAGAGATAGTATAGAAACACAATAGAAAGTGTAAAGAGGTTAAAGGAAGAGTTCACCCAAAAATGCCTTTATTTACAACAACCTCATGACGTTCTAAACCCGTTTGGTTCAGAAGACTTGGAATATACAAAAAAGGTTCAATGGGGTTCTATATAGATTTTAAAGAATGCTTTATGCCCAAAAGGTTCTATATAAGGAGAAATGTCTTTGCATTGCAAAATAATTTTATGTTTAATGGGATATTCCATTTTTTCTAGTGATAAAGTGTGTTTATGAGCTGTTTAATTCATAAAATGTAATTTAAATTGAAAATGAATGAAAATGAAAATGAATGTATTAAAACTAAATCCATAAAATGATCCCATGATCGGAACCCATAAAAAGGTTCCTACTTTATAAGTGCCTGGCAGAACCCTTTAAAGTTCTATATAGAACCTTTTCTTCTAGTAGGTGTGTGAAGATTCCTTTTGTGTTCCAGTGAAGAAGTTGCATACATGTTTTGAATAATAATAACCGAACTGAAGAAACTGGATACGTTCCTGATATGCAAGAATACCAAGTCTCAGTTCCACCTCAGAAATAGGTGCTTAAAAGTGATTGAAATGAAGGACTGCATAGAATGTTTTGCACTTCACCAACAGCAAATTCTATACAAACCTGGCACTGCTATCCTTCCTGATGTTGGGTGGTCCATTTCCAAAATAAGGCCATTGTGAGCAACCTGGGAATGGAGACAAAAGAATGTGAGCCAGAGATAATTACTCATGCCATGTTTTTACACTCCTTTTCTTGAAGCTATTAACTCACTGTCTTCTCAAAGACCACACAGATTTGCCATCTTACCTTT
Source organism: Coreius guichenoti (assembly GCA_039654105.1). Taxonomy (NCBI): domain Eukaryota; kingdom Metazoa; phylum Chordata; class Actinopteri; order Cypriniformes; family Gobionidae; genus Coreius; species Coreius guichenoti. The sequence continues at coordinate 4,321,103 of CM077189.1, forward strand.
GACTTTTTTTAACATTGAGAAATCTTTGAGTTTACCCAATAAAAACAAGGTTAAACTGACACGACAGCTCAAGATTTACGAACCTTGAAAACACGTATCACGGTTTCCACAAAAGTATGAAGCAGCACAACTGTTTTCAACATTGATAATAATCAGAAATGTTTCTTGAGCAGCAAATCATCATATTAGAATGATTTCTGAAGGATCATGTGACACTGAAGACTGGAGTAATGATGCTGAAAATTCAGCTTTAAAATTTATTTCAATAGAACACAGTTCAAGGGATAGGTTCAAAGGATTCTCTCATCCTTTACTTATCATGCCATCCCTGATGTAGGGTGAATTCAGGTTGATTGGGACACTTTTTCCAAGTCATCTCAATGGCAAAAAGTGTCCCAATCACCCTGAATTCACCCTATATGACTTTCTTTCTTCTCTGTGAGTCCATATAATGCCACTGGAATGGCTCCCACTCGTTTGACACTTGAAAAAACCACACACAGCGATTATGACGGTAATCCACATGACCCCAGTGGATGAAACAATGTTTTCTAAATCAATACTTCCAGTCTACTGTCATACGAGCGATCATGAGGCAGGCGTTGTGGCGCGTGACGCAAGTACGTTGTGAAGTTTGCGCGAGACGTAACACGGAAGCACAGAGGACTGCCATTTCTTGCATGAACTTCAAAACGCACAGTAGACTGGAAACATAGATTTAGAAGACATTTAGAAGACATCATTAATTCATTGGACACACAGAGATTGAATATTTTCCTAAAAAAAATTTGTTTGTGTTTATCTGAAGAAAGAAATTCATAAACATGGTGCATGAGGGTGAGTAAATGATGAGAAAATTTTCATTTTTGGGAGAACTATCCCTTTAAATTGTAATAACAATAAAAATGAATTTTTATTAAATAAATGCAGCCTAAGTAAGCATAAGTGATTTTTGAACATAACTTTTATTCACCCATATTTCTGTAGCACTTTATACAGTATATTGTTTCAAAGCAGACATAAAACTCACACAATACACTTCGTCTTTTTAAGCAATGCAAAAATAAAATGAATGCCATTATTTCCTGAAAATCTGCTGTATCGCTAAAAAAATAACAACAACAACAAACCCATACAAAAGTCATTGTCCCGTGACCAAATATCATCAATTTAAACTACTGTATGGTTTCAGAATACTTTGAATAGTGTACACAGGTCATATGGATAATGTTGTGGTGCTTTTTTGTCAGTTTACAGCTTGTCCCATTTCATTTTCATTATGAGACAAGCAGTGGCCAGAGTATTCTCAAATTTCAGTCTTGTGCTCTATGGAAAAACAAAATCATACAGGTTTGGAATGACACGAGAGTGAGTACATGATGACAGTTGTTTCATTTTTGGCTAAACTATTATTTTAATCTACTGAATTGTATGTGGTTGAAGATGAAAGGAAATGTATATGAAAACAGATGATGTGCCTGAGTTGGCATCTTTCTTTGTTGTTCGGTTTCGCTCATGAGACTCCAAATGCCACTCAAAGTCTGGCATGGGTCCCAACAGAATCCAAGGCTCTATGTAGTCTGTCAAAGCACATTAGTGTCATTAGTGCTATAGGCTCTCATGTCACTGAGCTGAAGCCAGACAGTTATGTAAGATGATGTCCAGACCACCAGACGTGGATGACACCTCCCTCACTCTTTTCTTTTCTCCTCCCCAATGTTTCCCTCAATGCTCTGTGTACTTTTCTGACCCTTCTGGGGAAAGTTCCAGAATTTGAGAGATAGAAGCTCTGCGCCATGTCATGCTTTATTTAGTTGCAGTTTGGATGTGTGGCATGTATGCTGTTCATGGGTAATGGGAACGTTGAGGATATGGTTTCTGATTAGAGAGCCATCTCCTTCTCTCTCATCTTTTTTATCCAACCTCTTGAGCCGGCTGTACACTAAATGATTTTTGATGTACGTTATGATTTTTGCTGGATAAGATTGTAACCTTCGACACCAATGAAATCTTGGGTAAAGCTCATGACAGACTGTGTTTGCCTTGATTTCAGACTGTCTCATGTTTTGTCATCCACATTGATGTACAAAACTGAAATGGTGTTCTGTAAACTAAAGCATGTCCTTGTGCCATTTTTGGTAAATGATTTTCCTGGCAAAACTTTCTTGTAATTAACTTTTGTATCAGCCGCTATTGGGCACTTTTAGCCTTTTTAAAACACACTTTTTACACTTTCATGTATTTATTTTTCTTTGTCCACTAACAATGTCTAACAGTGGATATACAGTGTTCATGAATTGTAGTAAAAATCCCACCACAGTGTCACTTCCACCATCTCAAATCTGTGTTTAATAGATTCTGTGGTGGATTTTTTTTTGTTTGTCGTAATGCCACTACAGACTGTGCGATTTCGGCAATAAGATTACAGATCACACTGTACGACATGGATCTAATAAACTTGGGTACGACATGTATGTAGACTGTGCGATGATGACACCAAAATAGTATAGAAGAATAAAACGTCATCATCACCATGACCGTGACACTATATATTAACTCTTTTCCCGCCAGCGTTTTAAAAAAAAAAGTTGCCAGACACTGCCAGCGTGTTTTCGATCATTTTCACAAAAGTTTCATGCCCCCCATAATATTTAGTTGTTGTATGAATATATGAACATGCAAAATGTCAAAAGAAAGAACAGACCCTCTGCTATTAAACAAAACCCCTGTTTTATTCTAGCTTTATGCATTCTTTTTTTATCAACACTTGACTGTGGGTAAATTTAATAAAAAAAAGCAACATTTTGAGCAAAAAGCTGAGAAAATCACATTTTTGTCAAAGACTACATCTGGACCATATTCAGAACAATTATCAAAATACAGATGCAGTAGATTGAGTCCATCAACACCACTAATGCTTGCACAGTCCTAGAGCTCGTCCTGGATCGACATTTCATGTAACATTAGTTTTGATTTATATGATGTTTAATGTTGATCAATATGATGTTTAATGTTGACAAGCAGGGCTGGCGAGAGCCGTGAGAGAGCGGCACGAGGCCGGTGGCGTGGTTGCAGATGAGCGTCACCTGCGCGTCACACCGGTCTTGAATCCTCTCACGGAGGAGCTCGGAAGCATAAAAGGAGGAGCAACGACAGTGAAGGACGAGAAAGGATTCGAGACCGGTGTGACGCGCAGGTGACGCTCATCTGCAATCACACCACCGGCAGCAGGATACATTTTTGCGTATAAATTGCATGATAAATACAATTTGTGCTATAGATATGCACTGCTCATGAGATCAGGCTGGTATATACAGTATATACAGTATATATATATATATATATATATATACACACACTAGGGATGCACGATTTGTGTAAAGAAAATTATAAAATAATATACAGTGCATCCAGAAAGTATTCACAGCGCTTCACTTTTTCCACATTTTGTTATGTTACAGCCTTATTCCAAAATGGATTAAATTCATTATTTTTTTCCTCAATTCTACAAACAATACCCCATAATGACAACGTGAAAATAGTTTGTTTGAAATCTTAGCAAATTTATTAAAAATAAAAAAATTAAGAAAATAAATTCACATGTACATAATGTATTCACAGCCTTTGCCATGACACTCAAAATTGAGCTCAGGTGCATCCTGTTTCCACTGATCATCCTTGAGATGTTTCTACAACTTGACTGGAGTCCACCTGTGGTAAATTCAGTTGATTGGACATGATTTGGAAAGGCACACACCTGTCTATATAAGGTCCCACAGTTAACAGTGCATGTCAGAGCACAAACCAAGCCATGAAGTCCAAGGAATTGTCTGTGGACCTCAGAGACAGGATTGTATCGAGGCACAGATCTGGGGAAGGGTACAGAAAAATTTCTGCAGCATTGAAGGTCCCAATGAGCACAGTGGCCTCCATCATCCGTAAATGGAAGAAGTTTGGAACCACCAGGAGTCTTCCTAGAGCTGGCCGCCCAGCCAAACAGAGCGAACGGGGGAGAAGGGCCTTAGTCAGGGAGGTGACCAAGAACCAGATGGTCACTCTGACAGAGCTCCAGCATTTCTCTGTGGAGAGAGGAGAACCTTCCAGAAGAACAACCATCTCTGCAGCACTCCACCAATCAGGCCTGTATGGTAGAGTGGCCAGACGAAAGCCACTCCTCAGTAAAAGGCCACCTGGAGTTTGCCAAAGGCACCTGAAGGACTCTCAGACCACGAGAAACAAAATTCTCTGGTCTGATGAAACAAAGATTGAACTCTTTAGCCTAAATGGCAGGAGGAAACCAGGCACCGCTCATCACCTGGCCAATACCATCCCTACAGTAAAGCATGGTGGTGGCAGCATCATGCTGTGGGGATGTTTTTCAGCGGCAGGAACTGGAAGACTAGTCAGGATCGAGGGAAAGATGAATGCAGCAATGTACAGAGACATCCTTGATGAAAACCTGCTCCAGAACGCTCTGGACCTCAGACTGGGGCGAAGGTTCATCTTCCAACAGGAAAATGACCCTAAGCACACAGCCAAGATAACAAAGGAGTGGCTACGGGACAACTCTGTGAATGTCCTTGAGTGGCCCAGCCAGAGCCCAGACTTGAACCCGATTGAACATCTCTGGAGAGATCTGAAAATGGCTGTGCACCGCCGCTCCCCATCCAACCTGATGGAGCTTGAGAGGTCCTGCAAAGAAGAATGGGAGACACTGGCCCAAAATAGGTCCCAAGCTTGTAGCATCATACTCAAAAAGACTTGAGGCTGTAATTGGTGCCAAAGATGCTTCAACAAAGTATCGAGCAAAGGCTGTGAATACTTATGTACATGTGATTTTTTGCATTTTTTATTTTTAATAAATTTGCAAAGATTTCAAACAAACTTCTTTCACGTTGTCATTATGGGGTATTGTTGTAGAATTAAGGAAAAAAATAATGGAATTTTGGAATAAGGCTGTAACATAACAACATGTGGAAAAAGTGAAGCGCTGTGAATACTTTCCGGATGCACTGTATAAATAATGACTATATAATAATAATAATAATAATACATAAAACGACTATTTAAGAAAAAATAATATAATAATTTCATTTGACAGTACAACTGTACAACAATTATAATATTTAGGGTTGTCTTAATTTCTTAATTTGCAAACATTAAACCATCAACTTTTTATTTTGGTGGAAACTGCAGAGAGCCCATAAAGCTTCTCTTTTTTATTTATTGAACTAAATTGCATTTCTTTGCAATCAATTGCTGTGCATCCATTGGCTCCTGCTGCTTTACATGAGGGCGTATGAGTGTCACACTGCAGGAATGTAGCCAAAACATTTCGACAGAAGTCTGTCAAATGGCAAGAATAATTGCAAAGGCAGTTAACTTGCCACACTAAAACAATCCAAGACTTTCAATTTTGCCTTTGAAAACAAATCACAATGATCTACAAATTTAGTCTCAGATGGCAAAAATCACAAAAAAAAGTCAAACATGTGTGCATGATGCTTTAGTCAGCCTGATCATATTCATCACGAAAGGCTCAGTTCTGAGTTCTGAGAAAGGGTTTGCTCATTTTTCGTATTAAACAAAGTAATATGGGAACAGTTAAATCAAGCTGAATCATTGAGCTCTTGGCCATGGAGTGTTGAGGGTCCAGCCACCCGCCATACATTAATCTGCCTCAGTCAGTGTGTGCATCAGCCAACATATCCGCCGTTTGCCTTTGAAATGCAAATTGGTGAAGTGAGGAAAGAGAAGTGGAGTAGACACACGGCAGCAGAGCTATTTTGTGGGGCGTTTGGATGATGCGCAGCAGGAAGAATCAGAGAGCGGGAATGGACACAAACGGCTGTTACACAACTGGAAGGAGAGATAGTGGAGTGGGGTGGGGTGGGGGGGTTGGCGCATAGAGTCAAAAAAGAAGAGAACAAGATGATGATGATGAGTTTTCCAGGGAAAACTTAGTAATGGATCTGGTGGAATGACTCCTTTCAGGAAAGAACACGGAGAGTTTCCACAGTGCCATACTGATGAAGGTGACCCTATGACCAATGACAGAAATAAGCCAAACAGACTTCAACCTGACATCATCTTTATGTGTGTGTTCTACTCATTATTATTAATGCATACACAAATACATGCGTTTACACAAACATATAACATGCTAAGAATATAATAATCACTCCAATAATGATCCAACCATAGACTCTTAAGAGTTTGCCTATTTAAATCCAAACAGCATATGTTGGGGCAGAGCTGTACTGCTCCTAACCATGTCCACAGGTGGCGTATAGTGGGATGATATCTGACCTAGAGCTTAGCTGCGATATAAGGCGGGCACCACTCGTTCGAATAAGCAGTTGCGGACCAAACAACGACAGTGCCACGAGGGTGTGGTGGAATTGATTGATGGCTCGACCAATTTCATTTTAAAAAACCACACAGACCTGTAGACGGCGCTGTGACATGGTGAGTCCGAGCCGCCAACAAATAAGCTTGTGCTAACCAGAAGACTGGGCAGCAACGGTCTCTTCCCCACTGCTGGCAGACATACTCAGACCAATAAGTGAACGGCAACTGTGGGCTACAGTGGCAGGCTCCACGTACCAAATTTCTTCGGGAACAAGGCTGTCATTACTGCGTTTACCATTGCCCCTGCCCTAAGGCGATGAAGTATCCAGGGGCTACCGATCTCAACATGACATGACAGACACAAACAGCACCAGGGTTAGAGCCCCTGACATCATTAGATACAGCCAACATTCAGTGTGCAAATGCTGACAGACAACCTCGAGATGGGGTGATCTTTCAGAGGATGTAGAGACCAGATGGGCAACAATCAGCGACACTATCCGCACAGTCGCCAAAAAACATCATTGGCTATAGAAGATCACGTCGGAAGCCATGGCTATCCGACGAAGCATTGGACACAATCGATGCAAAAGCGCCTCCAGGGTATCTTTAGGGCCAAGGCAAAGCACGACCGTGAAGCATACTACCAGTCCCTAGCTAATGAGACGGAGGATGGGCTACATCAGAACAATTTAAAGGCAGCATACAGGACCATCAGTAAGATAAAGGGTTCACGTAGGACTCAAGGCACCACCCCGATCCTTAGAGCAGATGGCTCAATATGCTCTAGTCAATCCGATATCTTGCATCGTTGGCGAGAATACTTCTCGAATGCACTGAATCACCTACCAGCTATGCCATGTTCGGACTTGACCACTGAATCCGCCTCAGCTCTTGATGATCCAAGTATATCATCTGATGCTCCAACATTGGACGAGGTTCGCACAGCTATTCAAAAGCTGCCGGCCCAGACGGAATTTACCCAGAATTATTAAAATGCACCATCAACTCTATCAGAAAACCTCTCTACAAACTATTTTTGCAGGTGTGGTCTTCTGGGCATGTTCCTGCTCAGTGGAAAGAAGGCATTATCATGGCTCTGTACAAGGGTAAGGGGCCAAGGAATGAATGTTCCAGTTATAGACCCATTACACTTTTGTCAGTTCCAGGAAAGGTGTTTGCTCACGTCTTGTTAGCAAGGATTCAACCTCTCCTTGTGTCTTGACGCCACCCTCAACAATCAGGTTTCACCCCGGGCAGATCTACAACAGATGCCACCCTCGCCCATAGGCTGTTATCAGAAATACACCACAAGTTCAACCATCCACTCATAGTAGCCTATGTCGATCTTAAGGCAGCGTTTGACTCTGTGGGTCATCAAGCACTGTGGAGCGCACTGCGGGGCATCTGCATTCCAACTTTCCTGCTAGATCTCATTTAACTGTTTATTTCACACCGACATAAGTTGTTCTGCAGTAAACTGTACTAACAGATACTGCGGGAGTGTGGGCGGGGTTTTGATATCACGGCTCTACTTCCTGCTCTCTACTGCACAGACTCAGGTCCCGAGGTCACTACTGCGTAGACGGTCCCAAATCAGTGCAAGATGTCAAAGCCATATTCGGACATTGGCAGCTTCACTTTTCTCCAATGGAAGATAGTGAAGGGGCGTCGTCCATCTTTTTTACAGTCTATGGTCTGGCTGCTTCAGCAATGAGGTCTTTTCAGAACCTTTGGCGTCAACAGAGGACCCAGCTTAGCACAAAACTCTGGTTCCACTCCACCGGTGTGTTGCCAATCCTTCTGTAGAGTTCTGAGACTTGGATTCTTCAATTGCAAGATGCCAAAAGGCTACAGTCATTTCATATGCACTGCCAGCGTCAAATCCTGCGTGTTCGCTGGTTCGACCTCATAACAAACGTGGCTGTCACCCAACGCACCGGTCTGTTAACTATCACAGACATAATTGCTTGTTGCCGCATGGCACTGTTCGGACATGTGGCTTGGCTTGAAAGTCATACTCCTGCCTAAGGTGCCCTAGCCTGCGCTGTTGCCCGCCGCACAGAAAGACACGCTCCAATTGGCTGGAGCAGACCACCTGGTCGCCCTCGTCGAACATGGGTTCAACAGATTTGGGATGGCTCCATTTCCTCCCTCCTTCATGAATGGAACCTTGCCATTAGCCGTGGTCATTCACTCATGACGAGATCGGCGCTACGAGCCACCGCTGCTCAGGCAACTTGATGATGATATTAGTGTTGTCAAAAGTACCAACCACGATACCAAGTCGGTACTGAAATTTTAAAAATGTGACACTTTGAGCGCTGTTGAGCTGGAATCGTAAACACCTCTGACTGGCCATTGTGCTCACACGCTCATAGGATGTGTCTGTGATTGGTTACAATGATCAACGCACGGTAGCATTTGAAAGCACACGGAAGTGTTTGAAAGTGTTTTGAAAGCGGAAGCGTTTGAAAGCACAAGCAGGCATCGATCAGCGGACCAGTCCACTGATAGACACCTGCATTCAAACGCTCCCGCTTGTATCTGTGTAAGTGCTCTGTGAAAAGCATCATTGATGTATATTTACAACATGCCTTTGAAGCTCTGATCATTGTAGCCAATCACAGACATGTTTGATGAGCGCGCGAGCACAATGGGCAATCAGAGGTGTTTATGATTCTGCTCAACAGCGCTCAAAGCGTCACATTTTTAAAATTTCAGTACCGACTTGGTATCGCAGTCGGTACTTTTGACAACACTAGATGATATATAGCATAAATATATAGCAAACAGTATATATACACACAATATCAAAAAGACATTTTCTCCCACAGAACTGCTGCTCACTGGATATTTTCTCTGTAGTTTAGCTACTTTACATTGAGTAACTTGTAGTTTAACAAGCTACAGTTTCTAAGAAGCCTCCAACCCTGGTCAAGGTGAAAACTGACTTTATGTAAGATTACAATGTGCAAACACGTTAATAGTCATATAATGTTTACTGATTCACTGCACATAAAATTAAGTAAATCTCAAAATCCGGCCAAAAAATGAAACCAGTCGTATTCCCAGTAAACAAATCCAAAACATGGAATAATTTAAGAACTCATTAAATCGCACATGCTCACAAATTACAAGTTGAAATTATTTCAAGAAAAGGACGTGATTCTGTCACAGTTCTAAAAGACAAATGGTTGGAACGTTTCCTTCTGACGTGCTGATGTGCCTTCTTTCAGTCTGTGAGAAAGAACAAGATTGCTTGCCACATCCTCCCTTTGCAGATTTGGAGGGGTTGGTTGGGTAACTTATGGATTCTTCTTTATGAATTATTCGGTCAGTGTGACTTTGCGTAAGTATACGATGACCTGAGTGACGTCAGAAGCTCTGCAGACTGACATGTCAGCAAGAATAGAGAGAGATGAGAGAGCTTCATGCGCTCAAGCCCTTCAGAGTCATTAACTCTATGAGAGCACACAGACAGATCTGGATCAGAGGTGTTGATGGCTGATGGATGGAAGAACAGAGATGGAAATGGAAATAAAACACAAAGATCCCTTGCAAGCAAGATTTCTTTCAGCAAAAACATACATTAACATTAGTGGTGTTTGCATGTGCAAAACAGTGGCACATTCTAAGGTTTTTATGGTGGGTTGTCAGGTTTTTGTTACAAAGGCGTCATGCCCATTCAACCCGAGAGGACACGTGCCCCAATGGATCTTGAACGCAAGTGTTTTTTTCAGCCTGACGCAGTTATCATTTTCACGTCCTGTGCAACGTTGTTTAAATAGCAAATGCATTTGCGCCCATTTGTGCGCCCATGGGCGTGCTGGTCTGAAAGCGAGGTGTGTTCAGGCGCATTGTTGGCGTGTTGCTATTTTGAGGAACTGAAAACGACTGCGCCATTGACCAAAAAAAAAACCTGGTCTAAAGTCAATAGCACAGTATTTTTTGTGTTATTTAAAGGGCGCGTTAGTAATATGCGCCTATAGGCGGGTCCACAACGCGCGTACACTCTGCTTATTACACACACAGGAACACGCAGCAGCACACAAACATTTTTAAATAGGAAAAATTAAAGGATTAAAATGTAAAAGATTATTATTGTGTACATAAATATAAAAAGGCCTACATGTCATAATGGATAGTCATTGTGTGTATCAGAATTAGCCTACCTATTTGCAGTAATGACGTGCAAGCAGGCGTCATTGGACGAGCAGATCTGTTTCCTCGCTAGAGAAGTGTTCAGTTTTTCTGCTTGCAAATTCCGCCATGTAAATAGCGAATTGCTATTTATTGCACGTTAGGCCCAAAACACACCCATGACTCATTAAGAGAATAGGGAGAACCCTTTTGGACCATGTGACTGGCGCGCTGACCATTTTCCCGTCGTTAAACTAGCAAAAGTGGATTCGGACACACCCTAAGTGCACTTGCGCCATGTGCTTAGATCGTTAAAATAGGGCCTTAAGAGTTTAAGCTGAAAAACTGCTGCCTCCGCAGGCAGCATGTAGAGGTAGGAAGGAAGCAATGCAAGTCTGAATCCATTTTTTGTTTTTTTGGGCAGTAAATAATACCAGTAAATTGACTAGTGCAAACCTTAGTAAATCACCTTGCATGATTCATTTAAATACTCCCATACATTTTGGGTCTGAAAGGGAAACTCCTACAAATGCATATGCAATAAGGTCAGTCACAAAAATAACCCTGTTCATGCCTTTTCAGCACAAATTTTTCACTGGATTTCTTTAGTAAATCCTGACAGTAGTTTTTTAACGGCAAAAGAGGATTTGTGCTGATAGTAAATCTGGCCTCCTGTCTACTGAGATACCTTTATCTGATTGATTTTTGAAGACAGCATTAATGTATCCTACGCTGCCTTTGAAATCCAACAATTCTGTGCTTTCATTCTGTGACAGTTGAGCTAAAAAAATAAAGATGGCATCTGAAAGTTCTTGTTGGTGGTCAATTTGTGCATAAATGTAAATTTCTGTCAGGACCACTATCGTCAAAGATGATTGACAGTTAGCATATAGTTTGGATTGGCGGTATGGTTCTGTTCTGGGCAAGAACTCCCTGCGCATCCATGTAGCCTAGCATGGATGAGAGCAGGGAGAGCAGCGATAAACCCCCAAAGGTAAACAGATCAGAACCAACAATGTATTGCAGATATCATTAATGTCAATATTAAAATGTAAAACATAATTCGGGAATTTAGTCTGATTCAAGGGGAATCAGAATGCCAAATCCTGACAGACGAGAGAAGGAACCAGCATGTTGCCCATACCCAGATGACCTAAACGAGTAAATTGGCAATAACCGCATAAGACATAGCAACAAGCATGTTGCCAATACCTGAAGCTTAAGCAAAAAAAGCATTTTTCCGTGAAAGATATGCCATCTGGAATAAAGAAAGTGAAGATTGAGTTATCAAAATGAACCAGGCGCTGCTTGCTTATGGTTGGATATCAGCAGTCCAAGTTTCAGTTCTTTGAGTGATGAATGCTACCACCACCTGCTGCTGTGTACCATTATTCCTCTCATGCAGGTGCAGATATGCATGCTTGTTAGCTGTAATCTTGTGGTAAGCCTTCATCCGTGCAAGCTGTCTTTAATATCTTTACTCAAAATGTGAATATGGCTTCCCTTCTGGAATGGTGTTCCTTCTCTGACACGTCAGACGTCACCACTGGGCAAAACATCCTTACTACGCCCCTGCAACCACAACTGCTGTGAGCTAGAGATGAGAGATGGAGATTTCCTCTTCAAATATCCTCTTCACTTGGAAATAAATCATAATACTGAAGTAACGTCGGTGACAACTTCCAGTTCGCACAGACTTAGGCAACAACATGTCACCAATAAAAGCTGAATAGTTTAATGCAACAGCGTGATGCTGATAGCTAGATATAGGCATGAATATGTAAGAATGGCATAATTCAGAATCACTAGAACGAAGTATATATTGTTGAATGTGCACCCGCATTTTCCCAAATGTTTCCAACATGTTGAAGTCAACAGCGTTGCTTGTCAATGATGTTATCCTTGTTATACTTGGTTGACAGTAAACTCCTGTAGAATGGTTAATCCATCCTGATGTTAGTGGAAAATGTTGAGCACTATAGATCCAATCTTATGGCTCTATTGAGGGAAGCTTACACCCCTAGCGGCAGCAAAATTTTGATACAACAAGCATGTTGTAATCACAGAACTAGTATTAAAAATAGTCCGGTCAGGAAAGCATACACCCTGCAGCAACAGTTCTGACTAGCGACAACAAATCTGATACAACAAGAATGTTGTAATCACAGAACTAGTATTAAACTAGTGGTAGTCTGGTCTGGGAAACACCCTGCAGAAACAGCTCCAAGTTAGAAGCAACGTGCAGCTAGCAATGAAATACAGTGTGCTTCCTCATTCATGATTATGACTCTGCTCCTGTCGGGTGATTCCATCGGCTGTGGAGGAGAAGACAACGACTCCTATGGCTCCACACTCCTTCACGGGATCATCAAGCTATGATGTTGTTAGTGTTGAATAAGAGACTTCTGCTGTGAAACATACCTAATGTGTATTCAAGCACGAGCATGTTACCGATACTCTAAATAAGCTTTAAGCCACAGCATGTTGCAATGTAATCGTGTTCCCAATAGCAACTATAGCTTAAGACAAGCATGTTTCCAATAGCAACTATAGCTATAAGAACAAGTGTGTTTCCAATAGCAATATAGGTTAAGAACAAGCATGTTTCCAATAGCAACATAGCTTTAAGAACAAGCGTGTTTCCAATAGCACTATAGCTTTAAGACAAGCATGTTTCCAATAGCATTATAGCTGAGAGACAAGCATGTTTCCAATAGCACTATAGCTGAGAGACAAGCATGTTTCCAATAGCATTATAGCTTTAAGAACAAGCATGTTTCCAATAGCACTATAGCTGAGAGACAAGCATGTTTCCAATAGCACTATAGCTTTAACAAGCGTGTTTCCAATAGCACTATAGCGCTATTAGCACTTTCCAATAGCACAATAGCTTTAAGAACATGTTTCCAATAGCACTACAGCTTTAAGAACAAGCGTGTTTACAATAGCACTATAGCTTTAAGACAAGCATGTTTACAATAGCACTATAGCTGAGAGACAAGCATGTTTCCATTAGCACTATAGCTTTAACAAGCATGTTTCCAATAGCACTATAGCGCTATTAGCACTTTCCAATAGCACAATAGCTTTAAGAACATGTTTCCAATAGTACTATAGCTTTAAGAACAAGCATGTTTCCAATAGCACTATAGCTGAGAGACAAGCATGTTTCCAATAGCACTATAGCTTTAACAAGTGTGTTTCCAATAGCACTATAGCGCTATTAGCACTTTCCAATAGCACAATAGCTTTAAGAACATGTTTCCAATAGCACTACAGCTTTAAGAACAAGCGTTTCCAATAGCAACTATAGTTAAGAACACACGTTTCCAATGCAACTATAGCTTTAACAACAAACATAACAGAATCAACAATGACTGTTTACTATTGTCTTTTTAGAGCTGCGCCACAGCAGAAATGATTTTGTTTGCACCATGAATCGTTATTTCCTGTCTATCACCGCATGCTGCTTGAATCCGTGCCGTATAAAGTGCTATACAAACAAAGGCAACCTAACTTAGTTTAATGCACAGCATGTTGCAGCGACAAGCCAGTTGCCAATGACAACAGATTTAACGCACATTTTGCGAATATGATCGCATAGCATTTACTGAACGACTAGAAGCCTAAGCAACACGGATGGCTTTAGCGAGCATGTTGCCAATACCCTGATAGCATTTAAGCAATGCATTAAAAAGGAACTTGGCTTAGTTTCGTGAAGACATTCAGGGATGAATAGAGTGTGAAATATAGCCAGCGGTGACATGGATGTTTGATTTCTCTTGATATCATTCTTCATGCAGGTGAGTGCAGATCTGTTCTTGAATCAGTCACATTAGTAGCTTCAGCGAGTCCATGTCAACAATGCAGCGATGTGAGAAGCAATGCTAACTCCGTCACTTCCAGATCAGGCAGCTTACAATCAATGCAGTGAATCGCGTATTCAAGTTCGCAAACTTGAATGAATCTGAGGTGAAACACCTTCCTAGTGAGTTGATGCGGTTTTGACCGCCGAAATCGCCATTTAATTAGCTCCGGAGAAACGCGATAGCTGCTGATAATACTGAAACTGAGCTTATATATGTATGCTGTGATAGACATCGTATTCCTATAGGTTGACGTGATCAGCTGACAGTCAGCTGATGCGAGCTTGACTAACGTGATCTGCCAGAACTAACGCTATACGCTTGATTTGTGACCAACTTTTTCCACTTTTCATGTCATTTCTAGCAATAAATTAGTATTGTAGTAAAGAAATATTTGCTCTCTCTATTTTGTTGAGAACGGTAAAACGAACGGTAAAACGCTGTCGGCCAACATCGGTAAAGAGTAAATATTTAAAATGTTGTTGTCTAAGTATCAATTCAAAATAAACATAGCCTACTACTAATGAAAATGACAGACAATGAATAAAGCTTCGAAAATTGTTTCGAATCAATAAATGTACATTTCAAACGGATTTAAACTAGAGGCTTAAGTTTGTGACCAAACTATCATGTTGGTTTGAGAAGCCTGAACCTCGAGCTGGGGCTCGACTCAGATCGCCTGAGACGTGTTGTAGTGCTGCACACTTATTCTTATATCTTTTAACACTCCCATGCAAAGCCTAATTCATGTAACCTATTAGAAAACGTCTCTGTTACGTATGTAACCCTCGTTCCCTGAAGGAGGGAACGGAGACGTTCCGACGTAACGTCGAATGTGACTGACTGAAAGGGAACTACACTAGCACTCTTAATACTCCCACGCAAATGTGTAACCTATATAATTCACATTTGTATAGTTTTGTATTTTATTGTAAGGAGAAAATAACAATACATATTATGATTTTTTTTTTTTTTTAAATACGGGGTATTAGTAGCTACTGCATTATAACGCACAGTCCATGATAAAGTAAACACAATTTTGACTTTGTGTTCTGTTTGAATTCGTTCTAAACAGCAAATGCTTACATTGGCTTTTGATTACTACATTAGGTTATGTGAATGTGATTTTTAAAAATCTTATTGATAGTATTTATTTTTTTGTAATCTCCACATGGCGCGGTTGACTGCTACTTGCAAAAATGAGCTGTGATACATCCACTCCATAATGTGAAAATCTATGGTTATAGCGCCGCTTAGTGGTCAAGAGAAGAAATGCATTTCCTGCCGCAACCATGGCAGTACCTGTGGCGGCAAAAAACGCATTCTGGTTGAGTAACATCTGTAGATCATTAAAGGGGTGGTTGATTATGATTTGACTTTTTTAACTTTAGTTAGTGCGTAATGTTGCTGTTTGAGCATACATGCTAATCGATGACTTGAAGATAGTTCAGAAATGTCCTGTTGCATTCTACATGTTGTCACTGTCACGGAGCTGCTAACACGATCTTTTGAAGCTCCGCCCTCTTCCTGAAAGGGGGCCGGGAGCAGCAGCTCATTTGCATTTAAAGGGACACACACAAAAACGGCACATTTTTGCTCACCCTCAAAAAGTGACAATTTTAACATGCTATAAAAAAATGATCTGTAGGGTATTTTGAGCTAAAACTTCACATACACACTCTGGGGACCATCAGAGACTTCTTACATCTTGTAAAAGGGGACATTATAGGACCCCTTTAAACCGTTGCACTGCCTCAGAAGTCTGTCTGAAATCAGTTTTGTGAGGAACCTTTATGTGCAAACACTGCCTGCAAAGTCTGCCTGACGAGCCAGCAAGTCAGCAGCCTAAGCCTTCAGACGCAGCCTGTGTTGCAGGTGCCGTGCGTTTCTTTGAAGGCCTACAAAGGACAGCATCTGATTCACAAACGTTGTGGCGTCCAAAACTGATGGTTTAAATTCACTTGTCACATTAAGCTACAAAATACATGGAAAACTGAATCCATGCAGGACTTTAAATGTTCTGGAATAGCAACAAAAATCGTCAATAATGCATGATTGATCTTGAACGAGTTAAAAAAAGATATAATTAGGTCTGAAAACACTGTAGTAATTAGTACATGGAAAATGTAAGTAATGTTTTTTTCAGTAAATGTTTTTCAATGACACGCAAATCAAAGTCACAAAGTCAAATTGGGTGTTTTCCATAGGCAACATGAAGGGCGATCAGTGGCAGTCGAGTTTTGCTTGGATTCATTATAAGAATTTTACAGGATTTGAACCCAGACCTCTCTAAACAAAAATTACACCACTAGACTATTATGTATCACAGTCAATGCCAGAATGTCAATGGTGCCCTCTCAAAAAAAAAAAGTCTGTATTCTGGTTTGAAGCTGGTGTACACTAACAATTTGTCCCTCTACTGAAGCGCTGGAAACTTATTTACATCAGCTTTTAATTAAAAAAAAAATGCATCTGACTTCTAACAGCATTGGTTCCCTACAAATCTCCAAGATATTCTGTACATAAGGCTGAAATGCCATTTGTTCCCATGGTTCAAATATGCCAGAAAACGGACAATGTCCATGTCAAAAATGAAGAATGACATTTAAGAGCAGCAGAGAAGATTTTTCAACGAACAATGTTCAAACTACTGTTCAAAAGTTTGGGGTCAGTACAAATGTTTAATATTTTTGAATGTCAAAAACAGTTCTGCTCACCAAGGCTGCATTTATTTGATCAAAAATACATTAAAACAGTAATACTGTGCAAAAAATATGTAATAACTATTTTAATGCACAATGTGGAAGAAAAGACATGTCTCCGTGGAGTGCATTCAAATCGTTTAATGCACAGCTAGCCGTGGATTATCCCGCTTATACCATGGTAATCTGCCAACACTGCCAACTTAAAGCTGTTATTGATGTTTGCAGCGCAATATTTGGCCAGAAGGGTAAAAATTACAGTTATTTTCATCAGTTACGGCTCGTTAGATCTAGCATTCTGCCCGCTTTAAATCAAACAGAGATAAAGTAGATTACATTTGTTTAAATTAATGAATTATAGCATTTATTTGAATTCATTATCGAGAGAGAGAGAGAGAGAGAGAGAGAGAGAGAGATGTGTGTAAATTACCTTTGTCTCTTCAGTATCTCTCTCTATTAACAACGAAACTGTGAGTTTAATTACTTCAAAACCAGCGACGTAACCCCTTTGTTGTTGAGAAACATAATGTAGCGATTCAGTAGCTAAGCTATTTTAGTTTCTATGCTCCTGTATCTGTGTGTGCGCAGCACAATCTCTGATGTTTGTGCTCAAGTGACGTATGTGTGTGTGCGCTTCACTGAAAGCAGCGCATTAATATAGAACGGTGATTAAACTGACTTGGAACTACCTGTGCATTAAACGGTCTTAATGCACACCATCCAGCCAATCAGAATAGAGTATTCAGACACACCATGGTATAATACAATTTAAAATAATTGTTTTCTAATTTATTATATTTTAAAATGTAATGACTTTTCACCACTTCTTCAGTGTCACAAGATCCCTCAGAAATCCTTATAATATGCTGATTTGCTGCGCAAAAATCATTACGATTATCAATGTTGACTGCTTAATATTTTTGTGGAAACTGCATTTTTTGCAACCTATAAGTATGAATTTCTTTCACAAGTTCATTTGCCCATATAATCTTTAAGCTATTAAGGGTAAACGTATTTGGCTTGCGGTGGAGGTGTTAGAGGAAGCAGCTTCAACTCAAGCTTAGATTTACCTCCCAGTGGGACTGCTAATGCTTGGAAGATGAGTATGGTAGCAAAATGCCTAAATTATATTTGTGGAGCTGGGGAGGTGGAGGGATGCTAAAACAGCTGATGCTAGAGCAAGGTGCGCGGCTGCTTATAATGCTCCGGCAGTTAATTGAAAGATTAGATGGGTTCACTCCTCCTGAAATTACGTTTAGGAACTTCACAAAAATTCTTACCAACATTTCGTTCTCCGGCACTAGCTATTGCATGATTTCAGAAAACTTGAAATTAGAGCTGTCAATCGATTTAAAAAAAAAAACAAACTAATTAAATCACACATTTTTCTGTAATTAATCGCAATTAAACAACCTTTAATTTAAGTGAACATAAAACAATCTTCACATAAACCCATTATAATAAATGTCATATTTACCTGTGGCCTTCCTACCTGTCTAAAAGGTAGGAAATATAGGCTACAGAAATTGAATAATGTTATCAAACAGTCTGCACTGCATAAATAATAAATTAAATATAGATTAATCCTTATTAAAGCTACAATTTCTCTGTTACCTTTGTTCTGTGATTAACAATGACAGACATCACAGCAACTGGTTTATTAGGCTGCTGTCACTTTAAGATCTGCAGCTGCCGAACATGACACGGATCTGACGCGCTGTCACGCGCATCTCATTTTCTCACAACTCTTTACGTTCATTTAAGACGTTATTTATCTCATTTAAGACCTCTCTTATGAGAATACTCGACAAAACAGGCATTTTGGCATAATTCTGTGTTCTTGTTCGTTCAAGCGCGAAAGATAACTCGATTCTGCACGCTGTCTGTGTGTAGTGTGTGTGTGTGTGTGTGTCAGGACATTCACAGACAGCGCGTTCTCTTTTGTCTTGTCACGCCTGAATGGTTTAAAAGCATTTGCATGAATAAGAGCGTGATCACATAATGTAACGCTAACACAAGGATGACAGAAACGGATGCTGCGTTAATTGTGTTAAACATTTTTTAATGCGTTAAACTGAAGAAAATAAATAATCACATGCATTAATAATTTTGACAGCACTACTTGAAATATAGTGCAAAGTCACATGGGCTACTTCCTTTTTGGAGCTTGATGGATGGTCACTGTGAACTGTTCTGTGCAAAAGAGATTCTTCAAAATGTCTCTGTTCTCATGTTTGAACTGACATGAGGATGAGTAAACAATGAAAGATATTTCATTTTTGGGTGAAGTATTACTTATATTTGGAGCAATAGTAGGTCTAACAGTGATGCTAGCCTTGGCAAATTCACTAATAAATGGCCAAATGATAGAATAAACACGTTGTTTTATTGTTTTAAGTGACAACACTGAAAATCCCAATTTATATTTTCATCACTCTGCCTGCTCGTAATGAAAAATCTGTTATAACCACAGGGATACAATTACGTTTCTCTGAACTGTAAAGTGGCTTTGACCTCAAACAAACCTCAAAATCAGCAGCCTTTGTAGCAAACGCTTATAAATTCGCAACTTAATCATAACTAAATATTACATCTGACAGTGGCTTCCGTCTTCTCTGTGGACAGCACCAAATAATCAAACGAAACTGGCGGGACCACAAAGTCATTTCAAGTTTTGTGAGACATGTGGACACCAAATCCGAAGCCCGAAGCCTGCAACCGTCTGTTAAACTCTCATTGCGCCGAGCAATAAAGGCCCATGTGCCAGCGAGTGCCTGGCACAGCAGCTCCATATGTGTGCCCTGTTGCCCCTGCCGTGTGGTTTAAAACCAGATCACTGTGTATGTGTGCCGTAAAAGGCCTGTTTATTTGTGTTTCTCTCACGTTTAATGGCTGCCTCCGAGGCCTTCTTTCATCCAAAGAACTCTTTTCTCCTCCCCCCGCTTGAAGAGACCACGGTTGGCAGTGCTGTGGTGGCGTAGGAGTAATAAAAAAATAATAAGGCTCAAACGTTGATCGATGGCTTTAATTTAAACATCATACATGTGTTATTTTTGGTCCATCAGAATTTATTACGCTTGCACTTTCCGTTTTATGACAGTCAATGCAGCGCGTACGCAACCTGACATGAAAGTTAAAGCAATCAGCTCCTGCCTATGGATCGAAGGAGGAAGGAGCTATTACAAGGAGCCATTAGGTGTCAGGCTGTCAACCAGTAGTGATATATGCTATACTGTTCGCATGCTTGAGTTATGGGATTCAGAGCATTAAGTTGACTAGTGCAGGCTGGGAATTACAAAGAAAATTTGTTTTGTAACATAACGTTAATGAGAGTGCTTGTGCGGCAGGATTACGTTGATATTTGCTTTTTTTTTTTGCCATTAATTTAGCTGGAAGCGCTTTACATACAGATTTTTTTAAACATAATTTAATACACTAATGCATAAGTATATTTAATGCATGAATTATGCCTTGTAATGCACCTTACAATGCATTGAATGTATTGTAACCACAGTTATAATACTTACCTATTCCCTGTTACACATTTAGAAAGTATAATGCATTAAAACACATGACAAACTGTAACAAATATGTGACCCTGGACCATAAAACCAGTCATAAGGGTCCATTTTGAAAGCTGAAAGCTGAAAGCTGAATAAATAAACTATCCATTGATGTATGGTTTGATAGGATATACAATATTTGGCTGAGATACAACTATTTGAAAATCTGGAATCTGAGGGTGCAAAAAATCTAAATATTGAGAAAATCGCCTTTAATGTTGTCCAAATGAAGCCCTTAGCAATGCATATTACTACTAATAATAAATGTTTGATATATTTACAGTAGGAAATTTTACAAAATATCTTCACGGAACATGATCTTTACTTAATATCCTAATGATTTTTGGCATAAAAGAAAAATCGATAATTTTGACCCATATATGTATTGTTGGCCATTGCCACAAATATACCCGTGAGACTTATGACTGGTTTTGTGGTCCAGGGTCACATACCTGTATTATAATGCATTTTAACGTTGGTTACAGTAATTTATGACAAGATACAGTATAATGCATTACAAGGTACATTATGAATACCTAATGCATTATACATAAAGGCTTCAAGTGAAGTGTTTTATTTTTCCCAGGGTTATTTTTTATTTTACTTTTATTATTTAAATCCAAACCGAATCTGTGGTGTTGACATCTGCATCTAGAACTGAGATGAAACTGTGCATGCCCTTTTCTGAAAACAATGTAATTGTAATGACATAATCTAACACAGACGGACAGTGACTCACAAATGGAAGACAGCTCAAATTTAGATCAAATGTATGAGTTTTAACGTGGACAGCGTGGTATGGAAAGTTTGCTTCAGAGGCGGGCATGGAGAAACAATTAGCTAAACCACCAGTCCGCCTGTGCCGTCACTGGCAACAGATCAACACTGGCAACGAGCAATGAAGAACAAAGACAAAGGATTTAAAGACTGCCAGGGTGTTACTATGCAGTTGCTAGGGTGTTCTGGGCTAAATCAAAAAAGCCCATCCACAAGTCTCTTAGTCCGCATTTACACTGCAGGTCTTGATGCTCAATTCCGATTTGTTGACTATATCCGACAAGCATACATCTTATAACAGTGACCCCTATCTGATATTTGCACTTACACTTGGCGAAACAACTCAAGGTAGACATACTGACCCAGAAAAGATTAGGCTGAAAAGTAAGTAAAAGCGGAGTGATTTGCAATGGACACAATGATAATACAAGCTTTTGCTTTCTGCACCATCTTTAAAAGTCAGCAGAACATTGGGTTGAGCCTTCATCTTCCATTGCGCCATTGAAAAGAGTCATGTGATTGTGGTTTGTGTCCACCTGAGTTGAAGTCATTCGCCACCATGGCTTTTTCAATGTCGTACGAGTCGCAGTGGCGGGAATATCAGATCTGTCCGCTTACAGACGCAAATGCACGCATCGATTCATATCAGATTTATTTCCACATATGAATGAGGCCTGAAACCATCTGAGAATATCGGAATCCATGTGCTTTTTTCCAGCTTACACATTTGTGGGACATATTTGATCTGTGCCACATGGGAGGAAAAAATTGGAATTGGGTCACTTGAACCAATAAAAACCAATAAAAAAGTAAATGCGGCCTAAGTCTCTACTTGCACTCGGTCACTTCATGAGTTTTACCAATCATGAAAATACCAAGTGTAAATGCTCTACAAGACACATTTGAGAAAGATATCAATTCAATCACTCAAACTCAGGATGTGGTTTGAGATGCGTACAAGACGTGACTTGGCCAAGTGTAAATACCTTTGGTTGTTCAGGCCACACAGAGTACATAAACTTTACATCTCCCAAATGGAATTATGTCAGCATTCTGAAGTTTGGGAGTCTTGCGCTTCACAGATGAGCAAGCAATCATGGATGAGACAATATGGATGGAACAACAAAGTGAAATTCAAACACCAGTTGACACATACAATGAATGTTATAAGCAAAGTCAAGACAGTCGAGACTATCGGTATCTATCAGTAAAAAGGGCGATCTCAAGATTGGATTGAGTACGGACTTCAATAATAAATCTATGGGATCTGTTTCTGGGATCTTAGAATATTATTAATATATTAATATATAGTAATATTCATTGCACTAAAATGAACTTGCTCATGAAAATGGAAACTTTAATTTGAAATACCATTACACATTAAAATGTTGTTAATGTGGTCTTAAAGTATATTAAGTATCTCACCAAGGCTGCATTTACTCTACTGCAAAGATACAGTAAAAACAGAGATATTGTGAAATATAAAAACTTTGAAATAACTGTTTTATTTAAATGTATTTTAAACTGTAATTTATTCCTGTGATCAAAGCTGAATTTTCAGCATCATTACTCCAGTCTTCAGTGTCACATGATCCTTCAGAAATCATTCTAATATGATGATTTGCTCAAGAAATGTTGAAAACAATTGTGCTGTTTCATATTTTTGTGGAAACCATGATCAATTTTTTCAGGATACTTTGATGAATAGAAAGTTTACAAAATCGGCATCTATTTGTAATAGGGATGCACGATACCTGATACTGCGCTTGTGTACTCATACTCATTAAAATGCTTCAAAAACCGATAGCGCACAGCGTGTATACAGTGTTTGTAACAAAGAAACACTGGCTACATTTACATGCAACCAAATAATCTATTAATAATCAGATTGACAGGCTTCATGTAAACACCTTAATTGATCCGACTGAGCTCGATCCGAATGAAATTTCGATCGGATTGAAAGGGGTGGTTTATTCCATTTCTAATCCGATCGAGAGGACATGTAAACACTTGATCGGATTGAAAACTGATAATCTAACAACAAAAGACAGAGAAAATCACTCACTGCTCTTGACTGGTTGAGCCCTGCTGGACCAGCTCTAAATATTCACTGTGCTATTAAATTAAAGATAAAATATCATAGAGCAATAATATGAACAGTGGAAGTAACAGTAGCTCCTACAATACTGTAACTGTAATACTGTAAGGAAATATCTTTTTGCTAAGCCAACTAATTTGATTCACAATCTTTTGGTTTCTCTGCCCAGTATTGATAAAAATAAAAAATGCAATGAACATGCGTGTATCAGTACTCTGTATCGGACTCGTTCTGGAAAAAGTGGTATCGATGTATCCCTAATTTGTAATATTATAAATATATTTACTGTCACTTTTGATCAATTTAACCCATCCTTTCTGAATAAAGTATTCGTTTCTTAGCAAAAAAAAAAAAATGGGAATACTAGGGTAAACATACATGGGGTCAAAACTATCAGATGTGGTTTTACCCTGTGAAACAATTTAGGACTTGTTTGTTGCATATTTGCATGTTTTTTAGAAACCAACATTTTATGAGTACAAAGTTACAAAACATTCAAACACATGAGTATATTAAAAAAATACACAGATCAAAAAATAATGCATTTTCATTGTTTTGTCAAGGATTTGTTTGCTTATTAGGTCATAAAATGATTAGAGAGAAGTGTAATCACAGGTCATTTATGGATTATAGTGCCACGCTAAACTGTATTCAGCCCGGGCCTATTTAACTGAAGTCCTGAGACCATCAATTATTGGAATGAAAACCTAATACAGTCCAGATGTGTCCTGCTGGTTTCCAGAGAAGCCGTACTGAGAACAGATTCTTTTCATCCTCTCTAAGAATCCAACTGATCAGACTACTTTGAGGTTCTAGCTAATTATGATAAGTAAAAGAGAATAACATGCTCAAACAGGGTTGCATTAAAACCCAAATCAAACCCTGATACGGCTTAAAGTGGTTATGCATGATTTAGATTATATGTTTTTTAATGCTCTTATTTCGGCCCATATTACATAAATCAACTCCCCGGAACATTCTGGCAGGTCTAAAGATCCCAGATAACATCCAAAGATCTAGATTTCAGATCGAGACATCGTATTAAGAGATAAAAGGCTGCCTCGTAGCATTTCAAGAGACCCCCCGTCCCATTTTTCCCTCCCTGCAAATGTGTCACTCTAATGAATTCAATGAATCACATTTACAATAGTTTACAGCCTTGATTGCACTGTAATCCAAGCTGGAATTTGATCCAAACGCTTGTCTAAACCAGCCTCATTATATTTCTTACAGATGGCCCACTTAAGCTCCTGTTACATTTAATTGCAACCGTATGAATACGATGTGTCATGAATACATCTGCTCAAAGCTCGAGATTTTGACCTGCCAGGTGTTTTTGAGGTTTGGGCACCGCTGCACAAAAGAATCCGGTTTAGTACTAGTATATGGTGCCGCCATCATACGCTCTTTTATGTCGAAAGTTGGTTGCTTATGCATCCTGTTTTTTTTTTTTTTTCATTTTTGTTGATCAAACGATAACGCAATGATGAGAACATCATGTTTTTTGGGGCTTGAATGAAACAAGCTAAAACCTCCACTTGCATTTGTTCTGTCTGTCTGTCCAAGTTAATTCCGGTTTCCTCTTGCTTTCATTTTTCTTTTCCACACAAGTGTCAAATCGGCTTTCACTTTCTTTTGATATTAAGGCAGCTTATATGAAAGGATTAATCCGCATGGTCCTGGGAGCCTTAAAGATGGATATGATAAAAAATACATGAAGGCAGCTTGTCAGCGATCTATGTGGTCATACTGAACAGGGATTCTGAAAAGAGGTGCTGGGACTTTAAATTCAGCCCCTTTTAGTGCTGAAAAAGGCGACATATCTTGGGCCAACAACATTTGGATTTCATTTGTGTGCCAAACAAAATAAAAGCTCACAACAGTTCTGTCTTTTTATTTGGATAGATCTGATCCTCACAGTCTTGTGGAGGTTAAATTAGAAGCAGACACCTCCGGTGAACCTCATTTGTCCGTCTGTGTGCGGTGGATGGCTTTGATTGCATCTATAGGCTCTCTAATGACGATGGCTTATCTCCGGGCTGAATGTCTGACAAACACTGCTATGCTCAGTTCACAAGGAAGCGTTCACCGCACTCTTCTGGATGAAAGTGAATGGGAAATTTTCCAGGCCTGCGAGCTCATACGTCTCCACGTTTGATTTTAGCTCATTTCCTCTGCTTTGACGGCACATGCGCTGGATATTAGCCTCATCAAGGAGCTAGTGTGGTGGTAAGAAGATATTTAAAAAAGGTGGGTGATGTTTTAATCTATGTGGGAGTTTATACTGCAGGGTTTGATGAATGCCAACATGAGGGTGTTTGACACAAAAAGCACATCTTTATTTGGGTCAATGATATGAGCTCTTTTATTATTTCTATTATATTTTATTTTAATATAAATAAAAAAAATCAAAGTAGTTTAACTGTCCTAATACGCTAAAAATAAAAGTCTAACTGAAAGCAGTGTTGTTGTCGTTAACTAAAGCATTACACCGTTTTTGGTAATTGAAATAAAGCTGAAATAAAATATACGTATTAGAAATGTTGTTTTGGCAACTAACAAAAATAAATAAGTTTAAGTACTAAAATTATTCAAACTAAAACTGGAATAAAAATAATTACTATACAGATATACTATAGCTATACAGAGATACTAGACAACAGTACTAAAACTTAAACTACAATACTAAAAATCGTGATGAATCGGAGCGGAGACTGTGAGCCAGGCCTTCTTGTCCAACATCAGTGCCTGACCTCACAAATGTGCTTCTAGAAGAATGGTCAAATAATTCCCATAAACACACTCCTAAACCTTGTGGAAAGCCTTCCCAGAAGAGTTGAAGCTGTTATAGCTGCAAAGGGTGGGCCAACTCCATATTAAACCCTACAGATTAAGAATGGGATGTCATTAAAGTTCATGTGCATGTAAAGGCAGACATCCCAAAACTTTTGGCAATATATTGTATATGACATTTAAACCAATAAATCAAAACTTTAATTTTCGGAAACTTCAGGTGAATTTAAATACTTTGTCATTGACCCATGTACACTTTACAGCTTTACTCTAAAGCAATAAAAATAAATATGTTATTTGCTATAAAACATATAAAAGTGGTCATCTGATGGTTACATTTACGTATTTAACTTCGCCATGACTTACGAGCAAAACAATAAGAAACGAAGACGACATGTTTGTTTGGTGTCATTAGTCATCTCTGCAAGACTAACGGCCTGGAATAATACAAAGCCAAGCATGGACAATGAAATAAAGCTCTTCCACTGCAGCATCTGAATGGATGCCAACCCTGTGAGGAAGATTTAAATATTTGTTCAGTGGAAAATACGGTTCAAATTTTGGAAGTGCTTTTTAGCAATTCAAAGCAAGTGCGATTAATACGTGTTCCTAAAGAATATAAAAGATATTAAAATTCTCAGAAACTGCAAGTCTTCCAACAATGAGATTATATTAAAATGGCCCTGGCTGAGTTTTATTGGACAGACAACCACTGTTTCCCAAGACGGCAACTGATACTTCCTATTACATCTCCAAAGGCCTACAAGCAACATACAGCCCTAGTTGAAGTAAAGCCCCAGAGAAATGCCTGAGGTTAGGCCATACTGTTGAAACATCCAATTTACCACACACATTTCTTGGGCCTTCCGCTTTCAACCCAATGACATTACAAACAGCCCACAGACTGCTGGGTTGACCTTAGCTGGGCTCCAAAGGGAGTGAGCAACGTTCGGGAACTCCAACGTCAGCCCTGATCAAGTGCTTCACAGCTTCTCACCTCTCACTACCAAAGGAGGAACCGGTATGATTTTGTCTGAGCCAGCAACTGAATGTGTGTCTTGGCACGAGGCTCTGACTTTATGGACGACTGGAAGGCAGCTGTCTGCAGAAGCATCAGTGTAACAGCACCACGCTGAGGGAAATGGGTTAAGGTGTGTTGAATAAGGAAGCTCTGGTTTTGATTATTGACTGTCAAAACATCATTTGATATAGTTGCACACTTCAAGACGTTAGGATGTGCTGATCCGAATGACAGAAAGGAAACCCCTCTAGCTTTGGGAGACCAATTGGGCACATGTGTGATTTGATGATGCACTTGTGAGCAAGGCATGTGTCTCGCACTGAGTTGGACTTGCGTACTGCAAATGCATCCAAGTTTGCAGGTATTAAAATAATTCATGGTCTCTCATCATCAGCCAATTCCAGAAAGGCTTATAAAATCATGAAGGGATCCATCATTTATTGGTAAGATTTGTGGTGAAAGGACCCACATATGCACTTCTATAGACTGACCAGGTTGTCTTGAGCCGATCTGGTTCCAACATATAAAGATGGTGTTAAATCCGCACAGGAGAAAAGCTTTGAGATATAAATCATACTTATGCCCAATGAACGTCAAATGTTTGGAGAATACAATGACCATAAAGCCTATAAAGTAACAAAAGCCGATGCGGCAAGTACATTTGAAAAGTAGAAAAGGAACAAAACAAATGTTGCTCAGGGGAAAGGGAGGTAAACCCCTCCGTCAAGCTGAACTTCCTCAAGTCAACGTGCCCAAGAAAACTAAAATGGCTGAATGTGTCCAAGAGGCCATAGCACAGACAGGATCTACCTAATGTTTACACAGGTGGGCTTCTATTCAGCCATGCGGTTGGCAAAGAGAAAGACAGACTGGGATAGGAGAGTGTGATAAAAGTCAAACTGAGAAAGACAGAGAGATAGGTGGAAAGAGAGGAAAGAAAGAAAGTGATGTTGCAACAAAAACAATTAAAAGGAAGAGTGATTGATTGACATTGGCAAGAAGTTCATTGGAAGAGGATTGTTTGGTCCTTTGTCAGCCCACAAAAGTGGAAAATAAATGTGTGCTTTAGCTTTTTTCTATACTTTCAACATCAAAAGTTGAAAACTCGAAGTGAAAACTCGATTTAGAGCGCCTACACACTAAGGTCAGCAATCTTAAGCACTTAAAGGGAACAACAAACACTACAACACATAATTTAGTAGTAAATGTAGTATATAAACCAGGGGTTGGCAACCTTTTTGTCATGAAGTGTCATTTTTAAGTTTCTGAGTTCATCACTGTGCCACCCCCACCCCCATATATTTAAATACATATGGCTAACAAAGAAATCGTGCAGAACCTTAAAGGGGTCATAAACTGAGAAATCAAATTCCTCTTTGAGCTTTTGACATATAAGAGGTCATCAAACTATAAGAATACCCTGTAAGTTTCAGAACTGAAAATGTATTTGTTAGTCCAAAAACAGCTTGTATTGTAACCAAGCCCAGTGAACGGCTTGTTGTGGAATCTAGATAGGTGAAAGAGTGCCTCTGCAGAACAAGATCAATGCCTGCTTCATCATTGCTACTTTGGCCCCGCCCACTGGCGTGTTAGTGAGATGACGAGGAGAGAAGAGCGATACAGGATCACTGGACTAACATTACCTTCCAAAGCATCCTAATGCTAGGAATGTGCTTATTTATTTTCAAAAATGTGAATGTCTCAGTTGAGCATTATTTATTTGTATTCGGTACATTTCACTGTGAATTCTTTGGTAAATCAGTCGCAATTTCGGCACAGGCTTTACAAACAGAATTTTACGATATGGACTCGTCAGTAACGCGACAGCATGTATGTAACTGTGTTAATTATAATGCCTGATCTGTGACCAGTAATTTCTGATATGTAATGATTCATGTACAGTTACACTGAAGTCTCACAGCAGACACGCCCCTTCAAACAGAGCGTTCAAATCAGAGGCTAAAATCAGGGTAGGAAAAATGCCTTTTATTTCTAAATTATAACATTTTTTGATGTCAAAATCATACTAACATTATAAGTGCACCCCAGGAAACAATACAAAACAATAAACAATGCAGTTCATGACCCCTTTAAATATTTCTAAAGCATTTTTTCATCAAATTTGCATTACATTTGTCAAAATCCTTTAGTTTGTTTTCAGGTTCAAATTAGACTTTGAAGAACAGTTTTCCAACAGCCTATTTACACTTGATCATTCATTCTTGATCTATCCGTTTTGTTAAAACTGTTCCATTTACACTTGGAAACATAAATGTGTCTCCACAAAACGAATATAAATCTAATCTTCAATTCCCGCGCAATTCACGTCAAAGAAAATGAGCTTAATTTTATTCATCATCAGCCAATTTCAAGATCAAAGACCGCAATTGGAGAGAGAGCGGCATCAGCACTGGTAAGATCATTTAGTGTCACTACTTTTAATGTGTGTTGAGCTTCAGGATGTGACGCTGAACTTTCAGTTTCGTTTGCAGCAGTTTGCACGTTGGCTTGCTGAAGAGATGCTCAGCTACTCCTCTCCGGCGGGCCACATCTGTGGCGATGCGTAGCACTGTCATATCTGGATATGCAGATGCATTTTGTCCAGTTTCATCTGAAATGTAAAAAAAAAGCCCTCTCTTCGGTCACGATTGGATAGCTATCCAATCAGAGAAAACACATGAAGTGACCAGGAGTTTCCACATGCATCACAGTCATTTTGATGTGTGTGGAATGTTTAATAGGACTCAATATACTTGAGTATATATCTCCTAGCATTGACTATGTACAGTGGAACAAGCTGTTAGCGGTCAGTCAGTAACTTGTGTGCACGGGATATGCAGTGGACGCGCTAATGGTTTGTCAGAGCTGCACGCTTTCATTGACTCGTGATGTTTAATTCTCACACTTTAATAGTATGATTCCTAACTTAATAAAACAAGCTGTGTTACACTATGAGGAATAATTACCTCAAAATGTAGATCTGTATGCAGGTACAAGGTATTTTATTTGAATGAAATACATACACCTATCTCGGTTTTGCTCACGTGCCAGCAATTCCCCCTCCGCATGCGGTACACTTGCCATAGGTTGCGACCCCTGATATAAACAGTAGAAAGAGAGCTCAATTCAGAATTCTACTGAGACACGGATTTCTAGGTGCACGCTTCTGATGTTTGCGCACAGAAAACTTCCCACACAGCAAGTTATATATTTCAATTGGCAATGCTTAAACTTTCGTGGCGGGCACTGCCTCGTCATCTGTCCTTAATGTTTGTTCACGTTCATGTTCTCACAACAATGCATTGTTAGAATTCATAAAAATATTACCGGCCAACTGGCGATTGACACCGTTTCATATACTGTATATATATAGTTAATCATGCATTTACGCATTTAATTTTTTTTTGCTAAATTATTTTAAAAATGTAAATACAAATATTTCAAAATTATATATAATTAGCAATTACACAATTCTTTAATAATTAGATCTGACAATGTTGAAGCATAAATCATACTTATGGACATGGTGCCGTAGATAAGATAAAGACATGACCAAATAAAATTAAACAATTTTTAACAACTTTATAATAGTTATTTTCAGAGCGAGCAAGATGTGTTAGTCTATATGTGTCTGTGATATTTTATTTATTTACTTAAAATTCAACAAATCCTGACAGCTAGGGATCCCCCTTAATTTTCATTAAAAGAGAGCTTTGATATTTTGTCGTACAAAGAAGATACAACTTTGAAGTGGCATGAGGGTGGATGCATCAGGGCTGAATTCAGTCTAAAACCTGTAGACTCTGAGACTAGATTTAGACACAGGAATGTGATTTCTGCCAAAGCGTTTCACATAAACAGCTTTTTTTCAACTTAATTATCACAGATATCACAGAATTATAGTCACACTCATGGGCATGACATTTCTGGCCAAGACCATGCGTCTTTAATCTCCTGCCATGTGTTTGTGTGGAGAAAGAGAACTGCCCTCTTCATCAGTGAGTGACTATCTGTGCAGCCTCGATTTACTTCAGAGAAAGTTCCTTTGAAATCTCCAATTACATGCTGAGATTCTCTTCTCTGCACCCTTGACAGTGATTTTGCCAAGTAGGACATATCTTTTGTTGGTCCTGGAACAACGTAACTGTCAAACACAGTTCTAACCTATCCCTATCCCTAACCCTAATCCTATCCATTACCTGACCCTAAAATCAGAGTGATCTGACTGGTTGAAAGAGATGTTGTTCAAAGACCAACAGGGATGCTGATCTAGAAACCTACTTTATCCTATTGGCAAAGCATTCCACAGCACCCATGACAATCTCAGAACTAAAGGCCGTTAGTGGCTCAATGCCTTATTTTACGCAGGCCACACTGAAATGTCTAAAATATAAAGGATATGGCCCAAAACAGTGTTTAGTTTTTCTTATTATAATCCAAACCCCAGTATTCAACAAGAGCTTTGGTATGTGTTGACTTCTAACGTTACATTTTTGTTGTAGTTTAAACAAGGCTTCCTAGTATAATTCAGCAAAATATTAGTATTAGAAAAGGTTATTGGAGAGAGAAGAGTTTAAAAAGGCACAAGACCATTTCTGTTCTTCTTTAATGGAGAGAAGCGTTGTGTCTCATTTAGAGGGAAACAATATTATTTATACCGACATTATGAGACAGTACAAAGTTAAATATGGCGTACTTGACCCGAGAGTAAAGACAGGCCTTTGAAGCATAACAGGGTACGTTCTGAGTTTAATACCCAGAGCAAGCAGAAAAAACAAAGTTGTTAGAAGAGAGAATAAAAGTCCCCGTGTAGTCAATAATTTGATCCCTTAAAACTCATCTTTGATCACCAAAATTAGATATTTAAATGTTTTTTCCTGTGAAAAAAATGTCTTCATGCCTTAAAATAGCTTGAATGTAACTCGACACTCTTGCTCATTTAGTATTCGCGGATCTATGAATATGCTAATTAGCCCCGCCTCCACTCACTCACACCAGCTCAGAGATCCACTCGCTCAACTTACTGAGGTAAACGCTGCACAATTGCGCTCTTTACAACGTCAGACACATAACGGTAATTAATATGATTATCCTTTTGCTTGACTACGTTATCAAACAGCTAATAATGTGTTGCTAATGTTACACAAACCATGTTCCCGTTGGCCATCTCAGAGTCAGACAGCTGCCTTCTAAAAATCAGCATCCTCAGAAACGCTCTGAACAACTCAGAACGTCAGTGGAGAAAGACATAAACTCACCTAAAGGATTATTAGGAACACCTGTTCAATTTCTCATTAATGCAATTATCTAATCAACCAATCACATGGCAGTTGCTTCAATGCATTTAGGGGTGTGGTCCTGGTCAAGACAATCTCCTGAACTCCAAACTGAATGTCAGAATGGGAAAGAAAGGTGATTTAAGCAATTTTGAGCGTGGCATGGTTGTTGGTGCCAGACGGGCCGGTCTGAGTATTTCACAATCTGCTCAGTTACTGGGATTTTCACGCACAACCATTTCTAGAGTTTACAAAGAATGGTGTGAAAAGGGAAAAACATCCAGTATGCGGCAGTCCTGTGGGCGAAAATGCCTTGTTGATGCTAGAGGTCAGAGGAGAATGGGCCGACTGATTCAAGCTGATAGAAGAGCAACTTTGACTGAAATAACCACTCGTTACAACCGAGGTATGCAGCAAAGCATTTGTGAAGCCACAACAAGCACAACCTTGAGGCGGATGGGCTACAACAGCAGAAGACCCCACCGGGTACCACTCATCTCCACTACAAATAGGAAAAAGAGGCTACAATTTGCACGAGCTCACCAAAATTGGACAGTTGAAGACTGGAAAAATGTTGCCTGGTCTGATGAGTCTCGATTTCTGTTGAGACATTCAGATGGTAGAGTCAGAATTTGGCGTAAACAGAATGAGAACATGGATCCATCATGCCTTGTTACCACTGTGCAGGCTGGTGGTGGTGGTGTAATGGTGTGGGGGATGTTTTCTTGGCACACTTTAGGCCCCTTAGTGCCAATTGGGCATCGTTTAAATGCCACGGCCTACCTGAGCATTGTTTCTGACCATGTCCATCCCTTTATGACCACCATGTACCCATCCTCTGATGGCTACTTCCAGCAGGATAATGCACCATGTCACAAAGCTCGAATCATTTCAAATTGGTTTCTTGAACATGACAATGAGTTCACTGTACTAAAATGGCCCCCACAGTCACCAGATCTCAACCCAATAGAGCATCTTTGGGATGTGGTGGAACGGGAGCTTCGTGCCCTGGATGTGCATCCCACAAATCTCCATCAACTGCAAGATGCTATCCTATCAATATGGGCCAACATTTCTAAAGAATGCTTTCAGCACCTTGTTGAATCAATGCCACGTAGAATTAAGGCAGTTCTGAAGGCGAAAGGGGGTCAAACACAGTATTAGTATGGTGTTCCTAATAATCCTTTAGGTGAGTGTATAGTTGATCATATTGTAATATGCATCATATACATAATTCACCTGCTATGTTGCTAAATGTACACGATTTTTCATATCAGCAGAAAAATATACTTCTCTTAAGACTCCGTCCACTGCTTCAGAGAATAGTTAACGATATGCTAAAGCCCCGCCCACACGTTGACCTGATTGGTTACAAGGTAGTTTGTGACGTCAGAAACACCAGCGATTTCAAACCGTGTTTCAGTGTCTTTAGATCACTGCAGTTTTAATGAGAAAATACTCCTCAATGGTGTTGACTGATGAATTTGCACATGGTTTGTCTTCAAGCACATTAAAAACACCACATAGACTTGGTTTTCACCATAGAGGGACTTTAAGACTCCAGGGACGTAATTTTACAATAATGCTGCATTACACACACAACACTCTAGCATCTTGTACGGGCAACACAAAACGAAATGGAGCCAAAACACTTTCCTCGGGCAACCACCCACAACACTTTTAGCATCATGTACAGGCAACAAAACAAACAGACAGAAACGAAGCAAAACAAAATCTGAATTGTTTTGTTTTGTTCTTGTTAGCAACTGCACAGCAACACTGGCAAACAACCACAAAACTCAAGCATCTTGCATGTTAAGTGTTTTATAGGCTTTTACAAACACTGCTAATAATATGTGGGGAAATTAGCTCTCAAGGATTATGTTGCGCTTCCATGCTAACATAGAACTAAAGACATTGACAGATGACGTTTAAAGATAATAGTCAAGAATTTTCCAGCTGAAGATATTGCTACCGTCAGCTCCAAGTGTCACAGCTCTGCCTTCAGGCAACCCATGTACTCTATTTGGATACATGTGTGAAAAGCTTTTCTTCTGAAAGAAGAAATCATCAACAATGACTAACATCTCACTAACACAAGAAATCAGACTGGAGATTGACAAACTGCTTTCAGGCAAACAGACCCGATTTTCAGGCTAAATGGTAAGTCGACACTGTCTGTGTTTACATGATGTACAGTAATTTGACTATTGACTTCCTTTTTTTTTTTTTTTTTAAATACATCATTGTGAAGGAGTTTTATATGGGTTGCTTTTGACTGTAGACCTCTCCTTCCACACAGCTTGACATTATTTAATACCAATATTTCTGTAAAGTACCTAAACTAAACTACATGCTCTTACAAATTTTAAGTCATATTTGGGCTACGCTCACAGATTATTGAGTATTTCAGTCCATGGAGAGTTGCTGCATATGTTAAAGGGTTAATTCACCCAAAAATGAACATTTCTGTCATGAATTACTCACCCTCATGTCGTTCCAACCCTGTAAGACTTTCTGTCATCTTTGGAAAACAAATTAAGATATTTTTGATTAAATCTGAGAGCTTTCTGTCGCTTCATTGATAGCCTACGCAACTACCACTTTGACGCTTCAAAAAGTTCATAAAGAGATTGTAAAAGTAATCCATATGAATTGAGCGGATTAGTCCAAAATGTTCTGAAGAGACACGATCTTATTAGGATTTTATTCATATATAAACATTCATCAACTCACACACCAGTGTGGTTCTCGAACATCAAGCGAACATGCACGTTTGAGGTTCAGCAAGAACCAATGAGGTTCATTCTCGTGTTACGCAGCATGTTTGAGCTTCAGCAAGAACCAATGAGGTTCATTCTCGTGTTACGCAGCACGTTTGAGCTTCTGC
Source organism: Coreius guichenoti (assembly GCA_039654105.1). Classification (NCBI taxonomy): domain Eukaryota; kingdom Metazoa; phylum Chordata; class Actinopteri; order Cypriniformes; family Gobionidae; genus Coreius; species Coreius guichenoti. The sequence continues at coordinate 4,356,583 of CM077189.1, forward strand.
AAGAACCAATGAGGTTCATTCTCGTGTTAAGCAGCACGTTTGAGCTTCTGCAAGAACCAATGAGGTTCATTCTCGTGTTACGCAGCACGTTTGAGCTTCAGCAAGAACCAATGAGATTCATTCTCGTGTTACGCAGCACGTTTGAGCTTCTGCAAGAACCAATGAGGTTCATTCTCGTGTTACGCAGCACGTTTGAGCTTCAGCAAGAACCAATGAGGTTAAATCTCATGTTACGCAGCACGTTTGAGCTTCAGCAAGAGCCAGTGAAGTTAAATCTCGTGTTACGCAGCACGTTTGAGCTTCAGCAAGAACCAATGAGGTTCAATATTATGTTACGCAGCACGTTTGATTTTCAGCAAGAACCAATGAGGTTCATTCTCGTGTTACGCAGCACGTTTGAGCTTAAGCAAGAACCAATGAGGTTCATTCTCACGTTACGCAGCACGTTTGAGCTTCAGCAAGAACCAATGAGGTTCATTCTCATGTTACGCAGCACGTTTGAGCTTCAGCAAGAACCAATGAGGTTCATTCTCGTGTTACGCAGCACGTTTGAGCTTCTGCAAGAACCAATGAGGTTCATTCTCGTGTTACGCAGCACGTTTTAGCTTCAGCAAGAACCAATGAGGTTCATTCTCGTGTTACGCAGCACATTTGAGCTTCTGCAAGAACCAATGAGGTTCATTCTCGTGTTACGCAGCAGGTTTGAGCTTCAGCAAGAACCAATGAGGTTCATTCTCATGTTACGCAGCACATTTGAGCTTCAGCAAGAACCAATGAGGTTCATTCTCATGTTACGCAGCACATTTGAGCTTCTGCAAGAATCAATGAGGTTCATTCTCATGTGTTACGCAGCATGTTTGAGCTTCAGCAAGAACCAATGAGGTTCATTCTCGTGTTACGCAGCATGTTTGAGCTTCAGCAAGAACCAATGAGGTTCATTCTCGTGTTACGCAGCACGTTTGAGCTTCTGCAAGAACCAATGAGGTTCAATATTATGTTACGCAGCACGTTTGATTTTCAGCAAGAACCAATGAGGTTCATTCTCGTGTTACGCAGCACGTTTGAGCTTAAGCAAGAACCAATGAGGTTCATTCTTACGTTACGCAGCACGTTTGAGCTTCAGCAAGAACCAATGAGGTTCATTCTCATGTTACGCAGCACGTTTGAGCTTCAGCAAGAACCAATGAGGTTCATTCTCGTGTTACGCAGCACGTTTGAGCTTCTGCAAGAACCAATGAGGTTCATTCTCGTGTTACGCAGCACGTTTTAGCTTCAGCAAGAACCAATGAGGTTCATTCTCATGTTACGCAGCACATTTGAGCTTCTGCAAGAACCAATGAGGTTCATTCTCGTGTTACGCAGCAGGTTTGAGCTTCAGCAAGAACCAATGAGGTTCATTCTCATGTTACGCAGCACATTTGAGCTTCTGCAAGAACCAATGAGGTTCATTATCATGTTACGCAGCACATTTGAGCTTCAGCAAGAACCAATGAGGTTCATTCTCATGTGTTACGCAGCATGTTTGAGCTTCAGCAAGAACCAATGAGGTTCATTCTCGTGTTACGCAGAACGTTGAAGCTTAAGCAAGAACCAATGAGGTTCATTCTCGTGTTACACAGCACGTTTGAGCTTCTTCAAGAGCCAATGAGGTTCATTCTCGTGTTACGCAGCACGTTTGAGCTTCTGCAAGAACCAATGAGGTTCATTCTCGTGTTACGCAGCACGTTTGAGCTTAAGCAAGAACCAATGAGGTTCATTCTCGTGTTACGCAGCACGTTTGAGCTTCAGCAAGAACCAATGAGGTTCATTATCATGTTACGCAGCACGTTTGAGTTTCAGCAAGAACCAATGAGGTTTATTCTAATGTTACGCAGCACGTTTGAGTTTCAGCAAGAACTAATGAGGTTCATTCTCGTGTTACGCAGCAGGTTTGAGCTTCAGCAAGAACCAATGAGGTTCATTCTCGTGTTACGCAGAACGTTGAAGCTTAAGCAAGAACCAATGAGGTTCATTATTATGTTACGCAGCACGTTTGATTTTCAGCAAGAACCAATGAGGTTCATTCTCGTGTTACGCAGCACGTTTGAGTTTCAGCAAGAACCAATGAGGTTCATTCTCGTGTTACGCAGCACGTTTGAGCTTCAGCAAGAACCAATGAGGTTCATTCTCGTGTTACGCAGCACGTTTGAGTTTCAGCAAGAACCAATGAGGTTCATTCTCATGTTACGCAGCACGTTTGAGCTTCAGCAAGAACCAATGAGGTTCATTCTCGTGTTACGCAGCAGGTTTGAGCTTCAGCAAGAACCAATGAGGTTCATTCTCGTGTTACGCAGCATATTTAAGCTTTAGCAAGAACCAATGAGGTTCATTATCATGTTACGCAGCACGTTTGAGCTTAAGCAAGAACCAATGAGGTTCATTCTCGTGTTACGCAGAACGTTGGAGCTTAAGCAAGAACCAATGAGGTTCATTCTCGTGTTACGCAGCACGTTTGAGCTTCTGCAAGAACCAATGAGGTTCATTCTCGTGTTACGCAGAACGTTGAAGCTTAAGCAAGAACCAATGAGGTTCATTATTATGTTACGCAGCACGTTTGATTTTCAGCAAGAACCAATGAGGTTCATTCTCGTGTTACGCAGCACGTTTGAGCTTCAGCAAGAACCAATGAGGTTCATTCTCGTGTTACGCAGCACGTTTGAGCTTCAGCAAGAACCAATGAGGTTCATTCTCGTGTTACGCAGCACGTTTGAGTTTCAGCAAGAACCAATGAGGTTCATTCTCATGTTACGCAGCACGTTTGAGTTTCAGCAAGAACCAATGAGGTTCATTCTCGTGTTACGCAGCACGCTTGAGCTTCAGCAAGAACCAATGAGGTTCGTTCTCGTGTTACGCAGCACATTTGAGCTTCAGCAAGAACCAATGAGGTTCATTCTCATGTTACGCAGCACGTTTGAGTTTCAGCAAGAACCAGTGAGGTTCATTCTCGTGTTACGCAGCACGTTAGAGCTTCAGCAAGAACCAATGAGGTTCGTTCTCGTGTTACGCAGCACATTTGAGCTTCAGCAAGAACCAATGAGGTTCATTATCATGTTATGCAGCACGTTTGAGCTTCAGCAAGAACCACTGAAGTTCATTCTCGTGTTATGCAGCACGTTTGAGTTTCAGCAAGAACCAATGAGGTTCATTCTCATGTTACGCAGCACGTTTGAGCTTCTGCAAGAACCAATGAGGTTCATTCTCGCGTTACGCAGCACGTTTAAGCTTTAGCAAGAACCAATGAGGTTCATTATCATGTTACGCTGCACTTTTGAGCTTAAGCAAGAACCAATGAATTTTATTCTCATGTTATGCAGCACGTTTGAGCTTAAGCAAGAACCAATGAGGTTCATTCTCGTGTTATGCAGCACGTTTGAGCTTATGCAAGAACCAATGAGGTTCATTCTCGTGTTACGCAGCACGTTTGAGCTTCAGCAAGAACCAATGAGGTTCAATCTTGTGTTACGCAGCACGTTTGAGTTTCAGCAAGAACCAATGAGGTTCATTCTCGTGTTACGCAGCACGTTTGAGCTTCAGCAAGAACCAATGAGGTTCATTCTCGTGTTATGCAGCACGTTTGAGCTTAAGCAAGAGCCAGTGAGGTTCATTCTCATGTTACGCAGCACGTTTGAGCTTCTGCAAGAACCACTGAAGTTCATTCTCGTGTTATGCAGCACGTTTGAGCTTCAGCAAGAACCAATGAGGTTCATTCTCATGTTACGCAGCACGCTTGAGCTTCAGCAAGAACCAATGAGGTTCAATCTTGTGTTATGTAGCACGTTTGAGTTTCAGCAAGAACCAATGAGGTTCATTCTCATGTTACGCAGCACATTTGAGCTTCTGCAAGAACCACTGAAGTTCATTCTCGTGTTATGCAGCATGTTTGAGCTTCTGCAAGAACCACTGAAGTTCATTCTCGTGTTACGCAGCATGTTTGAGCTTCTGCAAGAACCACTGAAGTTCATTCTCGTGTTACGCAGCACGTTTGAGTTTCAACAAGAACCAATGAGGTTCATTCTCGTGTTACGCAGCACGTTTGAGCTTAAGCAAGAACCAATGAGGTTCATTCTCATGTTACGCAGCACGTTTGAGTTTCAGCAAGAACCAATGAGGTTCATTCTCGTGTTACGCAGCACGTTTGAGCTTCAGCAAGAACCAATGAGGTTCATTCTCGTGTTGCGCAGCACATTTGAGCTTTAGCAAGAACCAATGAGGTTCATTCTCGTGTTACGCAGCACGTTTGAGCTTAAGCAAGAACCAATGAGGTTCATTCTCGTGTTACGCAGCACGTTTGAGCTTCAGCAAGAACCAATGAGGTTCATTCTCGTGTTACGCAGCAGGTTTGAGCTTCAGCAAAAATAAATGAGGTTCATTCTCATGTGTTACGCAGCACGTTTGGGCTTCAGCAAGAACCAATGAGGTTCATTCTCATGTTACACAGCACGTTTGAGCTTCAGCAAGAACGACTGAAGTTCATTCTCATGTTATGCAGCACGTTTGAGCTTCAGCAAGAACCAGTGAGGTTCAATCTCGTGTTACGCAGCACGTTTGAGTTTCAGCAAGAACCAATGAGGTTCAATCTTGTGTTATGCAGCACGTTTGAGTTTCAGCAAGAACCAATGAGGTTCATTCTCGTGTTACGCAGCACGTTTGAGCTTCAGCAAGAGCCAGTGAGGTTCATTCTAATGTTACGCAACACGTTTGAGCTTAAGCCAGAACCACTTAGGTTCATTCTCGTGTTATGCAGCACGTTTGAGCTTCAGCAAGAGCCAGTGAGGTTCATTCTCATGTTACGCAACACGTTTGAGCTTAAGCCAGAACCACTTAGGTTCATTCTCGTGTTATGCAGCACGTTTGAGCTTCAGCAAGAGCCAGTGAGGTTCATTCTCATGTTACGCAGCACGTTTGAGCTTAAGCAAGAACCAATGAGGTTCAATCTTGTGTTACGCAGCACGTTTGAGTTTCAGTAAGAACCAATGAGGTTCATTCTCATGTTACGCAGCACATTTGAGCTTCAGCAAGAACCAATGAGGTTCATTCTCGTGTTACGCAGCACATTTGAGCTTCAGCAAGAACCAATGAGGTTCAATCTCGTGTTACGCAGCACGTTTGAGTTTCAGTAAGAACCAATGAGGTTCATTCTCATGTTACGCAGCACGTTTGAGCTTCTGCAAGAACCAATGAAGTTCATTTTCGTGTTACGCAGCACGTTTGAGCTTCAGCAAGAACCAATGAGGTTCAATCTTGTGTTACGCAGCACGTTTGAGTTTCAGTAAGAACCAATGAGGTTCATTCTCATGTTACGCAGCACGTTTGAGCTTCTGCAAGAACCAATGAAGTTCATTTTCGTGTTACGCAGCACGTTTGAGCTTCAGCAAGAACCAATGAGGTTCAATCTTGTGTTACGCAGCACGTTTGAGTTTCAGTAAGAACCAATGAGGTTCATTCTCATGTTACGCAGCACATTTGAGCTTCAGCAAGAACCAATGAGGTTCATTCTCGTGTTACGCAGCACATTTGAGCTTCAGCAAGAACCAATGAGGTTCAATCTTGTGTTACGCAGCACGTTTGAGTTTCAGTAAGAACCAATGAGGTTCATTCTCATGTTACGCAGCACGTTTGAGCTTCTGCAAGAACCAATGAAGTTCATTTTCGTGTTACGCAGCACGTTTGAGCTTCAGCAAGAACCAATGAGGTTCATTCTCATGTTACGCAGCACGTTTGAGTTTCAGCAAGAACCAATGAGGTTCGTTCTCGTGTTACGCAGCACGTTAGAGCTTCAGCAAGAACCAATGAGGTTCGTTCTCGTGTTACGCAGCACATTTGAGCTTCAGCAAGAACCAATGAGGTTCATTATCATGTTATGCAGCACGTTTGAGCTTCAGCAAGAACCACTGAAGTTCATTCTCGTGTTATGCAGCACGTTTGAGTTTCAGCAAGAACCAATGAGGTTCATTCTCATGTTACGCAGCACGTTTGAGCTTCTGCAAGAACCAATGAGGTTCATTCTCGTGTTACGCAGCATGTTTAAGCTTTAGCAAGAACCAATGAGGTTCATTATCATGTTACGCAGCACGTTTGAGCTTAAGCAAGAACCAATGAGGTTCATTCTCGTGTTACGCAGAACGTTGGAGCTTAAGCAAGAACCAATGAGGTTCATTCTCGTGTTACGCAGCACGTTTGAGCTTCTGCAAGAACCAATGAGGTTCATTCTCGTGTTACGCAGAACGTTGAAGCTTAAGCAAGAACCAATGAGGTTCATTATTATGTTACGCAGCACGTTTGATTTTCAGCAAGAACCAATGAAGTTCATTCTCGTGTTACGCAGCACGTTTGAGCTTCAGCAAGAACCAATGAGGTTCATTCTCGTGTTACGCAGCACGTTTGAGCTTCAGCAAGAACCAATGAGGTTCATTCTCGTGTTACGCAGCACGTTTGAGTTTCAGCAAGAACCAATGAGGTTCATTCTCATGTTACGCAGCACGTTTGAGTTTCAGCAAGAACCAATGAGGTTCATTCTCGTGTTACGCAGCACGCTTGAGCTTCAGCAAGAACCAATGAGGTTCGTTCTCGTGTTACGCAGCACATTTGAGCTTCAGCAAGAACCAATGAGGTTCATTCTCATGTTACGCAGCACGTTTGAGTTTCAGCAAGAACCAGTGAGGTTCATTCTCGTGTTACGCAGCACGTTAGAGCTTCAGCAAGAACCAATGAGGTTCGTTCTCGTGTTACGCAGCACATTTGAGCTTCAGCAAGAACCAATGAGGTTCATTATCATGTTATGCAGCACGTTTGAGCTTCAGCAAGAACCACTGAAGTTCATTCTCGTGTTATGCAGCACGTTTGAGTTTCAGCAAGAACCAATGAGGTTCATTCTCATGTTACGCAGCACGTTTGAGCTTCTGCAAGAACCAATGAGGTTCATTCTCGTGTTACGCAGCACGTTTAAGCTTTAGCAAGAACCAATGAGGTTCATTATCATGTTACGCTGCACTTTTGAGCTTAAGCAAGAACCAATGAATTTTATTCTCATGTTACGCAGCACGTTTGAGCTTAAGCAAGAACCAATGAGGTTCATTCTCGTGTTATGCAGCACGTTTGAGCTTATGCAAGAACCAATGAGGTTCATTCTCGTGTTACGCAGCACGTTTGAGCTTCAGCAAGAACCAATGAGGTTCAATCTTGTGTTACGCAGCACGTTTGAGTTTCAGCAAGAACCAATGAGGTTCATTCTCGTGTTACGCAGCACGTTTGAGCTTCAGCAAGAACCAATGAGGTTCATTCTCGTGTTATGCAGCACGTTTGAGCTTAAGCAAGAGCCAGTGAGGTTCATTCTCATGTTACGCAGCACGTTTGAGCTTCTGCAAGAACCACTGAAGTTCATTCTCGTGTTATGCAGCACGTTTGAGCTTCAGCAAGAACCAATGAGGTTCATTCTCATGTTACGCAGCACGCTTGAGCTTCAGCAAGAACCAATGAGGTTCAATCTTGTGTTATGTAGCACGTTTGAGTTTCAGCAAGAACCAATGAGGTTCATTCTCATGTTACGCAGCACATTTGAGCTTCTGCAAGAACCACTGAAGTTCATTCTCGTGTTATGCAGCATGTTTGAGCTTCTGCAAGAACCACTGAAGTTCATTCTCGTGTTACGCAGCACGTTTGAGTTTCAACAAGAACCAATGAGGTTCATTCTCGTGTTACGCAGCACGTTTGAGCTTCAGCAAGAACCAATGAGGTTCATTCTCGTGTTACACAGTACATTTGAGCTTAAGCCAGAACCAGTGAGGTTCATTCTCGTGTTATGCAGCACGTTTGAGCTTAAGCAAGAACCAATGAGGTTCATTCTCATGTTACGCAGCACGTTTGAGTTTCAGCAAGAACCAATGAGGTTCATTCTCGTGTTACGCAGCACGTTTGAGCTTCAGCAAGAACCAATGAGGTTCATTCTCGTGTTGCGCAGCACATTTGAGCTTTAGCAAGAACCAATGAGGTTCATTCTCGTGTTACGCAGCACGTTTGAGCTTAAGCAAGAACCAATGAGGTTCATTCTCGTGTTACGCAGCACGTTTGAGCTTCAGCAAGAACCAATGAGGTTCATTCTCGTGTTACGCAGCACGTTTGAGCTTCAGCAAGAACCAATGAGGTTCATTCTCGTGTTACGCAGCAGGTTTGAGCTTCAGCAAAAATAAATGAGGTTCATTCTCATGTGTTACGCAGCACGTTTGGGCTTCAGCAAGAACCAATGAGGTTCATTCTCATGTTACACAGCACGTTTGAGCTTCAGCAAGAACGACTGAAGTTCATTCTCATGTTATGCAGCACGTTTGAGCTTCAGCAAGAACCAGTGAGGTTCAATCTCGTGTTACGCAGCACGTTTGAGTTTCAGCAAGAACCAATGAGGTTCAATCTTGTGTTATGCAGCACGTTTGAGTTTCAGCAAGAACCAATGAGGTTCATTCTCGTGTTACGCAGCACGTTTGAGCTTCAGCAAGAGCCAGTGAGGTTCATTCTAATGTTACGCAACACGTTTGAGCTTAAGCCAGAACCACTTAGGTTCATTCTCGTGTTATGCAGCACGTTTGAGCTTCAGCAAGAGCCAGTGAGGTTCATTCTCATGTTACGCAACACGTTTGAGCTTAAGCCAGAACCACTTAGGTTCATTCTCGTGTTATGCAGCACGTTTGAGCTTCAGCAAGAGCCAGTGAGGTTCATTCTCATGTTACGCAGCACGTTTGAGCTTAAGCAAGAACCAATGAGGTTCAATCTTGTGTTACGCAGCACGTTTGAGTTTCAGTAAGAACCAATGAGGTTCATTCTCATGTTACGCAGGACATTTGAGCTTCAGCAAGAACCAATGAGGTTCATTCTCGTGTTACGCAGCACATTTGAGCTTCAGCAAGAACCAATGAGGTTCAATCTCGTGTTACGCAGCACGTTTGAGTTTCAGTAAGAACCAATGAGGTTCATTCTCATGTTACGCAGCACGTTTGAGCTTCTGCAAGAACCAATGAAGTTCATTTTCGTGTTACGCAGCACGTTTGAGCTTCAGCAAGAACCAATGAGGTTCAATCTTGTGTTACGCAGCACGTTTGAGTTTCAGTAAGAACCAATGAGGTTCATTCTCATGTTACGCAGCACGTTTGAGCTTCTGCAAGAACCAATGAAGTTCATTTTCGTGTTACGCAGCACGTTTGAGCTTCAGCAAGAACCAATGAGGTTCAATCTTGTGTTACGCAGCACGTTTGAGTTTCAGTAAGAACCAATGAGGTTCATTCTCATGTTACGCAGCACATTTGAGCTTCAGCAAGAACCAATGAGGTTCATTCTCGTGTTACGCAGCACATTTGAGCTTCAGCAAGAACCAATGAGGTTCAATCTTGTGTTACGCAGCACGTTTGAGTTTCAGTAAGAACCAATGAGGTTCATTCTCATGTTACGCAGCACGTTTGAGCTTCTGCAAGAACCAATGAAGTTCATTTTCGTGTTACGCAGCACGTTTGAGCTTCAGCAAGAACCAATGAGGTTCATTCTCGTGTTACGCAGCACGTTTGAGCTTCAGCAAGAACCAATGAAGTTCATTCTCGTGTTACGCAGCACGTTTGAGCTTCAGCATGAACCAATGAAGTTCATTCTCGTGTTACGCAGCACGTTTGAGCTTCAGCAAGAACCAATGAGGTTCATTCTCATGTTACGCAGCACGTTTGAGTTTCAGCAAGAACCAATGAAGTTCATTCTCGTGTTATGCAGCACGTTTGAGCTTCACAAGAACCAATGAGGTTCATTCTCATGTTACACAGCACGTTTGAGTTTCAGCAAGAACCAATGAAGTTCATTCTCGTGTTACGCAGCACGTTTGAGCTTCAGCAAGAACCAATGAGGTTCATTCTCGTGTTACGCAGCACGTTTGAGTTTCAGCATGAACCAATGAAGTTCATTCTCGTGTTACGCAGCACGTTTGAGCTTCAGCAAGAACCAATGAAGTTCATTCTCGTGTTACGCAGCACGTTTGAGCTTCAGCAAGAACCAATGAGGTTCATTCTCATGTTACACAGCACGTTTGAGTTTCAGCAAGAACCAATGAAGTTCATTCTCGTGTTACGCAGCACGTTTGAGCTTCAGCAGGAACCAATGAAGTTCATTCTCGTGTTACGCAGCACGTTTGAGCTTCAGCAAGAACCAATGAGGTTCATTCTCATGTTACACAGCACGTTTGAGTTTCAGCAAGAACCAATGAAGTTCATTCTCATGTTACGCAGCACGTTTGAGCTTCAGCAAGAACCAATGAGGTTCATTCTCATGTTACGCAGCACGTTTGAGCTTTAGCAAGAACCAATGAGGTTCATTCTCATGTTACGCAGCACGTTTGAGTTTCAGCATGAACCAATGAGGTTCATTCTCGTGTTACGCAGCAGGTTTGAGCTTCAGCAAGAACCAATGAAGTTCATTCTCGTGTTACGCAGCACGTTTGAGCTTCAGCAAGAACCAATGAGGTTCATTCTCATGTTACACAGCACGTTTGAGTTTCAGCAAGAACCAATGAGGTTCATTCTCGTGTTACGCAGCACGTTTGAGTTTCAGCAAGAACCAATGAGGTTCATTCTCATGTTACACAGCACGTTTGAGTTTCAGCAAGAACCAATGAGGTTCATTCTCATGTTACACAGCACGTTTGAGTTTCAGGAAGAACCAATGAGGTTCATTCTCATGTTACACAGCACGTTTGAGCTTCAGCAAGAACCAATGAGGTTCATTATCATGTGTTACGCAGCACGTTTGGGCTTCAGCAAGAACCAATGAGGTTCATTCTCGTGTTACGCAGCACGTTTGAGCTTCAGCAAGAACCAATGAGGTTCATTCTCTTGTTACGCCGCATGTTTGAGCTTCAGCAAAAGGTTTGTTCTCGCTTGTCAAGCCGGTTCGGTTGAGCTTCTGTTTACGTTTGCTGATCAATGTTTATATGTGAATAAAAACCTAAATTCAGTCTGTTTATCATATAAAGCGATCAAGTCTTTTCAGAAAAATTTGAGTAAACGGCTCAATACATATGGATTAGTTTTACAATCTCTTTATGAACTTTTTGAAGCATCAAAGTAGTTGCGTAGCTGTCAATGGAGGGACAGAAATCTCTCATATTTCATCAAAAAGATCTTCATTTGTGTTCCAAAGATGAACAAAAGTCTTAAGGGTTTGGAACAACATGAAGATGAATAATTAATAATTAATGATAATTCCATTTTTGGGTGAACTATCCCTTTAAAGTTTATCTTGAAAAAAAATGTGACAGCCCAAACATGTTATTCCATCCCTACAGGGAATTACACATACAAAAAGTTCTGACAAAATTGAACGAAATGTCCCATTCCATTCACAGGTGGATTTAAAGCTATTCCAGTGTAATGAGCCGTTTAATTCTGTAAATGATTCCAACAGAACATGTTTCTGAATCTGTGAAAAGCATGTAGGATCATCTGACTAGTAGGCCACAGCACAGAGAGTTCCAAATCTCAAATGTTTTCCCCCTCCCAATTACTCTTTTATTAGCATGTAAACCGCCTCTTTTTGAAGAAATGGGACAATGTTGCGTCTCAAAATACATTGTGTGACAAGCCACAGCATGCTGCTTCAAACAAAGAACAGACTAAACCAATTGAAAATTTAATATTCAAACAAAATGACTTCACTCACGTCGTAATCACTCGAGACATATTGTGTAACAGCCTAGACAAGAAGTCTTACCACCTGCTTACTGAGGACACCTAAGGCTTGTGATATTGATACCTCTGTGAACAAATCCATATGCAACACTTGATGTTTGATGCTTTGATTTTGATGTCAGATTGCATTTCTTTTCTCTTACACAGATGACAGTTTGGACTGGGTCACACTGTGGCTAAATATCACATCATGATATAAGATATTAAGAGGTTAGATTGTACATTTTGTTGTTATATCATTCTTTTCCCTGAGGTCTACTTATAAATTTTAGTTGTTTTATGAGGCAAACACAATCATACTGCATTTCAGTTTGAGATTTAAAACCTTTCTCTAACCCATACACCCAACCAAATGTCCTCTTCTGCATGTGAAACTGAGCGCTGTGCTTTGGTGCTCAAACAGAAGTCATGTATAGTTTTTAACTGAACTATTTATTCCTATTAGCCTGTGACAGATTCATAAACAATAGACAGATTTATAAAAAAGATTCAGATTATGTCACACTGTGACAGATTCATAATCATCCACTGAAATGCAGAATACAATCTATTAAGATCTATTAATGAAATGAAATAAAAATAAATTGCAGCCAGTTGTTTCTAACATGGGGATCTTTCAGAAAGATGCAGACCGGTAGATGTTACACCTGTTCGACAGCTCATTTTACTGTTATATTGTTAGTTCTTCTGGCATGTAATGGAAAAATGGAAAATTTCCATCTATTTCCTTTTTTCTTCTCATTAACTCATCATAACTGGGCCGGCCAAGTTTTTGACCACGGAACAAACGTCACTGATATATAAATGTGTATGGTCATATTTTGATTCATTGGATTCATTTATCTCACAAAGTTCAGAACGGGTCGTATTTGCAACTTGGATTCAATAAATGTTCTTTTTGGAAGGATGTTTTGAGGTCTGAAAGTTTACAGAGTACATCACATGGTCTTAACAACTGGTTTGTCAGCAACAAGTACAGCACTGATGAAAATAACATTAAATCTGACAGTTTTGCTCGCATACAATCTGCACTGGATTTTGGCAAAGGCGGGAAAGTCTGTTTGAAAATGCAAATGCACAGCGAGCTGTGGAGGTGAGCTCAGGACAGGAGACTGACCCAGATACAGGGTAAAGCTCTTTCTGGGAGGCACTCCTGGAGTTTCACAGACTGGCCACAGCTCAATGAATGTGCAGTGCACTGAAAAGAACAGATGACAGTGGTCTCAAAATGGTCCACTTTCACCTAGGAAGTGTAGTGTGTTAATTAATTAAACATTTGAATCAAATTAATTTCATGAAATGCTTGAAATGAATCACATTTTCATACAACTAGAAAGTGCACTACTGTTCAAAAGCTTGCAGTCAGTTTTTTATACTTTTATCTAGTAGTGATCATTAAATTGATCAAAAGTGACAGTAAAGACATTTACAAAAGATTTCTATTTTACACTATTCACCAAACAACAGAACAAAAATGCATCATGGTTTCCACAAAAGTATTAAGCAGCACAACTATTTCGACTGTGCTAATAAGAAATGTTTCTTAAGCAGCAAATCAGCATATTAGAATGATTTCTGAAAGATCATCTGGAGTAATGATGCTGAAAATTCAGCTTTGATCAGGAATAAATTCTATTTGTTAAATAGGCAAATGCTTCGGAGTATATGATTGGATCATTATTGCAGTGATTATTATGTTTCTAGCATGTTATATGTTTGGCAACAGTTCTCCTAACCCTAACTGATGGAGTGTGTAGCTTTTCATTTCTTATGTAGGAAGACACATCATGGCCATACTCCAGGATGACAATGTCAAGATTCATCAGGCTCAAATTGTGAAAGAATGGTTGGGAGGAGCATGAAGAATCATTTTCACACATGAATTGGACCTTAAAGTCTTTGGGATGTGCTGGAGGAGACTTTACAGAGTGCTGGACTCTTGCATTGACAATACAAGATCTTAACCAAAAAGTGATGCACCTCTTTATGGAAATAAATATTGTGATCATTTTTCCATCAAGAGGTGCATCAGTTTTTGGTCCAGATCTTGCAAAGACTTTCAATTAATTTAAGGTCTGGACTGTTGCCAAACATATAACATGCTAGAAACATCACTGCAATAATGATCCAATCATAGCAACTGTTTTTTTTTTTTTTTTGGCCAGGCAGTGTATATTTTTGAATAGAAAGGTTTATTTAAATTGTAATAATATATAAAAATATTACAGTTTTACTTTACTATTTTTGATCAAATAAATGCAGCCTTGGGGAACAGAAGAGACTTTTTCCAAAAACATTTAAAAAAATCTTATAGACCCCAAACTTCTGCTTGTGCAAGTCTACCATTGGCCTACAATCCACAGCAATCCATTGTTTGTACGCAAGCGCCATTCACACAGGTTATTCTTGCATCAAGTTTGTGCTATATTTTAAGTAAGGAATAATTGACGACAGGCCGTTGAATTATTAGAAAAATAATGCACACCCGAGGTGGTAATGCAGTCACGACGTGAAGCGGAGAGAGAGAGAGGGTGTGCATTATTTTACTAATAATTCAACGGCCCGTTGTCAATTATTCCGCTTATACTATGGTTGTTACCACACCTCAAAATATTGTTCAGATGATTTTTTTCAAGACATTTGTCAGGTTTTGTCTTTAAAACGCTCTTGTGTGCAGGACTAAGCAGGACTAATTTCTCACACATCTAAACCCAAGCCTCCATTGCTAATTCCAAAACGTCATTTTAGAGCTAGTAACAGAGGCTTGAGCCATTGATAGCAGACTAATGCAGTTATTAATGCAGTGAGTTATTAGAGAGAGAGAGAGAGAGAGAGAGAGAGAGAGAGAGAGAGAGAGAGAGAGAGAGAGAGAGAGAGAGCGCGTATGTGAATTACCTCAGGCTCAGTCTGTGCGTCTCTTTCAACAGTGTTTGGCAGCAGCGTCTACTATTAATACGGAACTGTAAGAACAGCGTCTTTATTCCCTCACTAGTGAGAAATGTCATGTAGCTTTTAAGTTGCTAAACTATTTTACTGATAAAATCATCAGAGCAGAGCTGACAACACATTTCTGTGCGAGTGTGTGTCCGTAGTGTATGTGTGTGTGTTTGAGTGGGAGAGCAGAGAAAGTGGGAGAAAGAGTATGTGCGTTTCGGACATAATTAAACGTAATTTTGTAGGAAAAACATGGAAATAATTTGTCATTTTTATCCTATTGTTTACTATATTTCTTCGCTTGGTCAGTGTCGCTGTGGGTTTTGGTTCTTTTGCTGTTGTCGGCTGTAAAGACATTTGAAATAACTGAAATCATTTGGCGAAGTGATATGGAACTGTAATGCGGTCAAGACCTGCCTGGAACTACTTTTGCCATGCGTCTCCCTGAAAATAATTGCATATATCATATAACTGACATATGGAACATTAATTTGACAGCCTTAGTTTTAAGCAATAATTTATCAAGTGTGATGTCATGATTTTGTAGTGCCTATAAATGATATTCACCTCCATTAAAAGTTAGAAGTTTTGATTTTTTTTTCTTCAGAGGATTGACAATGATCAACAGAACTAAATATTATTTCAAGTGAAAACTATTTTCTACAATTCAAAATGTATTCCAGTTAAACACAAAACATCTGTTTACATACGCATTTCCCCCTTCAAATCAGCATTAAGTAGATGCTCCTTTGGCAGCAGCTTCAGCATTGAGTCTGTAGGTCTCTATCAGCTTTGCACATCTGGTCACTGCAGTCCCTATTCATCTTTGCAGAACTGCTCCAACTCAGTCAGGTTGCATGGAGATTGTGAGTTAACAGCCTTTTCAAGTCCACCCACAAATTCTCAATTGGACTGAGATCTGACTTGGCCACTCAAGGACATTAATGTTGATTTTAAGCCATTCCTTGGGCCTGGGGTTTATACTTAAACTCATTGTCTTGCTGGAAAACAAATCTTCTCCCAAGTCACTGGTGTCTTGCAGACTTCGTCAGTTTTTCTGCGTTCATTTGACCCTCACAAGCCTTCCAGGTATCCCCACGGCTGCCACCACCAGGATTCACAGTGGGGATAGTTTATCTCTGACGATGCACAGTGTTTAACTTACGCCAAACATGACATTTGCTTTGATGACCCAAAAGCTCGATTGTGGTCTCATTGGATCATAAAACCCTCTTCCAGATGGCTTCAGAATCCACCACATGCCTTCTGGAAAACTGTAGGCCAGATCTCATATGACAACAGTGGCTTTCTCTTTGCTGCTCTGCCATAAAGCTGTGACGGGTGAAGTGGGGAACTCATTCTCTCCACTCTCAGTCACAGAAACTTGTAACTGCTTCATTGGTGTCTTGGTGGCCTCCACCTTCTCTTCTCTCCTTCGCTTTCTGAGGACAGCTTGCGCTAGGTAGATTTACAGCTGTGAACATACTCTTTCCATTTCTTAATTATTGATTTAACTGTTCTCCAAGGGATATGGTGTAAGTTCTGCCATAACACTGAATCACCAGAAGTTGGACCTTCCAGATAGATGTGTATTTATACTACAATCAATTGAAACCTCGAGTACACACAAGCGAACTATTTATGTGACTTCTAAAAGCAACTGGCTGCATCAGTGATGATTTAGGTGTGTGGGGGTGAATACTTATTAAATCAGTTATTTTGGAATTTGATTTTATATTCGTAAATATTTTGGATCATTTTGAGATCTGTTTTCACTTTGCCATTAGACTCGTTTTCTGTTCATCAGTGCCAAAAAGTTTACAATTCACTTAAACTGGTCTTTCCAGCAGTGTAGTCCTACATCAATATGAACTGTATCATCATGTAAAAGAAAAAAAAAAAGTTGCTTCCAATTTATGACACACTGGGGGAAAACAAATTGCTGCTTGTTTAATTTACTTCATTAAAATGAGGTAAAGCAACACAATTGCTGAACATTTTAATCATTTTAGAATCTAATTTCATTGTGTTCAGTCCACTCGAATATGGACATTTAAAATAGTTTCTGTTGTTTAATTCAATTAACGTGCTATTGTCAGTGCAATGGCACTGAAATGTACAGTCAAACCAAAATTTATTCAGACACCTTCAACATTTTCTCACATTATCACAGTTTATTCACTATAGTTTAGAAAATGGTAATAAATATGACAAGACCAAATTCATCTTGATAATGTCAGATAACTTTGATATAAAGGTATGTAATGGATTACAATCAACCAATCAGCTGTCAGCTGTTAAATTTAAGAACACGATTAGATAATACCAATTTAGGTCAACCAATGACCAAGCAATGCTTCATTTAGTTCAGTCTGTGGTGTAAAAGGTCGCATTAGCAATTAAAGAAAAAACACTGAACCAAAACATGGTCAAGTCAAAGTGTCTGAATAATTTTGGTCCCAAATTTTTTATAAATTTTACTGGTAGTTACTGTATGAAGAATTATTGGGTATATGTCACAGTTTACTTTATTTTGCTATCCTCACTTACATAAATGAACTATAGTGTCCTGCACACACTAGTAAAAAATGATATCTGATGATATGGTGTCTGAATAATTTTTGGTTTGACTGTATGTCTAAAATTAAGATTTAATTTAAGTTTGTAAAATTTCACTTACAAAATGTAATAAAATCTTAAAGTACTGTATGTACTTATTTACTTGAATTAGTTAGGTGTTAATTAATTTAATCTTAAAGTGCCCCTATTATGCTATTTTAAAGTTTCCTAATTTAGTTTTGGAGGTCTCCAACAACAGGTTTACATGCATCAAAGGTCAAAAAACTGTTTCATTTTCTCATAATATACATTGCACATCACCACAATGTTCAATGATTCTCAAGCGACTCGATGGATGAATCAGTCTCTCTAAATCCCTCCTTTCCGCGAGCTACTCTGCTCTGATTGGTCAGATGGCTCAGTCTGTTGTGATTGGTCTACCGCATACAGCGTGTATTTCGGAAACAAACGCCCATTACCATAACTGAACTCCAGCTCCATCCGGAGGCTTCCTAAAGCTCAGTGACTGTACACACTGTAAAGACAGTAACGATGACGTCGATTTTACATAAATCCCAGCGCGAGTCTGAATCGATGAAACATTGGAAAAACGAGTTATTCAACCCGAACCTTGAGCAGGACGTTTCTCAGTGATGCTACTCAGTTTGAGGTACATTATGAGATGTTTCAACTGTAATTCCTCACCATCAGCATTAACAAGTGTGTGTGTGTGTGTCTAATGTATTGTGGTTCACATGTAGGAACTGTATCAATAACAGTGCATAGGTTAGCCCAGCTGATGGAAACATTAACGTTTGCAAAACAAATCTTGCTCGATCCTTTATCTTTACTCAAAATAGTAAGAATGACAGACAATCTGCATTAATAGACACAGTTTTACATAATATTGCAGCTCACAGCTGATTTGCAGTAGTATTTCAGTAAGACAGTAATAACGTGAGTTAGCCGGTTAGCCAGATACTTACACAATATGAAACACAATGTACACATTGTAGAGCCCAGCGTCTTCTCGACATGATGCTATCCAGTATCAGCTGCAGTGCTTGAGGGGGTTCAAGTTTTCCCTGGTGTCTGCACGCGCAATAAGTGGACGGGCAATATGCTAATGTTTCGTCGTGACATCACAACGAAACGGCTTGCGACTCGTTCAAAAAAACGATTCATTCAATTGACTCAGAGTCGACTCTTACTTTTGAGAAACAATAACTTTATATACGGTGCACTTTCAGATTTAAAACTTTGCAGGATGTTTTCATTAACTTAGAGCTATGTTACACACTACATGAAAGGTAATTTTCAAAAATCCATAATAGGGGCTCTTTAAGTTAAGTTAATTTTACTTAACATAGTGCCTTAATATTTTTAAGTACTAAAAAAATTGCACACATGAAGTTGAGAAAATTTTACTTTGATTTTTTCAGTGCATCTGCAGTTAAGATTTGCCAGATAATGAAACCATTGTCTGAGATGCTTTAAAAACATTGTATTTGTAGTAATCCTTCAAAGCATATTTGTGGTTCATGAAATCTGTGTTAAGAAAAGCAAAGCTTTGTTTACAATATGATGCAACATCTCTCAAATTTTACCTTTAAACTGTTGGTCAGCCTTGAGTCACTAAAAAGACAAAAGAAATACAACAAAAGAAACAAAAGACAGCAGTGCCACACCTGTTACGATGAACTGCTTTAGTTTACGATCAGGTGGTTTCTAAAGTAGATCAAATATGAAGCTCTTTTTAAACTCAGATGCAAGACAAGAGGCACACGACACTCAAAAGATTGAATACGTTTTAGATCTTTGACTATGCAAGCAAAGCTGACAAAGTTCCTGATGTAATTTTTAAAAGTGTTTAAAACTTATTTTTACTTAAAAGGCAGTACTCATGGCGCGAGATGCATTAAAAAGTGTCAAAGACGTCCATCTAGTACATGCTGTTTACATAGAAATACAATTAATTGTACTACAATAAACAATAAACATCACAGTCAATGCAATAACTCGTGCTGTGTAAATGGCCCCTTACCAGACCAGGCCTCTAAATAGCAGGTGGCCATCAAAGCATGAAGCCAGATAACTGCATAAGATAATTAGAGCATGAACATACTGAAGTACTGAGACTCTATTTTAAGTAAACAGCCCTGTGAAGTTGTCTCCATTTGTCATCAATAACACTAAAATAAGATCCATAAGTTTGGTAATTACCATATCTGATGATTATCACTTTATCCTATTATTCTGGATCAGCAGGGACTGAAATCTGAACTTGTATCAATTGCAACTGTGTGGAAAAGGCCATCTGTAGGAAATTTACAACCTTTCTGTATCTCTTATGATTCCCACTTTACCAGGTATCTAGTCTTAGCCTAAGGATGCCCACAGGCCGCCCACAGTCTCTTCAGTGACCATCTGATGCATACTGCACAAAAAAAACAAAAAACAAAGCCAAGATGTGGCTGAAATCATTGGTTTCTCTGATTGGGCGGCAGATAAGCAACTTTATAGTGCACAGGTTTTTATAAGTATGCCAGGAAAGATAACAGGGATGTGAAAAACTACTGTTTCTACCATTTTGGCTTGTCCAAATGACTAATCAGTTGTGTAGAAGTACACTGGTTTCAAGTTCCTGTGGCACGTTTTTAGGGAATGTAAAATAAAAGATGTATTCTTGCAACCAATGGAATGTCTGTCAAGCAGAGCACACTGAATACATGATCATTTAGTTCACACATGTAGTTCAGTTTGCTTGGTTCGTTTGGCCCGGACCAAAAAAATTAAAAAAATCATTTAGTCCTGGTCCACTTAGCGTTCAAATTGGCATTTTTTTCACTGAACCTAAAGGCATAGAGATGATACTTTTTGAGACGGAACTTACTGAACATCCAAAACAATGCTGTGTTCTGGGCTAAACACGCTCGTTGTATGTGTGTAGCTACATATGATGGTGTTTTGACCAGCTGAGAACTCGTGAAGAGCTTATAAAATGTGTGAAGGCGACAAAACAGCGTCAGGAATCATTCCGTCTCACACACATAAACGAAGATCTGCTGTGAGGAGATGCGGTTCTGACGCCTGTACCGAACTGTGATGGGCAACATCACGACTATGATGAGTGAAAAAAACTATATGCGTGAGCATTCTGTATTTTTTAGGGTCTCATCTTCCTGTTTTTGGTTCGTTTACATGTCTTTGGTACGTGTTGCGTTCATATATCATACGAACCACACCAGAGTTTGTTTTGAAGTGGACCGAAACTAGGGATGTCAATTTACACAAATTCCCATGATCGATCGTCGTTTAAATTAACAATCAATTATTCGATTAATCGTTAGCCTTAATACTGCAATATGCGTCTACAGCAGTGGATTATAGCCGACAGCATGACAGGGTGTGCAAATGCTGCTCAAAACGCCATGTTCCTCACCAAATCAATAAGAAGGATTTTTAGTCTAAATAAAGGGCTAGGATTGTAAAATGAGTCGATGTGATTGATCATTTAATTAAATTACTTATTTAATCAATCAAATATAACATGTCACCAACGCCGCCTCAGATCTGTTATTCAGCTGGAACAACACGCTGAACACGGCAACTAAACCCAATGAATTCACAACGATTTATTAAAATAGTGTTCTCATTAATATTATGTAATATGACAGTCCAAATCAAAGTTATTATTAGTTGCTGTTTGAGCTGTGCACTCTGAGGCGCTGAATGAACACTGGGAAGCTGAAGCACTTTGCTAGCGCGTTATTTAACTCAACGAAACACTTCCAATATGAGATTAATCAGATATATACAAAATAAACATTATATTACAAATTACATCTGCACAAAATGATGCGAATGCACAAGTGAACTTGAACTAAGTGACGTGCTATTCAGAATGCGTGACTCATGTTGTGGACGCCTCCTCCTGGAGCAACGTGATGAAACACGTCAACTAAACCCAAATAATTCACAATGTTTTATCACAATATTGCTCTCTTTATAATGTTATTTAATATGACAGTCCCAATCATAGTCATTATTAGTTGTGCATTGCTGTTTGAGCTGCACGCAGAAGCTGAAGATGATCCCCGGCGCGCTTTACTACAGCGTTATTTCTTAACCAAATACATCCTATATGAGATAAATCAGATATAGATAGGCCTACACAAAATAAACAACATTACAACTTACATTTGAACAAAAGGCTGTGAATGCACACTTATAGTCATGATGAATGTGTAACTCTAGCTGTAAAATGGTCTCAAACAGAACTCCGACGCGCTCGCTTCATTTTTTCTCGTGTCTGCTTTACGTGTTTCGTGGTTGAGCAGCACGTACACGCATGACCCTGCTTAATCGACGATCGATAAGTTTTATCGATTAAATGTATTATCGACAATTAATCGTTCATTGATTAATCATTAACATCCCTAACCGAGACCCTTCTTTTCAGTGGTCTCGGTCCTCTTGTTTGGTGCGCACCAGGGTTCAGATGGCAGCGTTCACACTTATTCAAATGAACCGCGCTAACAGAGCAATCGCACCAGGGTTTGTTTTAATCCAACCAAACATGCCAAGTGTGAACATTAATATACCTTTTTCCACTATAAAGAACCTTTGTGTGCATTTGAAAGGTTCCATGGATGATAAAAGGTTCTTCATGGAACCATGGATGCCAATAAAGAACCTTTATACAATTCTACAAAGTGGTATTGATAAAGCAACAAATTACTGATAAATCAACCAATCAGCATTCTTCAAAAATGCCTTATCTAAGAAAAGTTTAAATATTACAATCTGTTCACTGACTGTTATTTAGGATGTTCTGCCTAATGAGAGGACGCTAACTTTGACTATAGAGGGGAATTGGACTGAGTCACTTGTAACCGTCTTTGCCGTGTTCCCACGGGAGGCGGCTGGAACACGTAGCAAGCTTTTATGTGCTTGGAGATCGTGGAAGATTCATCCGTCAGACCACAAACATTTGGGACAGGGGAAGCATGGTGCGGTGCACAGACAAGGACAAGAAAAAAAATACAGACATACATAAATCAGGAGAACTCTTAAAAATACTCCCAATAAAGAGTTCCAAATTTAGCAAGAATTATCACTTCTCTTTTATTGCTAACAGTAAAACTATTTTTAGCTTAAAAGTTTTGTTAGAAAGTGACTCAACACTAAGATCTTGTTTACTTCAATTTTACACTGAATCATACATAATGGTTCATACACATGTCAAACCCAAATGTCACTAAATCTTTCTTTCATTTGGTTCAAGACCACAAAATGTTTCTGTAACTCCATGACATTAAAACATTAGAACACTGCCAAAACCAGAACTCTATATGGGTTCAAAACATATTTGATATTGACTAACCCCATCTTAACAAATATCATATGTTCCAAGAATGAGTGTATTTAGTGTAAGGAAGCTATTTCTTTGAGCCACGCTGTGATTCACTATGTTTTTCAATTACGGGACACATAAATATAGGAATACTGTAGGTTGTGTTTTTTGGGATGACTTTTCATACCAATATCAGAAATCATGTCTAATCAAAATATTGTCCATGATTTTTATCCAAACAAATGAATGGCATTATGCCACAAGCTCATGGGTTTGGAATCTCAAACTCAAATTTAATTGTTAAATTGCAGGTCAAAATGCGTCACTGCAAGCTCATTGAGTTTGATTTGAGAATAATTTGTGAACAAAAGCCACACAGTGAGCAGTGTTCAAGCGCTGGCCAGAGACTGACCGACAGACTGTTCTGAGCAACAAACTAAACAGCCAATCATCATCACGGCACAAAAAACATGATGGGAAATCTCGCTCTCATGGGTGATAGGAATCCTTCCTCCCTGTGGGAAAATCAATATTGCGGTGAAATGTAAAGAATGCGGCACACTCATCTCTAATTGTAAATGGATGAAGAATCAAAGCGTGTCTGTTTAGGCCATTCTTTGGAAAAAGCCAGAATGAACGATTCTAAGACAGCTTTGCTTTTGGCACCAGTGTTGTCTTAAAGGAATAGTTCCCCCAAAAATAAAAAATCTGTCATTTACTCACCTTCATGATGTTTAAAAAAAAAAACGAATGAATCTCTGGCTTCCACTTTCAAGCTTATAAAAGGGTTTAAAAGAAGCATCATAAAAATGGTCCATGTGACTATATTCCAAGTCTTCTGAAGCCATACGATTTGAGATTTTAAGTCATTATCGAGTGAAAATCTTGACCTCCATCCTAGTTAAAAATGTTCAAAAGCTAACAAGGATGGAAATGTCCATTTGATATTTTCAATAAATTGGTTCACCATCAAAATTTTTAATGAGTCGTATGATTCATTCATAAATCAGACTGATTCAGTTCCTGGGTTTATATGGACACATTTGATATTTGTTGTGGTATTTTTGTGCTTCAGTCATTGAAATATACATGAAAAAAGCATTTGTTCCATGGACTCATATGAATGTAAATTTTTGGGTGAACTTTTCCTTTAACTGGGCTTGGTTTTCTTCCCTCTCCCATTTACACCAGCCTTTGGTTTTGATTTAAACACAAGTTAATTTCACTCAGCAGAAGTGCATAATGGTAACCAGTTGATCTTGAAAATCTGAAAGATGATCCTGTAAAGAATGCTACCTCACAAAAAGCACACTATCTATACAGTCTATGAATAAAATCTACCTAAATAAATAAATGGTTCATATCTCTGATGACTCTCTGACAGAGCTGGTATCCAGAGCAAAGAGGACCTCTATAGACAGAAAAACAGATTACATCTACAGCACATTACAGTAGCAAAATATCAGCATCCCTTTACATCTTAGAACTGAAGTAAAATAAGTAAAAACACAGTAGACAACCATGAACCACACCAAAGGTTTACAGATTAACAGTTGCAAACAACATAGACAAGCTAAGGTTGTTCCAAAACAAAGGTAAAATGTCAATAATTGTGCACCATCCTACAAAGACAGCCAGACAAACATGAAGACCAACTGCCAGAACAACTCTTTCATCCCATAAAAATGCAGAGTACAGTTTACAAAATCCATCAGCTACAGAGCTCTGAGAGCTGCATTCAAGAGACAAACCCAAAATTTTCCCCCTAAACAATCCTGTTGTTTTGATACCTGAAAAAGATCATTGGGGACAAAAAGAGAAGTTAGAAAGGGCTTCAAAGATGTTTGTTGACAAATGCAAATGTTTCCCAGGTGCCTTGTGCTGAAAACAACAAGCAATGGCAGGGGAGTGTCCAGGAAAGGTCATTCTGGGACAGTTCCCATGAACAAACAAACACAGATGAGCACAGATGGCCTTGCATAAAAACAATTACCATGTGTGATAATTGCTTATCATAGCCAACATCTTGACCTCATGTGCATCCTAATTATCGATACTCTATATTGCATTTAGAGTCTCAGTCTGAACATGAAATAGCGTCTTCAAGGACTTTAGGTATTTCTGCAATGGCTAGGGATATAAAAATGCATCTGATAATAAGCATTACAATTAATAAATAAAATTCACATAAATTAGACCAAATCAACCTGAAATTCACCAAATCCATACTTCAGACATGGACGTTCAACAGTCCTTCCAGTTTCATTCATGTCTTCAATATTTTTGAAAATAATTACAACCTTTAGCAAATATTCTAACCGAATCAAACCAAATGCATGATGACTTTATGATTCTCATCATGAAGTCAAAATGAGAATCATGCCAAAGTGTTCCAAGCAAATACCCAAGACCTGTTCACACCAAGATGAACATTCGGAAGCACTTTATTAAACAATTCTGTTCCCCATGTACATTCTATGTACTTACTGCAGTAATTACAATAACTGGGTAATAACTAGGTACGGTAACACTTTATTTTAGTGTCATTGTTATGTTACATGTAGTTGCTATAGTAATAACTATAAATTGTGCATAATTACATGCAACTAACCCTAAACCAAACCCTAACCCTATAGTAAGTACTATGTAGTTACTTAATATTACTCAGTACTTAAATGTATAATTACAGTGTAACAAAGACACCATAAAATAAAGTGTAACCCTAGGTACTAACCCTATACCTAAACCTAACCCCTGTAGTTACCTTATATTACCCAGTATTTTCTTAGGGAAGTACACTGTAAATACATGCGAGTAGACGTACTGTAAAATAACGTGCAACCAAAAATTCTATGCAATAAACATTTTAATGAATGGCTGTTAATGCATTTGTTCAGACAGCCACCACTTAGATTTGCGCTTTTGGTCACATAGCGCAACATAGTCCAGAGTTTTATGTTACAAAACTATGACTTGGTGGCACTTTAAAACATAATTTTTCACAAAGACTATTTAAAAAAAAAAAAAAAAAAAAGTGAAGAGGAAGAATCCAGAACTGGCTCTCGTGCAGGCCTGTTGGTGTTTGATACACACTATAGCGAATAAGAAAATCTGAATGGCTGTTTGATACTGTTTGACTTCCTTCTCCATTAAAAGTGGGTGTTAGAAACAGACAGTTGCACAGCACTTTGTGCTAGAGAGATTCAGCTGTCTGCAGTTTTTACGCACTGGTCTGAACGGATCCATTACATACAAAAATCAGAACACTCATGGTGTGAACAAGCAACTCATGGGCGTAAATGTCACATTTGTTTTAGCAAGACATCTTCAGTAATTCACTTTACACTGAATTTTTTAACAGCGCAAATGCAGTGGCATACAATATGCATTGCTGTACGAACCAACTTTGTGAATAAGTATAGCACCAAATGTATTTTTATTTTTATTTCATTACTCACCTACATGACGCATGAGTTCTCTGTAGTTGAATTTTGTATTAATGTAAAAATGTATTATAGACTTAGAAGATGCCAGAGGCCTATACTGAGCAAATAACCTAATTCAAATGAACAAGGAGTCCTCAAGTCTTAAAATGCTCTGTACCAGAAACCCTCAAAAAGACAGAAATCTCAAATTCTTGACATTTAAATTTCTGCCAATATGTTAGCATGAATTCTGATGCCACAACATTTGTATCACAACAAAGTTGATAGGATTCCGCCCTAGGGGTGTTTTGACTCATTTCTCACATGTGAAGATCTCTAGATTGTTGCATTCGAGGTGAAAATACTGGAAATACGCCCTTCATTTGTTACAGATGGTTTGAGGTCCACAAAGCAGATGAACACAGACATTTGAGAGGATTCTGTGCCAGCAAAGAGTCTCATGACCGACCAGATTCTCATTTGGGAATTCATTAGACTCGGGCCACTGCTCTGGGCCAGTATCACATGATTTTGTCGGCCATTTTTCCTCTGCTGCTCACCTCTAGAGGCCCCATTGCCATACAGGGCAAGTAAAAGGAAGGACACTCCATAAATCAGCTCTCCTTCTTTGTCCATCCGTTCATTAACGTTCTCACACCCAACTCGTCACATATTGACACTTGGTCAGGACCCTTCGGGGTCACTTTTTAACGCACAGGGTACTCTATTGATTTCAATGAGAAACCTTTGGCATCATACACAGACGTGTTGGGCATGGGAATGTTATCATCATGATGAAATTATATATTGGGTTATGATTTTGCCAAATATGACAATTCTCAATTTATTCAGCCAGCATCATTTTATTTACATTAATTTTATTTTTTTTATTTACGCTATTTAGACACGTTAGAACACGTAATATTTGTGTATTATATCATATTAAGCACAGGATATAACAGGCAGATACGACTACAGCCACAATTTATTTAAAAAGTACAAATATTAAGTGTTCCGAGGCCAAACTATTGATTTGTGTGAAGAAAATCCCCAAAAGCGATCAGCGTCTCCAATTGCGTCATTACGTCAGCTTTGATTGTAAAATGTCATTGGCTCTCGTGCGTCTTGTGATCGATTGCGTCATGCTAAAGAGTCGGGTGTATCTTTTGAATGAGATATGACTTATACTTTTATACTGTTTTGGTCAGTTTTTGCAATAAATACCTGTGCCTGTACTTTTACTTGCCTGTTAATGTTGCGTGTTTTACTCTACTTTTATAAATGCAAAGAATTAAATGCATCTTGATCTGACGCATTGAGCAAACAACTGAAATCAATGGAGTACCCTGTGTGTTGAAAACTGACCAAGCGTCAATATGTGATGAGTTGGGAGTGAGAACGTGTTGCTTCAAGTACAGAAGAAGCTTCTCCTTCCTCCCGTCCCTTCATCTTAGTTCTTCTCACACATTCCTGGTTTCTGAGAAATGCACTTGAAAGAAGAACCAATGCACAGTAGAATTTATTTTAGATGATCAGACATGACGTCATGGATTCTTGGAAGTTGCTCTGAAAGCAGTATCCATGGGATGTGCTTTCATACAGGAACGCTGCCTGTGAAGTCACTGAGTGGCTGGGCAGCTGCTTTAGGTTACGGACGCAGCCAGGAGGATGATCATCAGTTGAATATCTCCACCTGCAGCTCATCATATGAAGACGTGCACAGCTGTGCTGCTCCACACCATCACCCAGGACCATTAAAGAAAAGACCCTCCTATTCTGCAAGGCCTGGTTGAGAGGAAGTTGAGGTGATGGCTTGAGGACAAGTACAGATCCAGAGCAAAGTATCCATAACCGCTGGAGGCGTATCAAAAGGGGCATATCAAAATGCCTTCCAGCTCGTGAACACGCTTAAGGGCCAGCACATGTGTAGTGACATTTATGGAGCCGTGTAGACATACAAACTTAACTTTCAGAGCTTGGTTTCCTCCTCCCTCACCCTCAGAGGATGGCAGGATGTTTGGGGACCGTTTGGACATATAAATGTCCTCCCACAAGTCAGAAGGCATACATTTTTCCGTATCACAGTGCTATCACAATACATCAGGAGATACTTTTAACTCGTGTCTGAAACGTTGATACTTCCTTTTGGACGGAAACAGACTCAGGCTTATGGAGAGGAGCCATGGTGAACCTGTTTTGTACTCAGATGATGCAACTCTTAACCTTTACTTTTAGTCAAAACGAGAGCTCCCATCCAAAGATACTTAGTATGTTTACAGTTCTTTAATAAACTCCGCTAACTACACTGGAGTTCAGACTTGCATATGTGATACAATTTTGTCTTTTTTTACAATCTAATAAAAGTTAATCAGAAAATAACAGCTTCACCCGTTTCTGAATATTGCTTGATCAAGTATTGATCTAAATAGTCTTTATAACGATGTACCAAAAAAAAAAAAAAAAAAAAAGACACTTGTTAATGAAAATAATTTTATGTATACAATTTAATAATATACAATAAAGTTTTGTTTCGAAATGGATGAGGAAAATATAGTGCCTTGAAAATCTCTGCAGCTCGTCAAAACTAAAAATGGAGCGTCTGTCAAATGAAGGAAGGCTGTTGGAGTTTCCAATACTGACAAAAAGAAAGGTAAAATAAACAACGCATTACATCTGTATAAATAAAATTAATGCCATAAAATCACAATTTCATGGTCAGGATCTGGCTACTTAAATGAAAATCGCAAACATGACACTTTTTATAAATACAGTGGGGAGAACAAGTATTTGATACACTGCCGATTTTGCAGGTTTTCCTACTTACAAAGCATGTAGAAGTCTGTAATTTTTATCATAGGTACTCTTCAACTGTGAGAGAGACGGAATCTACAAACCCGATTCCAAAAAAGTTGGGACACTGTACAAATTGTGAATAAAAACAGAATGCAATGATGTGGAAGTTTAAAATTTCAATATTTTATTCAGAATACAACATAGATGACATATCAAATGTTTAAACTGAGAAAATGTATCATTTTAAGGGAAAAATAAGTTATAAATAAATTTCATGGCATCAACACATCTCAAAAAAGTTGGGACAAGGCCATGTTTACCACTGTGTGGCATCCCCTCTTCTTTTTATAACAGTCTGCAAACGTCTGGGGACTGAGGAGACAAGTTGCTCAAGTTTAGGAATAGGAATGTTGTCCCATTCTTGTCTAATACAGGCTTCTAGTTGCTCAACTGTCTTAGGTCTTCTTTGTCGCATCTTCCTCTTTATGATGCGCCAAATGTTTTCTATGGGTGAAAGATCTGGACTGCAGGCTGGCCATTTCAGTACCCGGATCCTTCTTCTACGCAGCCATGATGTTGTAATTGATGCAGTATGTGGTCTGGCATTGTCATGTTGGAAAATGCAAGGTCTTCCCTGAAAGAGACAACGTCTGGATGGAGCATATGTTGTTCTAGAACTTGGATATACCTTTCAGCATTGATGGTGCCTTTCCAGATGTGTAAGCTGCCCATGCCACACGCACTCATGCAACCCCATACCATCAGAGATGCAGGCTTCTGAACTGAGCGCTGATAACAACTTGGGTTGTCCTTGTCCTCTTTAGTCCGGATGACATGGCGTCCCAGTTTTCCAAAAAGAACTTCAAATTTTGATTCGTCTGACCACAGAACAGTTTTCCACTTTGCCACAGTCCATTTTAAATGAGCCTTGGCCCAGAGAAAACGCCTGCGCTTCTGGATCATGTTTAGATATGGCTTCTTTTTTGACCTATAGAGTTTTAGCTGGCAACGGCGAATGGCACGGTGGATTGTGTTCACCGACAATGTTTTCTGGAAGTATTCCTGAGCCCATGTTGTGATTTCCATTACAGTAGCATTCCTGTATGTGATGCAGTGCCGTCTAAGGGCCCGAAGATCACGGGCATCCAGTATGGTTTTTCGGCCTTGACCCTTACGCACAGAGATTGTTCCAGATTCTCTGAATCTTTGGATGATATTATGCACTGTAGATGATGATAACTTCAAACTCTTTGCAATTTTTCTCTGAGAAACTCCTTTCTGATATTGCTCCACTATTTTTCACCGCAGCATTGGGGGAATTGGTGATCCTCTGCCCATCTTGACTTCTGAGAGACACTGCCACTCTGAGAGGCTCTTTTTATACCCAATCATGTTGCCAATTGACCTAATAAGTTGCAAATTGGTCCTCCAGCTGTTCCTTATATGTACATTTAACTTTTCCGGCCTCTTATTGCTACCTGTCCCAACTTTTTTGGAATGTGTAGCTCTCATGAAATCCAAAATGAGCCAATATTTGGCATGACATTTCAAAATGTCTCAGTTTCAACATTTGATATGTTATCTATATTCTATTGTGAATAAAATATAAGTTTATGAGATTTGTAAATTATTGCATTCCTTTTTTATTCACAATTTGTACAGTGTCCCAACTTTTTTGGAATCGGGTTTGTAAAACAAAAATCCAGAAAATCACATTGTATGATTTTTAAATAATTCATTTGCATTTTATTGTATGACATAAGTATTTGATCACCTACCAACCAGTAAGAATTCCGGCTCTCACAGACCTGTTAGTTTTTCTTTAAGAAGCCCTCCTGTTCTCCACTCATTACCTGTATTAACTGCACCTGTTTGAACTCGTTACCTGTATAAAAGACACCTGTCCACACAATCAATCAAACAGACTCCAACCTCTCCACAATGGCCAAGACCAGAGAGCTGTGTAAGGACATCAGGGATAAAATTGTAGACCTGCACAAGGCTGGGATGGGCTACAGGACAATAGGCAAGCAGCTTGGTGAGAAGGCAACAACTGTTGGCGCAATTATTAGAAAATGGAAGAAGTTCAAGATGACAGTCAATCTCCCTCGGTCTGGGGCACCATGCAAGATCTCACCTCGTGGGGCATCAATGATCATGAGGAAGGTGAGGGATCAGCCCAGAACTACACGGCAGGACCTGGTCAATGACCTGAAGAGAGCTGGGACCACAGTTTCAAAGAAAACCATTAGTAACACACTACACCATCATGGATTAAAATCCTGCAGTGCACGCAATGTCCCCCTGCTCAAGCCAGCGCATGTCCAGGCCCGTCTGAAGTTTGCCAATGACTATCTGGATGATCCAGAGGAGGAATGGGAGAAGGTCATGTGGTCTGATGAGACAAAAATAGAGCTTTTTGGTCTAAACTCCACTTTCCATGTTTGGAGGAAGAAGAAGGATGAGTACAACCCCAAGAACACCATCCCAACCGTGAAGCATGGAGGTGGAAACATCATTCTTTGGGGATGCTTTCCTGCAGGACGACTGCACCGTATTGAGGGGAGGATGGATGGGGCCATGTATCGTGAGATCTTGGCCAACAACCTCCTTCCCTCAGAAAGAGCATTGAAGATGGGTCGTGGCTGGGTCTTCCAGCATGACAACGACCTGAAACACACAGCCAGGGCAACTAAGTAGTGGCTCCGTAAGAAGCATCTCAAGGTCCTGCAGTGGCCTAGCCAGTCTCCAGACCTGAACCCAATAGAAAATCTTTGGAGGGAGCTGAAAGTCCGTATTGCCCAGCGACAGCCCCAAAACCTGAAGGATCTGGAGAAGGTCTGTATGGAGGAGTGGGCCAAAATCCCTGCTGCAGTGTGTGCAAACCTGGTCAAGAACTACAGGAAACGTATGATCTCTGTAATTGCAAACAAAGGTTTCTGTACCAAATATTAAGTTCTGCTTTTCTGATGTATCAAATACTTATGTCATGCAATAAAATGCAAATTAATTACTTAAAAATCATACAATGTGATTTTCTGGATTTTTGTTTTAGATTCCGTCTCTCACAGTTGAAGAGTACCTATGATAAAAATTACAGACTTCTACATGCTTTGTAAGTGGGCAAACCTGCAAAATCGGCAGTGTATCAAATACTTGTTCTCCCCACTGTACGTAGGCTAATATACACTATATTTCCAAAAGTTTTGGGACGCCTGACTTTACATGACATCCCATTCTTAATCCGTAGGGTTTAATATGGAGTTGGCCCACCCTTTGCAGCTATAACAGCTTCAACTCTTCTGGGAAGGCTTTCCACAAGGTTTAGGAGTGTGTTTATGGGAATTTTTGACCATTCTACAGTAGCTCGTCTGTTTGATCGGACCACACGGGCCAGCCTTCACTCCCCATGTGCATCAATGAGCCTTGGCCGCCCATGACCCTTCTAGAAGCGCAAATTTCACGAATGGACTTATTGCACAGGTGCAACCTATCACGGTACCACACTTGAATTCACTGAGCTCCTGAGAGCGACCCATTCTTTCACAAATGTTTGTAGAAGCGTCTGCATGCCTAGTGCTTGATTTTATACACCTGTGGCCATGGAAGTGATTGGAACACCTGAATTCAATGATTTGGAGGGGTGTCCCAATACTTTTGGCAATATAGTGTAATTTCATCTCAAACAAATAAAGTCGGTTAAATCCAAAAAGCTCTAAACAAATTTTAAAATTATTATTACGGCAGCTCTATAGACCATTTAAAAATGTTAAATATAGGCCTACACAAATAAAAACCTTAGGTTACAGCTGCATCTGTCTGAGAGAAGAAAAAAAAATTGCGATTTGATGTTTTTGATTGAAAACCAGAACGAATAACTTATTTGGTTTGAATTATTTGAATACATGCATTCTCGGCAACGTCAAACCGCGGCTTGACTGCATGTTTAAGGCTTACGTTAAAGATTGTTGCTATATGACCAAACATTTTACTGTACCAGTCTTGTTTATGGATATAAAAATTTTGCTGCCCTGAGTCCAAACCCATGGTCGTCGTCACATAAAGGCAGTTACATGCAGTCCTGTCAGACTAGCTGTCCCACTGTGATCTTCTGATTAATATTTCCTAATTTAGTAATAGGCCATTATTTAATGAAACTAGTAAGCAGTAAACTGACCAATTTAACTTGTCTTATTGCTCTCTGCATTTTACAAATATTTAGAATGTGAAGATACGATATAATTTGCGCTATGCGCGAAATTATGTATGGAAACTACTCGAGGGCAGATTTTTTTTAGCGACACAAAACTTATGCGACAATGAGTTTTTCTTAGTGATGACATCATTACGCACACTATTTTATCAGTAAAAGGCCAATTGGATGGAAACAGGCTGGAGACAATCTTCGCAATCTTTTTTTTATGTATATTTGTCTATAACAAAAGTACAAAAAGTGGATGGAAACTTGGATATTGTTGCACACACTAGATGGACATCTTTGACCACTGCGATCACATCTTGGGTCTTTTGCAGCATCTCGTACATGACAGCATTCTGAAAACATGGCGCTCAAGTTAAAATAGGTTCAGCTTTTAAAGGTGACCTGGCATTTTTTTCTCCATTCAACTGCCCTGCGTCTTGCGTTTTTAATTATTCTTTGTGGACAGACCCTTGCTGAGCAGTCCATGATCGGACAACTCCTTGTTTATTTAATTTTCTTTTTATGTCAGATGGGGTGCAAACTATTATTCTAACCCCCCTAAGGGAAAAATGCCTAAATCCATAATCAAGGTGCAGGAGAAGCGTCAAAACCACAATCAGAGAAATTTCTATCCAGATGGATTAGATTTCTCAGAGGACTCCAAAGTTAGCCAAAAACATTAGGTGATTTGCTCTGTAATTTTTAACTGAGGTTGTGCAAGAAAAAGACGTGTTTACAGGATTATAATCACAAAACACATCTGTGAAATACAATTTTTTTAACCACCTCCAGTTCAGTCCAAATAGGGAGCGCAATAGGGAGAGAAGCAATGGGAATGGGATACAATATTGGCCGGAATTAAATCCTGGTTTCCCAAATGAGCACTAGAGCTTGATGTGTTTTTGTGAACATGTGTGCTAAACCCCAGACTACAGGTCTGACAAATATCCTTATTCTTTTAAGTTTTAAATATAATTTAATTGAGCACTGGAAACAAGTCAGAAATGTTCCTCTGATAAGACTGCACTATAGACCTGTGAAATACCTGGACTCCATATATCAGTGATTAAAATAAGCACCAAAATCATACATCCCACTTTGTGTCTAAAGGTAGAGGGTTACACGTGTCTACAAAGGACGCACCGCAACTGCGACAAAGCGACTGTTGCAAATCCATTTGTTCTTCGTGTCAAAAGTAGTGTGAACCCTTGAATTACATCAGAAATTGAACAGGGCATCAGTTTATTTGTATTTACAGGAATTTGTCATGCCGCAACCAGTGTAGACAGCATCACTGACTATAATGGGTTCTATTTGCTTTTGTTGTGTCGTGTCGTGTCGCGCCGCTCGCGTCTGGTGTAGACACAGTGTTAGTTGGGGTTGGGGGAGGGGTGTCCAATCCTGCTCCTGGAGGGCCACTGTCCTGCACAGTTTAGCTCAAATCCCAATTAAACAAACCTGAACCGAGGTAATCAAAGTCTATGGGATTACTAGAATCTTCCAAGCAGGTATGTTGAGACAAGTTGAAGCTAAACTCTGCAGGGCGTTGGTCCTCCAGAACTAGGATTGGACACCCCTGGGTTAGGGCCTCTTAGCCAGTTGGGCCTCATTTACCATTAGGCTAGTATACTTCTACTTGTTAATAATTCTACAATATTAGGCCTATACCTAGTAAGCTGCCTCCTGGCTTCTATGGAAACATCCTAACTGAAATTGTGGCTCATACATGAACGATTTGGAAGGCTGTACACAGAGAGCTCTGCATGGGAGTCTCGACTTGAAACTGATTGCAATAAAAGGCATCAAACGCAAATAAAACGAACGCAATACTAAAATTAACAAAGCATGCACGCATTATTTTTTAGTATAGTATTATTTTATAGTATTATGTTATTTTTCAAGTTACTACTAAACTACTAGTTCTTTTAAGTATTGAGTGGATTATAATTAGGGATGCATCAATATTAAAATTCCGTCCAATCTGGTAAACTGCCAATTTTTGTCATATGGCCAATAAAAGTATAGACTATTTATTACTAATTATATTTAAAGTTTTGATGAAGGCAAATGTAGTCCACATGTAAAAATAAAAGAAGTGAGCATGCAATTATCCAATAAGCAATCAGTTCAAAAAAATAAAAGCTCTAAAATCATCCAATAACCAATTATGTATAGAAATATAAATAACAATAAATCAGTATTTATCTAATTTTGCCCACCATTTTGGATGATGTCAAACCTTGATATTGAATGCGAAGGAACTGGTATAATAGTTAGTGTAACAAGTGAAATAAACAGTTCACTTGTGTTGTTTCAAACCTGCATGCTGTTATTTTTTTCTGTGAAACACAAGAAAAAAAATCTATATGTGTCTTTTGAAACCATTTGATAGCTTTGTGGCTATACCACAGGTTTAACACCAAGATGTTTGGTCACAAGGCAAGAACCAATGATACTTGATGCTATTGATGTGCAACTTGCACCACAATATTGCAGCAGTGTTTTGAGAGCTGAATAATGACCCCCATCATCAATCTCAGAGAAAATAACTTACATTTTAGTTTGTCCATTACACAAAACTATCATATGACTTTATAAAGATGTAGAATGCAGCACTGCTGTGTATAAAAAAAGTTCACACCTTTTTGTTCCGCAGACAAAATAACATTAATGGGTTTGGAATGACAACTTTTAGAGGGGTCATGAACTGAGAAATCAAATTTTCCTTGAGTTTTTGGCATATAAAAGGTCATCATACTATAAGAATATCGGTTACACTTTATTTTACGGTGTCTTTGTTACAACGTAATTATATATTTAAGTACTGAGTAATATTAATTAACTACATGTACTTACTATAGGGTTAGGGTTTGGTTGAGAGTTAGTTGCATGTAATTATGCATAATTTACTGTTATTACTATGGTAAGTACATGTTACATATGTAACAAGGACACTGTAAAATAAAGTGTTACCAGAATATCCTGTAAGTTTCAGAACTGAAAACTTCTTTGTTCGTCCAAAAACAGCTTTTACTGTAACCAAGCCCAGTGAACGGCTTGTTGTGGAATCTAGATAGGTGAAAGAGCGCCTCTGCAGAAGAAGATCAACGCCTACTTCATCATTGCTACTTTGGCCCCGCCCACTGGTGTGTTAGTGAGATGACGAGGAGAGAAGAGCGATACAGGATCACTGGACTAAAAATAACATTACCTTCCAAAAAATCCTAATGCTAGAATGTGCTTATTTATTTTCAACAATGTGAATGTCTCAGTTGAGCATTATTTATTTGTATTCGATACATTTCACTGTGGATTCTTTGGGAAATCAGTCGAAATTTCCCCGCAGGCTTTGCAAACAGACTTTTACGATATGGACTCGACAGTAATGCTACAACATGTGAGTAACCGTGTTAATTCTAACGTCTGATCTGTGACCAGTAATTTCTGATATGTAATGATTCATGTACAGTCAGATGTTCTTTGTCTATGTGTCAGTAAATCAAACCAGTGACTAAACGCTCAACTTCACATTGTTTCTCTTAGTAGGATGAAAATAATCTGTTATTTAAACTGTGATTAAATTATATATAGAAAGCTATCAAAGAACGCTCCCTTTACAATAGCTGGAGCTGTCAGTCAAACAGCGCAAGTTTATCAGTGACTGAGTTCAGGACTCTCACCAAAACTCCCGTAATAATCAATGAATCTCTTATTTACATTGTGTTTGCACTGTTAGTTATGATGAAAGCATTCATGAGAGTTCAGAAATCGAGTTGCAATGACGAGATCACTCAACATGTCTGTGATCGGCTACAATGCTCAACACTGCAACCTTTTTTATGCCATAGATCTAAATATAATGCCATAGATCTAAATATAATGCTATAATCAACACTTTTCACGATTAGTTAACCTTGAGAGCTGTAATAGTAAAAACATGCTAAAAGTTTTCGAGAGAGTTCCACAAGTAATACTAGCTATTTCATATGCAAAGATGTTAGCCAATCACAGCAGTGGGCGTTTACACTGAAGTCTCACAGCAGCCAATCACAGCAGTGGGTGTTTACACTGAAGTCTCACAGCAGACACGCCCCTTCAAACAGAGCGTTCAAATCAGAGGGTGATGTAAAAATCATACTAACATTATAAGTGCACCACAGGAAACATAATAAAACAATAAAACAATGCAGTTCATGACCCCTTTAAATAAAACAATAAAATACCATCAAATATGTATGTGTAGTACACTGGGAAAAGGCCAGTCTAGCCATGAGTCATGCAATCCGGCCACCCCCAGTGAAGAGATTCAACCATATGAATCATCACATTGATTTTAATTTATGACATTCTCTCTGATCCTCATTTGGAAGCGCATTCATCCAGAAACGTATTTGCTCTCTACAGTAACGAATGCTGCTTAGTTTAACATTTTTGCTAGTACTCTAATGCAGACCAGATGTCCACTTGTACAATTCACTCTTAGTGAAGCCCACTCTACTCAACAGCTGTTTAGTTTAATTGACTATGACCACCGGGTGGATCCCATTGCACTGTTCATGTGAAAAATGCACCACAATCACGCTCTTCCCTTTTATTCACTCTGCTCCTGGGGAGCTTAATCCCAACGAAACAAAGCAAACAGACCACTGGCTGGTCAAAGAATATGGTACAGTGGTACAGGGACAAACAGCGCAAACAGACAGGATATAACATTCAGCCAGCTCATGACGTTCTATTGTAGACGCTAGCACTTCCTCCAAGATGTGCAAATGAAGGACTACGAAAAAAGCATTTGACACGACATTAAGTACTGCCAAGGATAAAGGGAAAAGTTGTGGTTGTGGAAACAGACAAATGTGCGAACTGTTCCAAAAAAATATTGGCTAAAAAAATAAATTAGTACATCTTGTTTGACTGACTTCAGCAGATTTGCAATTACTTCAATTTATACTTACTTGTACTTATCAGCTGAATTTGTAAATCAACTGGGGTTTTTTATCCCACAGATGGTTACTCTATACAAAAATATCAAAGATGGGTGGACTTTGGATGAAGACCATGGGAAAATCAGAGGCTTGGGAATTCACACAGTAATTTACACCAGTCCTTTCCCCAACATTCACACAACGGCTCCAATAATTTTTGCTACCCCTGGATTAACTGTTTATTCTTACTACAGAACTGTCCAAGAGCAATACCACCAACCGTAAACCAACATCCCATGGAAGTGTCATCTAGGTTATGTTTCTGACATTTATTGACTGCAAAACGAAGTAAACTGTCTATCCGCCTTTGTCATTTAGTTACTGATCCTCTTGTGATGAGAAAAATCAGATATTATCCAAGCTGATGAGAAAACCAGATCTTTTAAATGCAGAAATTCACAAGGTGTGTCACCCCTTTAAACTAGCAAACTGTTTAAAAAGTGATATTGAGAAGAGTATTTTTTTTTGTTAGTTAGTAAATAAATTATATTGGAAATGTAATATATATATATTTGTTTTTTTATATTTAATTTTAATATGTAAAATGATTATATTTATTGATATATATATATATATATATATATATATATATATATATATATATATATATATATATATAGTGGGGAGAACAAGTATTTGATACACTGCCGATTTTGCAGGTTTGCCCACTTACAAAGCATGTAGAAGTCTGTAATTTTTATCATAGGTACTCTTCAACTGTCTAAAACAAATCTACAACAATCTAAAACAAAAATCCAGAAAATCACATTGTA
Organism: Coreius guichenoti; assembly: GCA_039654105.1. Classification (NCBI taxonomy): domain Eukaryota; kingdom Metazoa; phylum Chordata; class Actinopteri; order Cypriniformes; family Gobionidae; genus Coreius; species Coreius guichenoti. The sequence goes on from CM077189.1 coordinate 4,395,359, forward strand.
TGATTTTTAAGTAATTAATTTGCATTTTATTGCATGACATAAGTATTTGATACATCAGAAAAGCAGAACTTAATATTTGGTACAGAAACCTTTGTTTGCAATTACAGAGATCATACAATTACAATTACAATTACAATTACTGTAGTTCTTGACCAGGTTTGCACACACTGCAGCAGGGATTTTGGCCCACTCCTCCATACAGACCTTCTCCAGATCCTTCAGGTTTTGGGGCTGTCGCTGGGCAATACGGACTTTCAGCTCCCTCCAAAGATTTTCTATTGGGTTCAGGTCTGGAGACTGGCTAGGCCACTCCAGGACCTTGAGATGCTTCTTACGGAGCCACTCCTTAGTTGCCCTGGCTGTGTGTTTCGGGTCGTTGTCATGCTGGAAGACCCAGCCACGACCCATCTTCAATGCTCTTACTGAGGGAAGGAGGTTGTTGGCCAAGATCTCACGATACATGGCCCCATCCATCCTCTCCTCAATACGGTGCAGTCGTCCTGTCCCCATTGCAGAAAAGCATCCCCAAAGAATGATGTTTCCACCTCCATGCTTCACGGTTGGGATGGTGTTCTTGGGGTTGTACTCATCCTTCTTCTTCCTCAAACACGCAGAGTGGAGTTTAGACCAAAAAGCTCTATTTTTGTCTCATCAGACCACATGACCTTCTCCCATTCCTCCTCTGGATCATCCAGATGGTCATTGGCAAACTTCAGACGGGCCTGGACATGCGCTGGCTTGAGCAGGGGGACATTGCGTGTGCTGCAGGATTTTAATCCATGACGGCGTAGTGTGTTACTAATGGTTTTCTTTGAGACTGTGGTCCCAGCTCTCTTCAGGTCATTGACCAGGTCCTGCCGTGTAGTTCTGGGCTGATCCCTCACCTTCCTCATGATCATTGATGCCCCACGAGGTGAGATCTTGCATGGTGCCCCAGACCGAGGGAGATTGACCGTCATCTTGAACTTCTTCCATTTTCTAATAATTGCGCCAACAGTTGTTGCCTTCTCACCAAGCTGCTTGCCTATTGTCCTGTAGCCCATCCCAGCCTTGTGCAGGTCTACAATTTTATCCCTGATGTCCTTACACAGCTCTCTGGTCTTGGCCATTGTGGAGAGGTTGGAGTCTGTTTGATTGAGTGTGTGGACAGGTGTCTTTTATACAGGTAACGAGTTCAAACAGGTAATGAGTGGAGAACAGGAGGGCTTCTTAAAAAAAAACTAACAGGTCTGTGAGAGCCGGAATTCTTACTGGTTGGTAGGTGATCAAATACTTATGTCATGCAATAAAATGCAAATTAATTATTTAAAAATCATACAATGTGATTTTCTGGATTTTTGTTTTAGATTCCGTCACTCACAGTTGAAGAGTACCTATGATAAAAATTACAGACTTCTACATGCTTTGTAAGTGGGCAAACCTGCAAAATCGGCAGTGTATCAAATACTTGTTCTCCCCACTGTATATATATGCCAAAAGTTTTGGGATGCCTGCCTTTACATGCACATGAACTTTAATGACATCCCATTCTTAATCCGTATAGGGTTTAATATGGAGTATAACAGCATCAACTCTTCTGGGAAGGCTTTCCACAAGGTTTAGGAGTGTGTTTATGGGAATTTTTGACAATTCTTCTAGAAGCGCATTTGTGAGGTCAGGCACTGATGTTGGACAAGAAGGCCTGGCTCACAGTCTCCGCTTTAATTCATCCCAAAGGTGTTCTATTGGGTTGAGGTCAGGACTCTGTGCAGGCCAGTCAAGTTCCTCCACACCAAACTCGCTCATGTCTTTATGGACCTTACTTTGTGCACTGGTGCGTAGTCATGCTGGAACAGGAAGGGGCCATCCCCAAACTGTTCCCACAAAGTTGGGAGCATGAAATTGTCCAAAATGTCTTGGTATGCTGAAGCATTAAGAGTTCCTTTCACTGGAACTAAGGGGCCAAGCCCAACCCCTGAAAAACAACCCCACACCATAATCCCCCCTCCACCAAACTTTACACTTGGCACAATGCAGTCAGGCAAGAACCGTTCTTCTGACAACCACCAAACCTAGACTTGACCATTGGATTGCCAGACAGAGAAGCGTGATTGGTCACTCCAGAGAACACGTCTCCACTGCTCTAGAGTCCAGTGGCGGCGTGCTTTACACCACTGCATCCGACGCTTTGCATTGCATTTGGTGATGTAAGGCTTGGATCCAGGTGCTCAGCCATGGAAACCCATTCCATGAAGCTCTCTACACACTGTTCTTGAGCTAATCTGAAGGCCACATGAAGTTTGGAGGTCGGTAGCTATTGACTCTGCAGAAAGTTGGCGACTTCTGCGCATGCGTTGACCCTGATCTGTGATTTTATGTGACCTACCACTTCGTGGCTGAGTTGCTGTTGTTCCCAATTGCTTCCACTTTGTTATAATACCACTAACAGTTGACCGTGGAATATTTAGTAGTGAGGAAATTTCACGAATGGACTTATTGCACAGGTGGCAACCTATCACGGTACCGCGCTTGAAGCGACCCATTCTTTCACAAATGTTTGTAGAAGCGTCTGCATGCCTAGTGCTTGATTTTATACACCTGTGGCCATGGAAGTGATTGGAACACCTGAATTCAATGATTTGGAGGGGTGTCCCAATACTTTTGGCAATATATATGAAAATATAAAAATAAAAGGCAATACAACATATTAATGAATACTATAATATAAATAATACTGAAATAATTTATGTATAAAATTATTATTCAAAAAATATACATATACAATACATACATACACATATACTGCTATATAATTGTATTAGTATTTACATGAATTATTTAGTATTTTAATTTTACCTCATCATGCCTACATGTCAACGCAGGTAAAAAAGTGGCACAGCTTACCCCATGCTCCTCATTCATTAATTGCTGTAAGCCGATCAGCTTGTCAATCTATCTTTTCCAGATATCTCCACATCACAATTCCATACTCAACTGAATGAGTCAGTTACACATATGTTAAGGTCTTTTGAGGTTACTCAAATTTTCCAATTGTTTTCCTCCCACCAGAAAACAGCAGTGAACTTCTCTTCAACTGTTTCTGTGCTCATTCATTGTAAATACAAGTTCCAAGAGAAGCAAAACAGTTAGTAAGGAATGAAGTTTATCATGTGCACTAGGATCCAAGCAGCGTGTGTGTGCCGAACATATCTAGTTACAGTACACGGGTCTGTCATTTTCACAAGGGCCCAAGGCCATAACAATGGCAAAGATCCTTGAGTATTCAGCCAGGAAAGAACAACTGAAGTAGGCTTTCAGAGTAAACCTCCATTACTCACACACTACAGTGACAGAGACAATTCAACCTTACTGGACCTTCTCACGTGACTGGACCAATTACTGCAGCAACAGTCCTAGACCTCAACAGGAGACTGTAGGGCCTCTGTGACCTGCTGCATTGCTCCCTGAAACATCTGTTTAAGCTCCACTGCTTGGCTCTTCACTCATTTGGGTGCATTTGAAGGTCCACGGGGCCCGGAAACATCCCTTTACTTGTAAACATTTGGTGGAAAACTCTGCTTCGAGACAACACCAAGGTTGGTAATTATCAGTTATTGTGTGCAGCTGGTTTACTCCATGTTCACATCCACTCGAAAAATCACAGAGAGACGTATTGCAGGAAAACTAAAGGTCATCATTCAATCCTCTGAGTCACACTTCATTTTTCTGTCAGCAAATAATGTCGTCCTTAAGGCATTACATTTATTTCCATTCATAAAATTCATGGAGTGTTTGTGGCTTCTTTGGCCCTTTTCACAAATACAATACACTTTGGTATCCCATGACAATTTAAGTAATAGAGGCACAAATCAGATGTTTTTTGTTAGAACTATTACATATCAAACATAAAATGAAACAGGAAAAGAAGCAGTTACACTTTATTTTAAGGTGTCCTTTTTACAGTGTAATTATGTATTTAAATACTGAGTAATAATAATTAACTACATGTACTACAGAGTTAGGATTTGGTTTAGGGTTAGTTGCATTTAATTGTGCATAATTTACTGTCATTATAGTAACTACATGTAACGTGTAACAAGGACACTGTAAAATTAAGTGTTACCAAAGAAGCTAGTTTTAAACGTATCAAATGTCTGTATCCCTCCTTAAAGGGGACATATTATGCCCCTTTTCACAAGATGTAATATAAATCTCTGATGACCCCAGAATGTGTCTGTGAAGTTTCAGCTCAAAATACCCCCCAGATCATTTATTATAGCTTGTCAAATTTGCCCCTATTTGGGTGTGAGCAAAAACGTGCCGTTTTGTGTGTGTGTCCCTTTAAATGCAAATGAGCTGCTGCTCCCCCAGCGGCTCCTTTACATGAGCTTCGGATACAACGTCAACAACAAAACGAATCTCACTCAGCCAAAACGTCAGAAATAACCAGTCAGTTGTGGAGTGCAGCCTTACATGTTTGAACAGGAGTCGGACACAGATGGAGAGACTTTTAGACTGCACCTGGACGTTTCTGAATGGTTAGTGGATGTTATGTTGATTCAACTCATTGACTAGCATGTACCGTCATGTTAATCTATAAATTGTTGTATAACTTGTATAGGTGCTCGTGTGGGAACGTAACACGTCATCACCTGACTATACAATGGATAATAAATGTGTGTTTATGAATCACGCAGACAGTGAGCATTTTCGCGATAAAACTAACAACACAGCTCTAGTCTCTGTGAATACAGTCAGAGACTATGGTAACTTTAGCCATATTAGCCATACAGCATTCTAGAAAGCTCATTCAGAAAGGAAATTTGCAAACATTCACAAAATATGAAGTGTCATTATTACTTGTTCTGGATATGAAGTTAGAGCACAAAGCGTTGGTTTTGACCCATCCTTCAGAAACAACTTTTCCGCAAATCCAGCGCTGTACTGACCCGATCGTTGGTGAAGCAGTCATGCGTAAAATGATTTGTGCAAATATATAACATTTTACCGACATTCTTCAGCACATTTTCTTCAAAAATGAAATTTAACCATGGTGTCCTCAGTGGCTCGGATGCCGGGAGTCTGTGGAGTCTCCATTACGCAGATATTGTAATACTCTAGCCCTGATAAAGCGAGTAAACAGAAATGCTGTCTCTGTGCTTCTCACTCAGGGGTGTGTCTATGCTAAAAGAGCAACTCATCAACAGTCATGGGCGGGGTTTCCCTTCTCTTATGTAGGAGTAGGGGGAAATCTGGAACAGCATGTTATGAGAGATTGATAATGATTGATGGGGATAAAAAAAAGTATTGGGTGGATTTTTACCATTATAGGCTGGTTGTTTACATACACTGTGGACACACATCTGTGTTCAAACACCTTATAAAAGTGAATTTTTCTATAATATGTCCCCTTTAAAATAGTGATTTTGGCCCATTCCATCTCATAGATCTTGACCTTTTCGACTGTAACCAACAACTAAAATCATACAACGTTATTATGAAATTAAAATATATATATATATATATATATATATATATTGTTTTAAAAAACAACAATGAACTAGTTTCTCCTGCCGCAGACCCATTTAACTTTCTACAAAATGCTGAGAAGTACATAATCTCATTCCATATTCTCAATTTTTATAAATATCATGGTGTCAACTGTATTCAAGCTCAACCATTCAACCGTTACCCAAGATATTGTAAAAAAAAACAAAAAAAACAATTATTAAACAAATAATTAATTATTAATTTCTTTAATTAATGAGAAATACAAGTCCAATATTTGGTGCCAAACTACCAAGTATTAAGTGACGCCTTAATTTAGGCTAAATTTGTATTTCTGTTACTTGCTACTTGTCTATTTAGTCTTGATGTTTAATTCATTTGCATTGCTAGAAAATGTTTATTCACATAAATCAGTGCATTTAGACATGCAGCAAATTTTGACCAAATTTTGGGACAAAAATTGCAAACCTCAATTGAATTTAACAGCTCGTATAATATTTAATTAGACCAAGTGAGGTTTATGGTTTTCTGGAGGAAATTTGTCTCTCTCAACAAATATTTAGCAAAGAAGTAGGACATATTTTGTACCCTACATGAGCAATGTTGTATTTTGGCATGCATAAGGCAAAGAATTGACGAAGTTAAATGATGCAGAATGAAGCTGTTCAACATGATTTAGCAATCATGTAGTTCTATAGTGTTGAAAAATGGAAGACCAAGAACAGAACATTTCCAAAGAAACGTTTCAAAAATATTAAAAAAATTATAGCTTGACCTCATAAGTCACAACAACCTGGAGATCAGGATGGTGTGGATTTCACTCCGAGCCCTGCATGGATTGTTGGAATAAACTCAGGTTTAGACTGATTATGCAGTTCAAACAAGATTCAGATAAACAGGGCTTCATTCACACATGCACACACTCAAACACAACAATAACATCCAGTTATTCAGTCCGACTTGGAAGCTCAAAAAAGAGTTGACTCTTCTCCAGAAATTCTTCTCCTTCCTTTTTTTCATCCGTGTGAATACTCAGCATTCAACCATGCTCACATCTGGGGGCCATTTTGTCCAAGTCCAACATCTGTGCCTGGCACCTGATACGACAGGAATGATGCTCTGGAAATATCCAATATTAATATTAATATTAATATTTCACCGGACTTGATCCTGGTGTGTGGCTCAGCGGCAAAACGGGCGATAACCTGCACATTTTTGCTACATTCAGACAGCAACCAGGGACCAAGAATGACGGCCAATAGCTCAAGACCAAAACATAACCCGACTTTCACGGATGTGAGTTTTGAAAATGAAGTATGAGCAACCTGATACTGCGTGCCTGGGGAGCATAGAGGAACAAGTCGATGAACGTCAAGCAAACGTCACTGGAAACTGGAAATGGGACCAATAAATATTATGAAAAAAAGTTCAAATGGTTCAGTTCTTCACTTGTTTGATGACAGAGATCTAAAAAAAAAGATCAGTCAAAAAAATGACGACGGAAACTCCACAGACAGTCTGAGACGCCTAACAACGCTTTCGCTATTCATTTTTCCCCAACGTTCAGTGGGCTATAGATTAAGCTGTAGTAATTTTACTAAAACCCAAACATGCTTCTAAGGACCAATGGAAGATGAAAATAATGAGGCTCAACCAGAAGTTCTCATCCGTGCATGCCAGGGTAATTTCTTCAATACTCAAAAACCGACTTCAAATCCCATTTGGAAGAGAAAGATCTGTGTGGTTTATTAGTTTCCACTGATGTAGAACATTGTTTATTTGTGTATCATAATCAAGTGAGAACTGCGTAAGAGCGCCTGCGAGCATTTAAATGTTCACAGTTGTTGAAATTACATTAAAATACAAACATCCCCAGCAGGCTTCGGGGAGGCCGACATGACTGATAGTTGACAAAACTTGAATAATGCTTGTGCTATCTTGGTAACTTCTCTAGCTTCACAAGAGGAAAATGACAAGAAAAACAGGAAGAGTTTAAGTTATGCATGAAGAAGGAAGAACACTGAATTATAGTGTTTCAACAGGCCAAAGTTATGGATGAAGGTCACCCGAAAAAAACGGCAGATTTATTGACCGGGTTTAGTTTCCATCTCTGTTCAGAAGTGAAGATCCCCTACATCAGTTCATCAGGTCACATGACCCCGTGCTTCCTATGGAAGCGCAACATGAATTTCATTGACTGCCCTACCCATATTCCATCTGCTTTCCTCATTTGTCTAGTCATAGCGCCCCTCCTCGTCCACTAAGTCTTAATATCACCCACTCTATCTTGCTCTAATACCTCCCCATCCATATCCTCCCCATCTGGTTTTCTGTCCTGTACATGTGCAGCTGTCCCTTCTCCTGAATCATCTCCTTAGCTTGCTCTTCACGTCTGTCGGCTAATTTCCTCTGTGCCCTTGCAGCTACTGCTGATTTCTCCAGTGAACACTGGATGTTTTTGGTTTCGCCGTTCGGTCAAAAGGAGCAATGGCTAACAGATTTGTGTTGTCCTCCGACAGATATGATCTCCAGATGGCATCATCAGCTTCGGCTGTCAAAAGTTCACCAGAACGCAATCGTGCTGGCTGTTTCTCGTGAAACTTAAGACGATAAAGACGCAAGATGTCCAATATGTCTTCAAATGGACAAATTGCTTGCAACAAGTCATTGGAGATGATGGAGATCTCAAACCAGATTTACAGTTATAAAAAAAACTGAATGCTAAGACTATTTTAGGGTTAGGCAACTCAATTCTTCAAAAATAACAAATATGTTATCAAATTTTATTACATTATTGTTATACCATTGATATTGATGATCATGACATGATTGGTTAAATGGACGGCTTGTAACTGAAAGGTTGTAAGTTCAAATCCCACGAGAGTTGAAAAATTATTCCAATTGTGCTGTTAAACAAAGCACTTAACCTCATGCTACTCCAGGGGGAATGACCCTGGTATACTGTAAGAGCATCTGTTAAACAGCAAAGAAGTACACTGACAATGATTGACAACTTAAATGGTGCAATAACTGTATGGGATCAGGTTGATCTGCATGTCAAAACAGACATAAAGCTGTTTTGACATAGTTCAGCGTAGAGCTGTGGCACATTGATTAATGGTGTACTGTACATGTTTTACACTGATTACACAAATTGGTATATCACTGACAATCTATGGTGTGTATATATATATATATATATTTTTTTTACGTACAATGCTAATGTTGACTAAAATAAAGGCAGACACGGAAAAAAAATATCTGCTTTTCCAAAATTGCATAAGACATTATCATAGTAACAGGCTACAATATTTTATTGATTTCAAATAATGAGGATGGAATTAATGTTTAAATAAATAATTAAGTGATTCTACAACTACAGTTACTTTCGGGGTATACATACATATACATACACTATATGTACTTTAGTACAACTCTTCTGGGAAGGCTTTCCACAAGGTTTAGGAGTGTGTTTATGGGAATTTTTGACCATTCTTCTAGAAGCGCATTTGTGAGGTCAGGCACTGATGTTGGCCGAGAAGGCCTGGCTCGCAATCTCCGCTTTAATTCATCCCAAAGGTGTTCTATCAGGTTGAGGTCAGGACTCTGTGCAGGCCAGTCAAGTTCCTCCACACCAAACTCGCTCATCCATGTCTTTATGGACCTTGCTTTGTGCACTGGTGCGCAGTCATGTTGGAACAGGAATTGTCCAAAATGTCTTGGTATGCTGAAGCATTAAGAGTTCCTTTCACTGGAACTAAGGGGCCAAGCTCAACCCCTGAAAAACAACCCCACACCATAATCCCCCCTCCACCAAACTTTACACTTGGCACAATGCAGTCATGCAAGTACCGTTCTCCTGGCAACCGCCAAACCCAGACTCATCCATCGGATTGCCAGACAGAGAAACGTGATTGGTCACTCCAGAGAACACGTCTCCACTGCTCTAGAGTCAAGTGGCGGCATGCTTTACCCCACTGCATCCGACGCTTTGCATTGCACTTGGTGATGTAAGGCTTGGATGAGCTGCTCGGCCATGGAAACCCATTCCATGAAGCTCTCTACACACTGTTCTTGAGCTAATCTGAAGGCCACACGAAGTTTGGAGGTCTGTAGCTATTGACTATGTGCTGACCCCGCTCTGTGATTTTACACGGCCTACCACTTCATGGCTGAGTTGCTGTTGTTCCCAATTGCTTCCACTTCGTAGTAGTGAGGAAATTTCACAAATGGACTTATTGCACAGGTGGCAACCTATCACGGTACCACGCTTGATTTCTCTGAGCTCCTGAGAGCGACCCATTCTTTCACAAATGTTTGTAGAAGCGTCTGCATGCCTAGTGCTTGATTTTATACACCTATGGCCATGGAAGTGATTGGAACACCTGAATTCAATGATTTGGAGGGGTGTCCCAATACTTTTGGCAATATAGTGTGTATATACAGTGGGGAGAACAAGTATTTGATACACTGCCGATTTTGCAGGTTTTCCTACTTACAAAGCATGTAGAAGTCTGTAATTTTTATCATAGGTACTCTTCAACTGTGAGAGACGGAATCTAAAACAAAAATCCAGAAAATCACATTGTATGATTTTTAAATAATTAATTTGCATTTTATTGCATGACATAAGTATTTGATCACCTACCAACCAGTAAGAATTCCGTCTCTCACAGACCTGTTAGTTTTTCTTTAAGAAGCCCTCCTGTTCTCCACTCATTACCTGTATTAACTGCACCTGTTTGAACTCGTTACCTGTATAAAAGACACCTGTCCACACACTCAATCAAACAGACTCCAACCTCTCCACAATGGCCAAGACCAGAGAGCTGTGTAAGGACATCAGGGATAAAATTGTAGACCTGCACAGGGCTGGGATGGGCTACAGGACAATAGGCAAGCAGCTTGGTGAGAAGGCAACAACTGTTGGCGCAATTATTAGAAAATGGAAGAAGTTCAAGACGACGGTCAATCTCCCTCGGTCTGGGGCACCATGCAAGATCTCACCTCGTGGGGCATCAATGATCATAAGGAAGGCAAGGGATCAGCCCAGAACTACACAGCAGGACCTGGTCAATGACCTGAAGAGAACTGGGACCACAGTCTCAAAGAAAACCATTAGTAACACACTACGCCGTCATGGATTAAAATCCTGCAGCACACGCAAGGTCCCCCTGCTCAAGCCAGCGCATGTCCAGGCCCGTCTGAAGTTTGCCAATGCCATCTGGATGATCCAGAGGAGGAATGGGAGAAGGTCATGTGGTCTGATGAAACAAAAATAGAGCTTTTTGGTCTAAACTCCACTCGCCGTGTTTGGAGGAAGAAGAAGGATGAGTACAACCCCAAGAACACCATCCCAACCGTGAAGCATGGAGGTGGAAACATCATTCTTTGGGAATGCTTTTCTGCAAAGGGCACAGGACGACTGCACCGTATTGAGGGGAGGATGGATGGGGCCATGTATCGCGAGATCTTGGCCAACAACCTCCTTCCCTCAGTAAGAGCATTGAAGATGGGTCGTGGCTGGGTCTTCCAGCATGACAACGACCCGAAACACACAGCCAGGGCAACTAAGGAGTGGCTCCGTAAGAAGCATCTCAAGGTCCTGGAGTGGCCTAGCCAGTCTCCAGACCTGAACCCAATAGAAAATCTCTGGAGGGAGCTGAAAGTCCGTATTGCCCAGCGACAGCCCCGAAACCTGAAGGATCTGGAGAAGGTCTGTATGGAGGAGTGGGCCAAAATCCCTGCTGCAGTGTGTGCAAACCTGGTCAAGAACTACAGGAAACGTATGATCTCTGTAATTGCAAACAAAGGTTTCTGTACCAAATATTAAGTTCTGCTTTTCTGATGTATCAAATACTTATGTCATGCAATAAAATGCAAATTAATTACTTAAAAATCATACAATGTGATTTTCTGGATTTTTGTTTTAGATTCCGTCACTCACAGTTGAAGAGTACCTATGATAAAAATTACAGACTTCTACATGCTTTGTAAGTGGGCAAACCTGCAAAATCGGCAGTGTATCAAATACTTGTTCTCCCCACTGTATATATATATATATATATATATATATATATATATATATATATATATATATATATACACACTCACCTAAAGGATTATTAGGAACACCTGTTCAATTTCTCATTAATGCAATTATCTAATCAACCAATCACATGGCAGTTGCTTCAATGCATTTAGGGGTGTGGTCCTGGTCAAGACAATCTCCTGAACTCCAAAACTGAATGTCAGAATGGGAAAGAAAGGTGATTTAAGCAATTTTGAGCGTGGCATGGTTGTTGGTGCCAGACGGGCCGGTCTGAGTATTTCACAATCTGCTCAGTTACTGGGATTTTCACGCACAACCATTTCTAGAGTTTACAAAGAATGGTGTGAAAAGGGAAAAACATCCAGTATGCGGCAGTCCTGTGGGCGAAAATGCCTTGTTGATGCTAGAGGTCAGAGGAGAATGGGCCGACTGATTCAAGCTGATAGAAGAGCAACTTTGACTGAAATAACCACTCGTTACAACCGAGGTATGCAGCAAAGCATTTGTGAAGCCACAACACGCACAACCTTGAGGCGGATGGGCTACAACAGCAGAAGACCCCACCGGGTACCACACAAATAGGAAAAAGAGGCTACAATTTGCACGAGCTCACCAAAATTGGACAGTTGAAGACTGGAAAAATGTTGCCTGGTCTGATGAGTCTCGATTTCTGTTGAGACATTCAGATGGTAGAGTCAGAATTTGGCGTAAACAGAATGAGAACATGGATCCATCATGCCTTGTTACCACTGTGCAGGCTGGTGGTGGTGGTGTAATGGTGTGGGGGATGTTTTCTTGGCACACTTTAGGCCCCTTAGTGCCAATTGGGCATCGTTTAAATGCCACGGCCTACCTGAGCATTGTTTCTGACCATGTCCATCCCTTTATGACCACCATGTACCCATCCTCTGATGGCTACTTCCAGCAGGATAATGCACCATGTCACAAAGCTCGAATCATTTCAAATTGGTTTCTTGAACATGACAATGAGTTCACTGTACTAAAATGGCCCCCACAGTCACCAGATCTCAACCCAATAGAGCATCTTTGGGATGTGGTGGAACGGGAGCTTCGTGCCCTGGATGTGCATCCCACAAATCTCCATTCAACTGCAAGATGCTATCCTATCAATATGGGCCAACATTTCTAAAGAATGCTTTCAGCACCTTGTTGAATCAATGCCACGTAGAATTAAGGCAGTTCTGAAGGCGAAAGGGGGTCAAACACAGTATTAGTATGGTGTTCCTAATAATCCTTTAGGTGAGTGTATATATATATGTACACACACACATTTTATATGATCACAATCAACTTGCCATCATTTATTTTTGTTATTTTTCAAATGTCTTTCATTCAGATTTCAGTTTTACCTAGATTTACAAATCTCTTCACTCTTTATATTTTTGATGAAAATATGAGAATGTAGAAGTGATAGTCTAATATGATGAAATAGTAATTTCAATATTTGTGAACCAGTCATGATACACAAATTATAACTTCATTCATTTCCATTACGACCAAAAATTTTGCCTCCAAGTTCTCAGAAGTCAGGGAGATATACATTAAGTATGAGACACATGTACGATTCAAAAAAAGGCTATGAAATTAGCATTATCAAGACAAAGGATTTGGCCTTTTTATTAAAAAAAATGTTCAAAGTCACCATGAAATCAAAGCTGACAATTCCTATTTTTTATTTACTAAAGTTGAGCGAGTGGATCAGGTAGCCCGAGCTGATGTGATTGAGTGGAGGCGGGACTGATTTGCATATTCATAATTCTGCGTATACTAAATGAAGCAAGGGTGTAGAGTTATTTTAAGGCATGAAGAAATTATATTCACAGGAAAAAGTTTCTAAAACTTTCAATGTGCCTATAGATTATATAACCAGACAACATGCCAAAATTCAATGCATTGCAGTATTTCTATGCATCATCTACAGATAAAGATGTGAGAGTTTGTGTTGAGAGAAATGTGTATGTTCTTGTAAACATTTTTGTACATCTAACACATGGTATACATGTTCTCTTGTTGTTCCTTGGAAAATGACTGCCAAAATGTTGAAATGCCTTCAATTAGGCAACTATGAATGACTAATTTGTTTTTAAATTCTTTAAGTAAAAGTGTAGTGAAAGGTTAAATATAGCAAACCACATAGGAAAAAATAAATATTGATATCCTCACTGGGGGTTCAATGAGTGTTTCAAATCAACAAGGACAATAAAAATAGCTGTTAATTCTGATCATATGATGCGGTAGACAAGAGCCTCCGCAAGCTGATGGGATCTTTCAGTGCAAGCACTCTCTGTACCAACATGTGGTAGGAATTAAACATTAGTGTGTGTATGTGTGCAGGGAAACTTCTGCATCTTTGGTGTACAAAAACGGGTTCAAATTCCAGCAGTGTTAAATTCCTTGCTCTAGGGGCCTGTACATATGATAGTGTTTCACTTTTCACTTTATTAGCTACTGATGTGGATCAAAGAAATGGTCTTGACTCTTGTTTTGTAACTAAGAGAGTTTTGCTGATCAGTGTTATCTCGGCAATAATAATGGACGCTGGTTTTCCACAACTGCATGATGTTGTAGGTACTACTAGAGAATCTATTACACTTATTATTACCCAGGGGAGTAACTAAGTAGCTAATAGGCAATGCTACTAACTTAACTACTGTACTTTTTGCAGTAGCATGACAACAGTTAAACTGTTCAAAACAATAAAGCTTTTCCACTAAAAAAAAGCTACTTTTCCCCATCAAGTAGCGACAGATGAGACAAAAACAAAACATTCTAACTTATATTTAGTATTGGAAAGTTTGATTTTGGCAATAAGTTCAGACAATTCATGCAAAATAACCAGATAGATAGATAGATAGATAGATAGATGACGGATGGATGGATGGATAGATGGATGGATGGATGGATGGATGGATGGATACAAAATTGGTAACATTTTAAAATAAGGTTCCATTTGTTAACTTTAGTTCCCTTTCAGTCAGTACACTACGAGTTACGTCAGTTACTGACGAAATGGGGGTTTCGCTTAGAAGCCAATCGCCTTTGAGCTCTACAAAACGAGCCAATGGCATGAAGATGCCATGGGTCTGCGGAATTTGCATAACGCAACCCCGCCCCACCGCGTGGGTATAAAGGGCGTTGCGTGGCAATCTCGCATTATGTTTCTGCTTCAGAGCCGAGTGTTACCGCCTGAGCGTTTTTCTCTTCAAGACGACTGTCTCTCCAGAGTGTTGGTGTTATGGCGCGTTCTAGCGAGTTCCGCATTCCTGTCTGATCTGTGCAGTGATCTAGCACAGCGTGTGTGTTCTCCCTAGGCGCTTCGGCATTCTGCAGAGCAAAGACTCCTCTCTAAAAGAGCTGCACGTGGCTTGTCTTTTTCAAGATGTCTCGCCCGTGCTCCGTTTCTGGGTGGGGTCGGCTGGTTCCTCCGTTTGACGGGCATGATCGCTGTTTGGCGTGCTTGGGCCTCGTGCACGCCGAGCGCGCGTTCATGGATGAGTCATGTTCCCACTGCAGGAACATGGCCATCGCAGTGTTGCGGTCAAGACTCCATGATCTCCGTGCTGGAGGGAGAGTCCCCTCTACCACACCCCAATCGATTACCACCACGAGTGGGAATACTTTGGCTAGTGGTCAGGGTGACTTGAGGGTGACGGTGTGGGCCAACCCGACGAATCCTCCTCGGGCCACACCCCCTTCTAGCACACTGCAACCTGTGGTGTTGCCAGATGAGGGCGCAGGTGTTTCCCGTCCTGGGCCCTGCGTTTCATTTGGCGCACCGGCGGAGGATACTATGTCGATCGCCGCATCACAAGGTGGGCTGGATTCCTCCGGAGATGACGATTCGGCTGTGTTGCCTCCTTCGGGAGTCCCAGCATTGCCCGAGTCTGATCCAGAGCTCACAGCCATGCTTTCCCGGGCGGCCGAGGCTCTTGGGCTTGTGTGGAACCCTCCGCCATGTCCCAAGCGCTCTCGGCTAGATGATTGGTATCTGGGGGCGGCCCGTGCCGAAGGCGCCTGTCAGCACCCAGTGCCCTTCTTCCCGGAAGTGCATGAAGAGGTGTCGAAGTCGTGGAAGTCTCCCTTGACTTTTCGCGATCGTTCGGCAGCCACTTCCGCCTTCACTGCCCTCGACGGCGGCGCGGTGAAAGGGTACACTGGGGTTCCCCCTGTTGAGCGCTCTGTTGCGATGCAACTGTGTCCGCAGAGCGCTGCGACATGGCGTGGTGACCCAAAGCACCCGTCCAAGGCCTGTGGGTTTACGTCTACTTTGGTGGCGAAGACCCACAGAGCTGCGGGCCAGGCCGCGTCCGCCCTGCATGCGATGGCCACCCTTCAGGTCTACCAGGCCAAGGTGCTCAGAGACATGCATGAGGGCAATGCTGACCCCGCATTAATGCAGGAGCTGCGGGCGGCCACCGACCTCGCTCTACGAGCGACGAAGGTGACCGCTCGCTCTCTCGGTCAGGTGATGTCCACTTCTGTGGTCCAGGAGCGCCACTTATGGCTCAACCTGGTTGATGTGGGAGAATCTGAGCGAACCCATTTCCTCAATTCTCCCATTTCCCAGGATGGGCTATTCGGCGGGGCGGTCCAGGACTTCGCTCAACAGTTCTCGACCGCTCAGAGACAGACTGAGGCGCATATTCTGCCACGGCGGCCTGCTGCTGCCTCCACCCAGCCGCCGGCTCAGAGGCCTCAGTCTGCTCCCCGCCGAGGCCGCCCTCCTGCGGCCCTCATTCCTCCCGCTCAGCCCCAGCAGCAGCCTTCACCCGGGCCGAGGCGTGGAGGACGCCGCAGGCTCGGAGGTGAACTCGGTTCTTTCTCAGGAGATGGTAGCAGGGCCACTCCTTCCCCCGCTGGAGGGCCGGGGGAGAATCCTTGTAAAGAAAGAACTGACATTTTCATCTCCGAGCCTCAAGAGGGCGCGGCTGGCAGTGTGCGACGCCAAGCAGCCTCGCCACTCTCGGCCCCCTCTGTCGCCAGCCCCCTGGCAGACGAGACCCCCATGGAACGCTGGTCCTTCCCTGGTCTCCTCTGTCAGGACGCGGAATTCGACCCTGCCCACACCCCGGGACGCTCCCACGCCTCCCATGTCTGGGCCGGTCATTCCGCCTCGCTGCCCCATCGGGGGTACGCCTGTGGTCCGCATGACCCCGCTGGTTCAGTTTCTGGAAGCCTGGCTAGCGCTTCCCAATCTGTCCAGCTGGCTCGCTCGCACCATCAGGTTCGGCTATGCGATTCAGTTCGCACGGTCTCCTCCCCGCTTTTGGGGAGTCCGCTATACCATGGTGGGTGGCAATGCCCCTGTCATGCGTGCGGAGGTCGCCACCCTACTGGCGAAGGGTGCGGTCGAGATCGTCCCTCCAGCCGAGATGGAGTCCGGCTTCTACAGCCCTTACTTCATTGTACCCAGGAAAACCGGTGGGTTACGGCCAATCCTGGACCTGCGCATCTTGAACCGAACCCTTCACAGGCTTCCATTCAGGATGTTGACAGCCAAACGCATTTTCGAATGCGTTCGTCCATTGGATTGGTTTGCAGCGACCGACCTGAAGGACGCGTACTCTCATGTCTCCATTCTTCCTCGACACAGACCGTTTCTACGGTTTGCCTTCGAGGGGCAGGCATATCAGTACACGGTTCTCCCATTCGGGCTAGCCCTGTCCCCTCGCGCCTTTACGAAGGTCGTCGAGGCAGCCCTTGTGCTGCTCAGGCAACACGGGGTTCGCATCCTGAACTATCTCGATGACTGGCTGATTCTAGGCCACTCTCGGGATCAGGTTTGCGAACACAGGGACCTGGTGCTTCAGCACCTCGCCTGTCTGGGCCTTCAGGTCAACTGGGAAAAGAGCAAACTCTCCCCAGTGCAGAGGATCTCTTTTCACGGTATGGAAATCGACTCGGTCGCCATGTACGCGCAGCTTACGAGCGAGCGCGCGCAGTCACTGCTGACTTGTCTTCACCAGTTCGAGGGCAAGAGTGCGGTTCCACTGAAATATTTTCAGAGGGCATATGGCATCCGCAGCCGTGGTAACGCCGCTCGGTTTGCTTCATATGAGACCGCTTCAGCACTGGCTTCGCGATCGAGTCCCGAGATGGGCATGGCAACACGGCACGCTCCGGGTCCCAGTTACTCGGGCCTGCCGTCAGACCTTCACCCCGTGGGCGAACCTCAGTTTTCTAAGGGCAGGTGTTCCCCTAGAACGAGTTTCCAGGCATGTTGTTGTAACAACAGATGCCTATGCCACGGGCTGGGGCGCCATGTGCAATGGACATGCTGCCGCGGGCTCCTGGTAAGGACCCCAGCGCCTATGGCATGTCAATTGCCTCGAGTTGCTGGCCGTACGTCTTGCCCTGCACCGCTTCCGAGCCCTGCTCAAGGACAAGCACGTACTGGTCCGTTCAGACAGCACGGCGACAGTAGCGTACATCAACCGACAAGGTGGTCTACGCTCCCGCCGGATGTCGCAACTCGCCCGCCATCTCCTCCTATGGAGTCAGAAGCATCTGAGGTCGCTTCATGCCGTTCACATCCCGGGAGAACTGAATCGTGCAGCCGACGAGCTGTCACGGTTTCAGCCGCTTCCGGGGGAATGGAGACTCCATCCCCAGACGGTTCAGCTGATTTGGGAACAGTTTGGCGACGCACAGTTAGTTCTGTTTGCCTCCCACGACTCTTCCCATTGCCGCTGGTATTATTCCCTGACCGAGGGGACCCTCGGCACGGATGCACTAGCGCACAGCTGGCCGCGGGGCCCACGCAAGTATGCGTTTCCCCCAGTGAGCCTTCTCACACAGGTTCTGTGCAAGATCAGGGAGGACAGGGAGCAGGTCCTTTTGGTCGCCCCATATTGGCCCGGCCGGACCTGGTTCTCAGAACTCTTACTCCTTGCGACAGCCCCTCCCTGGTCGATCCCTCTGAGGAAGGACCTCCTTACTCAGAGACGGGGCACCGTATGGCACCCACGTCCCGACATTTGGAACCTACACGTGTGGGACCTGGATGGGACGCGGTAGGTTTGAGTACCCTGCCACCTCAGGTGGCGGCTACCATCACTTCCGCTAGGGCCTTGTCCACGAGACAGGCCTATGCGTTGAAGTGGAACCTCTTCGTCACCTGGTGCTCTTCTCGTCGAGAAGACCCCACGAAATGCTCAATCGGGTCTGTGCTTTCCTTCCTCCAAGAAGGGTTGGAGCGAAGGCTGTCTCCCTCCATCCTGAAGGTCTATGTGGTCGCGATTTCGGCTCATCATGACCTGGTGGATTCGAAAACGGTAGGTCAGCACGACCTGGTCAGCAGGTTCCTTAGAGGAGCAAGGAGATTAAATCCTCCTCGTCATCCTCAAATACCCTCTTGGGATCTTGCAGTGGTTTTATCTGCCCTGCAGAAAGTTCCCTTAGAGCCCCTGCAGTCTGTGGAGCTGAAGTTCCTTTCATTGAAAGTGGCGCTCTTGATTGCTCTGGCTTCCATCAAGAGGGTAGGGGACCTGCAGGCATTTTCGGTTGACGAAGCGTGCCTGGAATTCGGGCCGGCCAATTCTCACGTGATCCTGAGACCCCGGCCTGGATACGTGCCCAAGGTTCCCACCACTCCCTTCAGGGATCAGGTGGTGAACCTGCAAGCGCTGCCTGTGGAGGAGGCAGACCCAGCCTTGGCACTGCTCTGTCCAGTACGCGCCCTTCGCGCTTACGTAGACCGGACGCAGTGTTTCAGGACCTCAGACCAGCTCTTTGTCTGTTATGGAGGGCAGCAGAAAGGGAAGGCTCTCTCCAAGCAGAGGTTGTCTCACTGGATAGTGGACGCTATTGTCCTGGCATATCAGGTTCAGGGCATGCCATGCCCCCTTGGGGTTAGAGCACACTCCACTAGGAGTGTTGCTTCCTCTTGGGCTTTAGCGCATGGCGCCTCGCTGACAGACATTTGTAGAGCTGCAAGCTGGGCGACACCTAACACATTCGCAAGATTTTATAATCTCCGAGTGGAGCCTGTGTCCGCTCGTGTACTCGCCCCAAGTGGCCAGTAACTGGACTGGCCCAGGTGTCTTCGCTTGCTGCGCCATTCCACTCCACGGACTGGATGCGTGCGCATTTTTTCTCAGGTGAGCTTCCCAGTAAGCCCTGAGCTCCTCCAGCACTGCTTATGTCGACACCAGAGTGCATGCCCGCGTGGTCAGCCCTCGTGTTCGGCTAGGTGCCTCCGTGTGCATGGTTCCCCCGTTGGGCAACCCCCACATGTGTATTTCCACGGTAAGTCTCTCTGAGCACGTGTCTTCCCTTGGCAAGACACCTTGCCACTCCTGGGGTTGAAAAAATTTTCCACCTGCGGCTGGATACCCCAGAGTGCTCCATATGCAGTCCCTACGGGGGGTCATATGGGTCCCTTCGGGCAGGCATTGTGTTGCATTTCTCCACGTGGGATATGCTTCCCAGTGTACCTTGGTATCAGCGTTGAGCCTAGCCCCTGGTTCGTGCTAAGACTCACGGCAGGGAGCCCTGGTCATCGCAGGACGCTTGAAGACAGCCGTCGTGGCGAGATTGTATTGGGACCCCCATTTCGTCAGTAACTGACGTAACTCGTAGTGTACTGACTGAAAGGGAACGTCTCGGTTACGTATATAACCCTCGTTCCCTGAAGGAAGGGAACGGAGACGTTACGTCCCCATGCCACTTCCGCTGTACCGCTGGAACGGCCGGACGCTCATGTCTCGGCTCTTCAGCAGGTAACATAATGCGAGATTGCCACGCAACGCCCTTTATACCCACGCGGTGGGGCGGGGTTGCGTTATGCAAATTCCGCAGACCCATGGCATCTTCATGCCATTGGCTCGTTTTGTAGAGCTCAAAGGCGATTGGCTTCTAAGCGAAACCCCCATTTCGTCAGTAACTGACGTAACGTCTCCGTTCCCTTCCTTCAGGGAACGAGGGTTACATACGTAACCGAGACGTTATTAGTTATTATGAACTAAAAATGAAAACAATATTTCTAAAGCATTTATTAATTTTAATGTTTCAACATTTACTAATACATTACTAAAATCAAAAGTTGTATCTGTTAATATTAATTTAATAGATCTAAGTTTACATGAACTAACAATGAAAAGTATTTTTTTGAACTAGCACTAACAAAGATTAACAAACACTTTAAAAAATATATTACTCATTGTTAGTTAGTGTTAGTTAATGCATAACTAATGTAACATTAACTAATGCAACCTTATTGTAAAGTATAACCAAAAAATATATTGTCTATTATTCTTTTATGCCCTAATTGACTTTTTTTTTTTAAACTAAGTAAATAATGTATTTTTGTATAGAGTTTGTACACACACACACACTGGTATTATACAGTGGGGAGAACAAGTATTTGATACACTGCCGATTTTGCAGGTTTTCCTACTTACAAAGCATGTAGAAGTCTGTAATTTTTATCATAGGCACACTTCAACTGTGAGAGACGGAATCTAAAACAAAAATCCAGAAAATCACATTGTATGATTTTTAAATAATTAATTTGCATTTTATTGCATGACATAAGTATTTGATCACCTACCAACCAGTAAGAATTCCAGCTCTCACAGACCTGTTAGTTTTTCTTTAAGAAGCCCTCCTGTTCTCCACTCATTACCTGTATTAACTGCACCTGTTTGAACTCGTTACCTGTATAAAAGACACCTGTCCACACACTCAATCAAACAGACTCCAACCTCTCCACAATGGCCAAGACCAGAGAGCTGTGTAAGGACATCAGGGATAAAATTGTAGACCTGCACAAGGCTGGGATGGGCTACAGGACAATAGGCAAGCAGCTTGGTGAGAAGGCAACAACTGTTGGCGCAATTATTAGAAAATGGAAGAAGTTCAAGACGACGGTCAATCTCCCTCGGTCTGGGGCACCATGCAAGATCTCACCTCGTGGGGTATCAATGATCATGAGGAAGGTGAGGGATCAGCCCAGAACTACACGGCAGGACCTGGTCAATGACCTGAAGAGAGCTGGGACCACAGTCTCAAAGAAAACCATTAGTAACACACTACGCCGTCATGGATTAAAATCCTGCAGCGCACGCAAGGTCCCCCTGCTCAAGCCAGTGCATGTCCAGGCCCGTCTGAAGTTTGCCAATGACCATCTGGATGATCCAGAGGAGGAATGGGAGAAGGTCATGTGGTCTGATGAGACAAAAATAGAGCTTTTTGGTCTAAACTCCACTCTGCATGTTTGGAGGAAGAAGAAGGATGAGTACAACCCCAAGAACACCATCCCAACCGTGAAGCATGGAGGTGGAAACATCATTCTTTGGGGATGCTTTTCTGCAAAGGGGACAGGACGACTGCACCGTATTGAGGGGAGGATGGATGGGGCCATGTATCGCGAGATCTTGGCCAACAACCTCCTTCCCTCAGTAAGAGCATTAAAGATGGGTCGTGGCTGGGTCTTCCGGCATGACAACGACCCGAAACACACAGCCAGGGCAACTAAGGAGTGGCTCCGTAAGAAGCATCTCAAGGTCCTGGAGTGGCCTAGCCAGTCTCCAGACCTGAACCCAATAGAAAATCTCTGGAGGGAGCTGAAAGTCCGTATTGCCCAGCGACAGCCCCGAAACCTGAAGGATCTGGAGAAGGTCTGTATGGAGGAGTGGGCCAAAATCCCTGCTGCAGTGTGTGCAAACCTGGTCAAGAACTACAGGAAACATATGATCTCTGTAATTGCAAACAAAGGTTTATGTACCAAATATTAAGTTCTGCTTTTCTGATGTATCAAATACTTATGTCATGCAATAAAATGCAAATTAATTACTTAGAAAAAATACAATGTGATTTTCTGGATTTTTGTTTTAGATTCCGTCACTCACAGTTGAAGTGTACCTATGATAAAAATTACAGACTTCTACATGCTTTGTAAGTCGGCAGTGTATCAAATACTTGTTCTCCCCACTGTATATATACTATTATATACATTTAAATTATTTAAAATGTATAGATTATGTTACTCTTCATATTATTATTATTATTATTATTATTACGTAGCTTCAATGTAGTGTCGCACAATGCATACAAATAACAAAAAAATATTTAAATGATATTTAAATAAATTAACCATATAATTATGCATATTATAGTTAGGGAGGCAAAAAAGGCTTCAAACATTTCCCATCTTTGTTACTTTTTCATTATATGTTTTCTTGTTATCTTATGTTGCAGAAGCAGCCAAACTGCAATGTCAACATGGACAAGTTAGCCTTGACAACCAGAATATTAATACATTTTTGTTTCCTTTTCTACAATAAACACTTGTTTGTACCGATTTGAGTCGCCACTTTAGGTCCAATGTAAAATCCGGGTCCTGAAGCTAAACCACTGCTTTAAACGAGTTTCAGAGTAGCTTCCCCAACACTGATGTGACCTCAAACTAACCTGAGGGTTGGCGAACACCTGCTGAATGTTGTTGATAGGGCCACAGGGGACACCGGTGCCTTCCAACCGCCTCAACCACTCTCCAGTCGTCTCCTCCATGAACCTGAGGGAGGACAGAGGCATGAATGAAGGTTTGAAAAGGGACAGAAGGGAGGGGTGCTGGAAAACGGCACGGACACGATAACATGAGCTGAAATGCAAGTCATATGTGGCCACTTCCTCTCTCTGTCCCTTCAGGACAACAGCACTGTGTAAAACCACCAACACTCTTTGAAAGATTTCATTTAATATGCCCAGTATAATTAAAGTTAATCCAGGCTTCTTTTTCCTAGCAATATGTAAACATATAAGGTTTCTCATATTGTAAACATACCCTCACAAGGCATGTCTTGGCCTTCAGTGACTGACGCTGATTCACCCAGTCAGAATGTGCTGTTTGAGTTTTGTACAGGCTTTCTAAGGCATTTCTGTTCACAACAATCCCATTGTTGCCAAAAGTATTAAGGATGGCTTGAGGGTGTGCGAACAAAATGTTTCAATGCCAACAACCATTCATTTGGCTTCTTAATAGAAAGCGTTTGCAGTTCTCACACATTGACCGTAAAATGCATCGGACGGGCCATAGCAGACAGGAAAGTAGCAGAGAGAAAGGAACATTTCTGGTTTGTTACTTTGCAGATCCACAGCTATTTCTCCAGCATATAACAATAATGTTGTCAGCGTCAAATGTTTAAACATTTAAAGCCAATTAAATGGTCGGTATTCCTCATTTTATTTTTGATTGAGATTGTAAAGCTGCAACAGATTTTTAGTATATAAGGACTTAAATTTGAGCCAATTTCTCAAATAAAGCTATCCTATGGCTTCGGAAGACTATAAATATAGCACGAGACTGCTTTTATGGTGCTTTTGCATCCTCAACAGCCCCTGTGCCAACAAAAACATAAAACAAAACAAAGCAGGAAATGATATAGAGTGGACCTCTGGTGACCATCATGACTGTTTGTCAAGGTCAAAATGTCCTAAAATATCAGGTAGAAATATAATGAAAATTATGCATTAATAATTAATTAAATATTCTGTCATCATTTACCCACCCTCATGTCGTTCCAAACCTGCAAGATGTTTGTTCATCTTCAGAACACAAATGAAGATATTTTTAATGAAATGTGAGATTTCTGTCCTTCCATTGACAGCTACGCAACTACCACTTTGACGCTTCAAAAAGTTCCAAAAAAGATCGTAAAACAAATCCATATGAATTGAGCGGTTTAGTCCAACTTTTTTGAAGGGACACGATCGCTTTATATGATGAACAGATTGAATTTAAGCTTTTATTCACATATAAACATTCATCAACGCATGTTCACTTGATGTGCGAGAACCAATGAGGTTCATTCTCGTGTTACGCAGCACATTTGAGCTTCTGTAAGAACCAATGAGGTTCATTCTCGTGTTACGCAGCACGTTTGAGCTTCAGCAAGAACCAATGAGGTTCATTCTCGTGTTACGCAGCACGTTTGAGCTTTAGCAAGAACCAATGAGATTCATTCTCGTGTTACGCAGCACGTTTTATCTTCAGCAAGAACCAATGAGGTTCATTCTCGTGTTACGCAGCACGTTTGAGCTTCAGCAAGAACCAGTGAGGTTCATTCTCGTGTTACACAGCACGTTTGAGCTTCTGCAAGAACCAATGAGGTTCATTCTCGTGTTACGCAGCACGTTTGAGTTTCAGCAAGAACCAATGAGGTTCATTCTCGTGTTACGCAGCACGTTTGAGCTTTAGCAAGAACCAATGAGGTTCATTCTCGTGTTACACAGAACGTTTGATCTTCTGTAAGAACCAATGAGGTTCATTCTCGTGTTACACAGAACGTTTGATCTTCAGCAAGAACCAATGAGGTTCATTCTCGTGTTACACAGAACGTTTGATCTTCTGCAAGAACCAATGAGGTTCATTCTCGTGTTACACAGAACGTTTGAGCTTCTGCAAGAACCAATGAGGTTCATTCTCGTGTTACGCAGCACGTTTGAGCTTCAGCAAGAACCAATGAGGTTCATTCTCGTGTTACGCAGCACATTTGAGCTTCTGCAAGAACCAATGAGGTTCATTCTCGTGTTACGCAGCACGTTTGATCTTCAGCAAGAACCAATGAGGTTCATTCTCATGTTACGCAGCACGTTTGAGCTTTAGCAAGAACCAATGAGGTTCATTCTCGTGTTACACAGAACGTTTGATCTTCTGTAAGAACCAATGAGGTTCATTCTCGTGTTACACAGAACGTTTGATCTTCAGCAAGAACCAATGAGGTTCATTCTCGTGTTACACAGAACATTTGATCTTCTGCAAGAATCAATGAGGTTCATTCTCGTGTTACACAGAACGTTTGAGCTTCTGCAAGAACCAATGAGGTTCATTCTCGTGTTACACAGAACGTTTGAGCTTCTGCAAGAACCAATGAGGTTCATTCTCGTGTTACGCAGCACATTTGAGCTTCTGCAAGAACCAATGAGGTTCATTCTCGTGTTACGCAGCACGTTTGATCTTCAGCAAGAACCAATGAGGTTCATTCTCGTGTTACACAGAACGTTTGAGCTTCTGCAAGAACCAATGAGGTTCATTCTCGTGTTACGCAGCACATTTGAGCTTCTGTAAGAACCAATGAGGTTCATTCTCGTGTTACGCGGCACGTTTGAGCTTCTGTAAGAACCAATGAGGTTCATTCTCGAGTTACGCAGCACATTTGAGCTTTAGCAAGAACCAATGAGGTTTATTCTTGTGTTACACAGCACGTTTGAGCTTCAGCAAGAACCAATGAGGTTCATTCTCGTGTTACGCAGCACGTTTGAGCTTCAGCAAGAACCAATGAGATTCATTCTCGTGTTACGCAGCACGTTTGAGCTTCTGCAAGAACCAATGAGGTTCATTCTCGTGTTACGCAGCAGGTTTGATCTTCAGCAAGAACCAATGAGGTTCATTCTCGTGTTATGCAGCACGTTTGAGCTTCTGCAAGAACCAATGAGGTTCATTCTCGTGTTACGCAGCACGTTTGAGCTTGTATGGTTGAGCTTCTGTTTATGTTTGCTGATCAATGTTTATATGTGAGTAAAAGCCTAAATTAAATCTGTTCATCATATAAAGTGATCATGTCTCTTCAGAAAATTTTGACTAAACTGCTCAATTCATATGGATTAGTTTTACATTCTCTTTATGAACTTTTTGAAGCGTCAAATTGTCAGTTGCGTAGCTGTCAATGGAGGGACAGAAATCTCTCGGATTTCGTCAAAAATATCTTCATTTGTGTTCTGAAAATGAACAAAAAAAAAGTTTGGAACGACACGAGGGTGAATAAATGATGACAGAATTTTTATTTTTGGGTGAACTAACCCTTTAAACTAGATTAGCTCATGGATGTGGGAAGGTGACGTAAGCCGAAAAAGGTGGTCAAGTGGAGCAAGTTCATACATTTTGATGAATGATTACAAATACGCTATTTCCTCAAACATTTACTGTCTGGAATAATGTGCACTGATGAATGGTGCACATTACTCACAGGTTTGGTTTAGATTTCATGTTGACTTGAAAAAAAAATGGACGCTTACCTTTCGGACAGAATCTGCAGCAGCTCTTTGCGGTGCTGAACTCTTAACTTGTTGCTTTTGTACTTCGGGCTGTCTGCCAGACTCTTCATGCTCAGGACCTTGGCAAAAAGACACGTTCGATGACAGAACTGTTAGGAAATGTGAAGCCTTTTCCCATAAGTCAAAACAAATGCATATAGCTATAAAACATGACTGTGACTGAAATGTACAAATAAAGCTTGGTTAGATTTATTAATATGCATATTTGGAGTCAATAATAAAAGGTCTCTGCTTACTTTGCACACTTTCATAAATTGCTGGTCGTTTCCCGCTGCCACGACCAAATATCCATCTTTGGTCTTGAAACCCTGCAAACATAGAGATTTAATAAGTATACAGAACAGACTGCCACATAAACTGTGTAAGTAATAAAGAAAAACCTTACACACTAACTGCCATAAACAGAATGACAACATTGGAAACTTTGATAAAATGTATAACTAGTGCAACAGTATTTCATGAAAATCTGCATCTAATGTTGATTTTTTCTAGGGTTCTCCCACTTAAAGGAATAGTTCACCCAAAAATAAAAGCACAGTCATTATTTTTTCATCCGCATGTTATTAAAAACCCCAGTGAAGCATTGTCAATGCTTTTTTGGTCTGTCGCAAAACCTTTGCGTTTCCCCGAGAAAATATGCGTTCCCTCACAAAAACATTTGCGTTCTGCCGAGAAACTTTGAGAACATTCAAGAGAACGCAAAAGCATTGACTTACTATTTTTCCTCCTATATCATATTTTTTTTCCACCACAATGTCCCTTTAGGGGTTCCGTAGATAATACTGTCAACAGCCAGAAAAAAAAAATCACCATGTTTATAAGAATAATATGTTATACATTTACATTTATTGATTTAGCAGACGCTTTTATCCAAAGCGACTTACAATTGAGGAATACAGCAAGCGATTCATCTTGAAGAGGTTATATAAATCAGGCAAATGATAAATGAACAAACCCCTCGGTAAAAATCTTCAGAACAGATAGGGAAAAACTGTCAAGTTTGGTGTATGTAAGTGCTGCTGAGATTTCTGGCTTAGTGGAGAAAAAAAACCTCATTTTGTGAAAAAGGCCTTTAAAGATACGTATTGTAATTGAAATCTACAGATAAAGTGCAATAAAATGAACACTCAAATTGGTATTTTGGATGTTTTCTTTCCACTAGTCTGGAAGAAGACCAGTTATGGAAGCCAAAATATCCCAAATTGACTACTGCATGAAAAATAAAGGTTTTGTCTTGCCTTAAGGGGAATATCAGAGACATTCTGTGCTTCTCAATGACTTATACAATTGAAGTTGCATCAGATCTTTGGTGGGAATCAGAATATTCAATATGCACATTAGCGGTTTGATGGAAAATCTTTCAACAAAAGATCAGGCCCAAAAATTCTTCAGGTTGAACTTTGCGGGTCTGTGCTCCCAGCAGAGACGCCGACTCTTCCTTTCCAGCGAACCCTACTCCAGGCTCAATGCCTGCTGGTAAAAGTCACATATTCAAATGAAAGCAGCCAAACCGAGGCTTCAAGCAAAAACTTTTCGCAGAGCTAGGATAAACAATAATCCACAAGAAAATAGCAACAAGACTGCCTAGAAACAGGAAACGGTCACAGACCCAAAACCAAGCGGCACCTCTGGGACGATCTTCTGATGCCACTGAAGCCACATTGAACGGGAATCAACCGGCTTACGTCCAGAATGTCAAACACAATGATTCCTCTCACAGATCATTCCCCTTTTTCATCTCATGAAAGATAATACACCGGCCAGAGCTTGCAGACAGGCCCAAAGTTCAACTAACGTGACCTTCTCAAATGCAATCCATCAGTTTCCATTGGACCAGACCATCTGCATGAGTAAATCAAGACATTGCTAATCGTATTTTGGCCACAGCAGCACACCTTAGAACAAAGCGTGCATTCATGGCCGCAGTCTCTCTTAGCACAAACGCTTTGCTCTATGTGTGTTTATTCTGGTGCCCCCTGGCAGTACAATAGGTCGAATGAGAAACAAAGTGCACAGACCACAGTTAATGAGACAGTGTTTTGACAAAATGTGACCCATCAGATTAAATGATTTCAAATGAATAAATCAAGCACAGGCCAAGAGGTCACATGCCTAGGGGAGTCCAGGAAAAAGCAGGAAGGTAAATGCACACAGAGCAAACACACAAACGTGCTCCAGCTTCATCTTAGTGTGAGTCCAGTTTGACTCATACAGCAAAAGAGATCAAGCCCAAATTGTCCTGCTACCGGGATGTTTCCAAACTCGTGCAAAGCACCCTGGGGCTTGCTGGATGCCATTTGCATGTGCAAGGAGCTTGATGACGTTCAACCTGACATCTTTTCCTGTTGTGTGCGGTTGAACGCAGTGGCCAAAATTAACACTCGCCAAGCTCCAATTGCGGGTAAAATTTGGCGCTTTGGCAAATGAATAAAACACTCGCCAGTTGGACGGTAACTACAAAACATGCAGACTCTCTAGTCTTTAGAAAACTTTTAACCCTCTGTGGTTTATCTAGGATGCCTACATTTTTTTCTCTCCAGGACTCTATGGGCCAGATTTACTAAACGGGGCAAATCAGCGTGAGAGCGCAATTCCATAAAAGCGCCGATGGGAGTGGACAGTTCTGCACGTGATCTACTGACGACGCGCAAATTAAAGAACACAGACTCAGCCGGATCATTTCCATAATGACCAACACAATCTCCCAGTTAGCGTCTGGTTTAAGACATGCTTTTTTAAAGCGGTAAATAATGGTGCAAACACCAGTAAATTGACGAGCGTAAACCTTAGTAAATCACCTCGCATGATTCATTTAAATACTCTCCTCCCATAAACTCTCCTCCCATGCGCCTGAAAGGGAAACTCCTACAAATAACCAAAAATACGCAAAAATAACCCTGTCCACACCTTTTCAGTGCTAATTTATCACTGCGTGTCTTTAGTAAATCATGACAGTAGTTTTTTAAAGCCAAAAGAGGTTTGCGCTGGCGCAAGCTGTTAGTAAATCTGGCCCTATGTGGCGACATACAGTGGGGTTTGAAAGCCTGAGACCCCATAGGAAAGTCTTGGACCAGTGTTGGGGAAAGTTACTTTTAAAAATGATTTGTTATAATATTGCGTTACTCCCTAAAAAAGTAACTCATTCAGTTACTTAGTTACTTTTTATGGAAAGTAATGAGTTACTTTTTCCTCACCTGGGCTGAGCTTGCTTGTTTGTTTTTATAATAGGCTAACATTTTTTTTGGCAAATGTAGAGGCCCTTTCACACAAAAAGTGAAATGAATAAGCCTCAGGCTGAAGGAAATGCAAATTTACGCCTGTACAGTAAAGAACGCAGCTCAAAGAAACCTTTCAGCTGTGCTGCCATTCTGGATCGCAGAAGAATAGGACACAGGAGAAGAAAGTTCAACACTCTTACTTCAGCAATAAAAGCAAAAAAAAAATAAAAAAAAATGAAACAAATGTGATGTTTATCGAAAGTCATTTTTGCTTATTAGTAAGGTAGAATTGGATAATTGAAGGTCAGCACCAAGACATTGGTTAATAAAGTGAGATTAAATACATAAAGTACTATATTTATGTTATTTAACATCATTGCAGGTTTGTGTAATATTCTGAGTTTCATTTAACTGTTTTTATTCATTCTGAGGGATACTGAATGCATTTTTGTGCAAGTGAGATGAGTAAATGCATGCTCACATGTTTACACAGCTCACACAATGCCTTTTGCTGAGTGCTGCGGTGATGAGGAACAGGTGTTGGTGATTAGGACTTGGGAGAAAGTGATCGCTATGTGAGTGTGACTGGAGAGCCTGGCGTGTCCGTGACATCGCGTTACTTGTAATGCGTTACGGTCTTGAACCCCACTGTATGTGGACTATGCTACATGTTTAGGGGACCAATATGAAAATTCTGGTTGATAACTAATAACTAATTTACTCATCACAACCTTATAATGTTCATTTATCGTGTTATTAAATTATTAGCATTTTTTTTAACATTAAATGAGTGTTAGATGATGACAAAGGTAATATAAATGAAAAAACACGAGAAATGAGCACGCACAATTACATATCCAATATCAACTGATACAGATTAAAATAAAAGCATTTAAAAATCCAACTCGTCAGTACAAACGTCTACATTACTCTGGCCAAATATTTCTACTTTCTATGCCTGCTTTTTATGAGAAAAAGCAAAATGTGAACAGTCAATCAAACAAACTTTTAACAATTACTATCTGTATACTATGGAAGCTTGTTTCCGCCATAGAATAAAACACTTTAAGAGATAATTACGACTTTTTATCTCACAATTGTGAGTTGACATCTCGCAATTCATTCATCGCAATTCGACATTATAACACGCAATTCTGACTTTATATCTCGCAATTCGACATTATATCACGTAATTCTGACTTTATATCACGCAATTCTGACTTTATATCACGCAATTCTGACTATATCTCGCAATTCAACATTATATCACGTAATTCTGACTTTATAACACGCAATTCTGACTTTATATCTCGCAATTCGACATTATATCACGTAATTCTGACTTTATATTACGCAATTCTGACTTTATATCACGCAATTCTGACTTTATATCTCGCAATTCTGACTTTATATCACGCAATTCTGACTTTATATCACGCAATTCTGACTTTATATCACGCAATTCTGACTTTATATCTCGCAATTCGACATTATATCACGTAATTCTGACTTTATATCACGCAATTCTGACTTTATATCTCGCAATTCTGACTTTATATCTCGCAATTCTGACTTTATATCACGCAATTCTGACTTTATATCTCGCAATTCTGACTTTATATCTCGCAATTCTGACTTTATATCTCGCAATTCTGACTTTATATCACGCAATTCTGACTTTATATCTCGCAATTCTGACTTTATATCTCGCAATTCTGACTTTATATCACGCAATTCTGACTTTATATCTCGCAATTCTGACTTTATATCTCGCAATTCTGACTTTATATCACGCAATTCTGACCTTATATATCGCAATTCTGACTTTATAACTCGCAATTCTGACTTTATATCACGCAATTCTGACTTTATATCACGCAATTCTGACTTTATATCTCGCAATTCTGACTTTATATCACGCAATTCTGACTTTATATCACGCAATTCTGACTTTATATCACGCAATTCTGACTTTATATCTCGCAATTCTGACTTTATAACACGCAATTCTGACTTTATAACTCGCAATTCTGACTTTATATCACGCAATTCTGACTTTATATCACGCAATTCTGACTTTATATCTCGCAATTCGACATTATATCACGTAATTCTGACTTTATAACACGCAATTCTGACTTTATATCACGCAATTCTGACTATATCTCGCAATTCTGACTTTATATCTCGCAATTCTGACTTTATATCTCGTAATTCTGACTTTATATCACGCAATTCTGACTTTATATCACGCAATTCTGACTTTATATCTCGCAATTCTGACTTTATATCTCGCAATTCTGACTTTATATCACGCAATTCTGACTTTATATCTCGCAATTCTGACTTTATATCTCGCAATTCTGACTTTATATCACGCAATTCTGACTTTATATCTCGCAATTCTGACTTTATATCTCGCAATTCTGACTTTATATCACGCAATTCTGACTTTATATCTCGCAATTCTGACTTTATATCACGCAATTCTGACCTTATATATCGCAATTCTGACTTTATAACTCGCAATTCTGACTTTATATCACGCAATTCTGACTTTATATCACGCAATTCTGACTTTATATCTCGCAATTCGACATTATATCACGTAATTCTGACTTTATATCACGCAATTCTGACTTTATATCTCGCAATTCTGACTTTATATCACGCAATTCTGACTTTATATCACGCAATTCTGACTTTATATCACGCAATTCTGACTTTATATCTCGCAATTCTGACTTTATAACACGCAATTCTGACTTTATAACTCGCAATTCTGACTTTATATCACGCAATTCTGACTTTATATCACGCAATTCTGACTTTATATCTCGCAATTCGACATTATATCACGTAATTCTGACTTTATAACACGCAATTCTGACTTTATAACACGCAATTCTGACTTTATATCACGCAATTCTGACTTTATATCTCGCAATTCTGACTTTATATCTCGCAATTCTGACTTTATATCACGCAATTCTGACTTTATATCTCGCAATTCTGACTTTATATCACGCAATTCTGACTTTATATCACGCAATTCTGACTTTATATCACGCAATTCTGACTTTATATCTCGCAATTCTGACTTTATATCTCGCAATTCTGACTTTATATCACGCAATTCTGACTTTATATCTCGCAATTCTGACTTTATATCACGCAATTCTGACTTTATATCACGCAATTCTGACTTTATATCACGCAATTCTGACTTTATATCACGCAATTCTGACTTTATATCTCGCAATTCTGACTTTATATCTCGCAATTCTGACTTTATATCACGCAATTCTGACTTTATATCTCGCAATTCTGACTTTATATCTCGCAATTCTGACTTTATATCACGCAATTCTGACTTTATATCTCGCAATTCTGACTTTATATCTCGCAATTCTGACTTTATATCACGCAATTCTGACTTTATATCTCGCAATTCTGACCTTATATATCGCAATTCTGACCTTATAACTCGCAATTCTGACTTTATAACTCGCAATTCTGACTTTATATCACGCAATTCTGACTTTATATCACGCAATTCTGACTTTATATCACGCAATTCTGACTTTATATCTCGCAATTCGACATTATATCACGTAATTCTGACTTTATAACACGCAATTCTGACTTTATATCACGCAATTCTGACTATATCTCGCAATTCTGACTTTATATCTCGCAATTCTGACTTTATATCACGCAATTCTGACTTTATATCTCGCAATTCTGACTTTATATCACGCAATTCTGACTTTATATCACGCAATTCTGACTTTATATCACGCAATTCTGACTTTATATCACGCAATTCTGACTTTATATCTCGCAATTCTGACTTTATATCTCGCAATTCGACATTATATCACGCAATTCTGACTTTATATCACGCAATTCTGACTTTATATCACGCAATTCTGACTTTATATCTCGCAATTCTGACTTTATATCTCGCAATTCTGACTTTATATCACGCAATTCTGACTATATATCACGCAATTCTGACTTTATATCTCGCAATTCTGACTTTATATCTCGCAATTCTGACTTTATATCACGCAATTCTGACTTTATATCATGCAATTCTGACTTTATATCTCGCAATTCGACATTATATCACGTAATTCTGACTTTATAACACGCAATTCTGACTTTATAACTCGCAATTCTGACTTTATATCTCGCAATTCGACATTATAACACGCAATTCTGACTTTATATCACGCAATTCTGACCTTATATCACGCAATTCTGACTTTATATCACGCAATTCTGACTTTATATCTCGCAATTCTGACATTATATCACGCAATTCTGACTTTATATCTCGCAATTCTGACTTTATATCATGCAATTCTGACTTTATATCACGTAATTCTTTTTTTTTTTTTTATTCTGTGGCGGATACAAGCTTCCATAGTATACTGTATGCACAATTAAATTTTCTGTTAACTTTTTAAGCATTGTGTCCTAAACATCTTTCAAATAGCTGAGAATGACACTGGCTACTGCCTTTGGGCTGTTATTATAATGAGTCTGAGGTGGAGGGATGTGTAACTTTTGAGAAAAAGGATTATGATATCCGGCATGAGACAGTGGTTCCAGTAAGGAGCCTTAAATTGTAATATCGTCTTGTTTTCAAGCTGTGTCCTGCTTACAAGTTGAGTTTGATTTGTTCCACTGAAGTTACATTTACCAAACTCAATTATCAACAACTGCAACACCTGCTACTAAATGCAATGGTCTGATATTATACTCCAAATACTGATCTAAAACCAGAAATTACAGACTCACAGCAGGAGACAAATACTGAGGGTCAATCTAAACTGACTTTACATATAATCACGTATAGCTGGGATGGCAAAATAAATAGGCGTTGTAAGTTTAAAAAGGAAAAGAAAACGCTTCCAATATCTTTCTGTGTCCAATCAAACTCTACAGTATTTTAGCACAAATTTCACTGTTAATATGGCTAAAACTAACTCAACATTTAGCCCAGTCTTTGATCAAAACAAAACAAACATTAATCAATTATTTTATTGTATATTTCATAGTTTGTTTCTACTGTGTTTTTGTTTCTACATCTACCAATACTAGGTTGAAAAAGTGTCAAAATAATAGAAACTAAAAATCTTTTATCAGATAATATAGTTTATAATCTTCACAGTATAAATGTTTTTATAATTTTAGAAATGGAATCCCTCACAAGTGGATCAACATATTTTGGGAGCCCATGTCATCAAAAAGTTTGACAACCTCTGCTCTAGAATAGAGAAGAGAATTTCGGTCCAGCCCCTCCCTTGCTTTCCCAAAGAGATTCTCACATCAGAAAGGACAATTAGCACACCCTAATTGAGCCCCAATCTGAAAGTAACCTAATCAGTCAACATTCATTTTCAGTTTTGATTAAGTGCTGGCAGAGACCTGCAGCCTTCGTGTGACCCTAGGGAAATGGAGACATGAATAAAGTTCTCACGGAAGACAAAGCACTAAACAGTCTATGGTTTATTCATTACATTATTCATTATATCATATTATATAAATGGCCTATGAGATGAAACATGACATCCCAAACAAGTGTCCGAAGACTAGAACGAGAAGGTCTTTGATATGAATAGTCACCTAGCATTATCAAAAGAGACTGAGGCTCGCTTTGGGGAAGCCAAGTTCCTCTGAGTGAATAAACATAGCAAACAAAAAATGATTTAAAAAGACATAAACCATTTCCAGAATCTCAATGAAACACAGCCGCATTTTGTCACTGAGAGAAAAGGGAAAGGGTGTCTTTTGTTAGAGCCGTGTATGAACACAGTAATTGTTTTAAGGTTTTGGCTGCACCCCACGTCCATGTGGTTTCCTTTCAAGAACGTTCTCATTTTACATTAGCTAGCCTATCTAACTATATGTGACTTAAGTTTATCTTGCAGCTCACAAATACCTATTAAGCCAATAAAACACAAGTACAATCGTAGTGCTACACATTTATTACACTGAGAAGATATGCTTCCTCTTCACCGCTGTGCAAACAATGTATGTTGCAGTTTGGATGCTGTTTGATGGGAACTACTGTATCATATTTGATATGCCAATTTCTGGGGCCCCTAAATGATCAACATGTTTGCTGAAAAACCTGTAGCACACAATCTACTACAAGCCAACGTTTTTATCAAGTAAAAGGCATTTATAATTGTAAAAATGTCCCCCTTCAGGCTGTGGTTCACGTCTTTTTGCTGTGAAATCTTTAAAGATTTTTATAAAGTAAACATAAGAATAACTTTTATATAGTTTGTAATATTTCAAGATGAACACTTACTGGACTGAAGCGACTTTGTCGGCTGAAGACCCAAGTTTGGTTTGAAGATGAAAATGTATCAAGCACAATGTTCTCTCACCATTCTTGATTTCTAACACACTCACAGCGTTCGGCTGGTCTTGCGGCTGTCAGAGCAGAAACGAAAGCTGATGCTCTCCATATGTTTTTCCGCCATCTCCGGACGCTTTCAAACGTAAATTGCGTGAGCTTATTTTGTCCATTAGATCGAAAGATCTGAATAAAGCCATACATTTACCCGCCCACAGACCCTCCCATCGAAGAAATTAGGACAGAAGTGGTTGAAAGTGGACAAAAGAGACGGATTAAAACACCAGGTGTAAACGGGAATGTGTCTCCCTCATGTACTTGTGATCCGATCAACCAAAACGCATCTTAATACCAGGTGTAAACAGGGCCTTGTTTGCTTGATTAACTATCATTTTGTTAAAACATTGTTACTTTTTGGCCATATAAATATCAGCAACTGCAGAAAATTGCATATTTTTGCTCAGTTTGGGCCTCTGAATAATATTGAGTTGTTGTTTTTTCTCCTTGAGTACGAGCTCCAAATTTACACTATATCATACTAAATGAGCCATAAAAGCCTGATGTATCAAATATGATACTCAAAACCACATATGAAAACTTTTTATATAGATTTTTTTGTCTAAACATTAAAGGCCCACTGAAGTGCCTTGAAACGCCCAGCATTATTCAATGTGTTGATGTAATTTCCACTGAAACAGGAAGACAGGGCGGGACATATCGAACAGCTCCTCCCCTTTTGTAAAATATCCAATAGCGTTTCGTTTATATCACAGCTCGGCCAGAGCTGTTGAGCCGGTAAAGCAGCAGTTTCCTCCTAATCTCTAACCGTTTCTCCTCCTAATCTCCTCCATATCGCTTTAA
This sequence comes from Coreius guichenoti, assembly GCA_039654105.1. Classification (NCBI taxonomy): domain Eukaryota; kingdom Metazoa; phylum Chordata; class Actinopteri; order Cypriniformes; family Gobionidae; genus Coreius; species Coreius guichenoti. Next base: position 4,432,428 of record CM077189.1, read on the forward strand.
AATACAGCATTCTGTGCAGAATTCAAATAGGTCCAATACATTTTCTGGTCCACACCGACTCGATCACATGATCCGCTCTGTGCTATCGTGTCTCTGGACAGGAGCTGCGGCGGTTCACGTGACACTAACGTGAAACCAGACTTTATCTGCCCCAATGGAAAACATATTTACACTGTCTGAATCGTTCCTTATATAGGTGCCATTCGCCATGTAGAAAATAGTAAATGCCTGAAGAGGGACTGATTTCAGCCGCAGCTTCAGCGTCTATTTATAATGTAGGGGGCGGGGCTTCAGATTCTAGAGAGCATTTGATTGGACAGAATATCTGATGACAAGCTGAAGTGCAGAGTGATGTCATCAAAATCATTGATCCATATTGGCGGAAGTGAAAGACTAAGTTTTGAATGCTTATATCTTCTAAATATGAATTTTGTCATTGTTTTTGGAGCACACTAGCTTATAAATAAAAGTAAAACTAACATATTCACACTAAAAGCTGAAAAACAATTTTGATTTCATGGGGACTTTAACAGCTCAGGGAAGTCTGAAAGCAAACACCATTAGTGCGAGTTTTCTGGCAAGCGCCTGTCCAGCGAGAGTCCCTTGGCTAGACTAATGCAACACAGCCCCACTGTGGCTGAGATATAGTGTGCTTTGAATCAATATCTGATCTGCAGTTGAAGAGTAAGGAAGTGACACACATTTCATTGATGATTCCCAGCAAACACTTGAGGACAATACAAAGTCAAAATACTCTGTTTAACACTTCATCCTACTTTGATTTGAAGAGAAAGCCACTGTCTCATGTCAAAATGTCCATTTGCTAAGCTGACTAGTAAAGCACAGGAACGTTTTCTGAAGTAAATTTGAGGGTGTTGATATGCGGTTGCTAAGGCGTTACAAATGGCTTAGAGCAGAGGTTTTCAAACTTTCCGATGCTACAGACCTCCAAATATTATAATCCCCTTCGTAAGGGAGCCCCTTGCTAAAATAAACAAAAAGGTACATTATAAAAATACATTTCTAATAAACTGACACGGTATATGCACACAAGCTAAACCTTTGTCTCATGTTAAGCCCAAAGTATACTTCGGCTGTCCACGGTCCGCGACAATCAGCGCACTGTCCGTGTGGTGTCATGTCCGTCATCATAAGGAGGTTCCAATTTTTGTGTCCATGTGGACAATGTGTATATTACAGCGCATGTGCAAGTCCACTAGATAGTGTGCACGCGCCGAAAGTGTCTTTCCACGCTCACGGCCAAAAGAGTATACTTTGAAAGGCTTACGCACTCAACTGTGTAGAGAAGTATACCCAGGGCTTTAGTGTGCCAATAATTCCTTGTGAGAGTCACTGAAAGTTCTCGGACTTCATGAACTCTCTTTGAGCCCACCGTGACACCTCAGTTAGACATCATCCCCACGAGCCTGACTCATGTGTTCCCACAGTGAACAGAACAAGAGTACTGAGCCCCGGTTAACCAGCATGCTTCATCTCTATTCTGTGGACAGAACACAAAGCATATTTGTGCTTGCTCTTTAGCCCAAACAGGGCTACAGGGAGGAAACGGTGGGTGAACGTGAAGCACAAGTAATGTTGTCAGCTCACATGAGTGATTACCCCAAATCCACTGTCTCTGGGATACAATGCATGGTAATAACACAAAATAAAAATAAATAAATAAAAATAGAAATTTAAGATCACAAAAATCACAACATTTTTATTATTTTATTTATCCTTTATTTTTCCAGGAAGGTGCCATTGAGATTAAATGAAATCTTTTCTGCCAAGATGGCCGTACTAAAATATCACATAAAATTCCACAAACATACAGTGAGGAGAACAAGTATTTGATACACTGCCGATTTTGCAGGTTTGCCCACTTACAAAGCATGTAGAAGTCTGTAATTTTTATCATAGGTACTCTTCAACTGTGAGTGACGGAATCTAAAACAAAAATCCAGAAAATCACATGGTATGATTTTTAAGTAATTAATTTGCATTTTTTTGCATGACATAAGTATTTGATACATCAGAAAAGCAGAACTTAATATTTGGTACAGAAACCTTTGTTTGCAATTACAGAGATCATACGTTTCCTGTAGTTCTTGACCAGGTTTGCACACACTGCAGCAGGGATTTTGGCCCACTCCTCCATACAGACCTTCTCCAGATCCTTCAGGTTTCGGGGCTGTCGCTGGGCAATACGGACTTTCAGCTCCCTCCAAAGATTTTCTATTGGGTTCAGGTCTGGAGACTGGCTAGGCCACTCCAGGACCTTGAGATGCTTCTTACGGAGCCACTCCTTAGTTGCCCTGGCTGTGTGTTTTGGGTCGTTGTCATGCTGGAAGACCCAGCCACGACCCATCTTCAATGCTCTTACTGAGGGAAGGAGGTTGTTAGCCAAGATCTCGCAATACATGGCCCCATCCATCCTCCCCTCAATACGGTGCAGTCGTCCTGTGCCCTTTGCAGAAAAGCATCCCCAAAGAATGATGTTTCCACCTCCATGCTTCACGGTTGGGATGGTGTTCTTGGGGTTGTACTCATCCTTCTTCTTCCTCCAAACACGGCGAGTGGAGTTTAGACCAAAAAGCTCTATTTTTGTCTCATCAGACCACATGACCTTCTCCCATTCCTCCTCTGGATCATCCAGATGGTCATTGGCAAACTTCAGACGGGCCTGGACATGCGATGGCTTGAGCAGGGGGACCTTGCGTGCGCTGCAGGATTTTAATCCATGACGGCATAGTGTGTTACTAATGGTTTTCTTTGAGACTGTGGTCCCAGCTCTCTTCAGGTCATTGACCAGGTCCTGCCGTGTAGTTCTGGGCTCATCCCTCACCTTCCTCATGATCATTGATGCCCCACAAGGTGAGATCTTGCATGGTGCCCCAGACCGAGGGAGATTGACCGTCATCTTGAACTTCTTCCATTTTCTAATAATTGCGCCAACAGTTGTTGCCTTCTCACCAAGCTGCTTGCCTATTGTCCGTAGCCCATCCCAGCCTTGTGCAGGTCTACAATTTTATCCCTGATGTCCTTACACAGCTCTCTGGTCTTGGCCGTTGTGGAGAGGTTGGAGTCTGTTTGATTGAGTGTGTGGACAGGTGTCTTTTATACAGGTAACGAGTTCAAACAGGTGCAGTTAATACAGGTAATGAGTGGAGAACAGGAGGGCTTCTTAAAGAAAAACTAACAGGTCTGTGAGAGCCGGAATTCTTACTGGTTGGTAGGTGATCAAATACTTATGTCATGCAATAAAATGCAAATTAATCTTTTAAAAATCATACAATCTGATTTTCTGGATTTTTGTTTTAGATTCCGTCTCTCACAGTTGAAGTGTACCTATGATAAAAATGACAGACTTCTACATGCTTTGTAAGTAGGAAAACCTGCAAAATCGGCAGTGTATCAAATACTTGTTCTCCCCACTGTATATATTGTTACTGTACAAAACTAAACTGAATTAAAATATCTGGAAAATATTTACTTTATATTAAAATTACATACATTTGAATAAGTCTATCTGAGGTGTTTTTCTACCCACTTTTAGAGTAAATTAGCTGTAAAATCTTTTTTACATTTTAAAGGTTTATACATTTTTTTTTAAAGATACTTTTTGGTTACTGTTAAAAGAGAAATATCTGATTAATCATGATGAGTAATGATTATGAGTATGTTAAAAATTGCAACATAAATGTTAACCTGGACAGCCTTAAAACTTTTTTTCTTTAAAATTTTCCACGGGCAAACAAATATGACTTCCTTGAGTTTATTGACCCAAATAAATAAAAAATAAACCAGACAATCCATCTCAACAATAACCGATAATGATAAGAACAAATGCTGAAATTTCTCCAATGTTTTTCCAAGGTTTTGTTTGATGGCAAAACGGATCACCCTCAGAGGACCTAAACTGAGACTTGTGGCGTCTCTCCACTGAACTCACCAAACAGACCGAGGGAATTACATGTGTCTCTGCTGTAACTGCGTCAAACCCTTTCAGCTTAAGGGCCGTTTTTCTTGGAAATAACAAGGTCTATGTAACAAAGAACAGTCGAAGAAACCAACAAAGACACACACACACGCCATATTAAAGAGATCATTTGAAATAATGGGATCAGATGTTTACAGCGTTGTAATTCTGTAATTCAGCATTTTCTTCTTTTTTGTAGTAGTAGTAACACTAAAGTTGTCCTTTATTACATTATTAATGATTATTTTCATGAGCTTATGATGCTTTGCCTCAGAAATGGTGCAAAAGGTCACGTCACCCTTCTAAATAAAGTAAAACCATATAATGTTTATCAGCATGATACTACTGTAATCTGTCTTAATCCAGTGACGCTAGATTGCAGTATACAAACGAAGCATGCACATAAGCAGATTTCAATGCTTTGACTTTATTCCTTCTGTGCACATTAACCTCACGGTATCTCCAGACGGGACTCGCCTTGACTTCACAACATACTTTCATTTACCCTTAAAGCGAGTTGATAAGCCACGTGAGGTAAAGAGTCCAGCACACACAGGTCAGTGAGGACTTGTGTCACCAGATGAGCCTGCACAGAAACAAATCTGCACTTAATAAGCGTTTCTGCCTGATAGTGCTCTTGAGGTACTAATGAGATTTGGCATGAAGCCTAGACACTGAGGTACCATGTTTGCTGGGGTGAAACTCAATATCCTGAATGAAACAGATGCCACAGAAAGGCAGCGGCGTGACTTCAGATCTATTGGGGAGCCTCAGTGTTACTAGTGTGATATGTAGTGTGACAGATCTGAACTGACCTGTAACACTAAGTATAAAATGTTGGCACATTACTCGTCCCATGCTGTTTGTTTTATGGACATGAATGATACCTCAAATCGTGTGGCTTGTTGGGGAGAGATTGCGATCAGATTTAGAATTTTAATGGGCAAAAACCAAACCACAGATGTGAGCTCTTTTGTCACGGGCCTGTAAGCAAACACACCAGTAATCAACATCCCAGCAAGGCCATGGCAACATACACAACCACTCAGAACACCCTAGACACTAGGGGCCAGATTTACTAATAGCTTGCGCCAGCGCAAACCCTCTTTTGGAGTTAAAAAACTACAGTCAGGATTTACTAAAGACACGCAGTGATAAATTAGCGCTGAAAAGGCGTGGACAGGGTTATTTTTGTGACTGACCTTATTGCATATGCATTTGTTGGAGTTTCCCTTTAAGGCGCAAAATGTATGGGAGGAGAGTATTTAAATGAATCATGTAAGGTCATTTAATAAGGTTTGCGCTTGTAAATTTACTGGTGTTTGCACCATTATTTACCGCCCAAAAAAAGCATGTCTTAAACCAGACGCTAATGGGTAGATTGTGTTTGTCCTTATGGAAATGATCCGGCTGAGTCTGTGTTCATTAATTTCCGTGTTGTCAGTAGATCACACACAGAACTGTCCACTCCCATCGGTGCTTTTATGGAATTGTGCTCTCACGCTGATTTGCCCCGTTTAGTAAATCTAGCCCTAGAGGTGGGTGGTATGATGTGGTGGTACAATTGCATCAATCGGCTGAGGTTTTACTATATGCTTTTATACTGATACGGAGATATGTTTGGGTCATTCTCAAAATGAATCCCATAAAACAGTCCCTTCAGGATTTCGTGATATTTTTTGGTGATTTTTGCAATCAAAATGATTCGTGGTGTTAATTTCCAGAAATTTGCGAAAGATTTTGTTTTTTTTAATAATTAAGATACCACATTTACCATATTATGTATTAATGTTAGATGCACAATAGTCATACACGACAATAGAACAAATAAAATGCACAAATCTTGTTTATTTTGGTATCTTACCAAAGAGGGGGGGTCTATTTTACAGGGGGGACTTATTTACACTGTTAAAGAGTTGATTCTCATGCTAAACATGGCCAAAAAAAAAAATAATAATGAGTTGGATGTATGACAGAGTATTTCTGTGCCAAATACACTCCTTCAGGATTCGAACAAGTTTCGGAAAGTTTTTTTTTTGAGTATGGCCCTGTATGACGTCGTAAAGGGCAGAATTCCTTGTATGTGCACTTCTCCCGGATGAGTGCTCGCACATCAACCAGAGCAAGAGCGTCATCAACAAGCTTCGTTCGGATTACAGAAGCCTTCGGTGGTGCTGTCATTTTGTTTTTAGACCACGAAATCAACAACGTCACTAAAGAAGTGTATTTCTGGTTGTGAGGGAAAGATAACCTTGTTCATCTTCCCAAATAACCCAGCGTTAAGGAAACAGTGTATGCAGTTTGTTTTATCAGAGTAGCAACAGAGTTGCAAGTGTGTTTGTTTGTTCCCGGTCATGAGTGGAAACCACAGGCGGTGAGTGAAACTGCATCAAATGTCTGTGTTTTGTTGGCAATCGGCGTGTAAGTGTATGTAATGTAAACAACACCAATGTATAGTGAATCAAAAGTTATCCAGGGATAATGCCATGATGTGTGTGTGTACTCGTGACTCTTTAGCTCCGCCCACTGCACGCCTCCACGAGTTTGGCTATTTTCGGAAAGAATCGGTACAGCGTATCTGTCTTTTATAAATCTTATAAAACTAAAGACTCTTCGGACATATGAAGGACGCAATACTACTCTATAGGTACTCAAGATTAACATGAGATTGGCAGAAACTGTGTGTGTTATGCCCTATTTAATAATATGATCACTTAGATATAGAATATGACCAAAATCTTACAAGTAAACCACAGAAATAAGCAATTGCCTAATATAAAGAAAAAAGTTCTCAAGTAATTAAGTAATCAAGTAAACAGTCAGTAATAAAATAAGAACTAATAAACAAATGACAATAGGACAAATAAATACAAAAAGATACAGATACAAACAGTGCTTAAAGTTAAAGTAGGCTACTGTTTGTTTTGTCCCCTGTTGTTGTTTGATTAACATTAATGACACAGACAGGAGCGGGTATAGCCTATATAAGGTTGCTTTCACTTTAAGACCTAACAGTAATGCACGGATCCAATACTGACACACGTCCCAAACTTGTTCACTCAAGACATAACCGCCAAGACTGACATTTAGGCATAATTATTCCAAGGCAATAAGCCTTGAAATAGAACACATTCGGTATACTCGCGTGAGCGCTGACAGGTGGCAAACGCATGCACAGAATCAGCAGCCAGTCTGACATCAGTCCTTGTGTCAGTACCGAATTGAGTTTGTGGTATACAGCGCTTTTATCAACTCTTTTTTTAGTGCTATCAGGAATATCATACTTTTATCTGGTCATTCATCCATCTTGAATAGTAATCGCTTCACCCGGTCCTTGGCAGTTATGCGAGACGGCAGGTGAGAAAGATTTGCTTTCACTTTCACACAGACCACATGCTGTGCATGAACGACATCTGTATCCTTGGGAAAATAATGCATTACAGCTTTAAATAAATTAGGGATAGTTCAATTAGATGATAATTATTTTTGTGATTAAAATTTTGCTGTGAAATTACGAATTATGCAGGATCGCAAAAAAATCCGACATTTTGTTTATTTTGCATTGTATTCAGCGATCGCGGAATTGCGAAAAACTGGAGGGACTGCATAAAAGCTGCTTAAGTATTTACTAACATCTTAAACACCATCAGTTTTTTTCCTTTACTTTATTTCCCCAATGAAGAAAGCCTGCATTCTCGGAAAACCCGTGCTGTGTGAACAGAACCGGACTGGAAAGCTAGTTGTCTGTCACGTGATAAAGCCAATTCACAGATTACAGCACGTCACTTCTCAGACATTGTAATTCTGATTCAGCGCGAAAAAAAGATCAGACAGACGCCAACAGGGATAACAACAGTCTCGCGTAGCCAGACCTTCAGACTGACGACAGAAGGTCTGGACTCTATCGCAGCTTTCATTGGTTAAGGACCACCCAAGAGGACGTTTGACTGACATGTAACGCAACCAATCACAGTTCGTTTTGTTCCGCGTCATGTTTATGGGCGTGAAAATGTAAAGTAGATGTCCCTGCAATAACAGGCCGGTGTGCAACTATAAATTATTCATTCAAGAACGTTATGCAAGTTAACTGCAAAAATGGAGCCGCGAACTTCACATACTTTTGAAAATCCAGCGTTTAGTTGATCCTGGTAAGTGCTCATTGTCACAGCTGTAAACACGGCGGCGTTCTTCTTCCACGAGGGAGTTTGGCGTCACGGCATTTGTTTCCAGGTGGACCGTTAAAGAACGCAACACACACGTCTCGCGGACATCCTGTAGAATTCAACCAATCAGATGACGACTTCGAAACTTCTGAAGTGTTTCCAGATAAGTGTGCCATATGCATCAGACATTCAGCCAACGGTCCGTGGGCGTGACGTCTGAGGCTGTAACAAATCCCAAATCCCAACTCTCTAGCCGTCTGTCGGTGCAGTGTGAATTGGCCTATACAGTGAAAGAGATACTCTGCGTTGTACAAATGTGTCTACCGTGAGTTGCGGGTGGTTTCGGTAACTTGCAGCGACAGAGATAAGAGCTGTGTGTCGTCTGAAGGTTTTAGATACAGTTTTTGTGTTCTACATGCGACTCAAATGCACCACTCTCCACCCAGATATAAACGCTGCTGTAGATTTGACGGATGAACTTCCGGCTCAATTGGACTATTGTCGTGCCAAAAGTGATTAGACTTTTCAGTTTTATGGACGTCGCCATCTTTGATATTACTTTGGTCACTGTCGCTATGGTTACTGCAAAGCAAATACGGACTTGAGTCCTGTTGCATGTTCATACAGACAGTATTCAAGACGCTACTGTAAGTTGTGATACACCTGTAACGCCCCTTTCTCACAGAGATTCACACTGCCAGTGATTTTTTGGAATCTGTGCGTGTTCACACACATCCCGTAAAGACACGTGATCATGTGACTTGTAATGTCTCCTCAGTGTCTTCAGTTTGCTTATGATCTGCGATTTCTCTCTGATTTCTCGAGAGAGAAACAACGCTCATGCATTTTTTTTATGATTCGATCATGAGCTAGTGCATCGTGTACAGTTCCACTAAGCTGGCGAACGATTTCAGCTTTAGCGTCATCACTACGACACACCCCTTACGGCACTGATCCTGCCTTTTGTTCACACAGGCGCGTTCCGGGACTGATCCTGGCAATGTTCAATGTTACTAAGTCCCCATCCTGGGATCAATCCTGGGACGTGTTTACATTCACACAGAAGGCACTCTAGCAATTTTATGGGATCAACGCTCTGTGTGAAAGGGGCTTAAGTAAATGCGTTTGTCAATCCCAAAAACTGACAGTGGGAATGTAGCCCAAGTGTAGTAACACCATGACAATAACACCAGCGACAAAAAAGGGTAAAACATCTTTTGAATTTATTTGTATTAATGATGAATAATTTTATTTTGCTTATTTGCAAACAATCCTTGAAGTACGAGATAAAGGACATTTTTAGGCACTTGTTGTCTAAAAGTAAAGGACATGTTAGTCACTATATTTTGAGAATGACCCATTTGCACAGCTATTAGTGACTTTACTCCATTTACATCTGAGAGTGATGAAGAAATGTGGAGTAATGCTAAAACTTTAGAGTCTATTCTAAATACTAAATAAAATTCTAAACTTTGTATAATATAATATTTGTTTCAATGTTTTGATTTTTTGTTTTCTAACAAAGTGAAACTCCAAAGACAACAGACTCATTCATTAGTTTGAAATAATCTTATTTTATGGTTTGTGTCAATCCAATAAAAAAATAAAAAATAAAATTAGATGAATTACTCCTCATTTGTAAAGTATAAATTCACTGAATACAGTTGTGGTCAGAATTATTGTCACCCCTGGTAAATATGATCAAACATGGCTGCGAAAATAAATCTGCATTGTTTATTCTTTTGATCTTTCATTTAAAAAAAAATTCACAAAAATCGAACCTTTCATTGAAGTAAAATAATTGAAAGTGGGGAGAAAATCACATTATGAAATAAAAGTTTTTTTCTACAAAACACATTGGCCACAATTATTGGCACCCCTTAGAATTCTTTTATGACTAAAATATCTCTGAAGTGACTAGGAACATGAAATTGTCCAGCCATGACTTCCTGTTCCACAGGAGTATAATTATGAGGAAACACAAAGGCCAAATTCTCTTAATCATCCATCACAATGAGTAAAACCACTGAATATAGTTCTGATGTGCAGCAAAAGATTGTTGAGCTTCACAAAATAGAAAGTGGCTGTAAGAAAATAGCTAAAGCATTGAAAATCCCCATTTCCACCATCAGGGCAATAATTAAGACGTTCCAATCAACTAAAGATGTTATGAATCTGCCTGAAAGAGGACGTGTGTCTATATCGTCCTAATGCACAGCGAGGAGGAGAGTTTGAGTGGACAAAGACTCTCCAAGGATCACAGATGGAGAATCACAGAGATTAGATGAGTCTTGGGGTCAGAAAGCCTAAAAAAAAAATGATCCAACAGCTACAGAGATTCTGTATGGAGGAATGGTCTCTGATCTCTTGTCAGGTGTTCTCCAAACTCATCAGGCGTTATAGAAGAAGACTCAGAGCTGTTATCTTGGTAAAAGGAGGTTGCAAAAAGCATTTAATAAAAGGGTGCCAATAATTCTGGCCAACGTGTTTTGGAGATTTTTCCCCCACTTTTAATTCTTTTACTTCAATGAAAGGTTAGATTTTTGAGAATTTTTTAATGAAAGATCAAAAGGATAAACAATGCAGATTTATTTTTACAGCCATATTTGATCATATTTACCAGGGGTGCCAATAATTCTGACCACAACTGTAATTAAAAATAGGCATTAACATATGGTTTTATATATATATATATATATATATATATATATATATATATATATATATATATATATATATATATATATATATATATATATATATATATATATATATATATATATATACACTCACCTAAAGGATTATTAGGAACACCTGTTCAATTTCTCATTAATGCAATTATCTAATCAACCAATCACATGGCAGTTGCTTCAATGCATTTAGGGGTGTGGTCCTGGTCAAGACAATCTCCTTAACTCCAAACTGAATGTCAGAATGGGAAAGAAAGGTGATTTAAGCAATTTTGAGCGTGGCATGGTTGTTGGTGCCAGACGGGCCGGTCTGAGTATTTCACAATCTGCTCAGTTACTGGGATTTTCACGCACAACCATTTCTAGAGTTTACAAAGAATGGTGTGAAAAGGGAAAAACATCCAGTATGCGGCAGTCCTGTGGGCGAAAATGCCTTGTTGATGCTAGAGGTCAGAGGAGAATGGGCCGACTGATTCAAGCTGATAGAAGAGCAACTTTGACTGAAATAACCACTCGTTACAACCGAGGTATGCAGCAAAGCATTTGTGAAGCCACAACACGCACAACCTTGAGGCGGATGGGCTACAACAGCAGAAGACCCCACCGGGTACCACTCATCTCCACTACAAATAGGAAAAAGAGGCTACAATTTGCACGAGCTCACCAAAATTGGACAGTTGAAGACTGGAAAAATGTTGCCTGGTCTGATGAGTCTCGATTTCTGTTGAGACATTCAGATGGTAGAGTCAGAATTTGGTGTAAACAGAATGAGAACATGGATCCATCATGCCTTGTTACCACTGTGCAGGCTGGTGGTGGTGTAATGGTGTGGGGGATGTTTTCTTGGCACACTTTAGGCACCTTAGTGCCAATTGGGCATCGTTTAAATGCCACGGCCTACCTGAGCATTGTTTCTGACCATGTCCATCCCTTTATGACCACCATGTACCCATCCTCTGATGGCTACTTCCAGCAGGATAATGCACCATGTCACAAAGCTCGAATCATTTCAAATTGGTTTCTTGAACATGACAATGAGTTCACTGTACTAAAATGGCCCCCACAGTCACCAGATCTCAACCCCAATAGAGCATCTTTGGGATGTGGTGGAAAGGGAGCCTCGTGCCCTGGATGTGCATCCCACAAATCTCCATCAACTGCAAGATGCTATCCTATCAATATGGGGCAACATTTCTAAAGAATGCTTTCAGCACCTTGTTGAATCAATGCCACGTAGAATTAAGGCAGTTCTGAAGGCGAAAGGGGGTCAAACACAGTATTAGTATGGTGTTCCTAATAATCCTTTAGGTGAGTGTATATATACACAGTGCATTACTCCATTACTCCAGTCTTCATGTGACACTGAAAATACTGAAAATTCAGCTTTGATCACAGGAATAAAATACATTTTAAAGTATATTAAAAGAGAAAACCATTATTTTAAATTTGAATAATTTTTCACAATATTACTGTTTTTACTGTGTTTTTGATCAAATAAATGCAGCCTTGATGAGCATAAGAGACTTCTTTTAAAAACATTACAAATAGTAACGTTTCCAAACTGTTGACTGGTGTATATACAGTATGTATATATACACATACAATACACAGTATATTCGTCAATTTTCTATATTGTAATATTCTATATTGTGATAAAGAATTATTCAAACCACACTTAAGATAATGTACAAATCTTGGAATTGTGATCTTTACTTAACACATTCACAAACAACAGTGCAGTCATTCCTTGACATTCACCCAGTATAATAAATCCATCTGCACCTGAAGACTTGTAGAGGCCATGTTACACAACTCTACAACTTTATAGTACTCTGAGCAGCCAAAAGGCCGAACATTCAGCACTTCAACACAAATATGGGAGCGATTAGGAGTTCTTTTGAAACCGACAAGGTAATTAAAACAAGATAGACCCTGGTTCACCGTAAATCTTGCATTTCACCACACACCTTTGCAAGCTCCCCCTTGCTTCTTTTCTCGTGCTGTTCTACAACAAGCGCTCATGATAGAGGTGAGAGCACTGAAGTCTAACCAACCTTTCCGACCACGCGGCAGCTAGAAAAATTAAAGAAATAAGATGTCACCCGTCAAACAGCGAGATCAACTGGCAGAATGACAGCTGGAGGATGAATGTTTCTTCACTGAGCGGAGGTCCATGTGGCTGACCAATAGTGCCTTAAGGACTTTCTGAGAAAAGACTTCTGTTCTTAGTGTCCTGCTGCGGACGAAACTACACCCTAGCCATTCAAGACGTTCCACTGGTCGCCCCTCGTCAATAAAAGTGAGAAAAATCAAACGAAGGACGTTGTACGTCACACTGTGAACATCTGCCAACCAGAGCTGCCAACTAATTCAGAAACTGTCTTCAGTCTTCCTGTTTCATACGTGCTATATGATGCGATATGAATGTCTGCTGGGTGCGAGTGGCGTGAAAACGGAGTCCGATGTTTATCCCGGGAGAGCTGTCAGAACATGAAAGGCACTGGCTCATTAAACTTAAGTGAAAATAAATGAATTGTTGTGAATGGCAAAAAAAGAATCATTTAAGGGCCGTCTTTGGTCTTAACCAACAAGTAAACTGTTGTGACCAACTGATTTTTGTTCTTTAATATTATGACCACAAGACTTGAGATGTAAAGTTTATTCCTGTAGGGTCACGTTTGATTTGGTAATGTTGTGGTAGTTTTATTGCAGTGACTGTGCTGTATAGATGCCACATGTCAGTGTGATTAAAAATAAAAAAAATAAATAAAATAGCCGAACCTTTGAAGAACTACACTACCCATAATCTTGACAAGAGGATCCACCAATCAGAGCCATAGAAATGAACACCACATCAGCAAACAAACAAATAAACCGCAAATGACGCAAGTCACTTTCTACATTTTTAAACTATACTTCAAAACTACCAAAAGTAAAAGTTTAAAAAAAAAAAAAAAAAAAAAAAAACTTTAAAAGTTTGGGGTCAGTAAGATGTTTTTGAGAAGTCTCTTCTGCTCACCAAGGCTGCATTTATTTAATCAAAAATACAGTAAAAATAGTAATATTGTGAAAATATTATTACAATTTAAAAGGACTGTTTTCTATGTGAATATATTTTAAAATGTAATTTATTCCTGTGATCAAAGCTGAATTTTCAGCATCATTACTCCAGTCTTCAGTGTCACATGATCCTTCAGAAATCATTCTAATATGAGGATTTGCTGCTCAATAAACATTTCTGATTATCAATGTTGTAAACAGTTGTGCTGCTTCAGAATTTTGTGGAAACCACTTTACCCTTTTCAGGATTCTTTAATGAATATAAAGTTTGAAAGAACAGCATTTATTTGAAACAGAAATCTAAGATTATAAATAAGATTTCTGTCAGTTTTAATGCATCCTTGTAGACTGGGTAAACCCAGCCCGATCTGCCGGAGATTTGATTTCGCCCCGCAGCTCAGGCTGGAAACCTGTACATCTTTTTAATTCTGCTTCTGTTACAAATTTGCGGGAACCAAACTGGCTTAACCACCTGGCGCGCTATTGGCGGGTTTAACACGATGACGGATAGAGAAGCGATGGATCGTTGGTCTGATTGGTTGAAGGACTATCCAATTTTGTACAGAGTCATTTGAACAATGCCCGTTGATCACGCCTCTTGAGCAGTAGAAAATACAGAGCAGACTCCCCAGACCAATGTTCAATCTTAAAAGATTGAGCTTGGTCTGGTGATAGCTAGACAAGCATCCTTGCTGAATAAATGAATTAATTTAAATGCATTAATTTAAAAAAAAAAACCATACAAACCCCAAATTTTTGAATGGCAGTGTATATAAATTTGTATATGTCTGATTATTTTGAAATGTATTTAAAATATATTGTTTTTACAATTAATGATTAGTCAATAGCTTTACTATACATGTACTATACATTTACTGTACATGCATAGTTGTTGGATCAATTACATAATTTGCAATGCTTTATGGAATGAGTAGTTTGTTTCCTCAGAAGTGTCAACCAACCCTTTTCATGAGAATTTGGAAGTATTGTAAAAGAAAGTTTGTATTTATGTTCTGGATTTATGATTTGTATGTAAAACTAGTGAAGACCCATCCCTAAACTTAAAGGGTACATAACACACACAGTTTCTGCCAATCTCATGTTAATCTTGAGTACCTATAGAGTAGTATTGCATCCTTCATATCTCCAAAGAGTCTTTAGTTTTATCATATTTATAAAAGACAGATACACTGTACCGATTCTTTACAAAAACACCTGAGCTCGTGCAGGCGTGCGGAGCTAAAGAGGCAACACTGCACTGGCTCCCTATTAAACATCGCATACATTTTAAAATCTTGCTAATTACTTACAAAGCACTAAATGGTTTAGCTCCCCAGTACTTGAGCGAGCTCTTAACGCATTATACTCCATCACGTCTATTGCGGTCTCAAAATTCTGGCCAGTTGATAATACCTAGAATATCAAAATCAACTGCAGGCGGTCGATCCTTTTCCTATTTAGCACCTAAACTCTGGAACAGTCTTCCTAGCACTGTTCGGGAAGCAGACACACTCTGTCAGTTTAAATCTAGACTAAAAACACATCTCTTTACTATGGCATACACATAGAACATTATCAATTTATATTATTCAAATCAGTTAAATGATTGTTTTAGGCTGCATTAACTAGGTCAGCCGGAACCGGGAACACTTCCCATAACACCTGATGTACTCGTTACATCATAAGAAGAATGGCATCTACGCTAATGTTAGTCTCTCTGTTTATCCCGAGGTTTACTGCAGTCAGCCGGATCCGCCCAGCCCAGACATAACAAACGCATCCCTGAAGTGTCTGCAGAGACCGTGTCAATTAGACTCCCCCCTGAAATTGCCTCATCGAAACGGCATCCATAAACCCGTCTCCGGCGTGATGACTCCGATCTTTCGAATATTCCTATCTAATAATTGCCTCACCGACACGGCATGATGGCCAGAGGAGAACTGGCACCCCGACTGAGAGTGGTTTCTCCCAAGGTTTATTTTTCTCCATTACGCCACCTGATGGAGTTTTGGTTCCTTGCCACTGTCGCCTTTGGCTTGGCTTGCTCAGTTGAGGACACTAAAATTTTAAACTAAATATTCAAATAAATTTTCAACTAAATTACTGATCTGCCCACATGGTCACTATATGATAATTGAAATGAGCTGGATAACATCACCGTTTTCTCCAGAGCGGCTGTACAGCCGAATCAAATTCTGTTGCATTATTTTCCTGTTAACACTGTGAAGCTGCTTTGAAACAATTGCCATTGTAAAAAGCGCTATATAAATAAAGGTGACTTGACTTGACACACAAAACATCATGGCATTATCCCTGAATAACTTTTGATTCACTATACATTGGTGTTGTTTACATTACATACACTTACACGCCGATTGCCAACAAAACACAGACATTTGATGCAGTTTCACTCACCGCCTGTGGTTTCCACTCATGACCGGGAGCAAACAAACACACTTGCAGAACTCCGTTGCTGCTCCGGAAACACAAACTGCATCCACTGTTTAACGCTGGGTTATTGGGAAGCTGAACAAGGTTATCTTTCCCTCACAACCAGAAACACACTTCTTTAGTGCCATTGTTGATTTCGTGGTCTAAAATCAAAATGACAGCACCGCCGACGGCTCCTGTAACCCGAACGAAGCTTGTTGATGGACGCGCTCTTGCTCTCGCTCATGTGCGCATGCGCTCATCCGGGAGAAGTGCCCATACAAGTAATTCCACCCTTTACGAAGTCATACTAGTCCATACTCGAAAAAAACTTTCCGAAACTTGTTCGAATGTATTTGGCACAGAAATACTCTGTCATACATCCAACTCATTTTTTTTTTAAATTTTGGCCATGTTTAGCATGAGAATCAACTCTTTAACAGTGTAAATAAGTCAGATGCATGAAATAGCATTAGACCCCCCCTTTAACCCTCAAGGGGCAGATCGTACATCAGAGACTGTACCGATTCACAACCAATTCACCAAATCATAAAATACTTCTGACATATACAAATGCTAAGTCTGACATGTACCAACATTTCTCTCAGTGAGGCTGCAGTATTCAGATTCAATGAGTCAGTCACTCTCAGCATGACGGGAAACGACTTACTGACATCTCAGCTCATGTCGTTTAACCCTAATATTATTATAGATTTTTTATGTGTGTGAGATTAATGTGTGAACACTCTGATGGCATAATCTCATATAAAATATGTGATCATGTTTTTATTAAACTAAAAATAGAAGGGGGAAAAAAACTAATTGGATTACTTGTTCATCCTCATGTACCAGCAGCAATACTTCAAAATAATCCAGTTCACAGAAAACTGAGAACATGAATATTATATTTTCTTTGCTTACATAGCTTGCTGGCCTACTACGAGACGTGGGAGTTTCCTGACATGACAGGTCTTTATTTTTCACTTATCTCCTGACTCTCATATGCATTAAAGCTGAGCCGCTTGGCATCTCAAATGAGCCTAATACTAACAACAACAATCACCACATGCAAGTACAAGCAGCTCCAGAAAAGAATTACACATTAACCAAATGTAGTTCATTTGTATTAGGCCGCAATCACTTGGGTAAATAAACAGTAAAATGAACACTGTAAAATAACGCGAGTCTGTTTTCCTCCAAGAGTGGATAAAGAGGTGGCGTCTGGCAGAATGAACACAATCAATTCCAGAGATGCAGTCATCCGACAAAAATTCAATCAAATTATCTATAAAAAATCCTCCTCATGAATAACAAAATCAAAAACAAACAAAGGTTTGTATGTTTGTATGCACTGGTCAAATGTATGCAGCGGTCAAACAAATGTTTGTATGCACTGGTCAGTCCTTTCTAAAACATCATTACTCACAGCAGAAGACTGGTAACAAATATAACTGGACTAGACTCGAACAGCCACACAGGCATAACAAACCGGTAATTTAGCAGAAATGCTGTATTGTGGTGACTCATGAGGGCAAACAAATGATGATGACACATAAGCAATAAGGGTCAGAGAATAAGTGAACAAGACTGTTTTTTTTTAGTTGAAAATTAAATTAAAGAGGCCATATTATCCCCGTTTACAGAGTCTTGATATTGTTTTTGGGCTCTCCTTGAATAAATCTTCATGCTTAAATGTTCAAAAAACACATATTAGCCCTATTCCGACGGGACTAGTTTTCCAAACGACATTTGAGTTACTATTCTTATCACCCGACAACTGTGATTTCATGTACCGATTTGGGCGGGACTGACATCTCCATGTTTATTACAGAGGGACTGTGGGCCCTATCATGCACCCGGTGCAGGCATGTTTTTTGCTAGTTTCAGCCCAACGCAGTTATCATTTTCATATCCAGTGCCAAATTGGTGTTTAAATAGCAAATGCACTCGCGCCCATCTGTTCGCCCATGGGCGTGCTGGTCTGAAAACCAGGTGTGTTCAGGAGCGTTGTTGGCGTGTTGCTATTTTGAGGAACTGAAAACGACTGCGCCATTGACCAACAAAAACCTGCTCTAAAGCCAATAGCACAGTATTTTTTGTTATTTTAGCGCAGCAGCACACAAACATTTTTAAATATTAAAAATAAAAGGATTCCTCTCTGGAGAAGCGTTCAGTCTTTCCACTCACAAATTCCTCCATGTAAATAGCAAATCCGCCATAGTGCGAGTGCAACTGGCTTTTAAAGGGAATGGGAGACGAGACTCTGATTGGTTTATTGCACGTTACGCCCAAAACACACCCATGACTTATTAAGAGACTAGGTACAACCCTTTCGGACCATGTGCCTGGCGCGCCAACTTTTTTTTTTCGTCGTTAAACTAGCAAAAGTTGATTCGGACAAGCCCTAAGTGCACCTGCACCATGAGCTTCAGACCATGTGCTCAGATCCTTAAAATAGGGCCCTGTGTGTTTTCTAGATGTGGTGCATCACACATGACGTATGTTTTTTAATCAATTACTTATTGATATAACTTTTATTTATTACTATTTTAATAAACTTCATATAAGTTTATAGAAGTGGCTGTTTATAATAAACACACATAAGTGATCAGAGACATCTACCTGACACTGATATTAATATGGGCAGTCTTCGCCATTTCCGCGATTTGGCTCTGTTTATTAATTTTATAATTAAATTTTTTCGTCAAATACCATCCATGTTGACATGAAATGAAAGCATGCAGAAGATTGGTGCACAAACGGTAGCTCAGGTAGGTCAAAAAACACATGAAGAGAAGTGTTTGTATAATACAATATCGGCAATCACAGACATTCGCATCTGGACAGGATTAGATTTCTCAGAGGACCATTGAGTTTGCTGGGTAATTTGCCCTGGAATCTATACAGAGGATGTGTGAGAAAAACACAGACATGGCAGATTCGGATGAGATTAAAAATCGCAAAGTATGTCTATGAAACACAAATTCCTCTAACGTCCCCCTGGAAAACTAGTCCCGTCCGAATAGGGCTATTGTTGCAGCTCCTCTCTTCCCAGTCTGTCAGTAAGGCTGGCCACACACTTGAAGAACGTAAGCCCGATTTTGACCTGATTTGCCCAAATCGATTGGGGGGCGTGGCCTGATTCTATGCTTGTCGTAAGTGACTTTTTGTCCAAAAATTCTTCAATTGTGTGGTGTTATTATGATTATTTTACTGATCCCGATCCCGTCGGAGCCTCCACGATCCCAAATCGCAAATATCAAACATGTTTGATATTTCTGACTCTTGATTGGGCTGCCTCTGACGTGATACCCATGATAGCCAATGAGAGCGAGCAAGCTTCACCAACCGGATGTTGCGTGCTTCTATAGCTGAAACTTGGCAGCCACAAACATGCAACGAAAGTGGAGTATTAAGAAAGAAGATCACCCATATTCTTTTATCTCCTTTGTTTTTCTTTCCGTAAAACAAAAATCAAGTCAGGAGAACCAGCTGACGTCGTCGATCGTCCTCCATTTGTTTTTTTTTTCTCAAGTCACGTCTGATCTCGCAAGTCTCCGTGAGATCTCGTCTCACTGTGAAAATGTTACAATCGACAGGTGTGTGGTCTCGCGGTCCGGATGAATCTTCTAGTGTGTGTATTCGGAGGATTATAATGCTAAAAATCGGTTGAAACTGCCCTCATGTCTGTGGTCTCCCACAGTTTTAAAATCGATTAAGATTTGAAAATCGTCTAGTGTGTCCCAGGCCTAACGCTGTTTAGCTCCTGTCTCTATGAAGACCCTCCTTCTATAAAAGCACACTGTGCTCTGATTGGTCGGCTGGATCAGTGTGTTGTGATTGGTCAAGCGCTTTGAGCGTGTCTGGGTAATGTCCCGCCCCTTAGCATAACCGCCAGTTTCAACACACTACTAACTAACTCAACCAGGCCCCGCCCCTTTATTCTGCGTATATGAATTATTTAAATGAGGAATATTGTGTTCGTTCCTGGAAGAAAACTCAAGACTACAATGGAGGTGTTTCAGAGAGTTCAGAAACAGTGCGCACTGATAATAATGACAACTCTCTTTGGAGTGACTGTGTTTTGTAATTTTGCAAACCTTTTTTCATGTTCAAACAACAACACTAAAGAAAGTTGAAAAGGTAAAAAAGCATAATAGGATAAATTCAAAATTAAATGACTCCATTTTTAACCTTTCAGCATTGCCATTGAGATATCACAGTCAGCAAAGAATGAAGACACTCAAAAGCATTTAATAAATAAATACATTTAAACTTATGATATGAATGGTAGTTGTTTGGAAAAAGTGTTATAGGTACCTGATAGGGGACGATGCTCCCATGGGCAGTTCCCCATCGTCTGGCTTCCATACCAGCGTTGAGGTAGTTAGCAGCGATGTGAGTCAAACAAGCAACCTGTAGACACATTGAAGGAGAAAAAAGAAAATAAAGTGTTAAATCTTGAGAACTGTCAGTAAGCTCATTACACCCCGCTGTTTAGTGAGTTCAGTGAACTCTTACGCGGCTGACACAGCAGTTCACGTAAAACGTTCCTGGAATCCACTGTTTGTTATTCTGGAAAACTAACCAACAAAAACTTCAAGAGACGGACTAAAACCAAACAAACATTTAAACAAAAATCATATAAGATTTCAGATTCAACAATCATCTTGGTTGCAACGTTTGAATAAAGCTGTTTAAAAAAAAGGTACTGGCTTTTTTACGATGCCCAGGTGACATCAGATCAGAAGCAATGCAGCTGAGACAATATTTTGCGATGTATAACGATGTACTGCGAGGACGCTGAGAATGTTAAGGGAGGTGGAATATTTTGTCAGATCAAAGCATGTCGGTGATGATTTAACAGTCTGGACGCAATTGTTGTGCCTCTCCAGACGGGCCCGGCCTCCTTCCGCAGCCTGTCCTGCTGTACACCTTGAGCTCAACCATTTATCACTTTCCAGCAAGTTTATTTCCATGACGTCTTACACTGAGGCTTTTGTTTACCAAAACGCTGGTTTCTGTGTTTAAACTGCAGGAAACAATCAAATTTTTTTTCCATATGCAAGCATATAAAAATCATTTATTAGGTCAACACTAAATCACATCGGTAACGTATCTTAAACCAGGTAATACAATGCTGTGAATGTTTAGCTTGGGACAGTTTTGATATGTTAATAAAACAGATATACTTTAAAAATCTAGCAGTAAACTCATTAATTAGGTCCTGAACTGAACCAGAGACAGTATAAACAGATAAATGTGTAATGCGCACAATCCACTTGGACCATGTGCATCTCATAAGATCAAAAACTCTTTTTTCAAATTGTTTCTTGAGAAATCAATGTCATTATTAAGAATATATCATTATATTCTGCTCATAGACACTTCATTAGTGCCACAACTCTATCCCCCTGTAGCCCAAGACTGGTTGCCCACTGAAGCAGGGTTGGGCCTGGTCAGTACCTGGATGGGAGACCCCCTGGGAAAACCCCGGTGTCACATTCCCTCCATTGGCCCTAATCAGTCATGGCCTCCTAATAATCCCCATCCATTGAATTGGCTATATACAGTGGGGAGAACAAGTATTTGATACACTGCCGATTTTGCAGGTTTGCCCACTTACAAAGCATGTAGAAGTCTGTAATTTTTATCATAGGTACACTTCAACTGTGAGAGACGGAATCTAAAACAAAAATCCAGAAAATCACATTGTATGATTTTTAAGTAATTAATTTGCATTTTATTGCATGACATAAATATTTGATACATCAGAAAAGCAGAACTTAATATTTGGTACAGAAACCTTTGTTTGCAATTACAGAGATCATACGTTTCCTGTAGTTCTTGACCAGGTTTGCACAAACTTTGGCCCACTCCTCCATACAGACCTTCTCCAGATCCTTAAGGTTTCAGGGCTGTCGCTAGGCAATACGGACTTTCAGCTCCCTCCAAAGATTTTCTATTGGGTTCTGGTCTGGAGACTGGCTAGGCCACTCCAGGACCTTGAGATGCTTCTTACGGAGCCACTCCTTAGTTGCCCTGGCTGTGTGTTTCGGGTCATTGTCATGCTGGAAGACCCAGCCACGACCCATCTTCAATGCTCTTACTGAGGGAAGGAGGTTGTTGGCCAAGATCTCGCGATACATGGCCCCATCCATCCTCCCCTCAATACGGTGCAGTCGTCCTGTCCCCTTTGCAGAAAAAAGAATGATGTTTCCACCTCCATGCTTCACGGTTGGGATGGTGTTCTTGGGGTTGTACTCATCCTTCTTCCTCCAAACACGGCGAGTGGAGTTTAGATCAAAAAGCTCTATTTTTGTCTCATCAGACCACATGACCTTCTCCCATTCCTCCTCTGGATCATCCAGATGGTCACTGGCAAACTTCAGACAGGCCTGGACATGCGCTGGCTTGAACAGGGGGACCTTGTGTGCGCTGCAGGATTTTAATCCATGACGGCGTAGTGTGTTACTAATGGTTTTCTTTGAGACTGTGGTCCCAACTCTCTTCAGGTCATTGACCAGGTCCTGCCGTGTAGTTCTGGGCTGATCCCTCACCTTCCTCATGATCATTGATGCCCCACGAGGTGAGATCTTGCATGGTGCCCCAGACCGAGGGAGATTGACTGTCATCTTGAACTTCTTCCATTTTCTAATAATTGCGCCAACAGTTGTTGCCTTCTCACCAAGCTGCTTGCCTATTGTCCTGTAGCCCATCCCAGCCTTGTGCAGGTCTACAATTTTATCCCTGATGTCCTTACACAGCTCTCTGGTCTTGGCCATTGTGGAGAGG
Source organism: Coreius guichenoti (assembly GCA_039654105.1). Lineage (NCBI taxonomy): Eukaryota > Metazoa > Chordata > Actinopteri > Cypriniformes > Gobionidae > Coreius > Coreius guichenoti. The sequence goes on from CM077189.1 coordinate 4,455,545, forward strand.
TTGGAGTCTGTTTGATTGAGTGTGTGGACAGGTGTCTTTTATACAGGCAACGAGTTCAAACAGGTGCAGTTAATACAGGTAATGAGTGGAGAACAGGAGGGCTTCTTAAAGAAAAACTAACAGGTCTGTAAGAGCCGTAATTCTTACTGGTTGGTAGGTGATCAAATACTTATGTCATGCAATCAAATGCAAATTAATTATTTAAAAATCATACAATGTGATTTTCTGGATTTTTGTTTTAGATTCCGTCTCTCACAGTTGAAGAGTACCTATGATAAAAATTACAGACTTCTACATGCTTTGTAAGTGGGCAAACCTGCAAAATCGGCAGTGTATCAAATACTTGTTCTCCCCACTGTAGGGGCTTTCGCACCAGAAGAACCTTTTCATAGTTCCTAGAACTAATGGTGGAAGTACCCGTTTTTGGTGTGTTCGCACCGCAGGAACAGACAGGACTGAAAATGGCCCTAGGGGAACATTTAGTTCTTGGGGAACCACCCTGGTGGATTACACCCTGGTACAGCGCTATCCATCTATCCATCCATCCATCCATCCATCCATCCGCACTTCCTTCCGCACTTCCTTCCGCACTTCCTTCCGCACTTCCTTCCGCACTTCCTTCCGCACTTCCTTCCGCACTTCCTTCCGCACTTCCTTCCGCACTTCCTTCCGCACTTCCTTCCGCACTTCCTTCCGCACTTCCTTCCGCACTTCCTTCCTTTCGCACTTCCACAATGTTTTTGTTTTTGAAAGTAGTCTTTTAATGTTTTTGAAAGTAGGTCTCTTGATCTCACCAAGGCTGGATTTATTTGATCAAAAATACAGTAAAAACAGTAATACTGTGGAATATTATTACAGTTTAAATTAACTGTTTTTTGTTGTAATATATTTTAAAATGTAATTTATTACTGAGACGGCAAAGCTGATTTTTTTAAATCATGATACACTGCCATTCAAAATTTTGGGCTAAGTAAGATTTTTTTAAAAAAGAAAAGAAAAATGCTGTTCTTTTGAACTTTCTTTTCATCAAAAACTCACAGTTTCCACAAAAATATTAAGCAGCACAACTGTGTTTAACATTAATAATAATAATAATAAGAAGAAGAAGAAATGTTTCTTGAGCATCAAATCATCATATTAGAATGATTTCTGAAGGATCATGTGACACTGAAGGCTGGAGTAATGATGCTGAAAATTCAAAAACATAAAAAAAAAATGTATGTATATATACACTATTATAGAATGTATTAATATATTAACATTTATTTATTTATTAATATTTATTCATGTTTTAATAATTAGGTTTTATTTTTGTTTTCAGTTTTCATTTTTAAAGTTTTAGTAATCTATGTGCTTTGTTATATTTATTAGTTATTAGTTGTTTTTTTTAAATATTTCCCTTTAATTATTTTTTATTTAAATGTTAAGTTTTGTAATTTTAGTACTTAGTATTTGGCTTTATTTCACTAGTGAAAGCAATTTTAATAGTGTTAGTTTTAGTCAACAATAACAACAGGTTCTGCTGCAGCACTGACCCACTCCTAATGGCTTCATTAATAAATGTGTCACCTGATATGCATGTGCATAAATGCCTTTTATGATTAGCATAATTTGAGAGAAAGAAGCAACATTTATGATTCCATTTGTTGTCAATTTATTAGTGATCTCCATTTTAATTTTTTGACATAATTTTGACCAGCTTTCTTTTCTCATTTAAGCAAAGGAGAGCTGTACTTGTGTGTCTTGGAAAGAGCTGCCTGAAGGCGTTGGGAATAAGGCCACTGAGTGAACTGACTTGACTTACAGGGAGTGAACTCAAGTTATTTCCCAGCAGACCGCTGCTGCCCTACAAACTCAAGAGGAGTCAACACTCTATTCATCAACAACTAACATGAATGATTTGGTATAATATCAGACAAAAAAAGCCAAGTAGCATCTTGTTACACACATAGCACCTTGTGTGTAGTACTCACCACAGATCTTTAATTTAACACCCGATAAATGTTTACAAGGTAGCAAAAGGTCACTGAATATCACTGTTCTCCAAATCTGCTACACACATGTTCTTCTAGCCAGATATTTTCCAATTAAAACACAATAGCATGAACTAAAAGTGCATCTCAGTGTTCTCTCCTTGGCTCGGAACTTGTTCTTGGCACAACATCTAAGAAAACGTAAAAACTTTTCAAGCTGTTTCAATCAAAACAAAAACCAAAGACATACCCAGCATAATTGTCGTTACTTCTGTTACCTTACTCTACCCACTGTTTCATTACATGTAAAAGTACGTAGTCATTTAAAAAAAAACTGTATATAAAACATTTTTTCATATGTAATTTATTGTTAATAAAAATACTTCTATGAGTTCTAAAGTCTCTGTTTCACATATCTGTCTTTATGTTGCCAATTTGATTTTTCAACAAACAGCTGTTTATTTTACGATTGACAATTATAGAATCAAATTTTATTGCGCAAAAACACAAAGCGTTGTTGATTTATTTATTTTTTATTTTTTTAAATCAGTTGCAAATGCAAAATACAAAATGCATTCCAGAAGGCAAAGTCTGAATATGCACACTTCCCTGCTACAGATTATGTGAAAATTATGACATATAACATCTGCTGAGATTCTGAAGTATGCAATCAGTACTTAGTTAATGCATAAGGGCAAAGGAGATACAAATTAAAAAAAAAAAAAAAAAAAAAAAAAAAGGACGGAGAACCTCAAGTTGGCCAGCTCTTTCCAAGTTAATTGCAACAAGCAAGTTGTTGTTCATGGTTATTTATGGAACATACGGGTCAAAGGTCAGTGGCAACATGGCAGACGTACTGTAGGGATAGGTATTGAACAATTTCACAATTCGATTCACAAGCTTGCGATTTGATTCATTTGTTTACAAGCTGTTTTATTGACGTCTTTCTGCAGTTGAAACACTGATTGAGCGATTACATGAAACATTTCAGTAAGTTGTACTGTATCTTTCAAAATACCTTCTGATGTTCATTCATGTTTATTTTGTGCTATGACTAGTAGTAAAGCAAAGAGATGATCGGTTCACATACCGCTTGAACTGAGTCGCTACAGCGATCTGTCAAGCTACATTAAAGAGCGGCAAATAGGTATTTATTTCAATTTCATAATAAAACTAAAGAGTTTGAAAGCTGAGACTTTGGTTCATGTCAAAATAAATACAAAGCTTATTAAGATTACTGGATGGCAACTGTGCTGCAAAAAAAACATTTGGTTAAGTTTTGATGATGAATTCACTGAAAACAGCAAAGACTAAAAGATCGATTCTTGAGATTTAGGGCCAGATTTACTAACAGTTTGCACAAGCACAAACCCTCTTTTGGTGTTAAAAAACTACAGTCAGGATTTACTAAAGACACGCAGTGGTAAATTAAGTTGATAAAAGGCGTGGACAGGGTTATTTGTGTGACTGACCTTATTGCATATGCATTTGTAGGAGTTTCCCTTTCAGACGCAAAATTCATGGGAGGATTCATTTAAATGAATCATGCGAGGTGATTTACAAAGGTTTGCGCTCGTCAATTTACTGATGTTTGCACGATTATTTACTGCCCAAAAAAAGCACCTCTTAAACCAGACGCTAATAGATTAGATTGCGCTGGTCATTATGGAAATGATCCGGCTGAGTCTGTCTTCTTTAATTTGCGTGTTGTCAGTAGATCACGTGCAGAACTTTCCACTCCCATCGGCGCTTTTATGGAATTGCGCTCTCACGCTGATTTGCCCTGTTTAGTAAATCTGGCCCTTAAAGGGGTCATGAACTGAGAAATCAAATTTTCCTCGAACTTTTGACATATAAGAGGTCATCATGCTATAAGAATATCCTGTAAGTTTCAGAACTGAAAACTTCCTTGTTAGTCCAAAAACAGCTTTTATTGTAACCAAGCCCAGAGAACAACTTGTTGTGGAATGTGTCTAACTATAGATGAAAGACTGCCTCTGCAGAAGAAGTCAGTGCGCCCACTTTATCAGTGTAGCTTTGGCCCCACCCACTGGTGTGTTAGTGAGATGACGAGGAGAGAAGAGCTGGACTAAAAAACATTACCTTCCAAAGGATCCTAATGCTAGGAATGTGGTTATTTAAAAATGTAAAAAACAGCCAATCACAGCAGTGGGCGTTTACACTGAAGTCTCACAGCAGCCAATCACAGCAGTGGGCGTTTACACTGAAGTCTCACAGCAGCCAATCACAGCAGTGGGCATTTACACTGAAGTCTCACAGCAGACACGCCCCTTCAAACAGAGCGTTCAAATCAGAGGGATAAAATAATGGTCGGAAAAATGCCTTTTATTTCTAAATTATGACAATTTTGGATGTAAAAATCATACTAACATTATAAGTACACCCCAGAAACCATTATAAAACAATGCAGTTCATGACCCCTTTAAAGAGTACATAACACACACAGTTTCTGCCAATCTCATGTTAATCTTGAGTACCTATAGAGTAGTATTGCATCCTTCATATCTCCAAAGAGTCTTTAGTTTTATCATAATTACAAAAGACAAATGCATTGTACCGTTTTTTTCCGAAAAACAGCCAAACTCGTGGAGGAGTGCAGTGGGCGGAGCTAAAGAAAGCACACACACACACACACACACACACACACACACACACACACAATACATTCATGGCATTATCCCTCCCTGGATAATACCTTTCTATTCAATATACGTTCATGTTGTTTACATTATATGCACTTACGCGCTGATTGCCAACAAAACACTCACCGCCTGCGGTTTCGACTCATGACTGGGAACACACTTGCAGAACTCCGTTGCTGCTCCGGAAACACAAACTGCATCCACTGTTTAACGCTGGGTTATTGGGAAGCTGAACAAGGTTATCTTTCCCTCACAACCAGAAACACACTTCTTTAGTGCCATTGTTGATTTCGTGGTCTAAAAACAAATTGACAGCACCGCCGACGGCTCCTGTAACCCGAACGAAGCTTGTTGATGGACGCGCTCTTGCTCTCGCTCATGTGCGCATGCGCTCATCCGGGAGAAGTGCCCATACAAGTAATTCCACCCTTTAGGACTTCATAAAGGGCCATACTCGGAAAAAAAAACTTTCCGAAACTTGTTCGAATCCGGAAGGAGTGTATTTGGCACACAATACTCCTTCAACTTATTTTTTTTAAATTTTGGCTATGTTTAGCATGAGAATCAACTCTTTAACAGTGTAAATAAGTCAGAATGCATGAAATAGCATTAGACCCCCCTTTAAGAATCCATATTGGTTTATCAAAATCGAGAAATCGATATTGTCAACCCAGTCGTACTGTATTATGTCCAGGAATTTCAACAGTCAAAAAGTGCTTCATGGTATCTGACACAGCCATAGAGACATTATATAATTCAAGAATAATGATTTCCAAACAACCTAAGGTTTTCCCAGGACACAAAATGCTGCCCATAAATACCCATGTTTGCAACTGGATTAAAGGAAGCTGTGGTGTGGTTATCTAATGCCCTCAGTGCTTTTGCTATTGCAGAGAACCTATAAATTTGCTGAAGGGTTAGATGACTGTGACCACAAGACGATCAGTAAGGAATGTTTGGAAAGAGGCGGAACTCACTTATTTCTGCCAGTTTAGGGTCTACCGCTGCAACCGTGACCCATCATCCCTTCAGCCCACAGATAAGACATATGCATCCGATAAATTCCTACCAGCCACTCTGAATCTGATGTACATGAAGAAATACTACACAAAATCCAGCAGTCACTGAACAGAGCCTGGACTTCTTCCCCTAAAATTGGAAGCAATTAAAAACGCATGAGGGGTAAGAAAAAAAAAAGTTCCAAGAGAGAATGTACTTGAACCACAACAGACGATCACAAACAATCAGATTATTGGAACCATTTCTGGAAACCACATCCTTCGTTAAAGCTGGTATCATTCAGGGGATGAGCGATCTGACTTGTTAGCCCTGCACAAAGGTTTTGCGGTATCATGTCAAAAACGAGAGTTGGGCGTGTTGTGGATCTTCTGAAAGATCTTTTCAGAAATCTAATGGGACAAGATGACCGACTTAAAATACAGCTTGATCGACTTACATCTCTTCACAAGGCCAGCGCAGGACAACAGATTTAACTCAGATGCCTGATTCTGAACCCTCTATTCATTTGCTAGGTTTATACAGAGTCCAAGGCTCTGTTCCAAAACACAGCTGCCTACATAGGCAACACTTTAAGGCCTTTTAAAATAACTTCTATTGGCCAGAATCTAAAGTGGCATTGCATGTATTCTTTGTGACAAGCTCAGTAAAAAAGACAATTACAATTGATCCTATTCCTACACTGTAAGACTTACAGTGGCTTAAATTTTTAAGTACAAATCAACTTGGACGTTTAAGTCATTTCAACTTAAATTACATTAAAATGACTTAAATGAGTTGAATCTTGTATAACTTATTAAAAAACTTAAAAAGAGTTAAAGCAATGTAAAAACATATGCTGTCATAACTTATTGATCATATAATTTGTTACAGTGTATGTGCATTGTGTATAGATAAAAAGTTCAATCTAATTTAAATGTATTATTTTACCCAATTTTATTATGTACTATAATGTTATGCATATCATATAGCATCATATTGATAGCTTAGCACCATGTTAATGTCAAATCAGGAGATCAAGTTAATCAGCCTCTGTTGGCAGAAGTCTTAACTCAATTTTGGGCTAAAAAGCATCTTTTCCTGTTGACCACCATTCAAAAATAGCTGGTATTCTGGCATTTTTTCTCCCACATACACTAACGTTCAAAAGTTTGGGGTCAGTAAGAATTTATTTTTTAGAAAAAAATGCAGCAAGGACCCATTAAAATGATCAAAAGTGACAATATTCAGATACAGATATATACAGATTTCTATTTCAAATAAATGCTGTTTATCAAATAATACTGAAAAAAGAAATCTATCACGGTTTCCACAAAAATATGAAGCAGCACAACTGCTTTCAACATTGATAATAATAATAAATGAGCAGCAAATCCTCATATTAGAATGATTTCTGAAGGATCATGTGACACTGAAGACTGGAGTAATGATGCTGAAATCACAGGAATAAATTACATTTTACAATACATTACAAAAGAAAGCATTTTTTTTTTATTGTAATTAATTTTTCACAATATTACAGTTTTTACTGTATTTTTGATCAAAATAAATGCAGACATGGTGAGCAGAAGAGGTTTCTTTCAAAAACATTAAGAAATCTTACTGTCACAATGCTCAAAACTTTTGATTGGTAGTGTAAATTGCAAGAATTATATTATAAAATATATATTTTTTTTTAAACAAGAGCATGATTCCTTTTTGTGGGTCTTATTATTCCCTGTCAGATGCCTTCAACATCATGGCTCAGGATAGTTGCTAATGAATTTCCTGCATTTCGAGAGTGATTAGTCACAGGGCAATTACGGCTCAGCATGAGCAAAGACAGCACATTTCCGGCATACGTCCGGCAGATCCTGCATCACCGGAGCGAGCACATTTAAGAAGAATCCTAACAGATATCCTCCCTGCAACAAACAAAGCATGTTGCAATTTGTTTCATTACCATGATTAAAGATATTAAAAGATTACAGGCCAGATTTACTAACAGCTCGCACCAGTGCAAACCCTCTTTTGGCGTTAAAAACAACAGTCAGGATTTACTAAAGACACACAGTGAAAAATTAGCACTGAAAAGGCGTGGACAGGGTTATTTGACTGACCTTATTGCATATGCATTTGAAGGAGTTTCCCTTTCAGGCACAAAATTTATGGGAGGATTCATTTAAATGAATCATGCGAGGTGATTTACAAAGGTTTACGCTCGTCAATTTACTGGTGTTTGCACCATTATTTACCGCCCCAAATAAGCATGTCTTAAACCAGGCGCTAATGGGTAGATTGTGTTGGTCATTATGGAAATGATCCGGCTGAGTCTGTGTTCATTAATTTCCGTGTTGTCAGTAGATCACACACAGAACTTTCCACTCCCATCGGTGCTTTTATGGAATTGCGCTCTCACGCTGATTTGCCCTGTTTAGTAAATCTAGCCCTAGAGGTGGGTGGTATGATGTGGTGGTACAATTGCATCAATCGGCTGAGGTTTTACTATATGCTTTTATACTGATACGGAGATATGTTTGGGTCATAAAAGCATGTCTTAAACCAGACGCTAACTGGTAGATTGTGCTGGTCATTATGGAAATGATCCGGCTGCGTCGTGCAGAACTTTCCACTCCCATCGGCGCTTTTATGGGATTGCGCTCTCACGCTAATTTGCCCTGTTTAGTCAATCTGGCCCTAGGTCTAATATTGGGGGATTTTTTCTTATTTGCCTTAAAATTCTTAATTTTATGGGCCAGATTTACTAAACAGGGCAAATTAGCGTAAGAGTGCAATTAAAAAAAAACTCAGATGGGAGTGGACAGTTCTGCGCATGAACTACTGACGACGCACAAATTAAAGACCACAGACGCAGCCGGATCATTTCCATAAAGACCAGCGCAATCTACCCATTAGCGTCTGGTTTAACCATTGTGCGATCTTTATTTGGGAGTCACACTGGTGGTCTTAGCGGTCAAAAGTGACAGAACCCCTGAAATGTAACTTCTTATTTTTTCAGTAATACTACATACAATAATACATTTTTGTTCAATAATATTTTTTCTTTTGCATTTTGAGAGGGTTTTGTGGTACTAATTAATATTTATGCAGTAATTAATTTCCCATAGAAAATAATACAAAAGCTTGTATTACATTTAAAAAAAAAGTAATGCAGTATTTCAGGTTAAAATAGAGTCTATGCCTTTAAAATCCATTTTTTTGAAGGTAGATTAGTGCCATCTGTTGAGAGTGAAGAAAGAAAACATGTAATACCATAGTGTAACCCCTAGTTGCCTGTATAGCTCTCTATAGAACGGCTTGTGAATTGCCTAGTTGTTTTTAGACATAATTGCATAATTTTATTAGGTGGAAGATTTGAATATATCTTTAAACAATCTCAAAGACTACTTTTTGTCAAGTTTTAGATCTTCTTTTGTTTGAAATAGTGATTTGAAGTGTTAGTTTATGCATTATGATTACAGTCAGACCTGAATGTTGTGTTAGAAAGAGAACGTGAGGAAGCATTTTCTTACCCATTATTTGATTCAGAATTTAATAAAAAAAATTCATTTCATTCAATCACCCTGTGACACCGCATCACTGCTGTGAGCTTTTTCCTGCATTACAACTGAATTATTGAATTGATTTCACATATTTTCTAAACTTTTCTCTGTTACAGACACAGTGGTTCATAGGTGTGTGTGTGTGCATCTGTGTGTGAGTGAATATGTCTATATCACATTCTTGATGTTTTACAGTATCATCCCCTTCACTGCTGTGTACTTTTTTTCAGTATTGTGGCCGATTTGTAGATTGTGCACACAAAAATTCTCTGTATTTATATATTTTTGTCCATTTCCTATGCTCGGTCATTTTTGACCGAAGAACATGAGTGTGACTATTTTTTTGTGTTCACATTCCAAGTGTCATAAAAGCCACCAAGTTTCGTACCATTCCGATGAAGCTGTGATTTTTAAAAATTCAAAACGTAAAATTTGTGACCGAAGTGACCGAAGACTGCACAAGGGACATGCTTTTTTTGGGCGGTAAATAATGGCGCAAACACCAGTAAATTGACGAGCGTAAACCTTAGTAAATCAACTTGCATGATTCATTTAAATACTCTCCTCCCATACATTTTGCGTCTGAAAGGGAAACTCCTACAAATGCATATGCAATAAGGTCAGTCACAAAAATAACCCTGTCCACGCCTTTTCAGTGCTAATTTTCAGTCTTTAGTAAATCCTGACAGTAGTTTTTTAACGCCAAGAGGGTTTGTGCTGGTGCAAGCTGTGAGTAAATCTGGCCCCAAATGTCCAATTTCTAAATAACATGGGCACAATAATAGCTCCTCAATCCCTCCACATTCTCAGTGATTCGACATGGTTTCAAATGTCGAGTTACATTGTATCTCGCAGCGGTTCAGGTCAAATAAACAGGGCTTATGAGTTGTGGACACTTCTTAACCCTTAACAGTTATTATATGACTATAGTTATCCTCCCTTATTTCTATTCTGTGACAAAACACAATGAGAAGCTGCATGGAGGAAACACTTTTGTCATTCTGCATAAAATGAAAAACATGTTTGTTGCGTGCAAATATTTATCTATCAAGACTTTAGTCGATCTAGAATTTCTGCTCAGAAACCAGACGCAGCTGAAGAGGGTATTTGAGGTTTCAGGTAGTTACTATGGAGAAAAACTCAACAGAATCTTGTTAAGTGATACTGCAGATGCAAAAGTCATTTGAAAGAAAATTGCTATACTGTATGTCTCCGTCCCGGTCTTTAAGTTTTCAGTAAACACTTACAGCCTGGTAATTAAGAAACAAGAAGGGAATATAAAACATTCACCAAGTCAACCAATGTCTTCACTCAGATCTATCCTGGCCGTAGCACGTGGTGAAGACTGTTGAATATCAACGTCAACAGACAGCCACACACCCATGAACAAGTAAACTTAGCGTCTTACACTCCATTGATTTCCATGATGCTACACTCTTGGCGTCTCAACCGGCTGCTTACAGTGCTGACGTCTTCTGTGCGAGAGCTGCTATTTAGATCCCTTGTAATCTCGCATTTCCTAGCAGGACGGGCGGTTGGCAGACGAGCCATGGTACGAGCAGCATGAGAGTTTTTGAAACTTTGTTGTCGCTCAGTCAAAGAGCAAAAGGAAAATGGCAGGCGCAAATTATTCACAGTCACATTTGTAAATGGTGTGCCATTTCCTCACACAAGGACAGGTATTCAACAGTCTCAAAAACGGATTTGTTCATGAAGTACACAGTGGCAAGACAGGAAAGCCTACTGCTACTTACAATACATGTAATACTTATGAATTAGCTTTTAGCGTGCCAGCATTACTTACGACAGGGAAAAATTGAGCTGAGTCACCCCTTATATAAAGAAAAAAAACATTCATTCAAAAAAATACATCGGAGTCCAAGTTTAAAGTGATCACATGAATTAGAAACTTCACTTGAACTTTACTCAGTCAAAACTATCAAGCCATTAAATAGCGCATGCTGAAGTCTAGTAGCTAGGGACAACAATTGGTTTATTCACTTATGCAGTTTTGGAGAGCTGATTTATTTATACTGTAAAGTAAAACGCTCATGTTTTCTCTAGAGTACTGAACGGGTCAGATTAAACTCACTTTCAGGGAACTGCATTCGTTCAGGCCAAAGAAACAAAAAAGAGTGGTCTGGTTCAATTTAAAAAGTTCATTTCATGCATTGGGCAAGAGACAATAACAACAGTCCTGAAATCTGAATAAGGGAGCTCTTCTAAGAGCTGAATATTTCATCATGCAGGTATTGTATGAAGTATTAAATACATCAAATGTAGTCAGTGTTATTGAACTGTCAGTTTAAGAACATGAAAGTGAATTGATGTACTATATCAGCAATTCAGTTCTACTCTCAGGTGTCAGAAAATGACTGAATCGTGTTAAAGAGGCTTTCGATCTGTTCTGCCTCTATGTGTGAAGCATGTCTGCTTCTATATACATTTCTCATTCAGGAAAATATTTTATTATGTTTTACTGCATTTATGGCGAGTTATTAAGCTTTTGAATAAATGCTGGGGAAAAAAAGTTTTTTGTTGTTGTGGTTTTAAAGGAAGTCTTTAATGTTCACCATGGCTGCATGGTGTTTTTATCAAAATTTGATTATTTGTATTTGATCAAAAATACATTTTAAAACAAAAAAACAATTTTTATAATATAATTTTTACAATTTATATTAAATACTTTTTACAATTATTACAACTGTATATTGTAAAGTGTAATTTATTCCTGTGATCAAAGCTGAATGTTCAGCATCATTACTCCAGTCTTCAGTGTCACATGATCCTTCAGAAATCATTCTAATATGAGGATTTGATGCTCAAGAAACATTTATGATTATTATCAATGTTGAAAACTATTGTGATCCTTAATATTTTTGTGGAAACTGCATTTTTTTTCAGGATTATTTGATGAAAAGAACGTTCAAAAGAATATTTATTTGATATAGAAATCTTTTGTAACAAAGTCTTTACTGTCACTTTCGATTAATTTAATGCCTTTTTAATGAATAAAAGTATTAATTCTTTAAATAAAATCTAACTGACCCCAAACTTTTGAATTATAGTGTACTTACAAAATAAATTGATTAATGGAGGTGAAATATTGATTTGAGTTTATTATGCGAGAATAAAGCGACCGCAGAGCGATCAGTTGCCTGGGACTAGAACCAATTATACAGTTATTATACAAAAGCCATTTAATAACCATATATAGCTTATGAAAATAAGTTAAATATTTGTAAGCATATTTACAAGTTATTCATAACCTCTTATTAAAAATGTTAAAATTAATAATGACATTAATAATTGTGTTATCAAATAATTATTTTTATTTTACTTGTACAGACATCCCACAAAAAAATAATTTCTGGGAGGTAGCGCAACCCTCCCCAACCCCCCATATTATATTATATTATATTATATTATATTAAATTAAAATGGCTGACCACTTGTGATTGGATCACTGAACTGAAAACTCATCTTAATACCAGGTGGAAACAGGGCTTCTCCCACGCACGCTCAATTTCCGGGATATTATATATAATTTGCGGGCATCAGGGATATAATTTGCACTATCAATATGCAGGAGACTCTCGGAACTTCCGGGAGAGTTGGGATGTCTGCTTGAGGTGGGAAGAGCGGGGAAGTCAGTGTTGTATTACCTGTGAAGACAGAAGATTGCAGTCTATATGAAGGCCTCGTCCGGTTTTCTGTCTCTGGAGCAACGCAGCCATGACGGCTCCCTGAGTGTATAAACCAGTGGCCAGATCTGTCATAGCGACACCTGGTCTGACTGGATGCCCATCCTTAAAAAAGAAGCAGTTAAATATACAGGAGATAAATAGGGTGTAATATTTAAAGAGGACTTATTTTTCTCTTTTACATTTTCAACTTTCTTTAGAGTGTATTGTTGCTGTTTGAGCATGAAAAATGTCTGCAAAGCACAAAGTCCCTCTAAAGGGAGTTCTTCTCTATATCAGTGTCACTGTTTCTGAACTCCCTGAAACGCCTCCATTGTAGTCTTGAGTTTTCTTCTGGGAAAGAACACTCCCCCAAGGGGCAGGAATTAAGGGCCTTTCACACTGAGCGCGATTAAGCGATGCGAATGTATGTCGCAATGATACTCTTGAATCGAAACAATAGATCCCTATGGAGGTACTCACACTGGGCACGATCAATTGCAGCGCGACAAAGCGAGATTTTGAAACAATGAAACAAGACGTCCGATTAGATTTAAGCTTACTCATGCCGCTACTGTTGCACAAAAGTGCGAGAGTGGTGCCGCTGTTTTAAAAACCTGTGTAAACACAGAAGAAAAGTATTCCGGAAGAGAGAAGAGAATGGATGTTGAGTGTTATCATTGGTGTCTGAGAACAGATTTATTCTTACATGTTCTTTATACAGAACATTATCATTTTGCAATCTGAAGAGCTTAAAACGGTGTAAAGAGCGCTGTTTTCTTCAGTGAGTGTCTGTTATGAGTCAGAGAGCTCATTTGCTCTAGAGCTGTCAATCATATTATATGATCATAACTCCTGCAATCATAGTTCCACACGGTTCATAAACAACTGAGAGAAACGTTTCTACAGATGAATTTAACATTAAGCCAAATAAATATATGATTACGATGATATATGTTCTGTATGTGTTTTTTGCGGCTCTGGGTATTTTTATAACAATAAAGAATGAGAAATGCTAAGCAGGTGTAGCATTCAGTTTATTATAAAACACTACAAATAATGCACGTCTGCCCATTATTTAATCTAAATCCACTTTGGATCACATTCGGAAATTATTACACACACACGATGATGGTTTCTGTGTAGTACCAAACTTTATTTATCTTAATTTACTGTTGTATGTTGTATGTTGTGCAGCGGACGAGGTTAAAGCCGAATGGGGAAACCTACGAGATACATACATGAGGAAAAATGTATTCTCAGTAAGCGCCACCTATCGTGGAGGTGTGAATTACCTAAAGGCAATCATTCGTTTTGCATTCAGTGTGAAAGATCCGTTCGTTGGTGATTCGCTTAGCTTTATCGCGTCGTGCTCAGTGTGAAAGGGCCTTTATGCAAAATAAAGGGGCGGGGCCTGGTTGAGTTAGTTAGTAATGTGTTGAAACCATGGGCGTCAGAAGCAAAAAAAATGTGGGTGGGTCCTCCCCCAGAAAAATTTTACTGGAGTAGATGCCATTTACATTACGTGCAAATAGCCCGCCTTACTAAACGTCTGGTTGGGCCAGACAAAACTACAAAAGACACCAAAATATTTACAGTGGCAATAGTGTATGTAAGGCGCATGGCAGAAAGTTTTGACGCAAATTGACCCGAGGTTCCAATCCGCCTTTTGCCGAACTCGCTCTACTCCCTTTTCCCATCACATATCAGATCGGAAAGGCATTTATTTTCAATAAAAAAATAAGAAAATAATCGAAAAGTGGAAATAAAGCATCTAAAGTGTGTTTAATAATAAAGTGTTTATCGGTTAGGGGTAGGTGAACAAACATATGCGCTGAATTAGAGACGGTACAAGTGAGTGGGTCCAATATCATTGGTCTTAAAAAGTGGGTGGGTCTTGTCCCACCCACATACAATGGTCCCGACGCCCATGGTTGAAACCATAGACTGTAAAAAAAAATATGGACGTAGTGTCCATGACATCACCCGTAGGTTTCTGAAGAACATTTTTTTTGTCGGCCGTTGCCATCTTGGCAGCGCGTCACCGCGCGTCACTCCCGGATAACTGAAAATGGGCAAAGAGGCGGGACATGGGTGGAGCTGAGATGCCTGGTTGCTGAAACCACGCCCGCCTAGCTCGACCATAGTGGCAATCCACCTGTCGCTCAAGTGGCCACACCCTTAATTATGCACTTTAAGGCTTAATATAATTTAAACTCATGAGTTATAAAAAAAATTCACCCCCCACACAGTTGTCATGAAGGGCAAAATTAGCTGTATAGATCAAAACCACTTTTTGTACCAGGCTGTAAACATGTTTTTTTTTTCTGCTGTAAAGTTGGGCATTTTAACATGGGGAAGATGCAGATTTGACTCCCTTTTGTCTCTCTAGCAGTCAATCGATGAATTGTAGTTTAAGTCACTTCCGTGTTGGTTTCAAGAGAGACCGCGGGAGGTTGCCGCTTGGTTGAAACTCGCAGTTATGGTAAGGGCCGTGACATTTCCCAAACACACTCAAAGCACTTGACCAATCACAACACACTGCTCCAGCTGACCAATCAGAGCACATTGTGCTTTTCGGAAGGAGGGGCTTCATAGAGACAGGAACTAAACAGAGCGTTACTGACAGACTGGGAAGAGAGGAGCTGCAACAATGTCAAATATGTGAAAAATAATGTGTTTTTTGAACATTCAAGCATGAAAACCTATTCTAGTAGAGCCCAAAAACAAAATCAAGACATAACATGGTCTCTTTAAGATGAAGTGTGTGGCATTTTTTCTGTCAAAATCAATGATGTGGGTTTGGGATGGTATCTGTGTGTTCGACCAATATTTGCCAATTTGGTGATGCTAGAAATGACACACTTCACCTTTAAGCACTTCAGATCATTGCCCTCACCTCAGGACCAGTGATGTGCATCATTCCAGACACCGCAGACGCAATGGAGTCATATCCAGGCTTGTGTGACTCTGGGCCCGTCTGTCCATATCCTGAATAAATTAACAGACGTTGTTACTGATTATGTGTGCGGATGATTATCAGATGGAAATGTGCTTACAGCTCACAGTTTTGTGTAACATGAGCATGTCAGAGCTACGATCTCCAGCATATTCTGTGTTGCCAGTAGGGCTTGATTCAGGCCTGTGTGCGGCTCTCAGAAATCCCTACAGCTGAGCACACACGTCTAGAGAGAATGTGGGCAAAGACCCGATTACATTTCTATTATCATCAGAGCAGTCAGAATAATTAGGTTCTAGGAACTCCACCGTAGTTCTAAGACTTTGACTCACTAGAGGTAAACATCCATGGATGTGTTTATTTCCTTGGCAGAGGTATGGGCGGCTTAAGGAAAATCTGTCATGCCCTAGTATGAAAACAGCAGTCTTCCAGCCAGAGTTTGTGCACATACATTTCATAAACCAGTATCACTTCATAACATTTTTCCCTATCTTTTTGCTTTAATTAGTTGTGTTTGCTAAGGCAGCCATCACTATAATTATTACTCAAGTTTAAAGGCATAATATGTCATTTTCGCCGCTAAAGGTCACTTATTCAAATTAGATACATCATATTAGATACATCTGAGTGTGTTGAAAGTTATGTTATAATGCTACTTTGTGCGTTACACTTGTTGCACACTGCAGTAAGCTAGATCCATATTAGGCATGGTAAAACATGGTACTCGCGGGAAATCAAGGAAACGAGATTTAAACAATAAGACTAACTGTGTTGAGCTATATAACAATGATTAGTTTTCTGTCGATGAATGTCTCCAAACAGTTGCTCACCTGTCTAATAAAACACTTAGGCCCAGATTTACTAAACAGGGCAAATTAGCGTGAGAGCGCAATTTAAAAAAAGTGATCTAATGACGACGTGCGAATTAAAGAACACAGACGCAGCCGGATCATTTCCACAATGACCAACACAATCTACCAGTTAGCGTCTGGTTTAAGACCTGCTTTTTTGGGGAGGTAAATAACACCGGTAAATTGACTAGTGCAAACCTTAGTAAATCACCTCGCATGATTCATTTAAATACTCTCCTCCCATAAATGTTGCGTCTGAAAGGGA
Source organism: Coreius guichenoti (assembly GCA_039654105.1). NCBI lineage: Eukaryota > Metazoa > Chordata > Actinopteri > Cypriniformes > Gobionidae > Coreius > Coreius guichenoti. Next base: position 4,472,498 of record CM077189.1, read on the forward strand.
AACTCCTTACAAATGCATATGCAAAAAGGTCAGCTGCAAAAATAACCCTGTCCATGCCTTTTAATCTTTCACTGTGTGTCTTTAGTAAATCCTGACTGTAGTTTTTTAACGCCAAAAGAGGGTTTGCACTGGTGCAAGCTGTTAGTAAATCTGGAAAAATTCTTCCTAAAAGAAAGAAAAATGGATTCAACCATACACAGTACAGTTGTGTTTTTGAACTCACATCAGACAAACATAGTTTATATTATAAACATAAAAATCCTTTTACATTTGTATCATTTATTTGCAGCCGAAATGTTGAATTGTGTCACTACACCATTACAGAACAGATGTAATGCCCTTTTTTATAGCACACTACATTCATAACATCTCTTTTACTTCTGTGATGTTACAACCCATAAGATCCACCACAAAAAGGACGCAAAGATATTTGGAACACAAGTAAACAAAGAACAATATCTCCATAATTACCCCATCTGCCAGGCTATAACCACACCAATATTAACAGAAGTCTGACAACAGGGATAACTAGATTTGTACATTTTCTAAAGAAAATGTGAGTTGTCTGTGCAAACTTACGCAGAAATGCCAGAGCTCTGTGGGTGTTTTAGCACACTGTAAATGATTTCTAGGGTCTTATAAACACTGATGCTGTCAAAAACATTGCTCTGCTTGTTTGAGGCCCTGTCCACACGAACATGGGTATTTTTAAAACCGCAGCTTTTTCTATGCGGTTTGGCCGTTCGTCCAAACGCAAATGCAGTATCCGATCACTGAAACCAAACTTTTTGAAAACTCCTGCCAGGGTGAAGATTTTTAGAAACTCCAGTTGCAGGGTTGTCGTGTGGACAGTGAAACCGGAGATTTTGGGTTGTTACATCAGAATCGGAACCAGCAATAACCTTTTTTCCAGGCTTCTGATTGGCCAACATGGCTTTACGGTTAGGGTTATATTGCCAGCTGTTGGTTTGGCATGCTCTTGACAGCACTTCATTGGACGCAAATTAATTTTTTTTTAAACGGAGGAGGAAAAACTCAGTTTATAAAAATACCCGTGTACGTGTGGACTAGGCCTGAGAATCCCGACCAGCCCTGCACAGCAACAGCTCACCCAATGGCATGATTTTGGGGTGGGGCTATCTTTATATCTGACCAATGGCGGAGTGTTTGTGAAACTTTTGAAAAAAAATGTCCATTCTCTTCGTAGAAATTACGAACTTCGGGCCAGATTTGCTACACAGGGAAAATTTGCGTGAGAGCTCAATTCCATAAAAACTCAGATGGGAGTGGAAAGTTCTGTGCGTGATCTACTGATTAAAGAACACAGATGCAGCCGGATCATTTCCATAATGACCAACACAATCTACCAAGAGCAGCGCAAATTAGTGTCTGGTTTAAGACATGCTTTTTTGGGGCGTTAAATAATGGCACAAGTACCAGTAAACTGACTAGTGTAAACCTTAGTAAATCACCTTGCGTGATTCATTTCACCCTCATCCTTCCCTCGCACTTTGTAACAAACCCTTCCCTCGCGGGTCAAATGAACCGAAGCCCTAAAATTATACTTAATTTTTTTTTTGTCCAGAAAGCTTATTTAATTTCATTTTCATAATTTTTTTTCTATTTTTTAATGCAATTTTTGGGGAGATTTTTTGTTATTTTTTATTTTATTTACCTTTAAATTACTAGATTTGATATAAATAATAAATAAATAAATAAATAAATAAATAATACAATTTAAGCATATTCTTCACATTCTTTCAACTTAAATTCAAAATAACGCGAAATTGCATGCATAACCCTTTTAATTTAGCTCAAAATATCTTACATTGGGTGTCTTTGCCAACCTCTTGTGGAAAAAAATAATATAACATGATATTTCATGACTCTTGCCACTAGATGGCTAGATGGATACTCTCCTCCCATAAATTTTGCATGTGAAAGGGAAACAAATGCATATGCAATAAGTTCAGCCGCAAAAATAACCCTGTCCATGACTTTTCATGACGTGTCCTGCAGTGTGCTTTGTGGTTTTTAATGCCAAAGGAGGGTTTGCACTGGTAAAAGCTGTTAGTAAATCTGGCCCTATATCTTTAAAGTTGGCATAAAATGAAAAAAAAACAAAAAAAAACAAAAAAAAAAACACCCTATTTATTTTCTAAATAGATGTTAAGACATTTAGAAACTATTAAAGGAAAGAAAACCAAAATTTAAACAATTTTTCATAATCTTCATATAAACCAAATTATGAAACCAAACATTGCTTTCAGAAGAACACCACTTCCTGTTGACCAAATATTTTAATTAGAAAGCAAAACTAATGATGATATGTATTTTAGCAATTATTCCGCAAAACTGGTTTCTAAGAGAATTCATAACATATACTTTAAAGCAGCATTAACTAGTAGTAGTGCTGGATTAATTCATCAAACAGCCCAGGTTTCTCACTGCCAGCATTGACACAACGTGAAAGGCATCTGATGCCAAACCTCAACACATTTGGGTGTGGGGGCCCATCTAATGAAGGACATATGCTGAAAATAACTCGCGTTCTCAGACGCCACCTAATCCTCTTTAATTTGCTGTAAAGAAATTAAACCCCAATAATAAAACGAAACAGGGAGCTTTGTCGCTTCTGTGGAGCGCCGAGCGCCATGGAGACCTCAAACATCTCCAGAGTCTGTGGTTCGTGTTCTCCATACTCATCAGTGTACTAACCGAGCCTGATTATTCCACGTTAACTAGACTAGACAGTGCGTGTCTCACCCTAAAACGCTCATTCCATATCTGCATGGACCATAACAGACATGGTGTACTCTTGATAAAAACAGTGTGAAATTAAAACCACCTTTTTATTATACTGTGTGTGTGGGAACATGGCGAAACGGAATAAATCTGACAGGTATTTCCGGCGTTTCCGTTTGTTGCTGACATGTTGAGTGACGTGTTTACCATTTTGTTGAATATACTATCCAATTATAGACATTTTGGCTCAAAGGAATGACTGGTTTTGCTTAAAAAGTGGAATTGATAGTAAATAAAAGAGTAACCTGGCATTAAACAAGAGAAGCCAAAAGATAAAAAGAAAAGAAAGAAAAAATTAGACACAGTGTGTACTAGACGCTCCAATCCAAGCATAATGTTCTACCGCGGCATCCAAAAACCCAAATGTTAATATTACTGATGAAAGGAAGAGTATTTCAAGCATACAATGAGCACACTTAATGATTTAACACTGCAGGAAGAAAATGTCATAGCAAAAAAAATTGACTTGAACGCTCTCGGGTCAAATTTTGGTCATCATTACGCCAACTGTGGCAAATCCTATGGTACCTGACAATGCTGCTGATGTTAACATCTCCCATGTATGGGACCTCTTTTTTTGGAGCACAAGGCGAATTATGTCTCGTATCGAAGACGTTTCTAGTCTGCCAAGTCATGGTTTTAAGCCTCCTCTGGGATTTGCATGAGCAATCACAATGTATAGGTTATGCAGTGACGTTTCCTGATGAACTTGGGCCAAAATAAAAAAAATGGGTCAATCCCAAATTGCTATTGGACCACAATTTTGCCCCCTCAGGACTGAGGCAATAAACCAAAGGATGTCAATAAATCAACTGACGACATGCCACTGCAAGGCCCATTACAAATAAATTAGACAAGACTGCAGAACTGCTACAGCATGTGAGATACAAACCAGCCATAAATGAATGGCTTCCCTTATTCCTGATTGGGGTGTCTAATTAATCACAGTTCATGTGGTGGGGCAGGAGACTGGTAATGATATTTTCTTAAAGCAAAGATTTAAAGGCTTCAACAAGAGGGTAACAGCAGACCTCTAATGCTGAATCCAACATTCCCAATCTAACTAGCACAGCAACATATGAACATCAATCAAAATACTCCAAGAACATTGACAAGGCATTTTCAAAAGCTGAGCAACTTTTGGAACGGTCCATAAATTGGGTACAAAATATATAGATATATAAATATATCTAAATTATATAGGCTTGACATTAACACCCGCCAAATGTGTGTGGATTTCATCAGTGGCGTGTCACGCAATCACTCCTACTAGCCACTTTGGAGGGTTGAATTTTATATATAATATATGCAGTTTTCAATTGTAGTCTTATAAAAAGGCATCTGAAATAATAAACTAAGTGCAATGTAGTGTTTCGATTAGAAAATTAACGATTTTACTGAAATATCCAAAATGCTTCAACTCTTCTTGGAAGGCTTTCTACAAGGTTTAGGAGTGTGTTTATGGGAATTTTTGACCATTCTTCTAGAAGCGCATTTGTGAGGTCAGGCACTGATGTTGGACGAAAAGGCCTGGCTCGCAGTCTCCACTCTAACTCATCCCAAAGGTGTTCTATCGGGTTGAGGTCAGGACTCTGTGCAGGCCAGTCAAGTTCCTCCACACCAAACTCGCTCATCCATGTCTTTATGGACCTTGCTTTGTGCACTGGTGTGCAGTCATGCTGGAACAGGAAGGGGCCATCCCCAAACTGTTCCCACAAAGTTGGGAGCATGAAATTGTCCAAAATGTCTTGGTCCTTTCACTGGAACTAAGGGGCCAAGCCCAACCCCTGAAAAACAACCCCACACCATAATCCCCCTTCCACCAAACTTTACACTTGGCACAATGCAGTCAGGCAAGAACCGTTCTTCTGACAACCACCAAACCCAGACTCGTCCATCGGATTGCCAGACAGAGAAGCGTGATTGGTCACTCCAGAGAACACGTCTCCACTGCTCTAGAGTCCAGTGGCGGCGTGCTTTACACCACTGCATCCGACGCTTTGCATTGCACTTGATGATGTAAGGCTCGGCCATGAAAACCCATTCCATGAAGCTCTCTACACACTGTTCTTGAGCTAATCTGAAGGCCACACGAAGTTTGGAGCTCTGTAGCTATTGACTCTGCAGAAAGTTGGCGACTTCTGCGCACTGTGTGCCTCAGCATGCGCTGACCCCGCTCTGTGATTTTGACTTTTAGCATCTAAAGATTATGTTTTTGGGGCTAAAAATAAGTATGAAACATTTATGAAACAATAAAACATTTGTTTTTATTGTAGAACAAATTATGTCAACATTATAATGTTGTTGTATGGTTTTAAGTATTACAGTTGAGGAAACACTGTTGACAGAGCTTGTTGACAGTGAGCTGGACACCATTTTAACCCTCTGGTGCTCTTTTGTCATTTTTGACCACAACATTTTTATGTTTTGGTTTTTTAGAATTTTTTACTTCATCAGAATTATACAAAAATTTGGTAAAGGTTTTGGCACTTGCAATGTGAACACACACACACACACACACACACACACGTTAAATGGTCCTGAAAAAAGTCACACTTGTACTCCACCCAATGGGAAACTAATTTCATCTAGTGGAATCGTTTGGTACTGCGCCCAAACAAAATTATTGAAAGCTCATTTTTTGAAATATCAACCTCACATTTGGAACCTAAATTGTTTAAATGTATGGATTTGATTTGATTATTAGAAACATGTTTTGGATTAATTTCTTCATTTTAACACGTTAAAAATATTTAGTGCAATTAACGCAGCATCTGTTTGTTCTGTCATCCTTTGACTAGCATTACATTTTATGATCACGCTCTTATTCATGCAAATGCTTTTAAACCATTCAAGCGTGACAAGACACACAAGAAATGCAGTGTTTGTGAATGTCCTGTCTCTGACACACACACCTTGCACAGAAAGACTCCCGCCAGTAACGCGCACACAGACAGTGCGCCAGAATCAAGTTCTCTTTCGCGCTTGAACAATACCACACAGAATTATGCCAAAATGCACGTATTGTCGAGTATTCTCATAAGAGCAGTCTTAAATGAGTTAAATACCGTCTTAAATGAACTTGAGAGAAAATGAGATGCGTGTGACAGCGCGTCAGATCCGTGTCATGTTCGGCAGCGGCAGATCTTAAAGTGACAGCAGCCTAATAAACCAGTTGCTGTGATGTCTTTCATTAGACAGCTAGGAAGGCCACAGGTAAATATGACATTTATTATAATGGGTTTATGTGAAGTTATTTTTTTAAAGCCTAATAAATGTTAAAATTTATGTAGTTTTCAATTATACTGTAATGTTAAATGCCTATCAATAATGTTTAAAAAAAAAATCATTGAGACATCATTGGCAGTATTAGTATCAGTTCATAAAACGAAGCCATTACAAATAATATTTAAAATATACTGTCTTTAAGTTGTTTCTACATTAATTTGGAGAGTAACTGTGAAATTATTACAATATAAAAATTTTAAAAACTGATGTTTTTAATAGCAATTAATTACAGAAAAAATGTGCGATTAATTAGTTAATTTTTTTAATTGATTGACAGCACTACAATAAACAAACTTCTATAACGTTGTTCATTTTTCTTCACTTTAGCAATAATTTGCCATGTGTCTTCTTTAAAAAGAGACCCAACTTAAGTCTGTGCTCCAAAGCATTCAAGACAGTTTAAGTTAGAAATTTCATTTTCAGGTCTATGCTCAAAATGTGAATAAATGGATTAACTACTGCATAAATATAATTTAGTACTATAAACTATAATAAAATATTAAATATTAAATAAAAAACATGATCTAACTAAAATATAGTACATTTGTTACATTGAAATAAAAAAGGAGCACCAGATTTAGGAAGTTTATTGTGTTTCAAAATAGCAACTATTAGTCTCCCCATTGCATTAGGGTCTTTATTGCCTTAAGTAAAGCCTGACAAATTGTTCACCTTGGGTCAGCACAAGTACAGACCGATGTTCACAGTTAGACCTCTCATATTCCTTATTTTACAAAAAACAATGTCCCAATGTTTTGTCAAGCAGACATGGCTTCAATTTGATAAAACATGATCTAGATACCATGGAAAGCCTAAAAAATAAGTTCATATCTACCATATCTATTACAGTCAATATAGAACAAATTACGTTTTGCCCAAATCTAATTGAGAGGGAAATGATCACTTTAGATCAATAGTGCAGCTTTAATTTGATCTAATTTGATATGGTTCCAGAGGAATTCTCTGGAGAATGGATGCATATATTACTCTATTCCATACATAAATTTAAATGGTATAATCATCTTTAATACTGATATCCACAGGTTCAAGTAAACCAAAGCAGTCAGCAAAACACTCAGAAGGTGCAATGATGACAATCGACTAGAGAGGCTTGTCCTAAAAATCCCTGTCAAGTGAACATTTGAGTCTGATAAATCAAATTGCACTTGTTGAAACTAAGCATTCCAGACTGATTTTACACTCAAGAAGAAAGTGAAAAATCCTTTCAGAAGGGGAAAATTAAACGATACAGGATGAGCACAGTAAATCATTCCAATTTAACTGTCCAGCATCCACAATTTAATGAGGTCTTGTGGGTTACGCCTCCAGGTCTTTATAAGCAGCGCGAGACATGGGAATTTGGCTGTGATTTGTGATCTTACAGGGAACAGCTGAAAAAAAAAAATGCAGTCTTTGAGTTCACTTCATCACTAACCACAAGAGATGCCACTGCAGTGTTGACACAATGTAACAACTTGCATGAAATGTATGAGCACTGCCAACATCAGACTACTGTTTGCTGAACTTCTTTGAATGGTCTGGATTTTTTAGTTGTGGATAGATGTTATAATTTTACTTTACTACCTTATGTTTTCATTTAAACAAAAACAGACATTTCTCGGTAGTTCTAAAACAGTATTAAATCCAGATGCATCTTTTATATACATACATGCGTGAAAAAAAATACATGGCAGTTTGACCAAAACTGGCGTCTTTTTACAGCACTGTCTAGGGTTTATGAAAGGCAGCGCACACAGAGAGATGTGTAACCGGCAACAGAAATGCTGATTTCCATTTCCTTATCAAGTGAGACTTGACTGCAGGATTTATGGGTGCCTGACACGTGAAACCAATCACCAAAGCAGCCAGCGTGGTGACAATGCCCATCCGCTTCAGATTAGCGTGGCTACAGAACAATTTTCAAGTAAAGAGTGGCTTCCTTTATGAGTGTGATTAAAAAAAAAAATCAGACAGTAAAGTAAATTAGCCTTTTCATAAGGGCCATACAACTGAAAACATTAGGGTTTATGGGTTAAAAGCAGGCCAGATTTAGAATACCAAAGGCGTGTCTACAGTACAGAGATGTAAACGTAATGAAGAACACGTCAGCTTTTTGTTCCTGCTGTCTTCCTCCAATTCTACAAACACACACTCTGTTCATCCATGTAATGGACTGCATTGTTCTACATAATAAAAGAGAAAATACTGCAAATGCATCTAAAACCTTCATAAACGCACAGAATGGGTGAAGGTACGTTTATGTTTACTGCTGTTCTGCCAATTTTCGTGGGCAAAATCCAGTCATTTCACTTGGAATCCACGCAAATTGCAACGAATGTGTCGCGTTCATCAAAAGAAAGCTGCTTGGTTTGAACGTGACTTTATGAAGCTGCACACACAATCCCTATGACAATGAACCTTTTTTACCCACAAAAATTTCAAATTTTGCTGCTAATGTGACCACACCTTGATAGATTATAATTGGAACAAGATTTTTGATTCTGGGTGGGTGGTTGCCAGGGCGTTCCTATGGTGTTGCTAGGGTGTTCTGGGTGCTTTGCAAGTCAGTGCTATGCTGTTGCATGCAGGATTCTCTGGATTTTTTTTTTTTTTTTTTTAAAGGGGTCACAACATTTTATTTGTTATTTTAATATGTTCTTGAGGTTCACTTATGTTAATAAAAAAACAACAACAAATATATATGCGAAAAAACTGTCATTTTCAACCCTCATTCTGACCCTCTGTCTGAAATGACAAGTTTTTAAGGCCCGGCTCCTTTAAGGCCTGTCAGTAAACGCCCACTGATATGATTGGTTAACGCCGTTGCATAGGAAACAGTATCAATGCCCACTTGCTATTGCACGTAAGTGTTTTGAAAACATTACCAATATAAAACCGTCATTTACAGATTATGAAATAATTTACTTGTTTGTGATGCAGAGTGGTCAGATCTACAGTCGGCCGCTTCAACTTACAAAAAGTTTCTTTGCAAACTCTCTATTACACTGTGCCTCATTTACAAAACAAAATGCTCCGAACAAACATATACCGAGTACAGAAACCGAGTGTAACGTGGATATGACGCAATTGACAGGCGACTCCCTCACACGTCCCGGTTACTTGGTTAAAATCGCAATTTTCTCACGATTTACAAATAGTTGGAAGCATTTGGGATATTGTAAGTACTCAACTGAACAAAATATATAACACTGGCCTAGTGGTTTTTGGATATTTTACTTCAAAAATCTTACATATTGCACCTTTAAGCGACTGAACACCAGTGGGCGGGGCCTATGGTGCGATGATGTATAACTATTCGCCGATGTCTTGTCCTGGAGGAAGGCATATACAAATGTATTTGCCCGTGTGGCATCACAGATCCCGCAATATCAAAACGAGCCATTTATGGAGCTTGATAAAAATAAATCCCTTGTTTATAATGAGGAGGACGTTTTAAGTTATGAAACTAGCAGGATGTTTTAATGGTACAAAGACCTTTTGTCAAATTTGATTTCTCATGTCATGACCCTTTTAAGTTTTAAGGTTTAGTCTATTTTTTGGTCATTTTATCACATGCCAGATAACAAATAAAATGTTTGCTTCAAAATGTAACTCCTCTATGTACAAGAGGCATTATTTAAGGCAGTGGTTCTCAATCAGGTGCCGGGGCCACTATAGGGGGCCTCAGCAAACTTCCAAGGGTGCCTCAAGATGACAAAAAGAATTTAAATTAATAAATTATAATTAATATGTTAAAATAATTATCATCTAATCTAAATTATAATGTTAATGTTAAAATTAAATTTAAGATTTAATTTAAATGACGCACTGCCGCCGGCAGGAGTGTCAAAATTCGCTCTGGCTGCCCTGCTAACAGCGCTGTAGAAAGATTCGTGGACGCTCTGGCGTAGATCGAATGCTTGGTCTTTTTTTAAACTTTATTTAAAGGGGCCACAAAGCAAACAAGCATGTTGATCGGTATTTGTGAAGACTAACCACAAGTAGGGTATAAGTTAACCTCATGAAATCTTTTAAAGGGGTCATGAATTGAGAAATCAACTTTCCCTTGAGCTTTTGATATATAAAAGGTCATGGTAATATAAGAATATCCTGTAAGTTTCAGAGCTGAAAACTTCCTTGTTAGTCAAAGAAAAGCTTTTATTGACACCAGGCCCAGCAAACAAGAGATCTCAGAATGTGCCTTCCTTCAGAGTGTGGTGAAACACCGCCTTAACCGAAGAGGAAGAACGCTTGATTCTGTAGCCCCGCCCACCGACTCGTGCCTAACATGATAAATAACATAGGCCTACCTGGAGCTAAACCGGATCAAACTTTCAAGCAATAAACATGCTGCATAAGCTTCATTCAGATTCCAATATTATGAATGCATGGATGAACTTTATTTTTAATGAATATTCAGCTCACGTGGGAAAGACATTGCGTTTGTTCCTTCATTTCACCTTGGATTCGTTTGTAAACAAGAGACTGGATTTGCAGACAGGATGAGATTACATGAATGAATGAAGCAACACACTTGTGTGAGTAAAAAATGTTTTTTTATATGTGATGGTATTGCATTGTTACAGATCGTTTGATATCTATTGATTATGTGTACGTGTCTAACTGAACATAACTTAGCACGCTGTCACAGTGCTGTCCAATCCTTTATTTGAGGTGTTGTGCTACGATTCGTGATCACCGCTCAGACTCGGACATGTAGCCTATGGGCCAGGGCTCGCAAAGCCCAACGTCCCGGGGCTATGTGTTTTCCAGACGGGCTACCAAGTGCGTCGTTCACTCTCTCTTGACTTGATATTTGAAGGAAAAATGCAATCGCGTAAGTTTTGATCATGCTTTGATTTGTCTGACTCTACAGTGAGGCTTGCTTGTATGTGTGTGTGTGTGTGTTAGTTGATGCACGGTTCGCGGTTATATCCACCGATCGGGCGGGCCAAGTAATAAAAAAATAACATTCTAATTAATTGCGGGTGGATGAGAGATAAATCATTGTGTTTGTTTGATAAAGACATTTTGCGAGCCCTGTAGACGAATCATTCCGGTTGCCGTTTCCCCACATGCTTTCAAAACAATCCCTCACATGTACTCATGGGGGAGCCGAAGCTCATTAAATATGCAAAGCTTATCCAACCACAGCAGTGGGCGTTTACTTCCAAGTCTTCAGTGCGGCACGCCCATAAAAACCGAGCGTTCCATGAGAGAGGCTCAAAACCAGGATAGAAAATAGCCTATTGCTTATTCATTATGATGTTTCTGAATGTAAAAACCACACGAACATCATAAGTTCACCTCAGACAACAGTATAAAAAAATTAAAAAAGCCAGTTCATTACAACTTTAAATGTGAAAGTAAAAAAAAAAATTGATAGATGGAAAGAACTTAATTATAGTTACATGTTTGCTAACGAAATAAACCAATTAAAAGCCATTTGTGTGGTGTGGCTTTTGGGTTCATGGTCTCTTGGTCTTAAATTAACATTAACATTAATTTGTGTGCAGCCTACATTACAATAACTGTCCTGGTTGAAGTGTAGCCTTAATGCAATTGGTCAAATCAGTGTTGTTTTGAGCTAATTAATTGCATTCTCGCTGAAAAACAAGCGTTCTAGCGCGAAAATGTTGCCTATAAATAGTGTTGCGCGCCTTCAGGACTGCGCGGAGGACTTCCACATTCCGATTGGTTGCCGCCGAACTGCGCCATAGCTCATTACCATAAAGTTGACCTGATTTCAACTCTCCTTGACGCCCAAATCGTCCAAGACCTGCCGCGCCGCTGCTCGCTGCTGGCTCACATTGAAAATGAATGACTTCCGGCCACTTTGGCGCTCTCGCCGGCAGCGGTGTAAAAGCACGGTTATAATATTATGGCACAATAAAATAAAATAAAAAAATTTTACCCCTCAATAACTGGTGTTTTTAATTAAAGAACATACAGTTCTTGAAACTTCTACAGGTTTAATATCTGAATTTCAGCATTTAATACTCCCAATTTCTAATGTAAAAAAAAAAAGTGAAAACAAGCAGCTTTGTCATAATTACAGCAGAAATTGTGGAAAGCTTGTATCGGGGAGCCTTTGCCTGTAGTGAATATTGTGTACACCTGTTATCGAGCAATAGATGAGATGAGGCGCCTCTTCACTCAACTCCTCGTACCCCAGTCCCATCTCACTCAGCTTCCTGGGCAAGTAATTCTCCACCAGAACATCACAGACTTTGGCAAGCTGACAAAAGAGAGAGAGAATGAGGTGTGACAGACCAGTGCTGTGTTCGAAATCGCCCCCTATACACTCTTTCACTATTCCCTACATTACTCCACTAATAGTAATGAAAAGATTTATCTTGAACTTGTCGTGGAAACTAGCATGTATAAACCGTAATTAAATAATTTAATTATCAATTAAAAAGCAATTCATAGACTACCTGTATGATATTACGCTGGACCAGTGTGGTTTGAAAAATGGATGGATGATTGATTCAGCGGCGGGCGCCATCTTCTGGCGAGACACGGGAATTCATTTAGTGTGACCGTCACAGTGCATTATGGGTATTCTCTAGCCGCTGAGCGTACATCAGTTGTACACTCGTTATTGCGGTGCATTGTGGGATTGAATGAGTGCACTCAATAACTTCCACTATGGTTTCGGATACCACTACAAATGGCTGTCCCCTCAAACAGTGCCCTATTTAAGGGTATGGGGGCGATTTCGGACACAGCCATTGTTCAGACAAAACATCAAATGTTATGTAATGCGTTACGAACTTTTACCTCAGTTACAAGTTTGGTCCCCTTAGGATCTTTAAGATTAACAGCAATGCTCTGCAAGAAAGATGAATCAGGGGAGCACAGTTATAATGGTAGAAGTCATTATCCTATGCATTTTAAAAACAAACGGAGTATACCTTTTTGTTCCTGTTCACACTCAGAAAATAAGCACTCTCTTCACCCACAAACGGAGGACCCCATGCTCTTGTGTCGTCTCCAGAGCCTGTCACACATTCACATCTCAATATACTTCACCAGAGTTCATCGCTCACTGCAGTCAGACACTGTTTAGATCTAAACTAAGAATCATTTTTATAGGAACTGGCAACGTGACGTGTTTAATATGATAAGTTGTCACTATAGTGCAGCCATTTACCATGAAAACAGCATTACACACCTCAAAATATTTGCTCTAGAGACATGCTTGGTCAAATATTACTTTAATATATATGCAAGCAAAAATTCAAAAAAGGGGATTTTTATTATTTTAGAGCTTGAAAGTCCCAGTCCTAATTCAATTTCATTATGTTGAAAACACTGGCAAGAATATTCTTTAAAATGTAAAAGAAGAATGGTAGAATGGTAGAATTTCCATTTTTGGGATGAAATCAATCCTTAAAATGATGCCAACATCTTAAACTAAAATTCAAGCAATATACACACTAATTAAGTTTGGAAACATTACTATTTTTAATGTTTTTTAAAGAAGTCTCTTAATCTCATCAAGGCTGCATTTATTTGATTAAAAATGCAGTAAAAACAGTAATATTGTGACATAGTATTACAATTTAAATTAACTGGTTTCTGTTGTAATATATTGTAAAATGTAATTTATTCCTGTGATCAAAGCTGAATTTTCAGGATCATTAGTCCAGTCTTCAGTGTCACATGATCCTTCAGAAATCATTCTAAGATCACTTCTTATTATCAATGTTTTAGCTGCTTAATTTTGTGATACACTGCCATTCAAAAGTTTGGGTTAAGTACGATTTACAAAAAAAGAAATTAATAATTTTATTTAGCAAAGGCACATTAAATTACAAGAAGTAAAAAAAAAAAAAAAAAAAAAAAAAAAAAAAAAAAGAGTAAAGACATTTATGAAATTAATAAATATTACAAAAAAGCTCTTTCTATTCATCAAAGAATCCTGAAAAAAAATCAGTTTCCACAAAAATATTAGGCAGCACAACTCTGTTTAACATTATTAATAATAATAATAATAATAATAAATGTTTCTTTAGCACGATTTTTGAAGGATCATGTGACACTGAAGAGTGGAGTAATGATGCTGAAAATTCAGCTTTGATCACAGGAATAAATTACGTTTTAAAATATATTACAAAAGAAACCAGTTAATTTAAATTGTAATATTAGCTCATGGTATTGGATCAAATAAATGCAGCCTTGGTGAGATTTAGAGACTACTTTCAAAACATTAAAAACCTTAATGTTTCCAAACTTTTGATCGTTACTGTATATCTCATATAAAAGAATTCACATTATAGCACGTTTACATAAACCTTACCTGGTCGCTCAACTTTGATCACCTCAGCTCCCAAATCTCCTAATATCATAGTAGCAAAAGGTCCAGCCAGAACTCTGCATTGAACACCATAATGACATTGTTTAATATTAAACCTTTACGAGCATATAAAGAGCTTACACTCCTGGGCAAAAAAAAAGGGGGCCAAGCCAAAAAATGGCAAAATATTTCGTGATTTTAATGGTATTAACAATTTTAAATCACAAATCATTGGTCAGTGAATAGCAAGAATCGCACAAATACTGCAGATAAAGTAACTTAGCATGGAATCGCCTTCCCAGTTGATTACTTTAAATGTTTACGCCATGTGGGTAAAATTGCAGACAGCTTTTTACCGGAAGAAGAGTCAGTGTTGTTCCACTCAATGTTAAAAACAGTTTTCAAACAGTTCATGAGTAGTTGAAAATGTCTCCCAGTTTAAAATTTGAGATCAAACCCAGACAGCAACATAGTGTCTGCCCAGATCCGGCCCATATACGTGTGGAATCCACATGTACCAGATGTGGCCCGGATCTGGGTCGATACTATGTTGCTGTCTGGGAATATGCACTATAGGGTTCAAATCTGGACTCTGACAGGCCAAAACATGAGCCTGTTGGACCTGTTCTCAAGCCACTTCTTGGTTGTCTTTGCAAATTGGGCACATTTGATCATTCCTCTTTAGATAACTTTTCATTTGTGGGGAGCAAGCCATTCTGCAATATTCTCCTGCACTCCAAAGCATTTGCTAGAGGTCGCTTATTCAAAACAAAGGCGTAGCTTGATGATTTGCCTTGATTTCGCGGAGCTTTTATTCTGCCTCAGACAAGCGCTTCCGCTTCTTCTGCTCATGCGTATGTGGGGGAACGCAGCGCTGTTTTATCATATTAGATACATATGAGTGTGTTGAAAGTTATGTTATAATGCTACTCTGTGCGTTCGCTCGGCGGCGACTATGAGACACTTGTTCACACTGCAGTGAGCTAGATCGATATTAGGCATGGTAAAACATGGTACTCGCGGTAAATCAAGAAAACCAGATTTAAACAATAAGACTAACTGTGTTGAGCTATATAACAATGATTAATTTTCTGACGATGAATGTATCCAAACAGTTGCTCGCCTGTCTAATAAAACACACAATATATTAAAGGGTCTTTGGTGTTTCTATGGTTACTACAAAATAAAACCGGAAATCGAGGGTAACGCGGGTATAATGTCATTGATAGGCGACGCACGGACATGGTCCATGTCCTGGTTAAAATTGCTTATTTCTCTGGATTTAAACATTCTTGGAAACATTTTGGATAATGTAAGTACACAAGCCAACAAAATATATAACATTGTTCTAGTGGTTTTTGGATATTTTAATCCAAAAACCTTACATATTGTGCCTTTAAATGACTTTTCACAGTGAAGCAGCTCACAATACCAGCAGCTAAAAAGGCTCCACACACACAATGACACTCTTCCTCTGTGCTTCACCGTGGTAGAGATGCATTTATTATATTTCTCAGCAGATTTTCGAAGACACCGCTTTGGAGCATCACCATGCAACTCGTGTTTCATTGTGATTCATCAATCTACACAAACTTCCCATATTCTGCCAAAAACTTTATTCTTTCTTTGATGCAATGGCTTCTTAAATAGTGCATTTGCTTAAATTTAGCCAAGACAATTAAAAGTTTAGCGTTTAACCATTTGTGACCCTGGACCACAAAACCAGTCATAAGTCTCACGAGTATATTTGTGGCAATGGCCAACAATACATTGTATGGGTCAAAATTAATGATTTTTCTTTTATGCCAAAAATCATTAGGATATTAAGTAAAGATCACGTTCCATGAAGATATTTTGTAAAGTTCCTACCGTAAATGTATCAAAAATGTATTATAAGTAGTAATATGCATTGCTAAGGACTTCATTTGGACAACTTTAAAGGCGATTTTCTCAATATTTAGATTTTTTTGCACCCTCAGATTCCAGATTTTCAAATAGTTGTATCTCAGCCAAATATTGTATATCCTAACAAACCATACATCAATGAAAGCTTATTTATTCAGCTTTCAGATGACGTATAAACCTCAATTTAAAAATTTTATTTTTTTTTTGCCCAGGAGTGTAATTTTTTGTATATTTAGTGGCCACTCATAGCATGATATGAATGCACATACCTTGTCAGATCTAAGACTTTAACGCCATCTAGTGGTCTGATCTGACCTTCACCTGTATTCATGGGGAAATGAGTTTGCATGATTATTATTCAATTCAACAATCAAGTCAGGTCAAATCGAGTCAGGTGATTCAATTTATTACAAATTAAAAAAAAATCTATGTTACAACTAAATAATCCTGTTTTATGCAGCACAAAAAGAGAGTTGATCCCTGGATCAACGTTCAACTTGATTATATGATTAACAAAAGACAAATCATACGTTATCTGGCTTGGCAAAGGGCAAATGGTTTAAAAAGTAACTTGTTGATCCTTTGAGAATTCCGTTGTAAACAAGTACAATATTTCAGAATTGTTTACCATTTACTTTTGTTTGTTTTTTTTAAGTACAGGAGTTATACAGGTGCGCGTACACATGCCACTACAACATAAACAATCAGGTGTGCAAAACAGTTACATTACAACAAACCAAGTGTTGTATATATCGTTTCAATGAAGTAAACAAACCGGTGTCCATACCACTGAGATATATATATATATATATATATATAGAACATATATATATATATATATATATATATATATATATATATATATATATATATATATATATATATATATAGAACATATACACATATATATACATTATATATATATATATATATATATATATATATATAAATTTATATAGATCAGTGGTGTATACACATATTTACACCACAAAATAAAGTACTATAATGATGAAGTAAAAGAGTGTCAAATTAATTTAAAGCTAAAATGAAGGAATGATCACAACCAACTCACGTGTCGCGCGCACGCGCGTGCACTGTTACACTAGCGGGATAACGGTCGGTTTAAAATACAGGTGCTACCTTGCAGTTTGGCAGTGAATGGTCGTCTTATATTCACACAGTTCGTCTTATTCGGTTGTAGAAACTGTGATGTTCTGCTTAGATAAGATAAAACTCTTATAACAACGCTTCCTGACATGTTGACTCGACGTTTACGCACGCAACGCAACGCAACGCAACGTCTGTAAAAGCCCCGCCTCCACGCGTAAATTTGAACAAGAATCCACTGAGGAATCTTTTAAAGCTTTTAAACCGAGTATTGCGGTTATGTCGACACATTTGACAGCACATAAAGGGGCGTTCATAATATAAATGACTACCAACACAAGAGTGTTCCTGCAAGAGGCGCTAATCGAAAAAACCGAATCCTCATTGGATCCTCATTGAATCCTCAACACATTCCAATTTTAGGACATATTTTGTCTCAAATTGTGTGTATTTGTTTAAATCTATAAATTATAGTCATTTTTTTTTTACCTGAGATACAAATGAATATCCACCCTAAAATCATTAGAAAATGATCCTTTCTTTCCATGTAAAACGACTGGCGCTGAGAAAAGTAACATCTATCACGTGACCACACAACTTGTAGTTCAGCGGCAGACTGATGAATAATATACTGACTTTAATGGACGTTGAATTAACTATACATAACGCATAGTAACATAATGTTTTATTATACATTTCTTATTATATAATATTATATTATTATAGGGTTTATGTTGTATATGGAAATACACCGAGCCGTTTTCTTCCGTTTTGGCCTACAACTTGACTGAAAAGCCAAGCGTTTTAGTAGGTAAAAACTACATATCCCATAAACCATCACAGGTTGCTGCTCACGCAATGCGTAATGAACCACAAACCATATAAATTTTGTATGCTGAATAAGTTAAAGAGGTACATTTTAAAATGCTTCACAAAATCTACCCATGTAAAGCTTCATTATCAAAATTCATGGACATTGACAACAAATGCTCTTTTTGTACTGTACACGAGGAAGACTTGGCTCATTTGTTTTACAACTCTGATTTATCTTTAAAATTTTGGTCTGATGTTAGTTCTTTTCTTTTTGCCCCAAGAAATGTTAATTATAAATTATCTCTAAAATGTGTTACATGTTCTTTCACACACAGAAGCAAAATGTTTGAATATGTGGTGAACTTCTACATTTTGCATGGTAAATATTACATCCATAAACAAAAATTAGCAAAATGCATACCTAAATGTAATTTATTCTTAATAGAGATGAAATCGCTGAAGAAGTCATTAAAGTTAATTAATAACTATTAATTATGGATGAATTCTTTATACTGTAATGTCCTCACTATGCTTACCAAGTTCTGTGAATCTTGAATGTGTCCATAGGAAAAAGGAAGACTTTTTTTTTTTTTTTTTTTTTTTTTGCTAATTTGTTTGAGGATATTTGATATATGTCGTTTGAAGCATTCTTGTTGTATGTTGAAACCAGTTATTTGAATAATTTGTTTCAATAATAAAAAAAAAGAAATGACCCACAAAAACGTCAACAAATGTTATTCTGCTCATTTTATTTAATATTATTTAATCACTAATTTTAATCTCATTAGTGATAGTTTTATTTAAAAAAACAAACTTTTTCAGAAACAACAGTTCCCTTAACAAACTACTTTTTGCATTTATAGTAATACTCAACCAAAACTTTGAAATGAATACGTATATCATTTTCATCATTTGACTGTAAGCCCATTTTCCCCCTTCACTGTGTTGTCTATTGGTATGGTTTTGTTGGTATATTTTGTTGGTAAGAGATAATGTACAGTCAACCGGTCACAATTGCAATATGTATAAAGTGCAATAGGTTATTTAATGTATCTAGTATTTATGATGTGTAGAATCAAAACGAAAGCACAATTAAACTCTGACCAGTAGATGGCACAAGACACCAATCAGCTCACATCTGTATATACTGCTGTATTTAATACAATAAGTAGAGCTGACAAATAGTCCTAATATCTCCTGCTGTGTGTTATCAGCAATCATTAGTATTTCCACTCTCATTTTAGAACAGCAACCATGTAATACAGCACAAATACACTTTATATTAAGATTCAGTCCGATAACATTAGTTGTAAGTTTTAGTTATTAATATAAGTCATTAATATTAAGTGTCATAAACATCAAAATATGGAATATAGCTACAAATAGACTTATTATTTCTATTGGAGAAACCACAAAAACGCCAATAAATTTTATTCTGCTCATTTTATTTAATATTATTTAATCACTAATTTTAATCTCATTAGTGATAGTTTTATTTTTAAAAAACAGAACCCTAACACTAAACACCAATCAGCTCACATCTGTACTTCTGCATTTCTGTACTTCTGCATCTGCATTTAATACAGTAAGTTGTTAATATAAGTTATTAGTATTAAGTGCCATGAACATCAAAATATGGAATATACAAATATATTTATTATAGAATATAGAACTGTATAAGCTAAATATATTAATATATTTATATTTTATACAAATATACTGTATACATACATACCATATTTATGAAATAATATCTACTTCTGGTGTTAAAATCTAAAAGTATACACTTTCCCTTTAACATCAAATAAATTACAAAATCTTGTCAACTACACAAATAAAAGTTACATATATGAAGCCACGCCCCAAATACCACGAACCAATCGTGTCCGTGTCCGCAGAGCCCCTTCTGGTCACGTGACTGGCAGCAGTATATATGGAGATGGTCCGCGCTGGTATAAATGAAGTCAAGACGTGAAACAAAGTCTCTTTTATTGAAGTGTCACTGCTGTTCCCGGGGAGTCCGAGCTTAAAGGTAGCTTCGACAAATATCAAGCATGGCAGGTATGTGACAATTAATACACTTCATTAAATTAATGTAAATTAAACCATCTCTTACTGCAAAGCACATGTAAATAGCTATATACGATTTATTTACATGTTATATGTTGAGCTTTATACATATGTAAAAGCACTACAAAGTTTTTTAAGGACTGTGCATGCTTTTTGCATTACTCATATTCATATTTCTGCAGCACTATGGATGTAAAGTGTGTAATATTGTTTTATATTGGCATGATTAATTACAAGTTTAAGATAATTGTTTTTGTAGTCTAAGTATTTTTTGGCACAACGCAGACTGTAAAGCATTAACGATGCATTAAAGATGTCCGATTAGTGAACGAATTGTTCTTTAGAGTCGGATTTTTGAATCGGTTTACAAACCCAATCTGAACGATTCGTTATTGAATCAAATGCAGGTTCTCGAGTCGACTCAGCAACAGTTCATTGAACCGAGAACCGACTTTTTCGAATATGTTCGACTCGCAATGATCCGAGTTAACAACTTTTTGGTAACACTTTATTTCAAAGTGTCCTTGTTACATATGTTACATGTACTTTCCATTTTTTGGCACAACGCAGACTGTAAAGCATTAACGATGCATTAAAGATGTCCGATTAGTGAACGAATTGTTCTTTAGAGTCGGATTTTTGAATCGGTTTACAAACCCAATCTGAACGATTCGTTATTGAATCAAATGCAGGTTCTCGAGTCGACTCAGCAACAGTTCATTGAACCGAGAACCGACTTTTTCGAATATGTTCGACTCGCAATGATCCGAGTTAACAACTTTTTGGTAACACTTTATTTCAAAGTGTCCTTGTTACATATGTTACATGTACTTTCCATTTTTTGGCACAACGCAGACTGTAAAGCATTAACGATGCATTAAAGATGTCCGATTAGTGAACGAATTGTTCTTTAGAGTCGGATTTTTGAATCGGTTTACAAACCCAATCTGAACGATTCGTTATTGAATCAAATGCAGGTTCTCGAGTCGACTCAGCAACCGTTCATTGAACCGAGAACCGACTTTTTCGAATATGTTCGACTCGCAATGATCCAAGTTAACAACTTTTTGGTAACACTTTATTTCAAAGTGTCCTTGTTACATATGTTACATGTACTTTCCATAGTAATAACAGTAAATTATGCATAATTACATGCAACTAACCCTCAACCAAACCCCTAACCCTATGGTAAGTACATGTTGTTAATTATTAGGCCTATCAATCAGTACTAAAATATATAATTACACTGTAACAATGACACCTTAAAATAAAGTGTAACCCACTTTTTTTTTTTTAAATGACTGGTTTTGTGTGACTTGTAATGAGCTGAGGAATCATTAAATGCCAAAAGGTTTGGTTTTAATAAATAGCATTGAATTAAAACTTTTGAGCTGAGAGATATAAAATAATAAACATTGTTTAAAGCAAATTAGTTTCTTAATGTTCTTTTATGCCCTGAATTATGGCTACTAAACTCTGACATTAAGAACAAACACCCCTTTTTAATAAAACTTTACTGAAGAAAAACATAACAATATGGCTTTTCTGGAATATTTTAAATCATATTCCAGGAACCATGCCATGAGGTAAAAGAATAATTTTTGAACCGATTCTTTGAAATGATTTGTTCAAAAGAACCGATCCTTGGAATCAAATCAAAACTCAACAGAATTTGAGTTTTTTTTTTTTAAACCATATTAAATATATGATGCCCACGTTTTTGGCTCTTCAATTATGTAACATAGACATAACTCTCATAAGTCTGCTGTTTGTATACTGAGCTTTGTAAGTTGATTTTGATGTCATTATGTGGATCATGCATCATTGACTTCCACCAAGGATTATTTTTGGGAAATCCATTCTGATATGCCTTAGCAAGATCATTTGAAATCAAATGAATCGACCTCATCTGTCAGTCATGCCATGTTAAGCTAATCTGTAACCCTCTCATTTCCTCATAGCAGAACAGGCGTTTGTCACTTTGGCTACAAATGATAGCTATGCAAGAGGAGCTATGGTGCTTGGAAAATCCCTTAGGAACCACAAAACGTCAAAAAAGATGGTGGTGCTCATTGGACCTCATGTGTCCGATCAGTCAAGGTACGCCATGTCAATTTCAGCCACTATTGCAAACCCGTCTTACGTCCGTGGAACACAGAATAAGTTGTTTTTGAATGTTTTTAGGGCAGTGCTTCATAAGATCTATGATGAAGTCAGGCTAGTGGATGTGCTGGACAGTGGGGACACAGCACATTTGGCCATGATGAAGAGACCCAATCTGGGTGTCACATTCACCAAGCTGCACTGCTGGACTCTCACACACTACTCAAAATGTGTGTTTATGGATGCAGACACACTGGTGAGTGTTGAGTTTGGTTGTGCCTTGTCAAAACATGCATGAAATATTCATAATGCGGTTAGTCCGTGTGGTTTATGTCATTTGAATTACATTGTGCCTCATTAACTAGTGTGTGAATGTATGCCTCTGCATTACGTTTAACTAGTTTAACTTGCACTAAGCAGTAAGGCATCTCCGCATGTCTTCAACTTAAGATTTTAACGCATAAGAGGCTGCATTTATCCGATTACGAATACAGGAATATTGTGAAATATTATTACATTTTAAAATAATCTTCAGTGTCACATGATCCTTCAGAATTCATCCTGATATGCTGATTTGTTGCTCAAGAAACATTTTGTATTATCAGAAATGTTCAAAACAGTTCTGCTGTTTAATATTTTTGTGGAAATCTTTTTTTTTTTTTCTTCTTCAGGATTCTTTGAAAAGAAAGTTAAAAAGAACAGCCTTTATTTGAAATAGAAACTGCCTCTTTTGATCAATTTAATGTCCTTGTTGAATAAAAGTATCAAATTCTTCAAAAACAAAAAAACACGTTTGAACAGTACTGCATTTTGTAGTGAAACATTTTGTAGTGATAATCAACAGAAATTTCTATAAGAATTTTATTTTTGTGCACCAATGAATTGTACACAATAAGACCACACATACAAACCCGATTCCAAAAAAGTTGGGACACTGTACAAATTGTGAATAAAAAAGGAATGCAATAATTTACAAATCTCATAAACTTATATTTTATTCACAATAGAATATAGATAACATATCAAATGTTGAAAGTGAGACATTTTGAAATGTCATGCCAAATATTGGCTCATTTTGGATTTCATTAGAGCCACACATTCCAAAAAAGTTGGGACAGGTAGCAATAAGAGGCCGGAAAAGTTAAATGTACATATAAGGAACAGCTGGAGGACCAATTTGCAACTAATTAGATCAATTGGCAACATGATTGGGTATAAAAAGAGCCTCTCAGAGTGGCAGTGTCTCTCAGAAGTCAAGATGGGCAGAGGATCACCAATTCCCCCAATGCTGCGGCGAAAAATAGTGGAGCAATATCAGAAAGGAGTTTCTCAGAGAAAAATTGCAAAGAGTTTGAAGTTATCATCATCTACAGTGCATTATATCATCCAAAGATTCAGAGAATCTGGAACAATCTCTGTGCGTAAGGGTCAAGGCCGGAAAACCATACTGGATGCCCGTGATCTTCGGGCCCTTAGACGGCACTGCATCACATACAGGAATGCTACTGTAATGGAAATCACAACATGGGCTCAGGAATACTTCCAGAAAACATTGTCGGTGAACACAATCCACAGTCCATCCTCTCTGATGGTATGGGGTTGCATGAGTGCGTGTGGCATGGGCAGCTTACACATCTGGAAAGGCACCATCAATGCTGAAAGGTATATCCAAGTTCTAGAACAACATATGCTCCCATCCAGACGTCGTCTCTTTCAGGGAAGACCTTGCATTTTCCAACATGACAATGCCAGACCACATACTGCATCAATTACAACATCATGGCTGCGTAGAAGAAGGATCCGGGTACTGAAATGGCCAGCCTGCAGTCCAGATCTTTCACCCATAGAAAACATTTGGCGCATCATAAAGAGGAAGATGCGACAAAGAAGACCTAAGACAGTTGAGCAACTAGAAGCCTGTATTAGACAAGAATGGGACAACATTCCTATTCCTAAACTTGAGCAACTTGTCTCCTCAGTCCCCAGACGTTTGCAGACTGTTATAAAAAGAAGAGGGGATGCCACACAGTGGTAAACATGGCCTTGTCCCAACTTTTTTGAGATGTGTTGATGCCATGAAATTTAAAATCAACTTATTTTCCCTTAAAATGATACATTTTCTCAGTTTAAACATTTGATATGTCATCTATGTTGTATTCTGAATAAAATATTGAAATTTGAAACTTCCACATCATTGCAATCTGTTTTTATTCACAATTTGTACAGTGTCCCAACTTTTTTGGAATCGGGTTTGTATTTATTACCCCTTATGCTCTCCTCCCGTACCTGTAACAACTCCTTCCCTCATGGGTCACAATGACCCGAATCCCTAAAATCATACTTATTCATTTTTTTGTTCAGAAAGCTTGTATCGTTTCATTTGTGTTTTTTTTTTTTTTTTTTTTTTTTTTTTTTTTAATGCATTTTTTTGGATATATTTTGACTAGATTTAACCAATAATTTTATATAACACATTCTTTCACTTAAATACAAAATAACTCTCCATTACATGCAAAAACGGCTCAAAAAGTCTCACATTGGGTAAGTTCAAGTGCAACAAGAGTCCTAAAGTTTTGGATCACTCCAATAAACACTAAATTTTTTACAAATTAAAAGGAAATGAATTTCGGGTCAAAATGACCTGAGGGGAGAATTGGGCCAAGTGAGACTTTGTTGACAGTTTTGAGAAGTTTCACTTGTTTCATTTGTTCGCTGTAGGTGGTCTCAAACATCGATGAGCTGTTCGACAGAGAGGAGTTGTCTGCAGCGCCGGACCCTGGTTGGCCTGATTGTTTCAACTCTGGTGTGTTCGTGTTTCGCCCGTCCAACGAAACCTACGGAAAACTTCTGCAGTACTGCACAGAGCACGGCAGCTTTGATGGTATGTAAACCACTGGTGTCATTCATTTTTGGGTGTGTCAGAGCTCTGAATCTCAGCTGGAGCAAAAGGCTGAGAGCTTTACTAGTATGTAGTTTTAAACATCTTAAAGAAATATTCTAGGTTTGTAAGTGCTTCCATTGTAAAGGCCTGTTCACACCAAGAACAATAACGAAAACTACATTAGCATCCACACCAACAGACAATAACGTTCTGTTTATTATAAGCGTGCACTGCAGTTGTGTCGTCTGCCGCTTTAAATGGTCAAGCTCTTTAAAGACAGGTGACAAGACAGATTCTGATTGGCTGTCAATATTTTTATCATTTGTCAACTGGACAACATTGTTCTGAAAGTGATTCCAACTATATTGTTCCACTGTGTCGTTGTGCTGTGGTGTGGCCTATTCTCACAGAATTAGAATTAATATTTTTATAGTTATTATAATAGTTTCCATCCTTGGTGTGAACAAGCCTAAAGTGATTTTCTTTTTTCAAGCTGAGATTACTCACTTAATTACTTAAAATATTTAAAAGGAGAAATTCTATATTCTGAATCCTTTACAATAGTTTTGTGTGACTGAATGTTATGTTGAATGGCTGCGGACAGTCAAGGGCAAGAATTTTGGTGAATAACAACTTACATATCGTATAACTTCAGAACACATTAAATATGGTGCACGTGTCATATAGACCAAAAAATTTAGGAAAAAATTATGTAAAATAATGAAAAAATTAGTAAATTATAAAACATAAAATTAATTGATTAAAATAATAAAATAATTAATTAAAAATAGATTTAAATAATTAATAAGATTAAATCAAATAAAATCAATAATACATGATCTAACAGTACAGTACTATAGTAAGTATAAAAATGTAATTGAAACTAAATATTTTCCTAATTTTACATATATTTATTTTTCACAGTGTAAATTGGGATTTTTGCATGAAAATATAGAGCTGCCTTTAAATTTTTAGGGTTAGGCTACATAAAAATGTTCATATTTAGAGGTCCTTGGCAGCTAAGGCCCTGTTTACACCTGGTATCAAGATGCGTTTGTCGATTGGATCACAAGTAGACAACACTAAATACAGGTGTAAACGGGTCTAAAACGCTTTGAGCTTGTCCACTTTCGAGCACTTCCAGAGGTAGTCGAAAACACATTCGACCAGATTGCTTTCGTAGTGTAAACGCTCATGTGGTCGAATGTGTTCGAACAGATGCAAAAGACCCCCTACTCTCCGCCTACTGACCTAATGCGTAAACATTATGGGAAGTGTGCTAGCCAGACGGGATTTAAACTTTGTCGGCTGGAGACTAACCATTTCTAACACACACTCACAGCGTTCGGCGTGGTCTTACGGCTGTCAGAGCTGCTGCTCTCTGTATGTCTCTCCATCATCTCCAGTCACGTTCATATGTAAATTGCATGAGTTTATTTTGTCCATTAGACCGAAAGATCTAAAAGAAAAACACACATACATTTCCTCCCCTTAAAGAAATCAGGACAGAAGTGGTTGAAAGTGGACAAAGAGACAGATTAAAACACCTGGGCCTGATGTATAAACGTGTATGCACAAAAAAGGCATTGAAATGTGCGTACGCATTTTTCCACGCACATATCGGGATTTTCAGGATGTCCGCAGGGTCTTAAAAAGTATTAAAAGTTGATAAATCAATTTAGAGAAAATTAAGGCCCCTAAAAAGTATTAAAGTCTTAAATCCCATTTTTCAAGGTATTAAATTTTGTATCATCTTTTCATTATGTATATTTGTCCAAAGAGATGTATGCTAAAGTTTTCCTGAATTTAATCATTGTGTAGGCGAATATTGGGATTCGATGTAGTTTATTTATGGAGTCCCGCTAGATTCGACGTCATCTGTTACCGCGCTCGCTGACTGACTGCACTGCGGCGTGATAGCCAGGGCTCCAGACTACGACCATTTTTCCTGCCTGTGCGAGCACAATTTTGCTCGGTCGCGCTGGCGCAACCACCACAACGTTGCCCAACATGGAAATGGCAAACATAATGAAAGCGGAACGAAACTGCGCTACTCATATGTGCTTCACTGACCGTTTATCAGTTCGGACCAATGTCAGTGCAGCTGGAGCTACTCACGAGCCGATCTATCTCGCGACACTGTTACTACACAGCGCTGGGAGATCCAGGAAAAGCATTTGAATTCGTCACAGAATTAAGAACACCGCTTCGAATTCGAATTCAGCGCAGAGTTCTCCGTTATCAACCGCAGATCTCTATCAGATCAAACAGCGCTGACATGGAAACCAGGAGAAACATTGAGCCACGAATTAACAAATTATAGAGGGCTTTCAATCCACAAATGAACAACACTCGCCATGGATTTAATGTAGTAACAATAACTGTAACCATGGAAGTTTGGCAGGAATAGTAAAATGATTTTAAGTACTTCACACATCTTTTTCCAGCAATTCAAAACGCTAATATTATCATTTTTATGTTATTTTTAAAGTGACGACCAAAATATAATTTTTTCATCCTTCAAAGATTACCCCCATTTATAAAACCTAAAAGTTTCAAGGTGTAGTAAAACTCACACTTACTTAAAAATAAAAAAATACATTAAATTACTATTGTAACCAGTAGGTGGCTGCCAGTTCCACTTCCTAATATATATTTTCAAAAGTTTTGCTTTTGAATTTTATTTAGACATTATAAATGCAAATGTTAATCTGGAGCCCTGTAAACTTAAAATAAAACTGCACTTTGTAATTTCTTTAAGTCATTTAAGGCATTTCTCAGTAATACAGTCAAAACGGGGGAAATGTGAGTAACTGTGCTGCAGGTTGATTTTAGGTGTGCTCCTAAATTTTCTGTTTGTGCTCCTAAAATTTTCAGTAAGGGGCTACAGTGCTAGTAAAAAAAGTTAGTCTGGAGCCCTGATAGCGCAGGTCCCTTTATGCCAGGTTGTTAAACAACATCGTTGACTAATGGGGAAATGCAAGTTTTCGTGCAAATGGTTTGAGGATACGGAGTTGGAACTATGGCTGAGGGCCGTCTCTGGGAATAACCGTGAGGTGTAGGCTAATGCTCTGTGTGTTGGAAGGCGATTAGCGTAGCCTCGATGGGGATGAACGCTGTCCGGTCCCACATGTTAAGTGCTAGCCACAAAGCCACATGCAGGTGTATATCGTGCAACACCACCGTCTCTACCAACCAACCCATTCTCTTGTGCTTCGTTCCCACCCTTCTGAATTATGTTGAATTGATAAGGAGTTATCACAAACTAAGACTGTTTAGTTGTGCTATCTTTCAATCAATATATAGTAAATATAAGTTAGTTTTGCCGATGTAACTGGTTAAAACTTAAAGTGCCGATGAGGTCTTAAAATGTATGGAAAGAGTCTTAAAAAAAGGTCTTAAAAAGTATTAAATTTAACTCCATGATTCCTGTAGCCTATATACCCTGTTTATACAAAATAAACTAGGTGTAAATATGTGCGCACCGCACGGACACTCTAAACCGTGTGTACGCACTCTTTTACTGGAGTGAGCGAAGTAATGAAGTAAACTGAATGACTTAAACTCTGTTTTACATCTGATATACACATTTAGATTAAATATGCCACTCTCATTTATGGAGTTAAGCACTGAAACTTAATTAAATTATTATAAAGAAGCCCTAACTTTTTTATAAGCAAAGCAGGTGTGCTGTTGGAGTCGTGCACAGACAGACAGTAGCCTAATGATAACCATTTTCATGGTCTTCCCAATATTAGGAAAAATACCATTATATTGGAAGGATATGCAGAAAACGGTAAGATATGCACTTTTAATTTTTTAAATATTTTGTCAGTGCTGAGTCAGACAATTATTTACACTGCATGAAACTAGGCATATCAGTTTCCATTCAAAATATATAAACATCCTAAAATATATGTTTATAGGCAAAACTGAATACATTTGATTTTATTTGAAGCAATTAAAAATACTCCTTGGCCAGTGGAAAGATTGAGAATAACTCTGAAAACTTTCTCAATGTATTTTATACAATTTTGATTTAGCCTATTTATTCTATAACAAGGCAATACTGAATGATTTTTAGCAATGTAATGTGACGGCACATAGTCCGTATGTGCGTAATGTCTTGTCCCATTAAACATGGTGTCACCTGGATGCGAATATGCATGGAAATTATATGCAGATGAGGTTATGCAGAGTAAAACAACTAGGCATAGTAAGCTCCATATATGGTTATTTCAGGGAGGAGACGGGGTGAAGCTGCATGTACACACAATCTTCCACTTACTGGGTTTTATGAAGGGAATTTGCGCAGGTTCTGGCGTATGCATGGTTTTATAAATCTGAAAACTTTTGTGTGTACGCAAAATCTGTTTTTTGTGCGTACGCACACTTTATGATGAAATCTACGGAAAGTTTTATACAAGAGGCCCCAGGTGTAAATGGGAATGTGTCTCCCTCGTCTACTTGTGGTCCGACCGACCAAAACGCATCTTAATAGGTGTAAACAGGGCCTAAGGGTATGTTTACACGACAACAATGTACTAAAAACTGAAAAGTTTTTCCTTTGTGTTTTTCACGTACAGACGACAATGTTGTCAAAACGATCCCCGTTCACACGGATCCGCGAAAACAATTAAAACCCTGTATTCTGCTGCCTGGCCAGTAGGTGGCGATGTCACTTTGTAAAAGAACACTACGCATCTATAGACTGAACACGTAATACACATGCATGACATCACTGTTTCACAGTTTTTGTAGTTTACACAGAGACGATAACAGTATCGTTTTCAAAAATGTGCACTTTGGTTTTCAAAAGTTTGTGTTTTCAGGCCTCGAAAACCATTGTTGTGTAAATGAACAGCTAAAACACATAAAAAGTTATTAGTTGAAAACGGTGTTGTGTAAATGCCCCTAAAAGGTTTAAAACCCACTTAATGGTGCTTTTTGTCATTTTTTTTAGAGTTTGGACTTAGATACACCTGAACTAACTAATCAAGGTCTTCAGACTCCCTGGAAACTTCCAGGCAAGTGTTTTGGAGTAGGATTGGACACCCCTGGTCTTGTAAACTGACATTTGTTTAAGCAGCTCCCATATGTATCTCTCTGGTGATTTGGGTGCTTATCAAGTACCTTGCCTGGAATCAAGGCCAGTCGTGGCTAGATAACCCAGCAGAGTTATTTTAGATAGCTAATGCATCTGAATGGATGCATCTTTCTTATCATTCTCGGTAGATAATCACACGCCCAGCAGTTTGATGTGTGCTTATCTTACACATAATGTCAGTGCAATTAAGTCGCCCTTGCTTGTTTGCATCACAAAATTATCTCAAGCAAAAAATTCCCAACAGAGCCTCCCGAGTATTGCCCAACACAGCTGGTTCATAAGCCCGGCAAGAGGAATTTGGCACAAGCGCTCACAGCAAACAAAAGCCCTTTCAAGGCAACCCTCTTTTTCCTTTTCTTTAGGAGCCAAGGGCCATTTTTCTACAGCCACCTCTTGGCAAAGTTGCTTGTTATGCAACTTTTATGGGTTTTAGTAATTTGGTAAAATGGCTAACAGGACAAGAGCGTGCATGTTTCTTTTTCCCTTTGCTTTGTTTTTTACCTGTTAGTTAATCAGATGCAGGGCAAATAATTGTTTGCACATGTCAGCATGTGTGAGTGACTTTCAGGAAACTGATTTGCAGATTTATGATGTATTGGTGTAAAGTTTTGGACCCGTTTTCAGCTCGACGACACAGTGAACCCATTCTTACGAGTCTGGCTGAGAGCTTGAGTGTGACCGTCGAGGAACCAATTAGATTGCAGCGTTGTGAGGGAGGGCTCTGGTGCAGTTTCTGAAATTAATTGACACTGCTTACATTATGGAGACTGGCAGCTTTTCAAGAGCCTGATTATTATGCTTTTGTTATTCCGCAGAATCCAGTAGCTCTTTTGGGCTGCCATTATCAGGGTCTGTGCTTATTGCAGGCTATATAAATGCTACACAATCTTGTCAGCTTGAGTTTTCACTCTATTTCTGTGAAGTGACCAGCAGTGACCATCCTCTGAACTGTTTAATGACACGTCAATGCTCTAATGGTGTGCTAGTTTGTAATGATTGCTTTATTTTTAGCAGGACTAGTTTGTCTGTGGTCGTAACAGGGATAGCTTGAACTCCTCATGACTGTTGTCATGTTGTCTCATGGTATTCTCTGCTTAATAAAACAGAGTTCGGGAGGGTAGAAACTAAGAAACTAGATTCACATTTCGGAAAGAAATTGTTAGTGATGCTTAATGCTTTTCTATGCCACATGTTTGGCTGGCTGCCAAATTTTTAGGGGTTTTAAACTAAAGAAATTCAAAAAACAGTGAGTATGTTTAGTGATAGTCTCTGTGATAAACGGGTAAAGAGTTTTGTTGGCCGTTCAGACCACTGTCATTCACTAAAGACAAAGCATTAGTGTGTTCTCTCGTACCTGCAGAGTGAAACAGGGCATCAAACAAGCATCTTTCCATTTCCTCATTTATTACAGTCCTGATGACCTAAGGCTATCATGTGGACTTGTTCTCATCCTCTGCCAATGTAAACCAGTGAGAGACTACGTACATTCCTGCACAGTTCAGATCATCCCATCAAAATTAACGCTCCAAGACTGCAGTAATGTTTGTAGAGCCACTTGCTCAAGGAAAGCCCCCGGGGACGATTCTGAACCCTGTTGCTGGGCTCCTGACGGCACGCCCTAATAAACTGGCTGTGGATTGGTTTAGCTGGTAAACCAGCGTGCTTTGCAAGCACATTATTCTGAAGGCTCCAGCATGTTAGTTAATCTCTTTACAGCACCTGGCATTATTTGAGTTTCAAAAGCTCTTTTTTTGGATGGCAGTGCAGATTCTGTATATGGTTTGTGCTGAGTCTATATTAATTTCCTCATATCGTGCACGTGGCCTGTCCTGAAGCAAACATTCATCTGTTTTAGTACAGAGGATAGCATTGAATTCTGAGTGCAGTCCAGCTCAGCTCACACACGGGTCACTTTCAAACCAAGCAGCTTTTTGTTGACCAGCACAGCAAATTCACGTGAACAACTTGAACATGAGCAACATCTTTTTGGGGCCTTTTGAACTTCACTGGTTCTTGCTGAAGCTCAAACGTGCTGCGTAACACGAGAATGAACCTCATTGGTTCTTGCGAAGCTCAAAAGTGCTGCGTAACACGAGAATGAACCTCATTGGTTCTTGCAAAGCTCAAACGTGCTGCGTAACACGAGAATGAACCTCACTGATTCTTGCTGAAGCTCAAACGTGCTGCGTAACACGAGAATGAACCTCATTGGTTCTTGCGAAGCTCAAACGTGCAG
Organism: Coreius guichenoti; assembly: GCA_039654105.1. Classification (NCBI taxonomy): domain Eukaryota; kingdom Metazoa; phylum Chordata; class Actinopteri; order Cypriniformes; family Gobionidae; genus Coreius; species Coreius guichenoti. Next base: position 4,505,115 of record CM077189.1, read on the forward strand.
CGTAACACGAGAATGAACCTCATTGGTTCTTGCGAAGCTCAAACGTGCTGCGTAACACGAGAATGAACCTCATTGGTTCTTGCGAAGCTCAAACGTGCTGCGTAACACGAGAATGAACTTCATTGGTTCTTGCAGAAGCTCAAACGTGCTGCGTAACACGAGAATGAACCTCACTGGTTCTTGCAGAAGCTCAAACGTGCTGCGTAACACGAGAATGAACCTCACTGGTTCTTGCAGAAGCTCAAACGTGCTGCGTAACACGAGAATGAACCTCACTGGTTCTTGCAGAAGCTCAAACGTGCAGCGTAACACGAGAATGAACCTCATTGGTTCTTGCGAAGCTCAAACGTGCAGCGTAACACGAGAATGAACCTCATTGGTTCTTGCGAAGCTCAAACGTGCTGCGTAACACGAGAATGAACCTCATTGGTTCTTGCGAAGCTCAAACGTGCTGCGTAACACGAGAATGAACTTCATTGGTTCTTGCAGAAGCTCAAACGTGCTGCGTAACACGAGAATGAACCTCACTGGTTCTTGCAGAAGCTCAAACGTGCTGCGTAACACGAGAATGAACCTCACTGGTTCTTGCAGAAGCTCAAACGTGCTGCGTAACACGAGAATGAACTTCATTGGTTCTTGCAGAAGCTCAAACGTGCTGCGTAACACGAGAATGAACCTCACTGGTTCTTGCAGAAGCTCAAACGTGCTGCGTAACACGAGAATGAACTTCATTGGTTCTTGCAGAAGCTCAAACGTGCTGCGTAACACGAGAATGAACTTCATTGGTTCTTGCAGAAGCTCAAACGTGCTGCGTAACACGAGAATGAACCTCATTGGTTCTTGCTGAAGCTCAAACGTGCTGCGTAACACGAGAATGAACCTCATTGGTTCTTGCTGAAGCTCAAACGTGCTGCGTAACACGAGAATGAACCTCACTGGTTCTTGCAGAAGCTCAAACGTGCTGCGTAACACGAGAATGAACCTCACTGGTTCTTGCAGAAGCTCAAACGTGCTGCGTAACACGAGAAAATGAACCTCATTGGTTCTTGCTGAAGCTCAAACGTGCTGCGTAACACGAGAATGAACCTCACTGGTTCTTGCAGAAGCTCAAACGTGCTGCGTAACACGAGAATGAACCTCACTGGTTCTTGCAGAAGCTCAAACGTGCTGCGTAACACGAGAAAATGAACCTCATTGGTTCTTGCTGAAGCTCAAACGTGCTGTGTAACACGGGAATGAACCTCACTGGTTCTTGCAGAAGCTCAAACGTGCTGCGTAACACGAGAATGAACCTCATTGGTTCTTGCTGAAGCTCAAACGTGCTGTGTAACACGAGAATGAACCTCACTGGTTCTTGCAGAAGCTCAAACGTGCTGCGTAACACGAGAATGAACCTCACTGGTTCTTGCTGAAGCTCAAACGTGCTGCGTAACACGAGAATGAACCTCACTGGTTCTTGCTGAAGCTCAAACGTGCTGTGTAACACGAGAATGAACCTCACTGGTTCTTGCAGAAGCTCAAACGTGCTGTGTAACACGAGAATGAACCTCACTGGTTCTTGCAGAAGCTCAAACGTGCTGCGTAACACGAGAATGAACCTCATTGGTTCTTGCAGAAGCTCAAACGTGCTGCGTAACACGAGAATTAACCTCATTGGTTCTTGCTGAAGCTCAAACGTGCTGCGTAACACGAGAATGAACCTCATTGGTTCTTGCAGAAGCTCAAACGTGCTGCGTAACACGAGAATGAACCTCACTGGTTCTTGCAGAAGCTCAAACGTGCTGCGTAACACGAGAATGAACCTCACTGGTTCTTGCAGAAGCTCAAACGTGCTGTGTAACACGAGAATGAACCTCACTGGTTCTTGCAGAAGCTCAAACGTGCTGCGTAACACGAGAATGAACCTCATTGGTTCTTGCAGAAGCTCAAACGTGCTGCGTAACACGAGAATGAACCTCATTGGTTCTTGCAGAAGCTCAAACGTGCTGCGTAACACGAGAATGAACCTCACTGGTTCTTGCAGAAGCTCAAACGTGCTGTGTAACACGAGAATAAACCTCATTGGTTCTTGCTGAAGCTCAAACGTGCTACGTAACACGAGAATGAACCTCATTGGTTCTTGCAGAAGCTCAAACGTGCTGCGTAACACGAGAATGAACCTCATTGGTTCTTGCTGAAGCTCAAAAGTGCTGCGTAACACGAGAATGAACCTCATTGGTTCTTGCTGAAGCTCAAAAGTGCTGCGTAACACGAGAATAAACCTCATTGGTTCGTGCTGAAGCTCAAACGTGCTGCGTAACACGAGAATGAACCTCATTGGTTCTTGCGAAGCTCAAAAGTGATGCGTAACACCAGAATGAACCTCATTGGTTCTTGCAGAAGCTCAAACGTGCTGCGTAACACGAGAATGAACCTCATTGGGTGAGTAATTAATGACAGAATTTTCATTTTTGGGTGAACCTTAATGTTAACCAGCTTTCTGAGTGTCTTCAGGAGCGCTATTAATATTACCCGTCTACTCCTACACTCCTGGATTCTGTGTCCGCCACAGCACAAGTCTGTACAGCAGACACATGATCTCCATAGAGGCTGATTAAACAGCCCTGCAGTGCTTGTTTTAATAGTGTCTGTATGTGTGCAGTGCAGTGTGTGTCATGTTGTAACATGTATAGCCATGTCTCTGTGGTGTGTGTCCTCGGTGACCTTTGAGCAAGCATGTAAGTAGGCTGCTCTTTCAGACCGTGACCTCTTTTAGATGTGTAGGGTCTTTTTTCAACTAGTAAGCACCTGGGCACATTCCTCTTTCTGGAGTAAAGAGCCTAACTGTGTTCATATTATTTTTAATTTCTCTGCTATAAGATGTAAAAATAGCCATCTTACCCTGCTGAGTATCACAGAACTTCTTGTTAGTGTTTGCTAATTGGATTTCAAGTAAGTTTTGTTTTGTTTTTTTTGTTTTTTTTTCTTCTCCCCTCCCCATCACTTGGAGCACAACATACTGTATGCAATGCTATCTACACAATATTGTTTGGATCATTTTCACTCACTGTCCTCATTCACTATGTAGTGTGCAGTTTTGGACACCATATGCCTCTGACACAGCTACTCTGAACAAACAGATCAGATTTCATCAGATACAAAATGACAGTGTGAACAGTAGGAGGTCAGAACACCTTATAAACAACCAAAAATACTACTGAAGAATACTAAAAGCAATAAGGACACCTTAGCAACCCCATAGCAACAGCCTGACATAACATAACAAAGAATTCAAAATGTAACTTTTATACTTGATTTTGTTTTATACACTCTAAAAAATAAAGGTTCTAAAAGTTTTTATTTTTTTTTTTTTTTTTTTGCAGCTATGCCATAGAAGAACCATTGGTTCCACAAAGAACCTTTCAGTAAGCAGTTTATTGATTACCTAACCCTTTTTTTTTTTTCTTAGTGTGAAGAATATTTAAATAATCTGAAGAAATTTTTTCCACTGTAAAGAACCTTTTGTGCAATGGAAAAGTTTCATGGACGTTAAATGTTCTTTATGGAACCATCAATGCCAATAAAGAACCTTTATTTTGAAGAGCGTACTTAATTTAATTATTAAATTAAATTAATACATTTTTTTCTGTTAAAAAAAAGTGTAAACTGTGCCTCTGTGGTACTTCCAAAAGATCAATCCATTTGTTTGTTTGTTGATTTTTAATTTTTTATTTTATTTTGTTAATTTATTTGTTCATTCTATTAATTAATTAATTAATTAATTAATTAATTAATTAATTAATTATATTTTAATTGAATAAATAATTGTTAATTATTTATTTGTTCATAATTAATTATTTATTTATTCATTTAATTGTTTTATATATTCATTTTTTAAATTATTTATTAATTTTATTTATGTTTTAATTAAATTTTTATTTATTTAATTATTCATTTAGTTTATTTATTTATTTATTTATTTATTTAATATTTTATTTAATCGTTTATATTTTATTAATTATTTGTATCTAATTATATGTTCATATTTATTTATTCATTTAATTGTTTTTTATATGTTCATTATTTATTTAATTATTTTTATTTAATTATTTATTCATGATTTTATTTTATTAATTAATTTATTTAATTATTTTATTTATTAATTAATTTAATTATTTATTGCAATTACACTTGGTGACACTAGTGGTCCAGAAATTACACGCTTCAGCTTTAAATGCTTAAAGGATGGGCTTTTAATTGTGTTTAAAGTGTTCTAAATTACATTGACAAATGAAATAGAGCTATGCATTTTAAGTGACATTAATTATTAATTGTTCGTCCAACAGGAGGGGACCAAGGAGTTCTGAACAGTTTCTTCAGCGACTGGGCAACAGCTGACATCACAAAACACCTTCCTTTCATCTATAATATGAGCAGCATGGCCATCTACACTTACCTTCCTGCTTTCAAACAGTAAGTGTGACTCCTTGACTTCATCAGCAGGCCTGTTTGACACTATATCATTGATGTTGGCATGTGCTGGCCTTCAGGATTGGACAGTAAGAGGATACACACACGAGTCACATGAAGGCTGCTTATGCCGTAACATCAGGTTACAGGAGCTGAGGAAAGAAGAGTGTGAGATGGGGCTGAGGGTACGAGTGTCACAAAATCATTTCAGGAGACTCTCGTTAATTCGAAAATGTTTTCAGCTGCCAGTAGTAATAGTACGCATAGTATTTTTAGCTCAGTTTCACACCATTTACCATATTTAAATCGATTTAGCTGATTTCAACCCATGGAAAATCTGAAAAAAGTCAGAGCACATTTCAGTTTTGCCTTTTAATCAGTTAAATCCTTGACCTAAAAGCAAATAAACGCATTTTATTTTCATCCCAGCATCTAAATGATTCATAAACCTTATGGACATCTACTATCATTCAAGAATGGATGCTAAATATTTGGGGCCAGACTACAATCCCATAAAAGCACAGATGCGGGTGGAAAGTTCTGCTATGTAATTAATGTTATATTTATTAAAACCAAGTATAAATCTCATCACTTTAGTTTAAGCATTTTTACATTTATTCCAAAATAAAAACTAAAGGCAGTGACAATTTAAGCAATATATTTTATTTGTGAACGGATGTTCAGCTGTTCTTTTTAATAACTTATTTTCGGATCATCAGTCATCAACCTCAGACTCGCAGATGTACCTTTAATTTCCCCAAGCTTCAAGCTTCCACAGTCATCATGTTTTCAGACCATTTCACGTTTGATTTTGATGTGACATAAAGCGGTGATATCTAAGTGGCTGAGTTGTTTACTTGCCTTTTGATTAGTCTTCCCTTATCGGCATCATTTTGTTCATTCAGACGCGCATTGAAAACAAGATGCGGGATTTATTACACGAGCCATTCATATTCAATCATAACCAATTATAGCACGATGGAGGCATTGTCTCCTCTCACGAGACTTTCACCTATTCATTCTCAGTTACCCCCCATCAAACACAGCGCATGCTTTAGGGGATCTGTTAAAACGGTTAAAAGTCAATGGGCTCAGGGGAGGCAAGAGAAACGCGGACTCCCGCTGTAACTTTACCTGCAGGTGTTGCTGTTGGACCGTGTTACTTTAGATAAACAAGTGATTTTTGCACTTTTTAATGTCACATTTTGTAATATTTGCATTGTTTAATTTTTGTAATGAATTATTTTCTCATCCAAACCCAGGGGTCCGTTCTTCGTACCTCGCTTAATACATCTGAGATGATTTGACAGATCCCAGATCTTCTAATCGTGATAACTGATCTCTGGCTAATTTGGTTCTTCAAACGAATTTGCGGATTGAATTAAAATATCTGGATTAAGTTGTCTGAGATTACTGCGCGTTCTTGTGTTCCCTGAAGAGGGCAGATGCATCGATACTCGAAACCACGATCAGCAATGCAGCGATTGGCTGGCGGCAAGACAGCAACGTAATGACATCATATAATTAAAAAAGCCACCTGGCGAAAAACTCGACGAATTAAAAAATAAAAATAAAAAAAACGACGAATTTCTGGACCTTTATAAGGAAACAGCCAAGTGACCAAAACAACATAAAAGTTATAATAGATAAATGAAATGTGCACTGGTTTTAAACATGATTCCCACTTATTTATATTCACGATTTTTAGTATTTGTACAGCCTTTACTTTATTTTTATTTCAATGTTATAATTAGAAATTCATTTAATTTTATCTTTGAAGCAGATTTGTTACATGACAGCATTAATTAAAGTTTCTTAAGGGTCAAGATCAAGTTATCTGCATCTCCTGCGCTGCATCAAGCCATCCCATAATATCCGTCATCACTCAAATTAATGCACGGCTCAGGTTAACGTTACAGCATGTGTGTAAGAGTCCAATAAAATTATCAAATCAATCAAGTGGCTGTGTCTATAGTATTATACACAACATTATAATATTATTTTCAAATACATTTTTATATTATTATTTAAAATTATTATTGCCCCTGGTTCAGTAAGGAACTACTGTAATAATGTAGCAGTGATTGGGACACATTTTAAGTATCACCTCCGCTTAAAAAGATGCAATCTAATCCTGTTTACCTGAAATAAGCTGCTCCAGAGCAGGTTTAAGCTCACGGACCTGTTGCTATGACAGCAAGTCCAGGATGAGTATCGAAAAAACAAACAATCCGAGATCATGCCAAATCGTCAACAATCAAATCCAGCTAACTGAGTTAGCGACGTACGAAGAACGGACCCCTGGTCTTTAGTAAATCCTGACAGTAGTTTTTTAATACCAAAAGAGAGTTTATGCTGGCATAAGCTGTTAGTAAATCTAACCCTTAAAGGGGTAGTTCACCCAAAAATTAAAATGATTGTAGCAAAGTTCCTTCATAAGGGAAGGAGGCGTTAACCAGCGAACGTTCAACATAATAACTACTTTAATTATAAAATAAACAAACAACAAAACGAAAGTAAAGCGGCAGCCCCTCACAGACGCCTGGCGCTAAAACTAACACAACCCTGTCCCAAATGGCACCCTAAACACTCGCGGTCTTCCAAAGAGTCTGCACTTTCGTGACGTAATGCCTCTTTGACTGTCGGGAAGACGTCTGCTGCGGAGCTCGCTTCAGTGCAAAAGTGCGCATCGAGGGCACATATCGACCACAAAGGGGGCGCTCGCAAGCACCCTTCTGAAACCTAAAATGACAAATGGGACACCCTACAGTCTCACGGACTTAACGGACACACGCACGCGCGTGGCAGCCATTGTAAGTCCATAAGACTGAAAGTGCATATGAAGTGTGCCATTTGGGACAGGGCCATAGAGTCCCAGGCCTGGTCCTCTCTCGTCCTTCACTGTTGTCACTCCTCCTTTTATCCCTCCGGAGCTCCTCTGTGAGACTCGAGGCCGGTGTGGCACACAGGTGACCCACGCTCCGTTCCCACAGCTCTCTGCCCTGCTTTCCACAGTGTCATCATTTACTCACCCTCAAGTTGTTCCAAACCTGTATGAATTTCTTTCTTCTGCTGAACACAAAAGAAGATATTTTGAAGAATGTCAGTTGATGGGACCCTATTGGCTTCCATTGTATTTGTTTTTCCATACTATGGAAGTCAATGGGCCCCATCAACTGTTTGGTTACCCATATTCTCATATTCTTTTGTGTTCAGCAGACGAGAGAAATTCATACGGGTTTGGAACAACTTGAGAGTGAGTAAATGATGACAGAATTTAAATTTTTGGGTGAACTATCCCTTTAATGTCTTTCTGTCCACAGATATGGTGCAAATGCAAAAGTCGTCCACTTCTTGGGACAGATAAAGCCATGGAGCTACACATACAACCCCACGCAGAGAAGAGTGCGAGGGGACGTGCAGGCGTCTGCTCACCCCACCTTCCTCCTGGAGTGGTGGATGCTGTACAGCGGTGAGGTGGTGCCTATGCTGCTCAGAGAGTACGGAGACCAGCCCTTCTACTCCGGCTGTGAGGTCAGACCCCAGGTAATAAAATAACCTTACCATTAGCCGTGGCCATCTCCCAATTTTAATGCTTGCACTACATGCTGTTTTGTTGTTAACTCTTCCCTCGACATTGATGGAAATTTCCGTCATTTATGAGACAATGCTTCCCCGTCATTGACGGAAATTTCTGTCTTTCCGTGTTTTCACTGTTATACGCTAGGGGGCGCTATACACATCTTCTGAAAGAGTACTGAATCTCCAGATCAAAACACATGAGAAGAAGAAGCAGAAACAAGTGATATCATATGTAATCATATGCATATATAAAATAACGTGATCATCAACATTAAACGGCATATAAATCAAAACTGCCTAATGTTACTGAATGAAATGTCGACCCAGGACGAGCTCTAGGACTGTGAAGCTTTGGGGGTGTTGATGGACTCCATCTACTCCATCTGTGTTTTGATCATCGTTCTGAATCCCATCTGGATGTGGTCTTTGACAAAAACGTGATTTTTCTCAGCTTTTTGCTCAAAATGTTGCTTTTTTTTATGAAACTTTCCCACATTCAAGTATTGATAAAAAAGGATGCATGAAGCTAGAATAATTTTAATTTTTTGTTTGTTTAAAAGCAGAGGCTCGTTCAGTCATACAACAAAATTTTCTGGGGGCCATGAAAATTTTGTAAAAATTATAAAAAATGCTGGCAGTGGCTGGCAACTTTTAAAAAAATGTATTATGAATATACATGACGTTTCCAGGTCTAGAAATCACACTTTTACAATTAGTCGACCTCGTATTTCTAGGTTTTTCAAGACTGCGGGAATCCTGGTTATTCAAAGAAGGGCATTTTGTTTGGGATTTACTGGATTAAAAAAAAAAACAACCTCAAACTCTCTACCCGATAAAGTGTTTTAGAGCTTGGCATAACTAGAAAAATGTAAATTCATTTGAAATATCATAATGATTTCATTATTAATTTACTTTACTTTTCCATGTACATGTTCCATGTAAAAATCACAAAATATCCAGGTTTCCAAGATTTTCATTTTGTTTGGGATTTACTGGATTAAAAAAAAATATATATTTTTATATTTATTTTAATATACATTTAAAGATTATTCATTTACATGACTTTACCATGTCTAGAAATCACACAATCACACATAAAATTAGTCTCTTTTTCTACTACTCTTTTCCTATATCCAGGATTTTCAAGATTGTGGGAATCCTGGTTTTTCAAAGATTAAAATGATTAAAATAAGGAGTGAATTAAAATAAGAAATATCTAGTTTTGTGGTTGTTTTGGCTTATTTTAATGCTTGTTTAGTCTTATTTGAAATCATTTTGCTGCTGCGGTAGTTTGTCCTTTGTCACTTTTTTTTTTATAGCAGTGATTCTTTCAAACTGTACAGAACTTAAAATTTTTTATGAATTGAGTGTTTTAATTGGCTGTATTGTTCTGTTGCCATCAGGAGGATGTTGCGGAGGGCGAGCAGGTCCAGCCGCTCATGTCCTCGGCAGAGCGCAAGCAGAGGTGGGAACAGGGCCAGGCCGATTACATGGGAATTGACTCTTTTGACAACATTCAGAAAAAGCTTGATGTTTTCCTGAAATAAAAAGTCCCAATTTTAAACACACAGAAATTCAGCTATGCGAGTGCGTCACATTGCGGTACGTTAACTCATCACACTCTGTCTTCATACAAGCATTTATAGAACTTTACCTTTGAACCTGATGCAAAATGTGAATTGTAATATACTTAGAAAGCTGGCATTGACCCAGAACTCTTTCTCAAGCTCAAAGTTTCAATATTTTAATGGTGTACTCGCCAGTGTTGCCAACTGTTTTCAATGGAAAGTAGCTAAAGCCTGCTCAAAACAGTTGTTAAATGTCTCTGGATGATGTAATGCGCCAGTAGTCGACACTTTACATCTGTTTTCTCACATACGTTGCATCCGAAATCGAATACTTCCCTACTATATAGCATATGAAAAAGAGTACACCAACAGAGTAGTATGTCTGAATGCATAGTATTCGAAAAACAGTATGTGAAAAGTCCCCGGATGACCTACTACTTCCATAACTCATTTCAAACTATATAAATCATGACGTGATTTTGCAGGAATTGTAATCAGGAGCTAAAAATACTACCCATTAGAAGTCCATTGAATCAGTGGGATCACCCTGGGTCCTAAAGAAGACCCGATTCCTGGGGGGGGACTCGATTTCTCATGACACCGGCAACATTCTGAAACGCGCATTCGATGGACACTTTACTATCCCATGAGGCCACGGGAGGGGATTTATGAATGGCAGTGAAACGACGCAACTGACACTGGTAGATCACATGACAGTAACAACATGGTGGATGTAGTATGTCTGAATTTCATGCATACTATCCACATTCATACTATATAGAACAACTTTGAGAACGATAAAAAAAAGTAAGATCACTACGCAGACAGATTTTGGACACAGCGATACCGTGTATATATACACCGATCAGGCATAACATTACGACTACTGACAGGTGAAGTGAATAACACTGATTATCTCTTCATCACGGCACTTGTTAGTGGGTGGGATATATTAGGCAGCAAGTGAACATTTTGTCCTCAAAGTTGATGTGTTAGAAGCAGGAAAAATGGGCAAGCGTAAGGATTTGAGCAAGTTTGATAAGGGCCAAATTGTGATTGCTAGACGACAGGGTCAGAGCATCTCCAGAACTGCTGCTCTTGTGGGGTGTTCCCGGTCTGCAGTGGTCAGTATCTATCAAAAGTAGTCCAAGGAAGGAACGGTGGTGAACCGGCGACAGGGTCATGGGCGGCCAAGGCTCATTGATGCACGTGGGGAGCGAAGGCTGGCCTGTGTGGTCTGATCAAACAGACGAGCTACTGTAGCTCAGACTGCTCAAGAAGTTAATGCTGGTTCTGATAGAAAGGTGTCAGAATACACAGTGCATCGCAGTTTGTTGCGTATGGGGCTGCATAGCCGTAGACCAGTCCATGCTGACCCCTGTCCACCGCCGAAAGCGTCAACAATGGGCACGTGAGCATCAGAACTGGACCACGGAGCAATGGAAGAAGGTGGCCTGGTCTGATGAATCACGTTTTCTTTTACATCACGTGGATGGCCGGGTGCGTGGCTTACCTGGGGAACACATGGCACCAGAATGCACTGTGGGAAGAAGGCAAGCCGGCGGAGGCAGTGTGATGCTTTGGGCAATGTTCTGCTGGGAAACCTTGGGTCCTGCCATCAATGTGGATGTTACTTTGACACGTACCACCTACCTAAGCATTGTTGCGAACCATGTACACCCTTTCATGGAAACGGTATTCCCTGGTGGCTGTGGCCTCTTTCAGCAGGATAATGTGCCCTGCCACAAAGCAAAAATGTTTCAGGAATGGTTTGAGGAGCACAACGAGTTTGAGGTGTTGACTTGGCCTCCAAATTCCCCAGATCTCAATCCAATCGAGCATCTGTGGGATGTGCTGAACAAACACGACCGATCCATGGAGGCCCCACCTCGCAACTTACAGGACTTAAAGGATCTGCTGCTAACATCTTGGTGCCAGATACCACAGCCACCTTCAGGGGTCTAGTGGAATCCATGCCTCGACGGGTCAGGGCTGTTTTGGCAGCAAAAGGGGGACCAACACAATATTAGGAAGGTGGTCATAATGTTATGCCTGATCGGTGTATATATATATATATATATATATATATACACACAGTCAAACCTAAATTTATTCAGACACCTTCAACATTTTCTCACATTATCACAGTTTATTCGCTATAGTTTAGAAAATGGTAATAAAATATGACAAGAGCTCAGAGTTAAACTGTGTACAAATTCAGAACAAATTCATCTTGATAATGTCAGATAACTTTGATAGAAAGGTATGGATTACAATCAACCAATCAGCTGTCAGCTGTTAAATTTAAGAACACAATTAGATAATACCAATTTAGGTCAACCAATGACCAAGTAACGCTTAATGTTCAGTCTGTGGTGTCAAAGGTCGCATTAGCAATTAAAGAAAAAACACTGAAGCAATACATGGTCAGGTCAAAGTGTCTGAATAATTTTGGTCCCAAATTTTTATCAATTTTATTGGTAGTCCACTGTATTAATACTTTTTGGGTATACGTCACAGTTTACTTTATTTTGCTATCCTCACGTACATAAATGAACTATAGTGTCCTGCACACACTAGTAAAAAATTATATCTGGTGTCTGAATAATTTTTGGTCGACTGTGTGTGTATGTGTATATATAGCCGAATGTCAAATAAAGCTGTTCTCATTTACATATTTTCTGTCAGACAACAGAACGAGTATTATATAGTGACTGAGTACTTGGACGGTCCAAAAAGTTGCTAAATTGGTCTCTAGTCGCTTTAAAAAAAGAGACAACACTGGTACTCGTGTTTATCAAATTCACAGTGATACATTTGTACATTTTCCAGGAATGGGGGTTATACAGAGAGATAGTGTATTCAGCATTGGTATTCATCTGGCCCACGAGGTGATGTTCAATATGCTTTTATAAGGCTACTGATATGACTGGATTGTTCATCTCATGGTATGCTTTTAAACATAAAGTACTATTAATTTTATTTTTAGTGGGAAAAAAAATACATAATGCACCTTCAACTATAGTTCTCTTTTAAAAAAGACAACTTTTCTTTTTCTCTACCTATTGTTCAATCTGCATTAATGTTTCACTTTTTAAAGGCTTTTGAATGTCATAGACTGGTGTTATTTTTCATATTCTCATGTTGGATGGTGTATTTCTGTTTACAACTGTTGTTTCTGTGTTATCAATCACCATTTGTTTTTCTTCATCTTCTTTTTTTATATCTTTGTCTGTATTTTTCTTTTGTGTGTTTTTTTTTTTTAAATCTGTTTCATTTTATTTAGTGTTACAGGGCCTTTGTCCCCCGCCTACAAAATAAAGCTTTTGAAATGATCATGTGTGTAATGCATAGATAATACATACATTAATATTTGACCTCAGCTGTCGGGAACATCTTCCACCAGAACCAGGTTTGTAATTGAAGACTTGGTCTTGAAAACTAAAGGCAAGGAGTGCGATTTGAGTAAACCGCAATATTTAGACTTGAAATTGTAAAAAAAAAAAAAAAAAAAAAATCAGGAAAGTATAAATTCATAAATTATATTACAGCGACATCCTGTGGTTCTTGGTGAAACCGCATCTTTGCATGCATCGTTTTAGTGTTTCTATTTATGAAATATTGTCGTCTTTATAAATCCTAATCATGCAGTTCTTAAGTCAAACTGGTTTGTTAAAATAACAAAATATGGATTTGTTCTGGTCTGGTCTTTTATCTTTATTCTATATACACCGTTGGACAGGTTACATTGGCACAAATTATTTTTATTTTTATTTATTTTTTTAAATAACCAAAAAAAACGGCAAACGTCACCCATATCAAAGTATTGAGTACAGTGGCTACAGTTTACAATAACAATAAATAAATTCATAGACTATAAGTCTGAAGTCAATTAACAATAAGAAAAAAATACGACCATTTCAAATATGCTAACCAATGACATTTGTTCACGTTTTGGGTTATGGTAATATAATCGTTATCATTAAATACATTGATTTATTTGGGCTATTTGTTTGTTGAAAGAAGTTTGGTAGCCGCGTAATAAAACGGAATGTTATTGATATTATCATAACTTATGCTTGTGGCACCGCCCCTTAAGCGCATTCGCTCTTTTCAATAGGTAAACACAGAGTCATAGAAGGTAAACATACTGTGATTTGCATAATTCATAAGACGTGCACCCACGGCCCCGCCCCCGCCAGAGTTGTCAACAGCTCAAGATGGCTGCGCTGCCGCTGGTGAGAGTCGCGCTGCTCATCGCCTTCTCGGTGTTTCTCACGCTCGTGCTGGGCTTCGGCCTGCCGTCCGTCCTCAACCTCTTCGCGCGACGCTGCGGCTTCCCGGAGGCGAGCGTCACCGAGTGCATCGTGCTCGTGTACGCGCTGTTCGTGCTGTACGTGGCCATGCCTCGACTGCCCCGCGGGACAGTGAAGGTAAAGTACAGTGTGCGAGTACATACAGCAGCGAACTCAGACTTCAATGAATGCTGTTATACATACAGTATGTGACATATACGATTTATGCAGTGTGCAATGCATGTGTGGTATACATGGTAGGCTACATTATGCAACATATGGCATAAAATATCTTGATATTTATGTATCTTTGCTTATTTATTTAGTTTTTAATCTAGTTTATTCATCAGCTATAAAAACTGGTCTAAGTGCATGCGTATATATATATATATATATATGTGTGTGTGTGTGTATAATACTTTTGCATATATATTATATTTTATTTTTGCAGATATATATTATATTTTTATATAATTGCATTATACAATATAACAATACAACATAATTTTACATGATCTAAAATGTTACCTTTGAAACAGTATTATATTGTATAATGCAATTATTATATAAAAATAATGTTTTGTTTGTATTATTATTATTATTATAAAAATTGGGGACTGTTTCAAAAGTAACATTTTAGATAATGTAAAAACTATAGAAATGTAATTATAACTGTTATATTGTAACATCATGTTCTATGTTGTTGTTTTTTATATTGTAAAATGCAATTATTATATAAAAATAATGTTTTATTATTATAAAAATTGGTGCATATAATAATAAATAAATATATATATATATATATATACACACATGGGCGACATTAGGGGGTTGGAGTTCTCAGTCAGGCCTCCACAGAGCGCGCGTCCTGAGCGAGATCTAAATCCACATGAATGGCCCGTTCAGAGCATAAGCAAGAAAAACTCACTGTTAGTCAAGCTAGTCTACAGTCTAGAAAACGGCAACCTCTTTAAGTTATTCTTGACTGTGCCGATGAACACCACATTGTGTGAAATAATTTTTTTTTGCTTGCGCCGACTGAAAACACACGACGAGAAACACCATGAGACAGGAGAGACTAAGCTACTGAACACTGAACGGGCCATTCATGTGGATTTGGATAAAACAGTTAATCGCTTTGATGCCGTTTAGCCCTTCACAGTGGAGTAGCGGACGGGCACGCAAGGCATATTAAATTATTATTATGATTAGGCTATTTTTATTATTAAATTAATATTCCAATTCATATGCCCCGCAATATTTCACAGCGCATCAACGCATAACCGACGCGCTGCGAGGAAAGATTAGTTAGATTTGCTTACTCCTTTCAAAAACAACTTGTTTGAAATACTTCTCGATTCACGAAAAAAAAAAAATAAATTTAACAATGGGCCACAAGTGAAATATTAAGAAAATAAATTTGATTAATCTCTCATCGTCTCTAAGAGAATATGCACCGTCAGTGCAGCGCCAGATGCCATAAGCTCGGTTAGTTTTTACTTTGGGTTTCTGTAGTGAATGACTGACTGGCGTTTTTCTTATCACCGGTTGCTCCACTTTTCCACCATCGGGCTGAACGGTTCATTGCGTAACCGCTCCGGGCCAGCTGGTACGGTTACGGTTTCATTTTCCACTGTGGGGCTGATAACGGACGCTCTTTGGAGTGTCATACAAAAGCGTCAGTCGTTGCCTTGGTAACGCAAGAGTTTACAGACGATATGAGAAATAGCCGCGTTATGGAGGATGATCGGATATTTCTTTTAATTTCATTATTCATTTGTGTTTATGTTGCTCAAATAGAGCGTTTAGCCAGCTACAGAGAAACCAGTAGCCAGGCAACAGACCAATTCTGAGTTGTGACATCACTTCACGGATTCTACCAGCACGGTTAGCCAACTGTGCCGAGAATTCCGTCCCGAGAACGGTTTGTAATCGTGCCGTGCCGAACCGAACCAGGCTCAAGTGGAACTGGAACCGTTCCTTACCATTCTAAGAAAATGGTGGAAAAGTGGCTAATGATTCACATTTTGATTCATTTCCCGTGATAACAAAATTGAGTATATTATTAAATAGGCTAAATAAGAAAGAAGGTAAAAAACAAAAACAAGTAAACAAAAAATTCTGCGAATACTTAGCTGATGCAGGGGGAAAAAAATCCTGCCCCCCCTAACTTGAGTCAAATGTCGCCCATGTATATATATGTATATGTAATTTTAGCGACGTTTCAAAAGTAACATTTTAGATCATGTAAAAATGATGAAAAATAATGTAATTATAAATGTTATAACATCATGTTATATGTTGTATTGTTATATTGTATAACGTAATTATTATATAAAAATAATGTTTTGTTATTATAAAAATTGGTCATATTTGAAAAAAATTAAATTGGTTATATTTACATATAATTTGTAATTTTAGGGACTGTTTCAAAAGTAACATTTTATATAATGTAAAAACTATTAAAAAATGTTATATGTAAATATAAAATAATGTTATATTAATATCATGTTATATTAAATAATGTTTTTTTGCTATTATTATAAAAATTGGTCTCAGTGCATATATATATATATATATATATATATATATATATAAATATCAGTATGTATATGTACAGTATATATGTGTGTGTGTGTGTATATATATATATATATATATATAAAATTTACATTTGTCCTTAACAAAATATTGTGTTAACACAATCATTTAATTGATTTATCTTTTAAACTAATGCTGGTTATTTTATCAATGACTTAATGACTGATTTCAGATCAGCCGATCACAGTTTGAAAACCCCTGATTTAGTAAGAAATGGCAGGAATTGCATCTGAGATGAGGTGCTGGTGTATTTCTGGCCAGCGCAGTGAATTGTTGGCACACCCGGTTGCAGTTGCACTGAATGCTGTGGCTTTATAAAGTAATATTGCATGACATTTCCTTTTTAGGTTGAAGGGAAAGCTGTGCTGGTTACCGGCTGTGACACTGGGTTCGGACTCGCCTTGGCCAAGCAGTTTCACAAGCTCGGCTTCACTGTGTTTGCAGGTTGTCTGTTTAAGGTAATGGTTCAACGATTCCTGCGATGTGCGGCTCAGTTGAGCTTCTGTCGTACATCAGCTGATGAATAATCATTTATACTGGAGGTATAAAGTCAAGACCGCTTAAGATGATGAAACATATTTCACAACATTCTTGCAAGTCATTCTTACATAGTGGAAACAGTTGGTTTTGTGTGAAACCTTTTCATAATTAATTTCATCATATCACGGTTATGTATATATTATGATATTGTTATTTGTGCCTGGAAATTCAATCTAAATGTTTTACAGTGGGTATAGAAAAGAATCACCCCCTTTTAAAATAATCACATTTTGTTGCTTTGCAGCCTGAAATGAAGACGGACACAGTTTTTGTTTTATCCAGCCGTATTTACTCAGTGCAACTCATAACATCCAAGTGAAAGATATAACACCAACATGTCAGAAAAAAATTAAAAAACAGAATCACTGAGTTGGAAAAAGGATCACCCCCTTGTGTCAGTATTTTGTTGAACCACTTTTGCTTTAATTACAGCCTTTAGTCTGTTGGGATATGTCTCTACTAACTTTGCACATCTAGACTTTGCAATATTTGACCACTCTTCTTTGCAGAACTGCTCAAGTTCAGTTAAATTTGATGGTGACCGTTTGTGGACTGCAGTCTTCAAGTCAGTTCCACAGATTTTCAATGGGGTTTAAGTCTGGGCTCTGACTAGGCCATGCAAGGACATTCACCTTTTTCTCCTTCAGCCACTGTGTGGTCAGTTTTGCTGTGTGCTTTGGGCCACTGTCATGTTGGAAGGTAAACCTTCTTCCCATTGACAGCTTTCTGGCAGAGGGCAGCAGATTTTCCTCAAGAATTTGATGGTATTTTGCCCCATCCATTTTTCCTTCTGTCCTCCAGTAAGTGCTCCAGTACCTGCTGCAGGGAAACAACCCCATAACATGATATTACCACCTCCATGCTTTACTGTAGGAATGGTGTTATTTGGATGGTGAGCTGTATTGGATTTCCGCCAGACATATCGTTTGGCGTTAAGGGCAAATAATTCAATTTTAGTCTCATCTGACCATAACACCTTTTTCCATGCGGCATCAGAATCTTCAACGTGCGTTTTGGCAAAGCTCAGTTGTGACTGCATGTGGCCTTTCTTGAGGAGTGGCTTTTTTTTAAACCCTCCCATACAAGCCACATTTGTGGAGAATTTGTGATATTGTTGTCACATGCACACAATGACCACTCTTTGTCATAAATTCCTGCAACTGCTTCAGAGTTGCTGTAGGCCTCTTGGTAGCCTCTCTGACCAGTTTCCTCCTGGCTCTTTCACCCGGTTTGGAGCGGCGTCCTGACCCAGGGAGGGTCTGTGTTGTACCAAATACCTTCCACTTCTTAATAATAGACTTCACTGTGCTTCTAGGCACTGATAAAGCCTTTGACATTTTTTTTGTATCCATGTCCTGACTTGTGCCTGTCCACAACTTTATCCTGGAGATCTTTTGACAATGCCTTGCCACCCATAGTTGATTGTTTTCTTCAGTTGCACTACCAAGGACTGATATGCTCCAGGAAAAGCTCTTTTCATGCTGAGCTAATCAAAATGACCACAGCTGATCACAGTTGACAGAAAGTCAAATGGTTTTGTGTGCTATTGAGAAGGTGATTAGCTACACCTGATTGGGTTTACAAGTCATTTTTAGAAAGGGGGTGATTCTTTTTCCAACTCAGTGATTCTGTTTTTTGTTTTTGTTTTTTTCTGACATGTTGGTGTTATATCTTTCACTTGGATGTTATAAGTTGCACTGAGTAAATACGGCTGAATAAAACAAAAACTGTGTCTGTCTTTATTTCAGGCTGCAAAGCAACAAAATGTGATTATTTTAAGGGGGGTGATTATTTTCTATACCCACTGTATATATTACATAACTCACTGCATAATGAACAGCCTGTGTACATTGTGGCACAGCATGCAGCGTCTGTAACGTCATGCCGGGTTTTGTTCTGTGTGTGGATGGATAAGGATGGAGAAGGAGCGAAGGATCTGGAGAGTGTTCACTCAGAGAAGCTGAAGGTGGTGCAGCTGGACGTCTGCAGTGAGGAGCAGGTCTCTCAGGCGCTTCAGTTCATCACTGCCAACCTGGAAGACTCGGAGAAAGGTGAGGGTTCTTTATGGATGATGAGTTCAAAGGTCATGTCGGAGAACCAGACAATAGTGATGGAAAAAATAGGGACATATTATAGTATTTATTTTGATTTTAGCTTTTATTTTTATATATATATATATTTTTTTTTTTCTTGTAATTTTCTATTCAACATTTTGTTTGTTAGTTGACTGTGTTATTTGAGTTTTGATTTTAGCTATTTTTTTTAATTTTTTAATTAGCTTTAATTTTTATATTTTTTAGTTTTCATGGTAATTTTAGTTACTTTTTTTTGTATATTCGGTATGTGCTTTTGTTATTTCGTTATTATTATTTTCTTTAAGGTTGTGCTTCAGCTCTGCGTAGCTTTGCGGATGAATATGGTTATTCTACTGCTCATAAAACATTCACTGCTAGGCTTAAAGGGTTAGTTCACCCAAAAATGAAAATTAGCCCATGATTTACTCACCCTCAAGCCATCCTAGGTGTATACGATATTCTTCTTTCAGATGATCACAATCAGAGTTATATTAAAAAATGTACGTATTCAACTTACGAAAAAGAGTAACTGTCGTGACGATGACGTCTGACGTAGCGTAATCGTTTTGAACTATTACTATTACGCGAGAGGCGCTACACTTTCTTCTTAAGTTGAATACGGAAGGCGGGCCGCCGGACGCTAGATATTTTACTTTATAACGTGTTAAATATGGATATTTTTCTTACACAAACGCATTGCTTCGCTTCAGAAGGCCTTTATTAACCCCCGGAGCCGTGTGGATTACTTTTATAATGGATGGATGCACTTTTTCGGGCTTCAAATTTTGGGCTGCCATTATAAAGCTTGGAAGAGCCAGGACATTTTTTTAATATTACTCAGATTTTTTTGCACACAGATTTTTAAGTAAATTTCACATATGGAACTAAGTAAAATCTACTTAACTAAGTTAAGTACAATTAACAAAGAAAATAAGTAATTTGAACTTGGCCAGTAAACGGTTGAGTAATTTCTACTTAGTTGACGTTTCCTTTTGCAATACTTTTTACTCTAAAATCATGGTTTATTTCAGTGTTATATTGTTTAAGTGTATGCTTTAGAAACATCGAAGTAAATAACACAATTGATACTTTGTAGACACCATAACTACATAATAGAAGTAATGCGGCACCTGAACACAGAGACCTCAATACTTGGTACACAATACACAGTGACGGTAACATTCGATGGATTGTTTTTGAGTATGAATGTGTCATTTTGAGTAGAAAATCAACTCCAAATGTCACAAAATGGCAAGTTACTAAAACGAACAACAAAAGCAATGATAAAACAGTGTAAATACAGCTGGAAAACAGTAAAACCCCAGTGCATGATGGGATAAAATTATTGACTACAGGGGAACAGGTGGAAAGTGACAATAATATATCAATATTGTTGGGTCTTTTAGAGCAGGGGGTTTCAAACTGCAGTCCAGGAGCCCAAGGGGGTGCTAGGGGTCTATGAAAAAATGATGCTACAAAATATGGATTGTCATTTGCAAAATATGAGAATATTACTGTTTTATGATTTCTAAATACTTTCTTAAGCTGAAAAACAATAGAAAACTTAAAAATTAACAAAGACATTTCCATAATTGTGTAAAAAAGTTGTTCACAAATTTAAATGTAAGTGTTCTCAAATTAAAAAACACTATATTTGACGAACTCCACAGCTACGCTGCTATCTCAGACGACAGACGGAAGTGCAAAAATGGAAATATCAGCTAAACTAGCAGATCAGCAGTGAAGAAAATAAAAATCCTGCTTCTGAAATTAATTGGCCAAACAGGAAACCTTACCAGCCATGGAGATTTTTCTTCCAGCAAATGGCTTGGACGCTCTCATGTTGATAATGAAACCCATCACAGAATAAAACCTGATGTCATCTGATTTCTACTTATAATGTTTTTAAGATGATCGACAATTAAAGTGTTTTTCAGATTTACAAAAGTGAGTATGTTTTTTTTATTATAAGCTATTAGATTTAACAAATTTAACATGGCAGGCAAAAACGTTTTCACATTGGCGATCAAAAGTTTGGAATAATTTTTAATGTTTTTGAAAGAAGTCTCTTCTGCTCACGTTTACAGTAAATGCAGTAATAGTGTAAAATATAATTACATTTTGAAAATAAGTGTTTTCTCTTTCTCTACAGGATTCTTTAATGAATAGAAAGTTCAAAAGAACAGCATTTCTTTTATATTTTATTTATTTTATTTATTATATGTATTTATTTTACTCTAAACTCTGACACTGAAGACTGGAGTAATGATGATGAAAATTCAGCTTTGATCACAGGAATAAATTACACTTTACTATATATTCACATAGAAAACAGTTGTTTTAAATTGTAATAATATTTCACAATATTACTATTTTTACTGTATTTTTGATCAAATAAACACAGCCTTGGTGAGCAGAAGAGACTTCTTACAAAAACAAACAAATCAAAAAAATCTTGATTATTCCAAACTGACAGTGTGTATTTATTTTTTTCATAACTGTCTGAATTTGTTCAGGATGTGTGATGATCTGAATTACACAAACCTGAGCTTGAGTGAGTGAGTGTGTGTGTGTGTGATTGTGTCTTTTGCAGGTCTGTGGGCTCTGGTCAACAATGCTGGCATCTCCACATTCGGTGAGGTGGAGTTCACGACCATGGACACATACAGGCAGGTGTCAGAGGTCAACCTGTGGGGCACCATCAGAGTCACCAAAGCCTTTCTGCCTCTCATCCGCAGGGCTAAAGGTGAAATAAACACACTCCACAATATATGCATGAGAATGTGTCCAGCGTTTTAATGAACTTTGAGGTGCAGATAATATGTAATTTGGCTAAGATTAACTCAGAAGCTGTTAATGTTTCCCTGTAGTTTCCACTTCTGTTAGTCTTTCCCTGAATTAAAGGAATGATTGGATCTCAGTGGATCAATGATTAAAGCAAATGGACTTTGGAGTGTGTGGCCTGACAAAGACTTTTGTTTTTTGCAATCCAACATTTTCAGTGAATTTTTATTATATTTAATTTTTCAAAATGGCACCGTGGTATATGCTTTTGACACACTGTAATGCTCCTTGATGACATTCCTGATTCTATCGCAACACTCTCTCCAAAATTTCTCTATATAATTTCAAAATGTTAAAAAAAATTTCATTTCATTTAAATGTATAATATATATATATATACACACACACTATATTGCCAAAAGTATTGGGACACCCCTCCAAATCATTGAATTCAAGTGTTCCAATCACTTCCATGGCCACAGGTGTATAAAATCAAGCACCAAATCAAGCATGCCGACGCTTCTACAAACATTTGTGAAAGAATGGGTCGCTCTCAGGAGCTCAGTAAATTCAAGCGCGGTGCCGTGATAGGTTGCCACCTGTGCAATAAGTCCATTTGTGAAATTTCCTCACTACTAAATATTCCACAGTCAACTGTTAGTGGTATTATAACAAAGTGGAAGCAATTGGGAGCAACAGCAACTCAGCCACGAAGTGGTAGGCCACGTAAAATCACAGAGCGGGGTCAGCGCATGCTGAGGTGCACAGTGCGCAGAAGTCGCCAACTTTCTGCAGAGTCAATAGCTACACACCTCCAAACTTCATGTGGCCTTCAGATTAGCTCAAGAACAGTGTGTAGAAAGCTTCATGGAATGGGTTTCCATGGCCGAGCAGCTCATCCAAGCCTTACATCACCAAGTGCAATGCAAAGCGTCGGATGCAGTGGTGTAAAGCACGCCGCCACTGGACTCTAGAGCAGCGGAGACGTGTTCTCTGGAGTGACCAATCACACTTCTCTGTCTGACAATCCGATGGTCGAGTCTGGGTTTGGCGGTTGCCAGGAGAACGGTACTTGCCTGACTGCATTGTGCCAAGTGTAAAGTTTGGTGGAGGGGGGATTATGGTGTGGGGTTGTTTTTCTGGGGTTGGGCTTGGCCCCTTAGTTCCAGTGAAAGGAACTCTTAATGCTTCAGCATACCAAGACATTTTGGACAATTTCATGCTCCCAACTTTGTGGGAATAGTTTGGGGATGGACCCGTCCTGTTCCAACATGACTGCGCACCAGTGCACAAAGCAAGGTCCATAAAGACATGGATGAGTGAGTTTGGTGTGGAGGAACTTGACTGGCCTGCACAGAGTCCTGACCTCAACCCGATAGAACACCTTTAGGATGAATTAGAGCGGAGACTGTGAGCCAGGCCTTCTCGTCCAACATCAGTGCCTGACCTCACAAATGCGCTTCTAGAAGAATGGTCAAAAATTCCCATAAACACACTCCTAAACCTTGTGGAAAGCCTTCCCAGAAGAGTTGAAGCTGTTATAGCTGCAAAGGGTGGGCCAACTCCATATTAAACCCTACGGATTAAGAATGGGATGTCATTTAAAGTTAAGGCAGGCATCCCAAAACTTTTGGCAATATATTATTTATATATATATATATATATATATATATATATATATATATTAAAAATAATTTTGCAGTTTAAATAAAAATCAAAGAACATATTTTTCAAAAATACTATACATTTTTGAAAGAAAAATGTATTAAATTGACAGTAAATGCATTTATAATGTTGCAAAAGTTTTCTGTTTCAAATAATTTTGAACGTTTTATTGAAAGAATCCTGAAAAAGTATCGCTTTCCACAAAAATTTGAAGCAGCACAACTGTTTTCAACATTGATAATAATAAGAAATGTTTATTGAGCAGCAAATCAGCATATTAGAATGATTTCTGAAGGATCATGTGACCCTGAAGACAGGTATTTTGGCTATTTTGAATGGTAATAATATTTTACAGTATTAAGTTTTAAATGAATACACCCTTGATGAGCATAAGGGACAAAACATTTAAAAATCTGACCGACCCCAAACCCCATGTGTGTCGTCCTCTGCACCGCACCTCACTTTTTTTGTCTTTTGGTTACAGGTCGTGTGGTGAACATCGCTAGCATGTATGGCAGAATGGGAAACGCTCTCCGATCCCCTTACTGTGTTTCCAAATACGGAGTGGAGGCTTTTTCTGACTGTCTCAGGTATGAAATGAAGGCTTGGGGCGTCAATGTTATCGTCATTGAGCCCGGAAACTTTATCGTGGCCACGGGCATCCTAACACGTGACATAGTCACGACAACAGCAGAGAAGCTGTGGAAGGAGGCGTCCGCTGGTGTCCAGGAGGACTATGGGAAAGCTCACTTTGAGCAGTACATGGCTCTTATGCGCTCCTACTGCAACAGCGGCCAGCGAGAAATCGAGCCGGTGTTAGACGACATCACGGATGCCATCACGTCCAAACGGCCATACACGCGGTACAACCCTATGGAACCGCACTGGTGGATTCGCATGCAAATAATGACCCACCTGCCAGCGGCCGTCTCAGACAGACTCTACTTCTAATGAGATGCCACCTTCCTCCTGGTCTAATATTTCCTCACAGGGTTCATCAATGAATTGTTAATATATGACAGTCAAATCAGTATACAGCTGTAATTAAGAAAAATCACACAAATCTTAAAGTGCCCCTATTATGCTTTTTTCAGATATTACCTTTCATGGAGTGTGTAATATAGCAGATTGTGAATGTAAGAGGTCTGCAAAGTTTCAAAGATCAAAGTGCAAATAAATGGAGTCTCCCAAAAGAATGAAGCGTCAGAGCAATCAGAGCAGAGTGGACCAATCACAACAGACTGGGCCATCTGACCAATCAGAGCAGAGTGGACCAGTCACAACAGACTGGGCCATCTGACCAATCAGAGCAGAGTAGACCAATCACAACAGACTGGGCCGTCTGACCAATCAGAGCAGAGTAGACCAATCACAACAGACTGGGCCGTCTGACCAATCAGAGCAGAGTAGACCAATCACAACAGACTGGGCCTTCTGACCAATCAGAGCAGAGTAGACCAATCACAACAGACTGGGCCATCTGACCAATCACAACAGACTGGGCCATCTGACCAATCAGAGCAGAGTAGACCAATCACAACAGACTGGGCCATCTGACCAATCAGAGCAGAGTAGACCAATCACAACAGACTGGGCCGTCTGACCAATCAGAGCAGACCAATCACAACAGACTGGGCCATCTGACCAATCAGAGCAGAGTAGACCAATCACAACAGACTGGGCCATCCGACCAATCAGAGCAGAGTAGACCAATCAGAGCACAGTAGACCAATCACAACAGACTGGGCCGTCTGACCAATCAGAGCACAGTAGACCAATCAGAGCACAGTAGACCAATCACAACAGACTGGGCCGTCTGACCAATCAGAGCTGAGTAGACCAATCACAACAGACTGGGCCTTCTGACCAATCAGAGCAGAGTAGACCAATCACAACAGACTGGGCCGTCTGACCAATCAGAGCAGAGTAGACCAATCACAACAGACTGGGCCGTCTGACCAATCAGAGGAGACCAATCACAACAGACTGGGCCATCTGACCAATCAGAGCAGAGTAGACCAATCACAACAGACTGGGCCATCTGACCAATCAGAGCAGAGTAGACCAATCACAACAGACTGGGCCATCTGACCAATCAGAGCAGAGTAGACCAATCACAACAGACTGGGCCATCTGACCAATCAGAGCAGAGCAGGCTCTCAGAAAGGTGGGGTTTAGAGAGACTGAATCCTTTATCAAACCATTTCAGACACTGAGAAAAGAGCTGATGCTGCAGTGTATATTGAGAAAATTACAGTGTTTTTAGACCTAAATTAGGATCCTTTAAAATAGCATAATAGGGGCACTTTAAAGGAATATTCTGGGTAAAATACAACTAAAATTATAGACGCCTTGTATGGCCTACTACAGGAAATAAGTCAACATTATTTTGCCCCAAATATTCATTTGAGTTTAAATGTATGCACTTTGATTCACTTTATCATATTTTAATATTTTGGAAATGTGAACCCTTTGCAGTATTTTGATTTGGTCGTGCAGACATTTCCATAGAGCAGTCATGAATAACCAGAGGCCTAAAGCCAGAAGCAGTGAAAGCGTCCCGGCTGACTGGTGATGAACAAAAGAGACGCCCTGTGTTCTGTCACTGCTTTCTCGGGAGAAACAGAAAGAGTGAGGCTTTCAAAGGGTTACAGGGTCGACACATTCCCTTATCAGCATTCCCTTCACTTCCAACAATCTGGATCATTCGATTATGAGATCAATCCCCATCCACATCTACGAATAAACTTTGTGCTGAAACATTTCGAATGTTGAAATGAATCGTGTACGTATGCAGCATCCCAAATTGCATAGTTCTGCTATGCAATAAAATTATGTCCTTTTCTGACTGGCTGTGTTTAAAATAGCACACTAGCATACTATTCTTACTGTTGCTGCAGTGTACACAAAAGTTTGGGGTCAGTAAGATTTTATAATGTTTTTGAAGTATCTTATGCTCACCAAGGCTGCATTTATTTGATTATAATTACAGTGACATTGTGAAATATTACAATTTAAATGGACTATTTATTGTGTGAATATATTGTAAAATGTAATGTATTCCTGTGATCAAATCTGAATGTTCAGCATCATTACTCCAGTCTTCAGTGTCACATGATCCTTCTGAAATCATTCTGATATGATGATTTGCTGCTTAACAAACATTTCTGATTATTATCAATGTTGAACACAGTTGTGCTGCTTCATATTTTTGTGGAAACAGAGACATTTATTTCTGGATTATTTAATTATTTGAAATTGAAATCTTTTGCAACATTGTGTGATCAATTTAATGTGTCCTTGCTGGAAAAAAGGTATTAATTTCTTTACTGTGTGCTAAAAATACTGCTGACCCCAACATTTTAAAAACACAACATAACAGTGAAGACGTCACTGAATTAATGTGATAAGATCATATGACAACAATGTAATATAATACAGTTAAAATCTGAGGAATAACACCTGTTTTACTTACTCTCTGAAAATGTACATTGTATACAATGCATACTACACTCTAGTGAGCTAGTATTCCATTTTGAACATAGCCAGAATTCTAAAAACAAAACAACCTCATCATAAAATTGTGCTTGTAAACATTGGCATCTAGCTAAATTTATTAATTTTATTATGGCTTTAAAGGGTTAGTTCACCCAAAAATGAAAATTCTGTCATTAATTCCTCACCCTCATGTCGTTCCAAACCCGTAAGACCTTCGTTCATCTTCGGAACACAAATGAAGATATTTTGATGAAATCCGAGAGCTCTCTGACCCCTCCATAGACAGCAATTTAATGAACACTTTCAAGGCCCAGAAAGGTAGTAAAAACATAGTTAAAATAGTCCATATGACTACAGTGGTTCAACAATGTTATGAAGCGACGAGAATAATTTTTGTGCAAAAAATAACGACTTTATTAAACAATCTCTTCTCTTCCCTGTCACTCTCTGACGCTATTCACTTTGTTGGGCTATTCACTAAGTACAGCGCTTCCGGGTTTTACGGCAAAACGGCGCCTCACTATTGGCTGAGCACGATCACATGCATGCGTTGTGCCTTGAATTACTGTACTCGTGTTTTTAAATGATTGAAGTATTAGAGAATCATCACTAACCGCTACTCTTCTGTAGTGCAAGGGCTTATTGGCTTTATTAGCCAAACACCTCAAAAATCCACCAGATATAGTATGCCAATTAAAAAAAACACTATTTGGGATTCAATAATCCTGATTTTACAAGCTATAGGGTGGATAGCATGTTTGTAATATCTCATGTTGGCCACTGGAGGGAGCAGTTGAGCTGGCATCTAGTGTTCCACACTAACAGTATAACTAAAAAGAATAATGAGGAATGTCTTTTCTCGTTTAGACATTATATTATTGCCTAATAAAGAACAACAGTGTTTGCATGGCTTTCTAGCTTGATTTCCTGTGAATGTGAAAACAAGTGAAGTCTATATGTGAGTTTCAGTAAATTTCTTTAATAGCTACTTCCATTACAATTTTTGCACTTAATATAACTGATGTTGCAATCAGCTAATAGTAGCTACAGTAATGGTCATCCGCATCTAATATTTTAAGGGATTTCCACTGGCTTCGGTTGCAAAATCATGGGGAGTACATTTTTGTATTTAGGGAACTATGCAGACGCAAGTCATTTCATGGTCACACAGTGCTCCTACTGTTTTCTATCAAGTCCTTTCTCTTCCTATAGCTGACATTTTTCAGTATGAATATTGCCTGTTTCATGTGTTAATTGTCTCACGCACAGCATGTGTGAAGTCATTAAGATTCCCAGCAGGTCTTCATCAAATGCCAGCAATATAATTCCCATAGCAGCGGAACACATAATCATGCAGGTTAACATTTCAAATGACATTTACTCGTATTATTAAGCCGTTATATGTAGGTTTAAGCACTTAAATTCTGTGACGTCACATTTTTCTGCTCTGGATGACAAAAGAGATGTCAATATTGATTTATGTAGTTTATTTCTTCCTTTGTACAGACCAATAAACTCCTATTACACAAGAGGAAGAGTTTCATCTTCATGGAGACAGTGAGCATACAACTACATTTCATCTGTGGAAACGGTTCACTCTGATGCCTCGTTCAGACTGTCAGTCCAAATCCGATTTTTGTGCATATCCGAGTGGAATTCGATCATATTTAACAAGTGTGAACGGCTAGTGGCTAGAAAAGGTATGTGAACCCCTTGCAGAATCTGTGAAAATGTGAATAATTTTAACAAAATAAGAGAGATCATACAAAATGCATTTTTTAAAAAAATTTTATTTAGTACTGAATAAGATATTTTACATAAAGTATGTTTTATGTATAGTCCACAAGACGAAAAATTGCCCTCCAAAAACAACAAACCAGATGCATTAAGAGCCGGGGGTTGAAAACTTTTTCGATTTGAAGATCAAGGTAAATTGTACTCAATGTGTCTTCCGGGAAACATGTTAGTATCTTCTGTTGCTTCCGAAGGGCAGGACTAAATGAAAAAAATTATATTGAAACAAAATAAGAAAAATTTGGACATCTTCATCCTGTTCAAAAGTTTTCACCCCCCCCCCCGGCTCTTAATGCATCGTGTTTCCTTCTGGAGCATACTTTCAATAGTTGTGTTTGAGTCCCTCAGTCGTCCTCAGATCTCAAAATCATAGTCACTGCTGGAAAGGGTTCAAATATGCAAAAGATGCTGGAAAACTGAAGATTTTGCAAGATTTTTCTGAAGAACATTGGGCAGTTTGACTGCTCAGGACAAACAAGGGACTCAAGAACAACCATCACAAAACAAAAACAGCCGTGGATCATCCAGGGAACGACACACAGTATTAAGAATCAAGGGTATGTAAACTTTTGAACAGGGTCATTTTTTATAAATTCAGCTATTTTTTTGTCTTGTGGACTATATGTAAACATCTTTTATGTGAAATATCTTATTCAGGACAGAACTAAATAAAAAATAACATGGCATTTTGTATGATCTCTTATTTTGTTAAAATTATTCACATACTTTTTCTTTCCATGAAATGCGATTTTTACGAATCCGTTTGTAGCTACATTCATATGTGGTTTGAAATCGCACTTCTGGAAATCCGTTTCAGTCTAACCACTCTGATCGGATTTCGTATGGTTTGTGAGACTTTCTCACGCCATGTAAAACGTAAACATATCAGACGGTGTTATAGGAAACATGCTGAGTCACTGTAGAAATAACGTGTTGTTGTAAAGTGCCGGTCAAGTAGAAAATGACAATATAATGGAGAGATGTTTTGAAACCGGCGGAAACGACAGCGCAGAACTGCCTACTAACGCAACGTCAACGTTATTGCCATTAAAACCAATGCAGATATTCCGGAAAACAAAAGCGGGACACACAAATCAGATCAGTTGCGATACGCAATGTGGACAGTCAATCATTTAGATAGATTCCAATCAGATACACAAATAATCAGATTTGGACTGACAGTGTGAACGTAGCCATAGTCCAGATATAACAATAACTGGTCCATTCAGCCCACTAAATCTACTATGCTCGATTTTGGTAGAGGAATTCATTATTCAGAATTCATTCATTTGTAACAAAATTAAATTGAAGAGAGCATTGCTTTCTCGATTTATCCTTTTTTCAGAAAGCTTGCATAAACAAAAAAAAAAAAAAAAAGTTTATTTCAGAAACTTTGTCCAAAAAATTTACTTAAATTAGCCAAAACATAGTAAAAGACTGAAATGATGTAGCATTGTAAAAAAACATCCATGGTTTGTTACAATGTACCTTGCATGACATTTCGTTTATTTCATGATGCAGACCCAACACAAATAAGGTTTTCAGTCTATACGACTCTGTTCAAGATCAGTGAAGACCACCATGTTACCAAAAGAAAAGATAATAAAAAGTTATTTGGTCACAACCCAAAGAAAAAAAAAAAACACTTGCTGGTTGGGTCACGCTTGATAACCACCACTTTCAATTCTTAGTTACTTCATAATCTAGCAGTCTAAAGCACAGGTATACTAATATCCAGCATAGACATTAATAGGTAACCATGTTTGCTAGTCTACTCACCTTAGTCAAGTTTGATGCCATATTTAATTTGACGCAAATTAAAACAAAGCTGTGAATCAACGATGTAGCTTTGTTCAGCAAGGTTTATGATTAACACCAGAGTAGACAGGGGTGTCCAATCCTGCTTCTAGACAGCCAGCTTCTTGCATAATTTACCTCCAAGCCCAATTAAATACACCTGAACCAGCTAATCAAAGTCTTTAGGATTACTGGAAACTTCCAGGCAGGTGTGTTGGAGCTAAACTCTGCAGGAAAGTGGACCCTACAGAAGCAGGATTGGACACCCCCGGTATAACCCAGTGAACTTAAATATGGCTTTTACCCTGAATAAGGTCTATATCAGGGGTGTCCAAACTCGGTCCTGGAGGGCCGCTGTCCTGCAGAGTTTAGTTCCAGCTTGCCTCAACACACCTGCTGGAAGTTTCTAGTATGCCTAGTAAGACCTTGATTAGCTGGTTCAGCTGTGTTTCATTGGGGTTGGAGCTAAACTCTGTAGGACAGTGGCCCTCCAGGAGCAGGATTGGACACCCCTGGTCTATATGGTAAGGTCACTTTAGTCAGGAGACAAATCATGATAAGTTCCCCAATGGGAACGTTTGTATGACCAGGACATGATCCGTGCACATCAGTCACTTATCAGGGACGCATTGCGCACATGCAAAGCGATACTCAAATAACAATGTGCGTAGCAATAGCGTAGAGGAACACCAAACCTTTGGTTCCAACAACTGAGATGAAGGCACGATTTTAAGCACAAATTATGTGATAAGACTAAACATCTCAGAAATCCCTCATCCAAAACAAGTCACAACCCAAAACTGGGTAACAGGGTTGTTCTGATAAGGTCTTGGTGGATGTTATCCAATAAAGTCTGGTTGCTTGGCATCCTCAAAAACCAACAAAACTACTAAACTAAACTGAATAATGTTTGGTACTGTTGAGTCAACACTTTGTCCTGAAGCAAAACCACCGTCCTAAACACCTTAAGTCACACGGAGTGTCATATTGACAGAAATCTGACATCTCCACTAAATCCAAGACCAAATCGCTCGACCAAACTCTGCATGTCTCAGTGATTTTTTTTCCACACACTCCTCAAAAAAACCCATTCCTCAACTCTCGTCTCAGTCCGGCTCTAAACAGCCGGAGAAGTAATCATGGTCATAGTGATGGTCTCCTGGAGGAGAGCCCAGATCATCACCCTCCTCTTGAGTCTTGAGAAAAGAAACGTCCATGTTTTTCCAACTTGAAACAGAGACGTGTCCAGGGAAGTGTCTTTTCCATTGCCTGGTCCACCAAACATACTTATCTACTAAGTTTTACATATAAACATCTGATCCTCAATGGAACATCTCTCACCGTTTATCATAACCTGATGAAAACTACAAGGAAGCAGCACTGCAGATCTCGATCGCCAAGCGAAGTAGATCCTTCCTTGAAACCTGAGCTCACAATGCTGCCTTCATTCATCCTCTACGCTACACTTCATTTGAGAAAGTGAGCAACCAAATGAGTGTCAAACTAAGCAAAGAAAAGGCAAACACCTGATTAAGCTTCAAACCAACAGGCAAAAACCACTGCCATCGATAACAAAAACCACACACCCGTTACGTCAAGAGGATTGTGGCCTTGATCACGAAAGACAGCTTTATTAGTAAAACACTGAATGATAAAAGACCTATTGTGTGCACCAATGTTTAATCTTCAGTCATGGCATTGCAATTCAGGCTCCAATGAAGATCTGCAACTCTTACACAAACTTCCACGTTCATTCAAATACATGTCTAGTAGAAGATATCAATCACAGCTAAGCTCTTTGAAAAAGAGATCATAAATCAAAACATCATATTTATGGCATAGCATGGATTCTGACAGTTCCAAGATGAGTGGATAAATTTAGGACTAGCTGACAATCCTCAATAATTTGCACCTCGATTGTCAAAGAAGTAGAACTTCTGTAACTTTACCCCTCATACATATAGATGTAGAATATCTAAATCAGACTACAAGCTTGATTTAAGTTTGGAAACGTACAGATGCAAGACTTCCTGTTTTGATTGCAGTTCAAGTTTAATCTGATTGTGCCTAAATCTGAATATTCTTGCAAATCCTTGTCAAGGTTTGGTAACTCGCTTTTATTGTTTGAGCATTTTGCAGAAAATTGATTCCTAATAAATATATATATATATAGCAGATTACGTCAATTTCAATAGTTCTGTGTCGTTCAGGCAATGCAGGCAGTAACAGACAGTATGTGAGACCTTTGAAACATGTTGAGCAAAGTTCTTCTGAAGTCAGGACTTCAACAGCAGACACTTGAAAGAACAGTTAAAAAAATTGGCAGGGAAGTTCAAGAACAAATGAACAATACATTTTCAAAATTAATGAAAAGAATATATTAACAAAAGAAGACCTAGTTTTTAATTCTAATACATGTTGACGTCAAAATACATTGCATCACCTATGGTCTAAACATACTGTATTTTGATACATTGGGCGTGTCCCTCAATGAAACGAGCAAGTTTCCGAGCAAATCAAAAGGGAGTGTCTTTGTCCATCTCTCCCTGTACCTCCCTTTCATGGAATGCTTGATATTCCCAGTCTGTGTAGTCCTTGTTAACTGGATATTCTTTCTACTGGGATCAGGAGGCAGCCAGAGCCTTGACCAGGTAGAGTTTGTCGCCCTGTTCGCTGGTAAAGATGGGTGCCTTTTTGTAGTGTTCCACCAACTCCTCCATTGTGTTAAACTTGCGCTGTCCGATGCAGTACAGGTTGTCCTTCAGCTGGACTTTGAAATGCTTGTTTTTGGACTGAGCTTTCAGCGATATTGAAAAGTCATTGGGCTAGAAAAACAAAATATAAAGAGAAGTGGAAGAAATGGTTAATTCAGACCAACTGTTGAAAGCAGCAGTCTTCAAGTTATTAACTCTTCGGGCAGCTGGTATGATCTAAGGTGGCATCCTTACTGACAAGCTCTTAAGAAACAACAGCAAGCACTCTTCACTCAAGCAACACAAGTAAGAATCGACTCAAATGATTCCAAAAATTTAACAATACAAATGCCGTCAAGATAGGCAGCTCGAGATGTTTTGGAACAGAGCTAGTGTACGCGCTTTTGCAAACTGAAAAAGGAACTATGACATTTATGTTGCAATGCAAAACTGTCCCACTTCAAAAATAACATTTCAAAATCATCACATTGAACTTTGACTTACTATGGATAGGGTGTTTTCCTCAAATGAGGACCAAAGTATGGTACTTAAGCACATTCATCAGAATACGAGGAGGAACATTTCAGTCTACTTACTGAGGACTCGCTGTCCCGGATAAGAAAGTCTCCCTCTGTGCCCCTCTGGTTGAGTGCCACCTCTGCCTGATGGCGCGTCACCTTCCCGTAGTACCACTGCTTGCCAGCGAAGCGTCCGCTGGATGAAGGCTCAATGTAGTCACAGTCAGGTGTGGGCGGCCCGGCCATGCTGGCCGAGTTGTGCGACTCCTGCAGAACATTCACGTAGTTTTTCGGCACAAGTCCCACCTGCCCATCGGCTTTGCGACACTTCCACCACTCTGGGTCGTTTTCTGGCTTCTCCACAACATCCATAACCTCACCCTTCTCAAAGTTCAGCTCTTCGTCGTTGCCCGAGCTGAACGGGTAGAGTGCCTGTACTGTGTGCAGCACTCGGTTGCCGTTCGCACTATGAACAACAGCAGCCAACTTCTCCGACAAGCCAGCAGAGTCGTTGCTCGCCGATCCATCTGCATCCTCCGTCACGTAGTTGGATGGGAACCACCCCGAACGACCATTGTAGCTCCCCCTCCACCAGCCATCGCTGCACTTCTCCATGACGATGACCCTTGTGCCCTTAACCAACGACAACTCATCTTCCCGCTCGGCCGCGTAGCTGAACTTGACGAGCGCAGGAAGGTTTAGGTCATACAGACGTTCGCCGTTGTCTGGGTAGAAGTCAGAGTCCGCGTTGGAGGCTGTATCACGCATGCCTGTTTTCCTTTTCACCTTACCGATCCCTGCATGCACACAGAAAAGAAGTAAAATTAAGGGTTGCCCGAAATATACAACCAGTGTCCTCTTTGCACTCAACTACTTGCACTTGGGTGTTCACACTGACAGCACTTTAACAACAACAATGCCACAGGAAATTGACAATGCGACAAAGTTGAGCAGACTTCAACTTCATGGAAACGAATGCAATGCAACTCCCAGAGGGACTGCAATGAATCACCAAGTCCTTTTAATTTGATAACAAATAACCTTTTTCAGTGAGTTTGTTGCTGCATTCTGGGATTGCCTTCTCCATGAAGAATACCTGAGATAATGCTTTACCTTTGTGAACAGCTTTTGTTTCAGAAGCGTAACTCTGACGCCTCCAAATGTAAACTAGGTTTGACACTGACTAGGTTTTGGATGTATCCCAAGCAAAATCTCACACATTAGCTTTATGACATTGACTGCACAACTGTCCACTTTAAAATAACACATTTAACAAAAGGTATTTTCAATGGAAAATCTTGATCAGAAATTAAAAATGTGTTGAGACAGTCTCTTCAGGGGGTAATTTCATCACCCCGCACCCTGTACTCATTCCATTCTTGTTGAAATTATCTGTGAAACCAAAGAGCATTGTATTTTGATACAGGCACCAACAGGCAGGGCATGAGTGAAAGGAGAACTTGTCCAAACACATGTTACAGTGCAGTGAGGCTTGTGTTTTCACACTGACAGGGGTACAGTAGCTATCAGCTCCAGCCTGCTTGAGCAATGTGTCCTCTCTTAAACATGGGCGCTGGTCCAGTTTCGAAACCACCCAATCACAACCAAATAATCATGTTCTCACCACTCACAAATCATATGACAAGCCGTGTATTTTTCCCTTCCTCCTTGATTATAGAAATGATTCAATTATTTCCATGTGAACAGAGCAACAGAACAGTTCTGCAAACAAAAACACATGCTTGCTTTATGACAATGCATAAAAATAGTGCCACCATGATACTCCAAATTTATTCTCAGAAAAGACATTTATCATTTGCCACCTGCTTCACTCATTCGTAAGACACAGCTGTGTGGTTCAGCTCTATTATTCACAGAAAAGTACAATTAACTGCAAAGACACACTGGAATGATCACCACACCCATCATCCTCCTCCATAGAGAGGGAATGAGTGAGGGAGTGCTGGGTTAGGTTCATGGATACCATTGAGGATTCCGGCTTGTCCGACCACATTAGGTCAAGCCAAGTGGGTCGGTCTGCAGGATTAATGGAGAATATCTGACCCTGAGGCCTTTCGACCATGTTGGCGGGTTTGGCAAAGGTTTGTGAATAGTGTTACCATACAGGAATGTCCACTTGGCAGTGAAGTTTGTACCGGCCCAATCCAAAGGCCCAAGGACAGATAAACACGCTCTCTCTTTACATACTTTACAAAAATGTACTGCAGCAACAAAATTATTGTATTAGATGATAATACCATGGTACTGTACATGGTACAAAGAATACCATGGTATTACAATAGGCCAGTTAAGCTGTTTTTCAGTAAGTATACTAAAGGTGGGTTGCTGGTCTGAGAAGGTTTGCTCAAAACACCACAAACCACTCTAAAACCACCAGACCATTCTTATCAAGAGATGAGAATTTTGTCCACCAAAGCACCTTAGGTTGGTTTACGCGTTTTTTAACATGGATATGTCCAAATAGCCATGATATTAACATGGTACTAAGCCCCAGAAAAATAGGTAAAGCACAGGATTCATTTTGTTAGCAATCTATCTGGGAAGTAGGCAAACTCAGCCTTTACAAGTTTAACTTCATATACCTGTAGGCAACACTTAGCAGCTATGATTTTTCAAAACTTGACAACCGAGAAGCAGCTGAAACTTTGGATCTACCCTTAACTCTAAGAAAGGAAATCACCCAATTTACTTTATGCTTACTCAGGGGTTAAAGGTTAACTGAGTGAGAACATAAAGCTTTTCCAATAGCCCCCTTTGCTCAGAGCAAGATGCTTATCAAAGCTCAAGGCCAGAGGAATTTATTCTGTGCTTGCGGATGCCTCTACTGCCTGATTTGCATTACAAATACATGAAATCTCAAACCAAGATATTTGCCTCTGGCCCCTAAGCTATGTCCGATTGAGGGGGATGGACATTTGCATGGCCAATGTGAGCAGGAAGTAAACGTGAAGTGTACGAGCAATATTAACTGGAGCATTTAGTGCTCCATGCGTGGACGTGTTGGTGCATGTAACAACGGGTGTGTGAACCTTCTGACAGCACAAGGTCAACTCATGATCATCCACAAATTCACAAGACATTTCTTAAAGGGACAGTTCACCCAAAAATTAAAATTCTGTTAGAATGTCTCATTTAGGTCAGTGAGTTGATGAGAACCAGATGATTATGATTCATAAAATAATCATTCAGAAAGGTTTTGTGAACCAGATCAATTGATTAACTAAAAAGATGCAGAGTAAAAAATGGTTTGAACAATGCTATTTCAATAATATCAAATATTTGGGTCTGTTCATCACACAAACATATATGAATTCAAATATAGTGAAAAAGTAGTTTAGACTATTTTTATAGGGCTTTTCTGTTCAATAGAAAAATATTATAAGGGTTTGGAAAGACTTTTCACTTTTGAGTGATCTAATTAATTCAAGAAAATACAGAAATTTGAATAAAGAAGTGTGAATAAGTGAAAATCTGGACTCAAATACAGGCTAACATATACAAGGATTATGAAGGCAAATTTCAAGTTGTCACTTGTTACAAAAAGCAACTGATCTTGGGTGTGTGAACGTTCAAACCAGTGGTGGTGGTTCTCGAGCGTGATATGATTGATGTTGAAGGTAATCCACCCACTCAGTCATCGGATTAGTCAGTCTACATGGTCTCTTAGGAGCTGACATGAAGAGTTTCCTAGGTTTTTTTTTTTTTTTTTACCCCAAAATTAAATTTCTGTCATTAATTCCTCACCCTCATGTCGTTCCAAACCCGTAAGACCTTCGTTCATCTTCGGAACACAAATGAAGAACTTTTTTGATGAAATCTGAGAGCTTTCTGACCCCACATAGACAGCAACACAATGACCACTTTTCACAAAGTATTCTCGTCGCTTCATAACATTAAGGTTGGACAACTGGAGTCACATGGACTATTTTAACAATGTCCTTCCTACATTTCTGGGCCTTGAAAGTGGTCGTTGTGTTGCTGTCTATGTGGGGTCAGAAAGCTCTCGGATTTCATCAAAAATATCTTAATTTGTGTTCCGAAGATGAAGATGACATGAGGCTGAGTAATTAATGACAGAATTTTCATTTTTGGGTGAACTAACCCATCAACACAAACACAACATCACAAACAGGTTGTATCATAAATGGGTTGCCATGATTTTAGCCTAGTAAGACATGTTCCTGGAACAACATACTTGTCTGAAAATTTAGTTCTAAGCCTATCCCGACCCTTAAACCTAACCCTACCCATAAATGATGCCTAAAATCAGAGGGAAATTAATAGAAGCACCTAACCCTGCTTGTAAACCTACACTTGACAGAAACTGTAAACATGTCCCTCAAATCTGATTGGTTGTTTGGAATGTTGATCCAGGAACATGCACTTGTTGAAATCATGTTCACCATCATAAATGGCGGGTGTATCCCATGCTTTTTTAAATAGTTGGAATTGTTCTTTTTTGAAAATAGATTTGGAATTCTGAAGAAAAATGTGAATGTCAAATAACAAAACTTGCCACCATAATGCTAGGAGGCTTTGACCGAACCCAAGGCTCTGAGTTTCTGGTCTCTATGTGTCCATGGATGTCCTGCTGATAGAACAAAACAAATTGTATGGAGCCATGGTGTGTTTCCTGAATACAGAATAAGGAATTTTTCTGGATTCCTACAGAGGATGCTCAGGAAGTAAGCTGCACACCATAACTCAATGTGCATATATCAATGTGCTTTTATTTTCCTTTCTAATATTACTTTTAAAAGTTAAATCAAGTTTAACCAAAATCTGCCATGTGCAACTAACTGGCAACCATTACAACTTGTAAAAACACAGCAAAGTATGATTTATCTAAAGCTACTATTCCACCCGCCCAACAGACTACATCCACTTCCCTTCCCTTCTTTCCTCTGAGTGCAACTTGGATTAGTTGTTTCCTCTGGTGAGTTCATCCAATTGTTCTCCAATATAGGGCTGAACTCCATTTAAATACTGTGCTAGTACCATGGAAAAGTCATTGTATCAGATGGTAAATATTTAAATATATACCATGGTAGTGAATGATACATTCATTCACCATTGTGTTTACAAGGGCACTTCAAGAATACTTGTCATTGTACATCCGGCATACTGTAACAGCTGTTGTATATTTGCCTACAAAAATTGTGTAAGACAGAAAGATACTGTGTCATAAGAATCTTTTAAGATTATTTATAATGTACCCAAGTGTATGAATGAAGAAGATACAAGCAAAACTGTGAAAACAGGAAAGACAAATGACTTTATACTTCTAATCTAACATGCTGGACTCGAAGCCGAGCGGAAAACGAGACATTCTTTCAACTCAAAAAAGACGAGACATCAAAGGGCCTCCAATGACAGTGACTGTAAACCACAGAGCTGTCTTCAACTGTCTGTGCATATCACACGCTCGCTCGATGCACAAATAAACAAATAAAATCTGCAAACAACAGACCTCAAAGATCATTTTCATTTTCCTAAATGAAGCACACAGACACTCAACAACACCTTAAACTTAGCTTTTGCAAAGACAGATTCAGGAATTAAGGTTGAATTTCACAACTACACTCTAAAAAATGCTGGGTTTTTTCAACCCATGTTTGGGTCAAATATGGACAAACCCAACCGTTGGTTTAAATTTTTAAATTGGGTTAGGTTTGTCCATATTTAACCTAAACATGGGTTGAAAAAACCCAGCATTTTTGTATGAGTGTATACTATAAACATTTCATCCCAAAATACTATAAATAATAATAAAATGTATTAAATAAAATAAGTATTAAACACGATAAATAGACTATTTTAGTACTATTTTACTATTTTCCCACAAAAACAAACTTAACATTGTAAACCAGATTGAGATTATTTTGTCTACATAAATTAAAAATAAAACATTAAAAACTAAAATTCATCATTTAAAATGGTAGGCATCACAATGTTATAATGTACAGTATTCATTTATATTAAATTTGAGATTTGCTAAGGATTACATTTAACATCATAACGTATTTATATATACACATTTTAGGATTTATATGATTTTCAATACTGCATAACAGTAGTGAGAATACTTTTTCCAGTATATACAATTTACACAGACTATAATATCTTAATTATTTCAGTAATACTTTAGTTTAGAGTCCAATTCTCACTATTAACTAGTTGCTTATTAGCATGCATATTACTGGGATAGTGTCTGTTTCTTAGTCCTTATGAAGCACATATTAATGCCTTATTCTGCATGATCATATTCTACATCCCTTAATCCTACCAATACCTAAACTTAACAACTACCTTACTAACTATTAATAAGCAGTAATTAGGAGTTTACTGAGGCAAAAGTCATAGTTAATAGTGAGAATTGGACCCTAAACTAAAGTGTGACCATTCTTTCTTTTGATTTTGGGGTGAAACATTTTGTGATATTCCCCCTTCTAAGCGCTGACGCTCAGTTCTGGTGCAGGTACTCTGAACACATGCTGGTATAAAGAGCCTCGGTCGCACATCTGTGCTTGTTTGGCTAGCGCGGGTCTGTCGAGAGGGAGTCAAATGGGGGTCACAGCCCATCCACGTATGCAGCACCAGCCGCCTGCTGTGTTTTTTAGTCTGGAACACTCCAGAAAGCCATCAGCACTTCCTGTACTCATCTTGTGTGAGAGGACGCAAGAATTCAAGGCTTGTCCCTCTCACAATGAGACATTATCTTGTGGTGCTTTCCATCAGAGAGGAAGAGTTGACTGGCTTTATAAAAAAGTGGCGGAGTGGGAAGTGGAGGAAAACAGACGGATGGGCTGACGCTGCAGTGAATCAACAATCCGGTTTCCTCACTTCCTCCCTCACAGGCTCCAAAGATCTGAGGAGAATCTGTCTCGAATTAGACCACTTCCGCTACGAGCGAAGGCTGAACGACAGGAAAAGAGAGAAAGGGTTGAGTAGAAAAACTGCCGAAAGCCAAGACCACCCCTCAGGACACGCTTCTATGATGAGTTTGATGTAATGGCCTAGGGCTGCAAACACTAGTCGATAAAATCGCTAATGAAAATCATCGACAACGATTAGTCGATTAGTCAGGTCTGCCCTCTGTGCATGCAAAGCTCCACCAGTCGCGCCAAATTACAGCACTGAATAACACACTTCTATGGACAAAACGCATCTAAAAATAGTGGAGTGGAAACAGAGTGAGCTGCTGCGGGAAAGGTACATGATCCAAGTGCCCAAAACATGAGAATTCTTTATTTTATGCTTCAAGCTAATGCATTAGCGTTTAACATACCCTGTCATGAGCTTTGACAGATGCGTGCGTCCTCAGCGCGAAATGCTCATTTTACAGGTTATATCCTCATCTGTAAATGTTACTAATTCAAGTATTTACATTTTGGGTGAAAGCGCGTCCTGACACTGACAGTCTGCATCAAACGTCACTGAACAAGCGCCAGCACATCAAACAGACAGAACGCAGCAGAGAGGGAGACAATTAATATTCAGTGCAAAAACATTCATTTAGCTGAAATATCTGCTGTTGGACGCTAAATTTAGGTTTAAAGTCAACATGTAATTCAAGTATTTTATGAGAGTAGTAACTGTAAAGGGATAACAGTGTGTAACTGAATATAAATGTAAGACGTTTCTACAGGATAAAGAAATGACAGTAACAGGCTACTTTGTCTTTAGCGAATGTGTGTGTGTGTGTTCCTGCTCTTATCTGCTAACACTGAGTTTATGTTTTTTTGTGTGCTTTTGTTTTTCTTTAACATCATTTTAAACTGTCCCTTTGCTTAGTAACTTTTGCACATAATGTATAGCACAGACATACCCTTATGAAATATCCATGGTTTTATTATAGTAAAACTATTATAGTTTTTGTTTTTTTGGCGTATTGATTACTATTTGTATAACCACACAAATACCATAGTTAAACTATGGATTTGAAGCAAAACCATAGTTAATTTGTGGTTATCATGGAATAACCCTGTTATTTATTTATTTATTTATTATTATTATTTTTGTTTGTTTTATTCATTGTAAAACCATGGTTAATTTTTGTAAGGGTAGATATATTCACTATGTATGTGTTCATAGCACTCAGCTGACACGTTTGTTTGAAGGACAGCATTGGGCAGGATGTGGAATAGTGTGTTTTGTCAATAAAACAAAAAGGGCTTTTTATCTGATTAATCGAAAAAATAATCGGCCAACTAATCGATTATCAGAATAATCATTAGTTGCAGCCCTATTAAAGGGACAGCTCGTGCAAAAATCACCATTATTTCATTCAAAACTCACATCACTTTCTTCTTCTGTAGAACACGAATGGAGATATTTTGAAGAAAATCCAAGCTGCTCTTTTCTATGCAACATTTGTGGTCACACATATTCAGATAACGTCTATGTTTATGTCAGGTTTAGCGCTGGCTAGGGCTGTCACAATATACAGGTATTGACTATAACCGTAATATTTAAATCTTGATTTGACAAACTCTCTCTCCACCTCCCTACACTCACATTTTCAGTGCGATTCATTAACCAAAAAAAAAAAACCCCAACACACAAAGTTAAAGACGAATTTAACTTAAAGCATTATATTTGTTTTTCCATTTGTTTAATTTTAATCACTATTGTGAATCCTTTTGGCCATGATAATAGTGTAGTGAAAATATAATATGACAGCCCTAATGTCCAAACACTGTCGATAGTCACGTCATGTGACAACTAAGCATTAAGGGGCGTTTTTTCAATTCCACTGCCCTACTTTTCCATTGTTTTTTAATGTAAATGCGCACTAGATGGATGTGTTTGTATGATGTGTTTGATATCAAGACATCTCTAGGCGTCTCTAGACCTGGCGCTTCTTTCTGCTCCTCTGACCTGTGTCTCGCGTTATTAACAGCAAAAACTCTGTGGAGAAGATTATTAGCGTATAATATGAGCTTGAACTAGACACCGATATCAATAATCTGGCTGACACCACTAAGCCAATAATTATTGTCATGCTATGGCTAATAAATGCCTTGTATAACAATTCTACACTATTTTGTTTAAATCAATTTTATTTTAAATCAATTGTTTTTAAAATTCAACAAGTGAATTTAGACATCAGATTGTTTTATTTAATGCCATGTCAGCATCTAAGGCTATATTCATGGCAAAAACTCAATTACAAAAATACAAATATCACATAAATACAATAAAACCAAGCAAAAATTTACAGTATGAAAAATGTATATTATACTATGAGATGCTCTCAATGCTATTAAATTATTTGTGTTTTTAAAGATTCACTTAAAGTGAGTGTTAGATGACGGCAAAGTAAAAATAGAGGAAATGAGCATGCATTATTCAATATCCAACATTGGCTGATATACACATTCAAAAGTTTGGGGTCAGTAGGTTTGTTTATATATACACTTTTTTTTTTTTTTTTATCTAGCAAGGATGCAATAAATTGATCAAAAGTGACAGTAAAATATTTATGTTTATTCTGTTCTAAGAATCTTGACAAAAATGCATTTTGGTTTCCATTTTTCCAATATTATTGTTTTACTGTATTTATAAAATATATGTAGCCTTAGTGAGCATAACAGATTTTTAAAAAACATTTTTTCCAACCCAAACTTTTGAACAGTATTGTACATCCAATAGTGACTGATACTGATAAATTTAAAAAATCTCTAATAATGGCTGATAACCAATATGGTATGGGTCATATGGGTTTAATTACTCGTACAAAAATTTCAATCAATCAATCTCTTTCAGATGCTTATTTCTCAAGCACAATTACTTACCCAAACACTTGAAACACGACCACATCATGTCCTATGGTCATCTTTTAATCCACTCAACAATCAAGTATCCGGTTG
Organism: Coreius guichenoti; assembly: GCA_039654105.1. NCBI lineage: Eukaryota > Metazoa > Chordata > Actinopteri > Cypriniformes > Gobionidae > Coreius > Coreius guichenoti. Next base: position 4,548,867 of record CM077189.1, read on the forward strand.
GTGCTTGAATTAAAAAGCCTTGATGGACACTAAACCGTCAGTACAGAAAGAGGCACATGTCAGTGAATCCATGAAGACTGTAGAAACTAATAATATATTCCAGCAGCAGCTCTCCCAGAAGAGATATGAGCTTCATCAATCAGCTCCGGCAGTCCAGATGACACAATACTTTCAGTGTTTCACCGGAGAGCTGACGTCGCCCAACTGCGGCCCACTGGCACGAGAAAACCCCCACGACAGCAGACCCTCAACACTCAAACTACAGAAAAACATCAGTGTGTTGGACCAACAAGGACCAGTGGGCTTCAAACGCAAAACCTGATTAAAGGAGGACTGGGCTGGGAAAGAAAATTCCGGTTGAGTGTAACAGGAGAGTTTAAGTGCACAAAGAAGAGTGGAAGTTCTTTACACTGTGTTGATTGCAGTGTGTGTGTGTGTGTGTGTGTGTGTGTGTGTGTGTGTGTGTGTGAGAGAGTGCAATTACAGGCTTTTCAGAGCACTGCCCGCCCAGCTGCTCGACTAACACGCAGAGAACGAGGGAAAAAAAGGAGACATTTCCTAACCAACTTGTCTGTTCGCTCATATTTGCTTTCCAAACAAAGTATCCAAATGACAGATGAATAGAAAAAAATAAGTAAAAACAAAGTGTGTATGTGTGTGTGTGTGTGAGAGAGAGAGAGAGAGAGAGAGAGAGAGAGAGAGAGAGAGAGAGAGAGAGAGAGAGAGAGAGAGAGAGAGAGAGAGAGAGAGAGAGAGAGAGAGAGAGAGAGAGAGAGAGAGTGTGAGTGTGTGTGGGGGTTACTGACAAACTCCCACCCAGCTCAGAGGGGGAAAAGCCTTTCAAACTTCCCTAATCCCAAGAATGTCTCAATGCAAACTCAAACAATGAGTCCAAGCCAAAACTTTCAGCATTGTCAACTTTCTAGACTGGTGATATAATAATGAGGAGAGAAAAGGTGGCAAAACTCACGGAAGAAGTGTTTGAAGAGGTTAGCCATATCCATTTTGGGCTATCCCGGCAACTCGGCACTTCCCTCTGCAGCTGTGCAGCTATTCCATGTGAAACACCCTCCCGCGAGTGAACTGCTCACTGCCTACACAACAATTGAGCTGCCTGACCATGTGACCAGTGTGAACCAATCAGAATCAATTCCTCCTTTAGGAGGACTAGTCTGCTCCCCCCTCCATACACACACACACAGCTTACTCGTGGCGCATATGGTGACTAGTAAGTTTGTTTATAAAAAAAAAAAAACATATATTCTTTTTTTTCCCCATGTTTTTGCAAAAAAAAAAAAAGGATTCATATTCATTGAAAGGCAGCAAGTTTGCACAGAAAGAGCCATGAACACCCGGTCTGTTCACACTAAATCAAGAACATGTAGCATGTTTGGACATGTTATTAATGTAGTATTCTTTGAAGTACCATGAAAATGCCATAATGATTAACATATTCATGTGCAAAGTACTATAGTGTATTAAAAATGGTATTACCATCTAATACCAGCATTTTAAATAAAAAAACAGACTTAAATAAATAGTTGCAATGTTACAAACATTAAAAGGATAGTTCACCCAAAAACGAAATTGTTGAATAAAGTCGTTATTTTTGTTTGTTTTTGCGCACAAAAAGTATTCTCGTCGCTTCATTAAATTAAGGTTGAACCACTGTAGTCACATGGACTATTTTATCGATGTCTTTACTGCCTTTCTGGGCCTTGAAAGTGTTAATTAAATTGCTGTCTATGGAGGGGTCAGAGAGCTCTTGGATTTCATAAAAAATATCTTCATTTGTGTTCCAAAGATGAACAAAAGTCTTACAGGTTTGGAACGACATGAGGGTGAGGAATTAATGACAGAATTTTCATTTTTGGGTGAACTATCCCTTTAAAATTAACTTTTTATAAAATTAGCATTTCCCAGTTGCCAGCCAGCACCAGCATTTTTGATCTTCACAAAACTTTCATGGCCCCCCAGAATATTTTGTTGTATGAATATGAACATACAATATAATCAAAAGAAAGAACAGAGCCTCTGCTTTTAAACAAATCAACAAAAAAAAAAAATTTTTATTTGAGCTTCATGCATTGTTTTTTTTAATTTTTTTTTTTTATCAACACTTGAATGTGGGTAGGGCTGCACGATATATCATTTCAGCATTGACATCGCAATGTGCGCTGTCAAGTAAGTAGGGTATCGTAATTGATCCGTACAAACTAGGGTTGGGTGTCGAGAACCGGTTCCAAATTTCCAAGAACCATGGATTTGATAAGACGTGCATTCCGATTCTGCTTAACGAGTCCTGTGTGCGCATTTTAATGTGATTTTAAACCATTCAAGCGCAAAAAGACTCACGCGCTGTTTTCTGTGCTACACACATCAAAACGACATGCGCACAGAAAGCCGCCTCTCAAACTGAATACTGAACTGAGTTCTCTTCTGCATCTTTTTGCACTTGAACAGACAAACAGACAAAAATGTGTCAAAATATTTCTCAAACACAGTTATGTCTTAAGTGAACGTAAACCGTTGACAAAAAAAACCCATAACAGTATATTGGATCCGTGCAGCTCTTAAAGTGACAGCAGCCTAATATTCCTGCTGCCGTCTCTATAATGTTAATCAAACAACAAGAGAAAATTCTCTCGCTGTTCTTGACTGAATAACTTTTGTAACTATATTTGTAATGTATATTTTATTTATAAAGTGCAGTGTTATTTTACATTTGATTAGTTTCTGTACCCGAATACCTGAAAATATTTAAACATTTTATTTTAATCGTATCTTTGCTCAGTATTTATTTGTGCGATTGCTAATTTTTTATTTGTTCTTTTTGAATTACTGATGTCTTTAATAATGCTTGAAATTTGTATTAGTTAGGCTAGTTGTTTTTATGGTATTTTTAAACCATAGGCAAAAGTTCCTTGTGTAAGTGTTCTTTAGCCCAGGCATTCTCAACCCTGGTCCTCGAGGCCCACTGTCCTGCAGAGTTTAGCTCCAATCCTAATCAAACACACCTGAACCAGCTAATTAAGCTCTTCAGGATTACTAGAAAGCTACAAGCAGGTGAGTTTGATCAGGGTTGGAGCTAAACTCTGCAGGACAGTGGGCCTCGAAGACCAGGGTTGAGAACCCCTGCTTTAGCCTGTTGATTTTATCATGGTATTCAGCTACAATGAAATGTTCGGCAATAAGACTTACAATAAATGTGAATGCTAAAGTTTTTTTTTTTTTTTTTACCTTATTGGAATCGAAATTAGGAATCGATAAGAATTGGAATCGTTAAAAATACCCAACCCTAGTACAGACCAAGCCCCACGGTTCAGAACGCATGTGATTTGCAGATTAGTTTAATAACCATCATAGACTGAAAATTTATTATTTTGTATTATTTAAGTCCTGTCAACATTCAAGAGAGTTTAAAGCATGCAAGAGAACTCAATTCGGACCACACGCGAACACCGAATTCAGTTCTCTTTCTCATCTTTTGGTGCTTGAACGAACACATACATGAAAAATTGTCAAAATGCCCCTCTCAGCGAGTATCCTCGTAAACACAGCCGCTTATGTCTTAAGTGAACATATACAGCTGAGAAAGAAAACAGATGTGTATCATTATATTGGATCTGTGCATTCGTCTTAAACTGACAACTTTTTAATTTTTTTTCAGAAGTATCTTCTGTTGCTTCCGAACGGCAGTTCTAAATGAAGAAATATATATATATATATATATATATATAAACAAAATAAGAAAAATTTAGACATCTTAATCCTGTTCAAAAGTTTTCCCTGGAGAGGGTTCAAATATACAAAAGATGCTGGAAAACTGAAGAATTTGCAGGATTTTTCTGAAGAACATTTGGCAGTTTGACTGCTCAGGACAAACAAGGGACTCATGAACAACCATCAGAAAACACAAAAACAGCCGTGGATCATCCAGGGAACGACACAGTATTGAGAATCAAGGGTATGTAAACTTTTGAACAGGGTCATTTTTATAAATTCAGCTTTTTTTTGTCTTGTGGACTATATATAAGCATCTTTTATGTAAAATATCTTATTCAGGACAGTACTAAATAAAAAATAACATGTATTTTGTATGATCTCTCTTATTTTGTTAAAATTATTTACATTTTCACAAATTCTGCAAGGGGTGTGTAAACTTTTGAGCAAAACTGTATTCATGTCATCTGGTGAAATTATTTTCATATCGCAATACATAGAGAAAAACAAAATATTACAAAAAATTGTTTTTATCATGCAGCCCTAAATGTGGGAAAGTTTAATAAAATAAAAGCAGCATTTTGCACAAGAAGCAGAGAAAATTGTGTTTTTGTCAAAGACAGCTGCAATATGGCAGGAAATCTGTGTACTACACAAAGCTGGGGAGGAAGAGCACCTAAAGGTGAGGACATATGCATAAACAAAACACAACAACAGACAAACAACCTCAACACCAGGAGAAAGTCTCAAGAATAGAGGCTGTGTGAACGAGGCATTTTTAAAACAGCCGCAAAGACAGTGGTGGAGAGATAGCCATCAGTGCACACAAAGCTCTCATTGTACACCTCTAGGCTAGACACAAATCCCTGTTCCTGTGTACCAACAGCACAGACCAAACCTCCAGCGAACCACCACACAAACGCTTTAACTGTACACCGATCTGAAGATTAGATTAAAGAGCAAACATGCGTCTAACAGACGTGTGCATGCAATTCCCGGGAAACTTCACAGCAAATATTTGCTAGCAGAAACTGATGCTTTTCAAGGATGCTTAGAGAAAATTTCATCAAGATGTTAGCAGCAGATCCTTTAAGTTGCGAGGTGGGGCCTCCATGGATCGGACTTGTTTGTTCAGCACATCCCACAGAGGCTCGATTGGATTGAGATCTGGGGAATTTGGAGGCCAAGTCAACACCTCAACTCGTTGTGCTCCTCAAACCATTCCTGAACCATTTTTGCTTTGTGGCAGGGCGCATTATCCTGCTGAAAGAGCCACAGCCACCAGGGAATACCGTTTCCATGAAAGGGTGTACATGGTCTGCAACAATGCTTAGGTAGGTGGTATGTGTCAAAGTAACATCCACATGGATGGCAGGACCCAAGGTTTCCCAGCAGAACATTGCCCAAAGCATCACACTGCCTCTGCCGGCTTGCCTTCTTCCCACAGTGCATCCTGGTGCCATGTGTTCCCCAGGTAAGCGACGCACACAAACCCGGCCATCCACGTGATGTAAAAGAAAAACGTGATTCATCAGACCAGGCCACCTTCTTCCATCTTCCTGATGCTCACGTGCCCACTGTTGGCGCTTTTGGCGGTGGACAGGGGTCAGCATGGGCACCCTGACTGGTCTGCGGCTATGCAGCCCCATACGCAACAAACTGCAATGCACTGTGTATTCTGACACCTTTCTATCAGAACCAACATTAACTTCTTGAGCAATTTGAGCTACAGTAGCTCGTCTGTTTGATCGGACCACACAGGCCAGCCTTCACTCCCCACGTGCATCAATGAGCCTTGGCCGCCCATGACCCTGTCGCCAGTTCACCACTGTTCCTTCCTTGGACCACTTTTGATAGATACGGACCACTGCAGACCGGGAACACCCCACAAGAGCTGCAGTTTTGGAGATGCTCTGACCCAGTCGTCTAGCCATCACAATTTGGCCCTTGTCAAACTCGCTCAAATCCTTAAGCTTGCCAATTTTTCCTTCTTCTAACACATCAACTTTGAGAACAATATATTCACTTGCCTAATATATCCCACCCACTAACAGGTGCCGTGATGAAGAGATAATCAGTGTTATTCACTTCACCTGTCAGTGGTCATAATGTTATGCCTGATCGGTGTATTTTATTTTATTTATTTTTTTATTTAACACCATGTCAGCTTCTATGGCTGTGTTCATGACAAGAGACAGGTTTAGTTGTTCAAAAAAATAAATAAATGTTTAAGATTAATTTTTTTCTAAAAACCTTAACACTAAATTTGGATTTACTTGGTTAAAAACCTTTTTTTCCCTCCAAAAACTAATTGGAGTAGAAACATGATTATGTCAAAGTTATTAGTAAAACTGCCTTATGTGCAATTTAAATGTTTGTATACAAATAAGTGTTTAATTTTCAATTTTTTTCATGTTATATCTATATTCATATATTGAATTGAATCTAAATTTGTGAATCAAAATAAAAAAAAAAAAAAATAAAAAAAATAATAATAATAATAATAATAATAATATAAATATATAAATATATATTTTTTTTAAACTTATTTTACTGTGTGTGTGTGTGTGTGTGTGTATGCAAGTATGTACCTGAGATATAGAGATATATATATAATCTCTATATCTCAGGTACATACTTGCATACACACACACACACACACACACACAGTAAAATAGGAAAAAGATCTGCTAATTTACATATGCTAGTGGAGACTGGGGCTAGTTGTCACACAGGCACACAATTTTTAGCATTAAATAGAGACTTGAAACCATGACATTCTATTAAAAAACTGAAGAACTGCCAAAGATCCTTGGGATAACATTACACTAGGATGCGCTGATTTCCTGTTGACAGCTGTGCCATCACTCACGCTCGGGCTCAGAGCAGCACTTCCACTCTGAAGTCTGTCTCTGAGGGGTCCAGGAGGTCTTCAGGTGTGGTTGACATGTGGTCTAGTCTGGACAGGAACATGATGAGCTAATCTTTCAATCTCCTCCGTTTCTCTTTGTCCTGCTTATCTCCTGACACTACGCCTCACATTCCAGCGCCACAAACACTTCCTTCACGAACGTCTCAAATCCTCTCAATGCAAAAGATTTCCTTAAAGTCAGCATGGGATGAAAATCCCCCCTTCTATCTTCTAAATGCATGTTGCTGACCTTATTGTAAGTGATTCATCAGTGCATACATTTCTTTTTTTTTTTTTAACTCAATTTTTAATGAAAATATAACGATCTTCCAGTGAAGCGACAAACTTCTTTCTGGTGACATATGCCGGATTTCTCCAATCATTTAAGTATTTAAATTCCATTTAAACTCCACCCCTTTCTTAGAATCGACTGCAAGCTCGCATTCTGATCTGCCTGCATCCAATCAACAACTGACAAATAGAACCAAGTTTTCAACTCCGATAGGGAATAAAACTCTGTTGCTACTTCCATTACACTTGATATTGTTAAATATATTTCAAACTCATGAAAACATCCAATTTGTTGTATTGCAAAACACTTTTTCTGCTGTTGAGGTGGGATACGGGTAGGGCTTGCATAGACTAGTCGACTAGTTGAGAGATCGACTACTTCAACCACTAGTCGGCGCTGTCGGAAACAATCGACTACTCGAGTGTGCATTAACCATAAATTAATTCAAAATAGTGAACGTCACCAACAGGACACCACACATCAGATGTGTGGAAGTAATTCATCAAGGATAACAAAAATATCGTAATTTGCCAACTCTGTAAGACTACTTTAAAATACAACAGCAGCGTCTGCCAAATGCATAAATGTATGCACAACCACCTACGATTGAAACATCCAACAACAAAGGCAAATGTTAGTGAGACGCACACCACGAAGCAAATGAGCATTGGTGAATTCTGTAAACTCCCGATTACAGAGAGGAGAAGACAGGTAATAACAGATTTACTTGTGGATTTTATAGTGAAGGATATAAAACCAGTCTCTGCAGTTTCAGGAGAATTATCAACTTCTTTGAACCCAGTTACACCGTTCCATCGAACGCTACACTCTGGAAAGCCATGCATATATAGTTTGCATATACGACGTGAATGTTAGGATTATGTCGCGTGCAGCTTTTTATTTGGCTTTACTCTGTTACATGAAAATTTAAATATGTAATGTCAATTATAATGTTTTGAGAGTTTACTTATGTAATTGTTGCATTAGGCTACGAATTAATAAACATTTATTGATAAGAACTATTTCATGTCATTTCATTTACAGTAGCATGAACCACGAGTAGTCGAGTAACTCGAGTATTGTTTTGATAAGAAATCGACTAGCAGAAATCAGTAGTCGTGCAACCCCTAGATACGGGTAAGGTTAGGTGAGCAGGTTTAGGGGTTGGTTAAGGTGTAAGGGAAGGCTTAACAGTGTAATTATAGATATTAGAGATTACATGCTGTTTTATAAATATAAGCACAATGTAAAAACATGTATGTACACAATAAGTGCATTATATCAAATGATTAAATTTTAGTACATTAACATTAAATGTTATATATCAACATGAAATATATATATTTTTTTTACTGTAATGAGAATCTAATGAGAATTACTTACTGTAAAATAAACAAAAACAGCCATGATATATAAAACAAATTCAACAAAATATTACAGATTATTCAACAAATATAGATTTGTAATTTTTTTTTTTTTATCGTCACAATAATAAGGATTATGGGGTGGGATATTTTCAATTCCAACGCAAACAATTATTTATTTTTTTTATATCCGAATACATTCTCTGTTAACTTCATGAACAGAAGTTCTTCTTTCTTTCTTTCCATTGAAGTCAAAATAAAACCCGGACATGATCTCCACAAGTTTTATAAGATTCACCCCATCAAGCCTCATTTTATGCTAAATTTAATGGATTTCACAATAAACCAAACACAAATCAAACCTTTCAAACCAAATCAAACCTTTTATAAATCTAAGCAAACAAGTACATTCAAGAGAAAATTGGTCTTGGCTGAAAAGATTACCTTACTTTCACTGACATCGGTCAATTCATAAACAATCTTGTGTCGCTCAGAGTTTAAAACAGCAATGTTTCAAAAGTACAAGACATTTACAGTACCTGAAAAGTAATTCACTGAAGGTGTGAGAGTTTGGGAGCTGGCAAGCAGTTGAACGCAGGAGGTTTCTCAAATGATCGCAGTTATTTCAGGCTTCTTAATGCAATACTGTATCTTCCTGTGTATCTAAGCACTGAACATCACTGTGGTCAAAAACAAGACTCCTCAGGAAATGACAATGAATATGCCCTACATGCTGAACCACACAGATTACCCAAATAGAAGCAAATATATCTGGTCATTTTATAAAGCAGAAGTGGGCTCAAATACTTGTTTACAAACTGTTTTGTTGCCGACACAACAATGAAAACAAAGTCATCTCAACTCACTCTCATGAGATTGTAACACTTCTGTATGCAACCAAAGTTATTGCCAGATTTAGTCAAGCGATTTTCAATGTATAATAACATCAATTTGTCCTATTTAATGCCCTTTTTACAAGATGTAATATAAGTCTCAGGTGTCCCCAGAATGTGTCTGTGACGTTTCAGCAAAAAAATACACCACGGATTATTTATTATAGGATGTTTTGAAAGCCCCTATTTCGGTGGCAGCAAAAACACGCTGTTTTCATGTGTCTCTTTAAATGCAAATGAGCTGCTGCTCCCCGCCCCTTTTCAGAATAGGGCGGAGCCTTTACAGCTCACGCTAGTTTGGATAAACAACAACAACAGGAGTGTGGAGAACCTCACACAGCGAGAGGAATTCGCAAAGATGGATAAATACCAACTGTTTGACCAACTTCATTTTCAGAACATGCAAGTACCGCACGTTATATTTTGTGAATGTACGCAATTCGCATTTGTGAATGTGCCGGTTAGGACGTTATACGGTGGCTAAAGTTACCATTGTCTCTGTATTCACAGAGATCAGAGCTATGTCATTTTAAGAAGTAATAAAAGTGTGCTTCTGAATTGTATAGGCGGTGAGCATTTTCGGCTTAAAAATAACAAGCTCTGGTCTCTGTGAATACAGTAAGAGACAATGGTAGCTTTAGCCACATTAGCACATTCAGAAAGGCGATTTGCACACATTATAAAGTGCAGTACTTACGTGTTCTGGATATGAAGTTGGATCACGAAGAGTTGGATTTGATCCATCTTTGAGAAGCAACTTTTGAGCAAATCCTGATCCTTGTTTGCAAAGCAGTTCAGTGTACAATGATTCACACAAACATATACAAATTTAGCTAATTTCTAGGGCACATTCCCTTCACGAATGAAATAAATCCACTGCATCCTCAGTGGCTCAGATGCCGGGAGTTTATTAATACAGCCAAAAACAGAACAGTTATAATGTTTAAATAGATGAGACATTTTATTACCAGTTGCTCTAGTCTACTTTTCCATGGCGTTAGAACTGGTACACCGTTGTCACTTGTGAAAACAAAATGGCAGCGCCATGGGTGGAAACGTGCAGATTAACGGGCGGATAATAATATCCCCTTCCTACGTCACTAGGGGAGCGGAATCTGTGGGCTCGTTTTCTCACATGCTTGCAGAGAAAGGCTTACCAAAACAAAGTTACTGGGCTGTCCCTTTTTACATTTTCTGGGTTGGTAGATGCACAGGGGACCTGATTATAGCACTTCAACATGGAAAGTGTCAGATTTTCATGATATGTCCCCTAAGTAAATTACAACAATTTTTATTTTGGAGTTTCTTTAAATGTATTTAACTAGCAATTGGGAGGACATTATTGAGTGAAGCAGAAGTTTTACCTAAAGTGTCTTTGAGGTTCTTGACGATTGAGGCTTTCCTGGCACTGTTCTTCCGTTCTACATAGTTCGATGGCACGAATCCCGTCTTGTTGGTAGCGTTTCGTACACGCCACCAGGACTTGGAGTCGTCCAGGAGCCAGAGACGCTCGTTCTTCTTAATGTCCAGCTCCTGGTCCTGCTGGGCCATGTAATCAAACTTGGCGATGACAATCACCTCTTCCGTCATCTTGGATGTATTTCAACACTGAGGAAGATAATAATTGAATTGAGGTTACATAATGGAAAATACTTTAATTAGCAAGTGAAAACAATGATGAAAAGGCTCTGGTATTTAAGAAGAGAAAATCTCTTCCAATGTCAGCTTGCTCTTTGGAATACCAACACAAAGACTTCAGCTGAACTCCGCCCTAACAAACAGTGACATTTGCCGGGAACAATCTGGAGTTAAAATGGAAGTTGTCGAGATCCTGATGTTCACTTGGATGACTAAGCTTGAAGTGATGGATCTAAAATGACAATTCTGTATTACAACAACAACAGCAGCAGCAGCAGCAGCGAACTGGAGACCAATCAGTGCAGCAAAGACCTTTGAGCCTAAAGGACACGACCAGGTAGCGTTCTCAAGAACACAGCGCTGCTGATTGGCCTACAGGGCTCCGGACAGCAAACCTGGCTGTCAGAATGGATTAACATCTTTGTTCACCTTCTCATGAACATCTCTAGGCCACAACATAGGTGACCTACTTTCTAAAAGGTCTTTGGACTGATGATTTCATTAGTTACATTAAACGAATCCTGTCTAGTAATAAAACGCATAAGACATGAAGAGTGACTATACTCAAAAGAATACACATTAATAGATACATAAAATATTTGAAAAAAAGCATTTGTTGAAAAGCTTGGAAACAGACCACATAATCTATTTGGCTTTACACTGCAAAAAAATCTAGCTTCATGTCTACTGTCGCATCGCGCCACAACAGCTCGAGGCTGTCTACACTGGACTCGACAAAGCAACCGTTGCAAATCTATTTGATATTCATGACATGAGCACTTGGATTAGAACAGAAATAGAACAGGGCATCAGTTCACTGTCTGGGATTTGTCATGTCATGTTGCACCGCTTCCAGTGTAGACAGCATCTCTGATTATAATGGGGTCTATTTGCTTTTGTCGCGTCGCACCACTCGTGTCTGGTGTAAAGGTGCGTTGAGATGAGCGAAATTTTGCTGGCAAAAAAACCTCATTTGTCAATACAGGGCTCGCAAATTCGCTAGCCCGACGTCCCGGGGGTAATGTTTTCCAGTCGGGCTACCAAAATGTATCACCGCCCTGCCCGACGGGCTATCTTAAATAGTGAAATTAAATTCCTTCCTTTATGTGCGTTGTTCACTCTCTTGACTGAAGGAAAAAACTATGGAGGAAGTTTTGATCATGCTGATTTGACCGCAGTGAAGTTTAGCTTATTGGTTTCGCGGCGCATAAGCTGTGCGTATGGAGAGCGGGAGCAGCACGCGCCCGTTGTGCTTTCACACTGGCAGCGTTTGTCACACGCAGCTGAACCATGGCGTGTGTACTGCAAATACAGACGAGTATCGTCCATTCTGTCACCTTTTCTGGCGTTCTCCTCCGACCCCTGTCTGTCTCGTGCTTTGATTTATGATGGACAGCATGTATCTGCTGCGAATGCGACCGTGTTCCCCTCTGTCCCAAACACATATGTATATAACATGCTGTATATAAGTAGTTTACATGATAAAAGTAACCTTAAAGTTAAGATATGCCTCTAGTTTTAATAATTTAAACGCCTCTGCGTGCAGTGTAAATGCTCTAATCTGTAAATACACGCTGCTAACGCGTGTAGTGTGTGTGTGTGTGCGTGTGTGTTAGTGATGCGCGGTTCTATATCCACCGATCGGGCGGGCCAAGTACTACAAAATAAATAACATTCAAATGAATTGTGGGTGGATGAGAGATAAATCATTATGTGTTTGTTTGATAAAGACACAACTCTCATTTCATAGTAAAATGCAACGAACGTGCATTACTTAGTTTTTTTACTTTCATTTTCAACTCTACAGGGAAAACATACGCCTAGAACACCTCCTAGTGGTCATTATATAAAACACAAAGGAGTTAAAAAATATTAAATATCGTTTAATAACTTATGCAACTGTGAAACATGGTGTGTATATGACAGTAAGCTAATAAAGCCTATATCCAGTCTTAGCTTGGGTTGAACATATTTAGTGTCGTGTGTTTGTGTGTTCAGGAAGCTGCAGTGACGGAAACAGTGACAATTTAAGATTGTGTTTAGACTATTAAGGAAATGTAATTTTGCCAAAGAACTTTTACTTTACGTTTAATTTTTTGTTGCTGAATGAAAGAGATTGCATGCGCAGTGGAGAAAATTGTGAAATCGGTGACGTGTGCGTGTGTGTGTGTGTGTGTGTGTGTGTGTGTGTGTGTGTGTGAGAAAATGTTAAGAGGTGCATGGATTTACACAGGTATTTCAGTTCTGCTTATCCAAAAAAAGACAGGCCAAGATAGAAATGCATAGAAATTTCAGTTCAGTTAGAACCAAGTACATATGTGTTTTTGACTGATAATTCAACTCCAGTCCAATTTTCTACATAAAAAAAAAATAAAAAAAAGTTTTTTTTTTTATTCTGGCTAGTTAAATTCTTTTCAGGCTACCAAAATCTCAAGAGTGCCTGCCCGAAGCGCTACCAGGGATTTTGAAATTTTGCGAGCCCTGCAATAGTGTGGAAGATCATGGGAATAATTTTCAAAACAAGCAATTAACTTTAACCCATTTAAAACCAATTAACCCATTTAAAATCTGTGTGAAGAAGTCTTCAGCACTCTCGCGAAATTCCTGATCACATGGATTCCACTCAGAACACTGTAGTAATCGCTTGCAACCACTCAGAACATCCTAGCAAACACCTAACAACTTTATTTAGGCACACGTCTGAATCCTAAATAAAGTGAAGACCTTAAAAAGGCCTAAAAAAATCAGTTTTATGAAATTTAAGGTCATAAAAAGCCTTAAAGGGATAGTTCACCCAAAAATGAAAATTATCCCATAATTTACTCATCCTCAAGCCATCCTAGGTGTATATGACTTTCTTCTTTCTGCCAAACACAATCGGAGTTATATTAAAAAAATATCCTTGCTCTTCAAAGCTTTATAATGGGAGTGAATGGTACCTTTTTTTAAGCCCCAAAAAAGCACATCCATCCATCATAAAAGTGATCCATACAGCTCCAGGGGTTAATAAAGGCCTTCTGAAGCAAACCCATGTGTTTTTGTAACTTTATAAACTTTAATCACTGAGTTCCGGTCACTAGTGACCTCTGACTAGGGTTGGGTTTTTTACGATACCGGTGCCAAATCGATACCTAAAAAAAAAAAGCCACAAAACGATGGTGGATGACATTAAAGAATGGCTTTTATTATTGGAAAACTTTTAATATGTTGTTCAATTTAAAGTATACTTAAATATATAAATATAAGTATATACAAAACACAACAAATTTACATAACACAAAACCTAAGCCTACTACAATAATTTAACAGACACTAAATAACACTAAATAATAGTTACAGTACTAATAGAGTACTAAGATGAATTATAACAATTGTGAATTATCACACTATTATACACTTTAAATCATCAAATACATTCCACTCTGCAATAAACCAACTCTTCAGGGTGATCGTACCAATGGATCGTACGCGTCAAAGGGTTAAGCGGCACCGAAATGAGGCACCGAAATCTGCATTCTGATTCGGTCTGGTTACATACTGGTCATATAGGTACCGGTACCGGTGCCGGTTTCGGTACCCAACCCTACCTCTGACCTGACGCATGACGTATTGACGAACGCGAAAACGCAGAGGATAGAGCAAAACAAAACACTGGTCACAAATTAGAAGTCTAACATCGTGTACTAACCAGACCACACGCTGTTCTGATTGGCTGTGGTGTCTGATTGATATTGTCGCATATTGTAATCGTGTCGCGTCTTTTGTGGAAAAACAAATTTCTTGTTGCTGGAATCTTATCGTAACGTGTCTGGTTAGGACACGGTGTAAAACAAAGTTTTAAAGAGAAATGTGGGAGGAGCTTGGGTTTGTTGCCCAGCCCTATTTGTTTGAACAGTGAGAGGCGTCTACTCTCACCTGAGCTTACTCTATTCCTACGTCATGCGTCGGGTCAGAGGTCACTCTTCCACCGGAACTAGACTAGCATACGGCCGTTACCGGAAGCCAGTAATTATAGTTTATAAAAGTTATAAATATGGATATTTTTCTTACAAAAACACATCACTTCGATTCAGAAGGCCTTTATTAACACCCTGGAGCCACATGGATTACTAGCCGTATGAATAGTCATATCCCAAAAAAGCCCATTAGTGCCTCCATGACAACTTCACTCAGAGAAGCTGTCAATCATGTGACGTCAACCCCCGTTTTATAGCATCAAATAACTAACTAAAACCAAACTTATTTAAAAACACGAACACTTGAACATACATCAGCATAATAAAAACAGCCTAAAATGACAAACTATCTTTGGAAAAAAATTATTTAAAGTGCAATTTGATTGTTTAGTTTGGATCACGTCCCATTTGTGTACATGGAGAGGGCGGGGTTTATGACCCACACTGCATCCAGCCACCTGGGGGCGATCGAAACGCTTTGGCTTCACTTTTCAGGCACACCCGTTTCAGAGCAGTTCACAATCAATGAACACAACACAATTATGCCAATAGATTGCATATGATCTTCTGTTGATGAATTGATACAATGTTTGTTTACAATGTTTCCTGATGTTTATATTGTAATGTGTTGTGGATGGTTGCAAGAGAGCATATTTTATTTCCCTCATCTTTTTGAAAGAGCAGCCGACAAGAGCAAAGACATTTCAAAATAAGAGTCCCTGTGTATTTATGCATAAAGTTTTTTTTCTGGTTATTATTGGTATTTTGATTACACAAACTTATCAACAATCCATTAATCAAGTGTTGCCAAGCTAATTAAACCAAAGTTTGCCTTGCCAAATTTTCCATTTGGTATGTAAAATGTTCAACAAAACGCTAAACATGAAGGATGATGTATAAATGTCAGTTGAAATGCTTACCTGTGCTGCATTAAAGCTGTGGATATCTTAGTAGAGATGCTCTAAGGCAGACCTAGAAAAGAAAGAAAATCATAAGTTTAACAAAACTGCATGTTCTCAAAAGACAAAAACAAGAAATTAAACAACTAATGGAAACAGACTGCAATGACTTTGGAAAGAAATAAATGTGTATCATCTCCCGTCCGAAACGTCTGGCATGCACGCTGGCGATGGCGTTGTTGGGCACACCCTCAGATGTACGCTGGGAATGTGCCTCTGTTTACTCGCCAAAGACAATCATCTCTCCAGCGATTGTGTGCCATTTGGCTAAATAAATAACTGATGAAGATGACCATTGTTTTAGGGCCTCAATTCGACGACTGCCAGAAGACAGTTTATAGTCAAATGATCTCCGTGCAGTCAAAGCGAGAGATCACTTCCTCTAGAATGATGGCCAGTAATTGTCTATTGTCCAAGCGTGAGTCAGGAAAATAGTGGGGAAAAAGGCAGATCCAAAAGTAGGGCGCAAACAGCAAAAGCAGGATATGCCATTTCATTTGAAATGCATCATACCGGATAGCAAGCGTGTGGGTAGAAAAAAAACTAATTCAAAACAGGAAAACTGTGCTTTCCATCTATAATCCCGACATCATACCGGACAAACTGAAAGCTGACTGAATCAGAAATACACTCCAGGGTCAATCTTTATTAACTACAGAATACATAAAAAAAATTTCACACTACTCTAATGAATAAACCCTCTAAGTTAGGGCTGGTGATATGGCCTTTTGAACAAAGCTAAATTATTTAATAAAAAATGGTTAAAAAAAAAAAAAAAAACACACAAGTGCCATCCCACTTTACTTAACATACACATAAACTGTACAAATATCATATATGATATATAGCAGTGCCAAACTAATTTTTTAATAGTTAAAGTTAGTAAGTTGGTATGAGCCACCACAGTCATTAAAAATATAGAATTGGTGGTATTTTGTATTAAAGGAATAGTTCACCTAAAAATGAAAATTACCCCATGATTTACTCACCCTCAAGCCATCCTAGGTGTATATGACATTCTTCTTTCAGACTGTCCTGGCTCTTCCAAGCTTTATAATGGCAGTGAATGGCAGCCCAAACTTTGAAGCCCCAAAAAAGTGCATCCATCCATTATAAAAGTAATCCACACGGCTCCGGGGGTTAATAAAGGCCTTCTGAAGTGAATTGATCATGTGGAGTATTTTTACAATGGATAGATGCACTTTTTTGGGCTTCAAATTTTGGGCTGCCATTCACTGCCATTATAATGCTTGGAAGAGCCAGGACATTTTTTAACATAACTTCGATTGTATTCGTCTGAAAGAAGAATGTCATATACACCTAGGATGGTTTGAGGGTGAGTAAATCATGGGGTACTTTTCATTTTTGGGTGAACTATCCCTTTAAGGTCACGGAAACTACAGTTACCATGGTAAAACACAATACTAAAATTAACTGTTAATAAAAAATATAGACACTGAGCCTGATGAATAAAATGAACATCACACCTGCACACACATCCTTCCCAGCTAACACACAACATACCAGTTACATAATTTACCGGTACTTTTTGGTAATTTCATGACTATTAATTGAAACTGTAACTATGATGTTGCATGCTTGTAATTTCAACTGCAAAAATGCGTTCTGTGTGAACCAGCCCTGACAAGTGATGAAAAAACGTTAGAACAATGACACTGACATATAGACTGACGACCCACTTGCGACCCACCAAATGAGAAGCAATGCAGTAAAGTAATAAAGATGGAGAACGGTAGATCTGACACTCCGACGCCAAAGTTCTCAGTAATGTCAAAATAAAAGTCCTGACTCCACAACATTGCCCAAACAGAAAAACGTAACGGCCAATGCCAATAATTAAAAAATGGCAAATATTGGCCTATATATCGGCCTTGGTGATAGATCGATCACCACTAAAGTCTGAATTATTGGCAACTGTAAACATTTATGACCTCACAAATTCATATGACATGCTGTAATTCAGATGATGATTATGCAAGTTTTATTTAAAAGTATACACCGATCAGGCATATCATTATGACCACTGACAGGTAAATAACACTGATTATCTCTTGATCACAGCACCTGTTAGTGGGTGGGATATATTAGGCAGCAAGTGAACATTTTGTCCTCAAAGTTGATGTGTTAGAAGCAGGAAAAATGGGCAAGCGTAAGGATTTGAGCGAGTTTGACAAGGGCCAAAATGTGATGGCTAGACGACTGGGTCAGAGCATCTCTAAAACTGCAGCTCTTGCCGAAAAGATGCTCATGCATCTCCACCGCCGAAAGCACCAACAGTGGGCACGTGAGCATCAGAACTGGACCACAGAGCAATGGAAGAAGGTCTGATGAATCACGTTTTCTTTTACATCATGTGGATGGCCGGGTGCATGTGCGTCGCTCACCTGGGGAACACATGGCACCAGGATGCACTATGGGAAGAAGGCAAGCCGGCAGAGGCAGTGTGATGCTTTGGGCAATGTTCTGCTGGGAAACCTTGGGCCCTGCCATCCATGTGGATGTTACTTTGACACATACCACCTACCTAAGCATTGTTGCAGACCATGTACACCCTTTCAAGGAAACGGTATTCCCTGGTGGCTGTGGCTCTTTCAGCAGGATAATGCTCCCTGCCACAAAGCAAAAATGGTTCAGGAATGGTTTAAGGAGCACGAGTTTTGAGGTGTTGACTTGGCCTCCAAATTCCCCAGATCTCAATCCAATCGATTCAACCAAGATTCAACAATTCATATTGCTTTAGACTATAATGCCACACTATTAGCTTTTAGACCACTTCAAAGTGGATTTGTGATTATATTATGTGGATTATATTACTCATTTTGAGTGTTCTAGTTTACTGTTACTAAGTGGATAGATAAGAATAATATCTAAATACATTTTTTAGTTCATTTACTTGGTTATTTAACTAAAAAACAGATGCTGAAAATCAATGCTGCACTAAGTGGAACTGATAAGATTAATTGATATTAATTGATAGGAGCCATATAAGCTTGTTTATTTTGCGATGTTCAATGCATCGCAGAGCTATTGAGCTGTGAAACACAAACTGGATTGATTTTAATAACTTCCGGTATCTGCCAGTACATTAAATGACTCGGAGGCACAAAAGTTTACGAGAATGGAACGCCCCTTCGATCTTGTGGAAATCACCGACAAGTGCAAGCAAAGGCCACAAGACTGCAAGTCCACCTCAAGTGTGCAATTTGGGACAATGACGCATGCAATGATGCCTCAGACTTTGACAAGAACAAAGAATCTTAGATGCATGAAGTTACGCTGCACAGGTAAGCACCTCGCAAGGTTTTGGAGCAGAGAAACACACTGCAATCAAATGATTTGACACAGACATCTCACGTCCATCTCACACATCTCTAACAGGTATATCTCTGTTGATTAACTCTGCTCTGTGAAGTAAACGATTTATTTTATGGGCTCTATCATGTGGTATTAGGAACTTCTAATTAGATTAATGAACGCTGGGAGGTAAAGTTAACAACAGTGTGCAGAGACAGTCAGCGAGACACTCCTTAACTCTGGCAGACAAAGTTCACTCCCGCCGCATAGCTGGAGTTCACAGCCAGAGAACACAACGTGAAGGCCAATCACACGCCACACGCTAATCTAACTATCACATTCTCCTTAACCCCTTTTTCTCTTTATCACTACTTTCTCTCTTGAAATGACCCGTCATGTGTCCTTCTCAAACAACCTTTGGTAGTCTTCTTTACCTCCTTGAGTTACTACTGAAAAATAGTATGGGTAAGTATTAGGGATGCACCGATACCGATACCAGTACTCGGGTCTCGGTCCGATACCGTACTCGTACTCGTACTCGTAAAACTACCCAGATATAACCGCACCCGATACCACTTTGTGGCAACGCATCTTCGGATGCGGAGCCGCACAGAAAGTTCTAAAATTCGGCACGCACACCACCAAGCGAAAAGCGGTCTCGCGCTCTCAACGCACACGATGACGTCATTTTTGACGCGGGCGCGCGGACCTTCGTCAACCTCTTTTTTTTTTTTTTATTCAATTTTCCAAATAAACATACAATGACCCTTCGTCAACCTCTTGTCAGCTGAAAGTCGGAGGAGGCGCCATGTCAGCCGTTTGGAGATACTTTAAGATAAGCGATGATGAATCATTCAGTAACACACTGTTGCTGTGAGATGCGTTATGGTTCTGCTGTGATCTTTGTTTGGAACTATTTTCGCTGCTGAAACAGAACAAAAACAGTCAAGATTTCATTTAAAATGTAAGTGACTTAATGGCCCCATTTACACTGCATGGTTCAAGTGACCCGATTCCGATTTTTCCCTCTCATGTGGCACAGATCGGATATGACATGTGAACGTGTAAGCAGAAAAAAAAAAAAACTCATGAATTCCGATATCCTCAGATCGGATTCAGGCCTCAATCATATGTGGTAATAAATCCGATATGATTCGGATACGTGCATTTGCGTCTGCCATGTAAGCGGTCAAATCAGATATTCCCTAGTAAATGCGAGTCGTAAGTCATTAAAAAAAGGGACGGAGGCGAATGACGTCACCTCAGGTGGACACGAACTGCGATCACATGACACTAATGGCGCGATGGAAGACGAGAGCAATGTTTTGCTGACCTTTAAAGATAGTGCGGAAAGCAAGACATTGAATAATCATTTCGTCTGCATCCATTGCATTTCGCGCCGTTTTACTTCCTTTTCCGGGTCAGAATGTCTTGGACTGTTTCGCCAGTGTATAGTGTAAATGCAAATATCGGATACGGGTCGCTTTTAGAAGATGATGTAATCGGGCCGTCAAAAAAAATCGGATAGTCACCAAATCGGAATTGTGCATCAAGACCTGCAGTGTAAATGCGGCCAATGTTAATTAAATGTTTATTGAACTGTCATATGAAATCAGTGTCAAATTTTTAAATCGTGATGGTATTCAGGAAAACAGCACTCTTGGACGTTGCGACGATCATATGTTATAAATATAAAAAACTCCACATTTCGATTTTTACTGCAGTAAGTTAACAGTTTCTCTGTGTGAGCGGCGCTTATTTGTTTTGATTTCTCCTCGAGAGGCTGCGCGAGCGTCAACAACGCAACCTTGTTACCGTCAGTTCATTATACATTATATATTATTATCCACTATCGATCGCCACTTACTCTAAATGAATGCAGAATCATTCTTACGTTTTGGTGATTCCCTAGTTATTTTTTGTTATTGACGTTTTAATCAGGATACTTGTCCAGTCGGGCAAGTAAAATTCATTTTCACTTGCACCTTCAAAAAAATCCACTTGTCCCAGACAAGGGTTAATGTCGAGCCCTGCTGGTATTAAGTACTCGTATCGGTACTTGGTATCGGCAAGTACCCAAATGTAAGTACTTGTACTTGGTCTGAAAAAAAGTGGTATCAGTGCATCCCTAGTAAGTATGGGTAATTAATATTTTTATTCAGCAAGGACACATTAAATTGATCAAAAGTGACAGTAAAGACATTTATACTGTTACAAATGCTTCCATTTCAAATAAATGCACTTCTTTTGAACTTTCTAGTCAAATAATCCTGGAAAAACATCGATAATAAGTATAAGATATAAGTATATAATGTTTATTGAGCATCAAAACAGTATATTATAAATGATTTCTGAAGGATCATGTGACACTGAAGACTGGAGTAATGATGGTGAAAATTCAGCTTTGATCACAGGAATAAATTACACTTTAAAATATATTCAAATAGAAAACAATAATTTTAAATTGTAATAATATTTCACAATATTACTGTTTTTACTGTATTTTTGATCACAAATGCAGCCTTGGTGAGCAGAAGTGGCTACTATAATATAATATAATGAATATAATATATAATATAATTATTTCATTCATTCATTTTCTCATCTACCAAATTGTAGAAAAATTGACAGAATTTGAAATGCTTTGTCATTTTGCCAGAAAAATAAGGGTGTGTTCACACTTGGCATGTTTGGTTGGATTAAAACGAACCCTGGTGTGATTGCTCTGTTAGCGCGGTTCATTGAATAAGTGTGAACGCTGCCATCTGAACCCTGGTGCGCACCAAACAAGCAGACCGAGACCACTGAGGGTGTGTTCACACTTGTAGTTTGGTTCACTTGATTAATTCGGTCTGGACCAAAAAAAAAAAAATGTTCCGCTTCCAAACAAACTCTGGTGCGGTTCGAATGAAATATGAACGCAACACGGACCAAAGACGTCTAAACTAACCAAAAACAGGATGTGATGTCACAAGATGTGGCCCTAAAAATGACGGAATACTTAAGGATGCCTGGTTCCTCTCATCATAGGAGCTACGTTGCCCATCACAGTTCGGTACCGGCATCAGAACCACGTCTCCTCGCAGCAGCTCTTCGTTTGTGTGTGACAGAAGAATTCCCGCCACAGTTTTGACTCCTTTACACATTTTATAAGCTCAAATACTTTCAAACAGCCACTAAAAGACCCCCTACTCTCCGCCGACTGACCTAACGTGTAAACATTATGGGAATTATTGGATTTAAATTTTGTCGGCTGAAGACTCAAGTTTGGTTTGAAGATGAAAAACGTCCCAAGCACAATGTTCTCTCTCCATTCCTGATTTCTAACACACACTCACAGCGTTCGGCTGGTCTCGCGGCTGTCAGAGCAGAAACGAAAGCTGCTGCTCTCCGTGTGTTTTTCCATTGTCTCTATGCGCTTTCATATGTAAATTGCGTGAGCTTATTTGTCCATTAGATCGAAAGATCTGATAAAGCCCATACATTTACCCGCCCATAGACCCTCCCCCTCAAAGAAATCAGGACAGAAGTGGTTGAAAGTGGACAAAAGAGACACCAGGTGTGAACGAGTATGTGTCTCCCTCATCTACTTGTGAGCCAATCGACCAAAATGCATCTAAACACCAGGTGTAAATGTCTAAATGTATTATATTCTTTTTTGGTCTGGTTGAAGTTATCAAACCAACTGTGAAACATTCCCATTTTAAAGGAAGCTAAATAGGGAGGAAATGAGGTTTGTCATAGAAACCCAAAGGCCTAAAGGCTTGAACTCCAATTTTGTTTAATGGGGTCTATAAGGCATGTTTCAGAAAGATTACTCATTAAAGACACAACAAAAATGTGGACACAATCTCAAAGCTATGGAATAGCAGCTTTCTGCAGCACTAAAAATGAACGCTGTCTGCGTTTATCATTATAAAAGTCACAGAAGGGCAGCGCCTTTATGCTTACGTCTGATAGAACAAACACATTAGCTTCAAGAAACCTCCAACCGTGCGCATCTGTGCTCTTCGAGCTTTAGCACTGCTGGTAAAAGAGATGCACTTCACAGAAGGGACTGTGTGCTAGAAGAACACAACAAAACATCTGCATCTGGGCTCTAGTCACACTTTTGAGGTCACGAGAGCTGAAATGAGCCTGTATCCTCCCTCTCCATCTGTCTCTCAGCCCTAAATTCTGCCGTCCCAGAAACCTTTTCACTCATTTGAGTTGGGGTGGAACAGCACAGATACGTTGTGTTGGTCCCACAGGTTCATTTTCAGCATGTGTGTGAGCTTTACAATCACTGCAAATTTGATGTGCTTACAAATGATTTCTAAATGCAGGGCACAGACACTGAACAACTAGCCATGAGACGAAATATGAAACTAAATAAAAAAAGATCGAGTGTTGAAGATAAAGATGTAAGAAGCACTAAAGGAAAGGTTTGCTACTCTTATTTGTATAGTAGCCCTATAGTCTATTGGGGGAATTATGTCAAAAAATATGATCACAATATTTGTATTCATATTGATCAATATATACACATCACGATATATAATATGATAACGCTGCCAGCTTGAAAAATATCCTGACGATTAATGAAGCCTGGAGAAACCAGAGCTTATTGTTATCAACATGATATTGTTTAATCGCCCAGCCCTAGACTTGACTGATTGTTGATTCAACAAACTCAGACTACACTATTAAACTGTATAATTTTATAGCAAGTAGGGATGCACCAACATTAACATACAAATATACAATTTCATGCATACTCACAAAAATTAAGTACACAACTAAAGATTGATAACTCTGTTTTGTATGTTTGTAAGCATAAATGTAGACACCACTGTAGTATTTGTGTCCAAACGTCTATGTTTGTGAGTATATATCCAGCTGTGAGATGTCATATAATAAATGTCATATAAAATCCAAGCTAAAGCAGTGAAAACTGGACCAACCTGGAGAAGCGTGCTTGATTTTCATTCCTATTTAGAGCCTGAGGAGAGAATCTGAGGACATCTTTTCAACATCCATCAACACTACAATAAAATTCAATAACCCTGATAAGATCAAGAGGAAACGCAGAGCCGATCTGGACCATCTCACTCTCCTCATTACACGCATCTAGTGAAAGCCAACTACAACTGATATGGTTAACAGAAGATATTCACATGCGATTGTTATGAACAGGCCGAAAACCACAAGTGTGTATATAAATGGCAGGGTTTTTCCTGGGCCAAAAAAGATCTTCAGTGGTCCCCTACTCATGTGACCTGTGAGTACTGACAATAAATCCCAAATAAATGCACAGTTTGCAATATTAACATATCTTATTTATGAAATAAAAAAAATAATCACTGTCAGGACAGATCCTAAAGCAAAGTGCATAGCACTATTTTATATTTTAAAAAATGCAAATTTATATGTAAAAAGTCA
Organism: Coreius guichenoti; assembly: GCA_039654105.1. Taxonomy (NCBI): domain Eukaryota; kingdom Metazoa; phylum Chordata; class Actinopteri; order Cypriniformes; family Gobionidae; genus Coreius; species Coreius guichenoti. The sequence continues at coordinate 4,573,339 of CM077189.1, forward strand.
ACGAGTGACTAATTTGAAAAGTTCAAAAATGAACAACCAAGTAAGACATTACATAGAAAAAGTGTCAGGTCTATTACTTCAAGACTTAATGCACAGATCATTTGACATGTTTTGTTCCATCCATTGGTTATCACTGTCAATCTGATTCAATAGTGCATTTAATTATTATTTGATTATAAACACTGAAACGGTCAATTACAACGTGAGGTGCAGAAAGCTGCACTCTTGCGAAAACTTCCGTTATAATCAATGAAGCGGTTTACGCTGTGCAATGGATCTCTTATTGTCATTGTGTTTATACTTTGTTGAATATAGTAAAAGGATATGCCAGCGAACAAAACTCACGTTGAAGAAAACCTCCACCCTTTTGAGTGATGTTGAGCGGTTTCTGACTAACTTATTGGCTGTTGCGTTCACACGCTCAACAGATATGTCTGTGATTAGCTACAAAGCTGAATGCTGCAAAAACACGTCATAAATAGAAATCTGACGTTCTTCACAGAGCGCTTAAACACTCACGGGAGCGTTTAAAAGTGTTTTAAAGTGCCCCTATTATGGATTTTTGAAAATGACCTTTCATGTAGTGTGTAACAGCTACATTCTCTCAAAAGTAAGAGTCGACTGAGTCAATTAAACGAATAATTTTTCAAATGAATCGCAAGCCGTTTCGTTGTGACGCCAAGACGAAACATTAGCATATTGCCCGTCCACTTATTGTGTGTGCAGACACCAGGGAAAACTTGATCACAATCAATCACAACAGACTGGGCCATCTGACCAATCAGAGCAGAGTAGCTCGCGGAAAGGAGGGATTTAGAGAGACTGATTCATCCATCGAGTCGTTTGAGAATCATTGAACATTGTGGTGATGTGCAATGTATATTATGAGAGAATGAAACTGTTTTTTGACCTTTGATGCATGTAAACCTGTTGTTGGAGACCTCCAAAACTAAATTAGGAAACTTTAAAATAGCATAACAGGGGCACTTTAAAGCAGACGGCTATCAGTGGGTACCGGCACTGCACAATGGCAGGTATCGTCACATTAAATGATCGAATACATTTTTGGCGGAACAAAAATTCATTTTGGGGGCCGTCAAAATATTTTCAGTCTAAGAAAAACACAGCAAGGGTTACGAAGTCTGAGTCTAAATTGAAGAAAACTTGTGTTTGACCAAATTCTAAGGCGGTATCACATGAATCCTTTGCAGTTCACGCAATTTCACAACATATTGTGCCAAGCAAACCGCAAAAATAAATCCAAAATGGCAGACAAAGTAAAAGAAATGTTGATTATATTTCACTCAACACTGAAAAAAACAATGTTGGACTACTGAGCTGTTAGCTTTGTCATTTACGTCTTTCTGCGCTACATTTCATAAGAAATCTTCAATTTAGGGACGCATTTTGGTTCATTTTCCTGACGATAGCTGACAAAGATCAACCAATCAAACAAGATTAGAAAGTTAAAATGAATGATTAGAATGGTAAGAATTAATGAGACATACGTTTAATTTTTGCTTTAAATAAATTAGTTTAGACTTGACATTTATATGTTGTTTATATTGAATGCCACTATAATTTGTGTTTTATTTTATACAATAAATTTTAGCTACTTATATTTTCATTATTGTTCTGTTCTGAATACCGGTAAAAATGAAAGATTTTGTTGTCGACTTATATGCAACTTTTTTTTTTTTCTCTCAACGCAGTTGACTGAGATGTGTAGCCTTTTTTTAACCGTGCAGCAAACTTTTTAAAAATAGCTTTTTTTTAATGTTTAATTGAAAGAATTAATCGGTCAAAACCCTTACTGTCGGTTAACAGTTAACCGTTCAATTATCCCTAATTCTGTTCCTTTTTTTCTGAACTGAACAAAACCTGATAAAACCTGTTGAATCACTGAATAACTCCTCCTCCAATCACAGCTATTTCCACAATTTTTGTGTTAATTACACTGCTGAGCTGTTAAATTAACATGCTAACTTCAAATGCTACTGGACTCAAAAGCAAGTTGTCGCATCTTACTTTACTACATTATTGGTTTTATATAAAAGTCAATTATTACTATTTTGAACTAAAAAAAAAAAAACCTAGACTAGCTCCAAAATGCAAGAGCAATGTCCTATATGTGAACGAAACATTCTTTGGAGATAATTCTTTCAATGAACCTGTTCGCACGGACTTGTTTGTGAATTGGAAATCTCCAATCACAGCTGTTTTTAGTATTTTTAATCTTAATTAGAACACTGAGCTGTTAACTTAACAACATGCAAGTCAAGTCTCTTGTGCGGAGCTTTATTTGTGTGGTAAAATGTTGCGAATCAGTCAGGTTCAGTCTTGGTTAGAATGCCGATTTAAGGCCCGTTTCCACCGAAATTACCCGGAACTATTTGTCCCAGGTACTTTTTTCACCCAGACCTGTTGCTGTCTGCGTTTCCATCGCAGTCTAAAGTACCGTGAAGATTAGTCCGGTGACGTAGGACTGCGCGCAACTTTCCAGAGCCCACTGGATTTCGTCTTCTGCAAATACACTTAATAAAGCCTGAACCTCGTCGTCGGCCCATCGGTCGTATTTTTTAAACTTCATTGTTGATTCGAATAGCAAACAACTCTTACTGCACGCACCGCAACTGACTTTTAGGTTGAAATAAAATGCTGGGTGAGGCTCAACCAATTAGCATGTTCAACGCCCAAGTCACACCCCCGAAAGTTCCTGAACGTTGAAAAAGTACTACCTCACGAGCAGGGCTTGTTTTGAGGGGGACATTTTTACCCGCAACTTCATTTAGACCCCGGTTCCTGCGGTCGAAACACACCGAGTACCAACCCAAAGTCCCTAGTTCCTGGGGAAAGTTCCTGCGGTGGAAACAAGGCTTTAGAGGCTAGTCTAGCGACTATTCTTATTTTTTGGCTAAAGTGCTAATAAATAATTTGCCTGAAGATCAAACAAAAAGTCCCACCTTACCTGAAAACTGACCACAACTTTGTGACATTATATCCACTTCTTTATGTTCATATTCCTGCTAACAATCTGAAATGGTTAATAGGTAATCCTGGTTTTGCTTATGTAACACACTGTAGGGTTCACCCCTCCCCTGAAACCTATTACTACTAACCCGAGCATTCAAAAAGAAGAGTGTGCACTGCAAACCGAAACAAATGAGGTCTACAGATGTCTTTACAACGCTGCAACCATTGTGGCAGTAGAGCTAGACCGCACCTGACACACACTGCTGCAGTCTGAGACTGCACAACTTCCTCTCTCCATTGTGTATAGCTGAGGTGAGAGAGTGATTGAGTCGCTCACCACTTCCTCCAGTTCTACTGCAAACTCTCCACCCGCCACCAGGACCTGACAAGCACACAGCGACTGCATGATGAGTGACAGACAGCCGAAAGGCGCCCACCCTAGAGATCTGAGGGGCTGGGAGATGCTTTAATGTGTCCTCAGAGACAGGGTAATGGATGAATGGCAGAATTAATGAGGGTTAAATTACAGAGCGATGCCACTTTCCATAGCATGGTATGTACGTTTTTTGTAGGTGTGTGTGTCTTTGCATCATTTAATGTGTTATGGATATACATTTCACCTAAGGATCAGTGTAAAGTATACCCATCCATCAGTACTGATCAGACTGAACATCTCAAGGTGTCTAGACAAACGCTCTCCTAGTAAAAGACAACATAAAAAAAAGCATTTACCCTCCCTAAGGTTACACACTTCAGAATGAAGCAGAATACTGAGTGGGAAAAACTTAGTTTGATATTACTACTTGATGTTAATTGCACCAATTTTACAGATAAATCATGCATAATAAGATCAGGGACATTTATTAACGTGGTCAATTTTGATTTCATGGCTGCTTTAAACTAGATGTTTACATTTAAACAGTGTTTACATTAAATGTTACTGTAGTATTTATAAACAATTAAAATATTTATTAATATTTAAATTTTAGGTTTAAGGTTTAGTCATTTTCTTTTGTGCTTTTGCAATTTTTTATTTTTATATTTCTTAATTTTAGTACTTCATTTAAGTTTTTCATCTAATGTTTACATTTTAATTTATTTCAGTTAATGAAATACATTAATTAATGAACACAATTTTTAAATAGTTAACATCACCGGTTACACTAGTTTATTACATTTTGCAATCATCCATACTTTAGATTATTTGCATTTTGGGATACTTACTTAAAGGGTTAAATCACCCAAAAATGAAAATTCTGTGATAATTTTTTCACCCTCATGTCGTTCCAAACCCGAATGACTTTTGTTCATCTTTGGAACAGAAATTACGATATTTTTTATGAAATGTGAGAAATTTCTGTCCCTCCATTGACAGCTACGCAACTACCACTTTGATGCTTCAAAAAGTTCATAAAGAGATTGTAAAACTAATCCATATGTATTGAGTGGATCCGTCCAAATTTTCTGAAGAGACACAATCACTTAATATGATGAACAGATTGAATTTAGGCTTTTTTTTTCACATTTAAACATTAATCAGAGAACATAAACAGAAGCTCAACCGAACCGGCTTAAATGCGCAAGAACAAATATCATTGGTTCGTGCTGTAGCTCAAATGTGCTGCGTAACACGAGAATGAACCTCATTGGTTCTTGCTGAAGCTCAAATGTGCTGCGTAACATGAGAATGAACCTCATTGGTTCTTGCTGAAGCTCAAACGTGCTGCGTAACACGAGAATGAACCTCATTGGTTCTTGCAGAAGCTCAAACGTGCTGCGTAACACGAGAATGAACCTCATTGGTTCGTGCTGAAGCTCAAACGTGCTGCGTAACACGAGAATGAACCTCATTGGTTCTTGCAGAAGCTCAAACGTGCTGCGTAACATGAGAATGAACCTCATTGGTTCTTGCTGTAGCTCAAACGTGCAGCGTAACATGAGAATGAACCTCATTGGTTCGTGCTGTAGCTCAAACGTGCTGCGTAACACGAGAATGAACCTCATTGGTTCTTGCAGAAGCTCAAACGTGCTGCGTAACACGAGAATGAACCTCATTGGTTCTCGCACGTCAAGCGAACATGCTTGAGCTTCCGTTTACCACAACTGATGTGTGAGTTGATGAATGTTATATGTGAATAAAAGCCTAAATTCAATCTGTGATCGAGTCTCTTCAGAAAATGTTCATATTCATATGGATTAGTTTTACGATGTCTATGAACTTGTTGAAGCGTCAAAATGTCAGTTGTGTAGTTGTCAATGGAGGGACAGAAAGCTCTCAGATTTGATCAAAAAGATCTTCATTTGTGTTCCGAAGATGAACGAAAGTTTTTCGGGTGTGGAACGACATGAGGGTGAGTAAATGATGACAGGATTTAAATTTTTGGGTGAACTACCCTTTAAACTAATACATGCGAAGCACAATATATCACCATGTAGCTCCAAAAAGTAAGCGCAATGTCCGATTTGTGAATGAATCAATCTTTTGGGCTGATTCTTTTCAATAATCCTGTTGAATCAGTTCACAACTTGCACTGAACGACTCATTCACAAATTCTCTGTTCGCCGCTATTCCTGAGTCAACAGCTCACTGATTTCAACGATCAGAGCAAGTCTCCACTGAAGTGGTGATGTCTGACTCAAAATGAGTCAAAACTCCCGGTGAGTTATATGATCCTCAACTGTGTGGAGAATTTGACTGATGCCATAATAGTTTAAACTCTGAATCTCTGAACCAACATACAAGCCCACTGATTCAAACACAGATTACATCATAAAACTTCAAATTCCATTCCATGACTAAATACTGACCCAGCAGAGTGGATTGAACAGTAGTTTATGAAGTAGAACTGGTCACTCTGATAGACTAGGAGTCGCTGTTGGCCACCCCAGCGCAAGCTCCCAGACGCTGTAACATAATGCTTCTGATAGGCAGCTCAAAATCACAGGGCTCTGGAGCCTGCTGGAATGCAATCTGAGTGTTTCCCCCTCCAGCACTGCCTCGCTTCCTTTGACACATCACACACTGCAGCAGAGGACCTTAAACCTGGAACTGACGTGGTGGCCAGATCGTATCTGCGGGATCTAAACATTTAAACAGTGAACACTTACAATACTCTACAGGAGGTATACGTTCTATTTTAGTACACTTTTACTTTATCTGAAGTCCACTTATAATGTTAGTCAATGTTATTGTAATCACAAATCAGTTGGTAATTTGATTTGTCATGTCCATTTTACTCTGTCTATCGGTCCTTTCCGAATAAAACTATTTTTGCTACTGCACCTTTAAAGGGTTAGTTCACCCTCAAGCCATCCTAGGTGTATATGACTTTCTTCTTTCAGTCAAACACAATCAGAGTTATATTAAAAAATATCCTGGCTCTTCCAAGCTTTATAATGGGAGTGAATAGTACCTTTTTTTTTTTTTTTTTTTTTTTTGAAGCTCCAAAATAAGTGCATCCATCCATCATAACAGAAATCCATATGGCACCAGGGGTTAATAAATGCCTTCTGAAGCGAAGTGATGCATTTTTGTAAGCAAAATATCCATATTTTTAACTTTCACTGAGTTCCGGAGAGTGACCTCTGACCTGACGCATGACGTATTGACGAACGCGGAAGCAAAGGATAGAGCAAAACAAAACACTGGTCACGAATTAGAAGTCTTTTCAAAGAGAAATGTGGAAGGAGCTTGAGTTTGTTGCCCGGCTCTATTTGTTTAAACCGCGAGAGGCGTCTACTCTCACCGAAGTTTACGCTACTCCTACGTCATGCGTCGGGTCAGAGGTCTCTCTTCCACCGAAACTAGACTAGCATACGCCCGTTACTGGAAGCCAGTGATTATAGTTTACAAAGTTATAAATATGTATATTTTCTTACAAAAACACATCACTTTGCTTCAGAAGGCCTTTATTAACCCCCCCCCCCCCCCCCCCCCCGCCCCCCCGGAGCCGTTTGGATTACTTTTATGATGGATGGATGTGCTTTTTGGCTCTATTCACTCCTAATATAAAGCTTGGAAGAGCCAGGATATTTTTTGATTGTGTTTGACTGAAAGAAGAATGTCATATACACCTAGGATGGCTTGAGGGTGAGTAAATCATGGGGTAATTTTCATTTTTGGGTGAACTAACCCTTTAAGACTATATGTAAATGACTTATTTTATGATTGGCTAACATTTTCACATGTGAAATAAGCAACACTAGGTGCTGATATGTAAGTGTGGGCTCATGATTGTCACATTAGTGTTGTTTATTTTCATTAAATGCTCTGGGTGGGCTGGAGAGGGAACTTTGCAATGTGAAAGCTTGCATCTACGCATTACACAGAAACTGCACAATTAAAGGGATAGTTCACGCAAATGAAAATTCTGTCATCATTTACTCACCCTCAAGTTGTTCCAACCCTGAATTAATTTCTTTCTTCTGCTGAACACAAAAGAATATGAGAAAATGAGTAACCAAACAGTTGATGGGCTTCATCGACTTCCATAGCATGGAAAAAAAAAAAATACTATTGAAGTCAATGGGGTCCCAAACAACTGTTTGGTTACCGACATTCTTCAAAATATCTTTTTTTGTGTTCAGCAGAAGAAAGAAATTCATACAGGTTTGGAACAACTTGAGGGAGAGTAAATGATGAGTTTTGGGTGAACTATCCCTTTAATTCTAGAGAGCATGGAAAACCATAGGCACTCATCCTATTTTCCAACTTGCACAGCCTTAGAAAAGCTCAAGTTTAAAACCAATTCATCATCTTTAAAGAAGATCTCTCTTAGTGTGTATCATCTAAGCTAAGGTTCAGACATCCCATACCCCCTGTCAATGAAGAAAGCCATATAATATCAAAGCAGCTGAACACACAAAACTTGATCATCCAATAGTCATTTATGTGGCGCTTAATGTTGACGTGAGGTTTAGAGGAGAAATCCAGGCCTGTTGATTTAGGCAGAGTATGGAGACTCGTGCTGCATGCTTACATAAGTGTGTTAAACAGGATGGCCACACTGAAACACACACACACATTCAGTTTATTGGGCCTTATATAGGGCTCCAATTGAGACTGACTAGAACAAAAGTCATACAAGGAATCTGCTCTCTTCACAAAAGGACCTTAATATCATTGAGCTGAAAACTTGGGCTGAGTCCCTCGGGGCTTCCTTTGACATTTTCCATAATAAAACCACTCATGATCAGACTTATGATCATGCTAACAGACCTCCATTGTCTTTTTTATAGTTAATTCATATTTCAACAAAACCAAACCCTAAGTAGTAAACTTCAGCATGCAACCCGTAACCGTTTGTGCTGAACGATACCTCAAATCATGCGGCTTGTTGAAGCCATGGTGTACAATTACTTTTCTAAGCAATCACACTCACGATTTCACAATAAAACTGCTAAAATCCCTTAAAGAACCATGCACAACACATTAGCATCGTAGCAGAGAGTTCTGCATGGACACATTTTCTTCACAAAATGTAAAAATCTAGCAGTATTCATAATGTAGTTTACATTCAGGAGTCAATCGCCAATAAAAGCACTAATAAATGACAAGGTAAAATAAGGGCAGCTTTTACATCTCAGTCATTTTAAGGCCCTTTGGCATTACAAAAGAATTAGAACAAATGCATTACACTATGTGGTAACAGCATGATCATAATTTAACCACCCATTTTCCCACAGAGCCTAATAAAATGAATGATCCCTATAGCTGTTTTACCACAGAGCCTATTTTGTGAATACAAATGTCCCTGCCTTTTTGCAGAGCCAGATTTTTACTTATTGGCATAAAGCCTGGTCCATTCTGTAGCTTAAATCAGCCTTTAGGCAAGAAGGCTTTATCAAAGTGGTAGCTTATCAGTTTAAATGGTTATATACGGTCAATGCTGAATAAATTACTGAAAAAATGTGTAGATGTGTTTTTTTGGGTCAAAATCACCTGGTTTAAATAAGGCTGAAATACATTACACCACCTTTAAAATCTGAAAACTAGCCAACGTACACTTGTAGACTTTGTAAATGGTTACAAAGAAAAACTAGACATCAGACACTAAACCGAAGTCTGGAACACACAACAGAATTTTTACCCTAATCTGCAATCTAGACAAGTCAACTCTAGTTGCCAAAAGATGCTGATTTGACAGTTTTAATGGGCACAAACTCAGTGTTTTATGACTGCCTCCAGTCAGAGGATATCATACATGTTTGATATTTTGAGCCGATTTTAGAACACTTTTTCTTTCCCATCTGTCATGTTTCTCCTAGCAACAAGGCACATGTTTCTGCACGAGTTTGTGTTCGGAACAACTTTTGGGGAAATTTTGGTGGTGTGCAACCCTCAGTTGTTTAGTCTGTGATGCCCAGCTTTACTTCTGTAATCATTTAGTGTGCATGTTCGATAGTGTGTGCACAAAAATGGATCAAACTCAGAATTTCAGTTGACTCAAAAAGTGAGTCTGAAGTGAAAAAGGACCCAGTTGTTGTTCTCGTTCAGTATGAGAAAGCTGCTTAAAGGGTTAATGTTCATCAAAAATTCTGTCTTTAATTACTCACCCTTATGTTGTTCCAAACCCGTAAGCAAGGCTCGAAATTGCCACCATTTTGGCCGCATGTGCGCCCGAAATTTAATCTGTGCGATCTCAAAAAATCTTTGGGAGCATTTGTGCGAGTGCAAATATTTGTTGAGGTGTGACCGGTTTTCCTTTCTCTACAAAACATTCGCTAGTTACTTCTCAGTATGTGCTGTGAGCTGATACAGTAACCGATCCACCGTTCTATCACATAACCAATTAAACTTCATCTTTACGCTCTTAACTTTAAAGCAGGCTTTAGGTTGGTTAACATCAGCCGTCAATCACTCCCTCTCACGTGACAGGGAGCCAACCAGCACGCAGAGAAGAGAAGGATTTTTTGGAAGGGGCAAGTGAAAGTGAATTTTACTTGCCCGACCGGACAAGTAGTCTGATTAAAACGTCAATAATAAAAAATAACCAAGGAATCACCAAAACACGAGAATGATTCTGATTTTATTTCATTTAGTGTAAGTGGCGATTGATGGTGGATTATGATGTACGTACTATAATGTACTGACGGTAACAAGGTTGCGCTGTTGAGGCTCGCGCAGCCTCTGAGGAGAAATCAAAACAAATCAGCGCAGCACACACACAACGATTGAAAACGTGACATTGATTTAATACAACAGTTCAATAAACAGTTAAAATCACGTCACTTACACTTTAGACGCAATATTGACTGTTTTTGTTCTGTTTCAGCAGCGAAAATGTTCCAAACAAAGATCACAGCAGAAGCACAGCGCCTCTCACAGCAACACTGTTTCATTACGTTTTGAACGAATCAGTTGAGTCAAATATTCAATGACCCATTAACAACTGCCTCATTCTTGAATGAATCAGTCGTTTGAACGAATCGTTTGAATGAATGATTCAACGACTCACTCATAAAGACGGTCACCTGCCGCCACCTACTGGCGGTTTAGTTTCATGTTTAAAAGTATCATTCTTTCCAACATTTTTTAATTGTATATTCAAAATATATTTAAAACAATCTCATAACATTATTCAATGCAATTGTAATTTTTCAGTGTAAATGTTTAATTTGATTGGCAACAGCCCTATAGTGTCTTATTATTCTAATTTAATTTATTGATCAAATTTAAGAATTCAAAATGAAATATTAAAGCATACATTTAATAAGATTAGGGAAAAAAATGCCCTTTATAAAGATAAAAAAAAATGCCTGCGGGGTAAATATCCCAAATATGCAGATTTAATTAGGCTATGATAGAACTGCTAGAACACTAGTGAGAATATTTATAAAACAAAAATCCTATTTTTTCCAGAGAAGCAACTTTTTTATTCTGACAATTGACCAATTTATTGCACGTGACACACACACACACACGCACACATTTAAACATTATATAATATAATATAATATAATATAATATAATATAATATAATATAATATATAAACATTTTAGTTTAGCAGTGCTACCAAGTAAAAAAGTTAATTTCGAGCCCTGCGCAAGGCTTTCATTCATCTTCGGAACACAAACGAAGATCTTTTTGACGAAATTCGAGAGATTTCTATCCCTCCATTGACAGCTACGCAACTACCACTTTGACGCTTCAAAAAGTTCATGAATTGATCGTAAAACGAATCCATAAGTATTGAGCCGTTTAGTCCAAATTGTCTGAAGAGACATGCTCGCTTTATATGATGAACTGATTAAAATTAGGCTTTTATTGTGGAGTGGGGATTTTGTCCATGGGGATTTGATTGGATGGTTGTGGTTTGCTATTGGTGGATCTCATGTGAGTGACAGGCTGCCCCGCCCTCACGCCAGCCAACACATCATCAGAGAAGAGAAAAGGTGTCGCTTCAAGAGGGAGGGGAAGTTATTTTGATTAAACATAATAAGGGAACATGAATTTAAAAACAAAGATGTCCACAGATAGTTTATAATAATACTGAAATACTCCATGCAAAATAAGAATAGTCCATTTTGATTTCATGGTGACTTTCAAGAATGGACTATAGAAAACAAATCATCTCTTCTCAACCCCTGTATGACGATGAATTCACTTCTGCACTCAAAAAAACCCCACAGATTTCACATCTAGAAAGCCAAAGCTTTTAACAGTTGAAGTGGATCCGGTGGCGAACAACCAGGACTCATAAGTGCACTAAATCCTACAGCAGTGCATTCAAATCATCACAAGAGTGAACAAGATAAGTGGAAAACAGTCATTTCACACACCAAACACCTGTTTTTCTCTTGGCCTATTTAAAGATCAAGGTCAAATAGTAAAATATTTCAGTTTCTCCATTTCTCCCGCTCAAGCACACAGGTGACGCACCGTTTCATGTACGTTGATGTTATAAAAACCTTATAGTACACACAAAAGTCAACATGAAATGGTAACCATAATTGTGACATATTTCACTGATTCTTGAGATAAGGGACAAAACATGTTTTAGATGTTAAAAAATAAAACACTAAAACTATATTATTGGTATTTTTGTAGACAAAGGTCTCAGATAATAAACCTGTAAGGGAACAGGCTTATTTCTAAATATTTTCTTCTAAAAATGTATATTTATTCACTCTATAACTTAATTTGTGTCAACTCCTTCAGACACACTAAAAAGCATGCTAATTTAATTTAAACTATCCAAAAACAATGTAAAGTCTTCAGTTATGTAATATTGGTGTTCAGTAAAGGATCTAAATCATAAAATACATTCTCTGTTTATTTTTGTTTTGTTTTCACACTATTATGAACAACCCAGTTTCTAAATTCCTAAATTCTCCTCCCTCCTTTTAATATTAAACATATATCACCAATGTTCTTAGGTAATACGACATAATATCATGTAGTTCCATTGATGTTTTAACATTTTTACACAATAAATTGAAAAAAGAACAAGACATTTCTTTCAAAATTAACAAAAACCTTCACCTGACAGTGTAAAATACTGATGGAGTTGACAAAGGTCGAGCTGAGGCCAAATATACAGTATATGTAAATAGAATCATGAAACGGCATTAGAATTCTCCATATGCAAAAAACATATTAAATCACATTATACAGACTTTTTGAGAGCACTTGTCAACCATCAGACATAAAAACTGACGGAGTTGACAAAATTGAATTTTTTTCCACCTTAACCACGTGATCTACAGTGGAGCAATTTAGTTTTTTTCCTCAGTTGTAGCTGCCTTAAGCTTATCAAAATGGCAAGATTTATCCCACAACTATTTACAGAAACTATTACACTGCGATGACGGAGTTGACATGTTAAGGCTGTGACCGCAGAGACTTCAATATTGTTTGTTTAAAATATTAAAAATATCTATAACTTCCAGGACTACTGTGAGATCCACAATGAGCAGGAAATAGTAAGTGCTCCTCAGAGTTAAAGCTGCCCATGACACTGCCTGATTTATTCAGAATTATAAAAAATGTTGACGCAAAGTGAGGACACAACTTTTATAGCTATTTTTAAAATGGAAAATATAATTCAATATTTACTTTTTGTATTGTTTGATATCTTAAGGATCTCCGCCTTTTAATGTAACTGTGTATTTTTTTATTTGTTGCATTTTTAAACACTTTGTTTGGCAGTTTTACATTGTGACCTAATGCTGAGGACAGGTTAGATTACATGCGTTTCCAAGTATAGAGTGTGCTTTTAAAATAATACTAAAGAAATTATTTAAAAGTTTAAGCAATAAATGTCCTGAGTATACAAATTTCCCTTAGATGTAACTTTTTTAGTATTTTTATTTTTACAGACGTGACGTAATGACGCAAAGACATGCTTGAATTTCCCCGCAGAAATCCACCATACCACTCAAATTATAACACATTATTACAAGCCTACCGTTGTGAATGGGGCTAAGGTAAGGAGATAGTTTTGAATACTGGCTTGTTGTGTACTTGCTCAAATTGATTTTGGATCATTTTTAACCAAAAAAAAAAAGTTACGGACTGCAGCTTTAACGTTAATATATTAACTAACATTAACAGTGAGCAATAGCTACATTTGTAACGAAGTAATTATTCTTTGTTAACATTAGTTCCATTAAAGGGTTAGTTCACCCAAAAATGAAACTTCTGTCATTAATTACTCATCCTAATGTCATTCCAAACCCGTAAGACCTTCGTTCATCTTTGGAACACAAATGAAGATATTTTTGATGAAATCCGAGAGCTCTCTGACCCCTCCATAGACAGCAATTTAATTAACACTTTCAAGGCCCAGAAAGGTAGTAAAGACATTGTTAAAATCATCCATGTGGCTCCAGTGGTTCAACCTTAATTTTATGAAGCGACTTTATTCAACAATTTCTTCTCGTCTGTCAGTCTCCTACGCAGTTGACGTAGTAAATACAGTGCAGTGCTTCTGAGTTATGTCAGAGCAATGCCAGAACGCCGGCTCTGTATTGGCCGATGCTGTTCACGTGAGCACCACGATGACCAACGTAAACTGCGTAGGAGACTGAGCCGGAAAGATGTCAATAAAACAGCTTGGATACAATATGTGATTTATGTAATGTAACATTTAACACAGGAAAGCCATTCAATGACCATAAACTTGATAGTTAGCCAGAAAAATAAAAGCGGAATAATCAAAGTCTGCTTAATCAGTGCATTAATTGACAATTAATAATCGTTAGATAGATGGTTTGTTGCAGTCCTGTCTGACACGGTGAACTCAAGTCTCCTCCATCATGGTTTAAATCAAACCACAATAAACTATGAGATGCTTACCAATCGAATCTCTGAATACAGAACCGAAAATTGCATGATAACCATAAACTCATTTTCTATTACCACTTTGTTCTCCTTTAATCCTTCTTTAAAACATGACAAGATGAATAAAAACAACTTAAAAAACTGTCTGTTAAAACAGTGTAGGTCACAAAACTCCTCTTACAAACGCAGGTAACAGTATGGACAGAGATCTCCTGATGGGCACTTGACTCTGTGGACATTCAGAAAACAAACTCTTTTAAAACACTTTTCACAATCTTGCTAACTTATCTACACTATATTGCCAAAAGTGTTGGGATGCCCCTCCAAATCATTGAATTCAGGTGTTCCAATCACTTCCATGGCCACAGGTGTATACAATCGCTCTCAGGAGAACATTGAATTCAAGCCTGGTACCGTGATAGGTTGCCACCTGTGCAATAAGTCCATTCATTAAATTTACTCATACTAAATATTCCACGGTCAACTGTTAGTGGTATTACAACAAAGTGGAAGCAATTGGGAACAACAGCAACTCAGCCACGAAGTGGTAGGCCACGTAAAAATCAGAGCGGGGTCAGCGCATGCTGAGGTGCACAGTGCGCAGAAGTCACCAACTTTCTGCAGAGTCAATAGCTACACACCTCCAAACTTCATGTGGCCTTCAGATTAGCTCAAGAACAGTGTGTAGAGAGCTTCATGGAATGGGTTTCCAAGGCCGAGCAGCTCATCCAAGCCTTACATCACCAAGGGCAATGCAAAGCGTCGGATGCAGTGGGGTAAAGCATGCCGCCACTGGACTCTAGAGCAGTGGAGACGTGTTCTCTGGAGTGACCAATCACACTTCTCTGTCTGGCAATCCGATGGTCGAGTCTGGGTTTGGCGGTTGCCAGGAGAACGGTACTTTCCTGACTGCATTGTGCCAAGTGTAAAGTTTGGTGTGGGGTTGTTTTTCAGGGGTTGGGCTTGGCCCCTTAGTTCCAATGAAAGGAACTCTTAATGCTTCAGCATACCAAGACATTTTGGACAATTTCATGCTCCCAACTTTGTGGAAACAGTTTGGGGATGGCCCCGTCCTGTTCCAGCATGACTGCGCACCAGTGCACAAAGCAAGGTCCATAAAGACATGGATGAGCGAGTTTGGTGTGGAGGAACTTGACTGGCCTCAACCCGACAGAACACCTTTGGGATGAATTAGAGCGGAGACTGCGAGCCAGGCCTTCTCGTCCAACATCAGTGCCTGACCTCACAAATGCGCTTCTAGAAGAATGGTCAAAAATTCCCATGAACACACTCCTAAACCTTGTGGAAAGCCTTCCCAGAAGAGTTGAAGCTGTTATAGCTGCAAAGGGTGGGCCAACTCCATATTAAACCCTACAGATTAAGAATGGGATGTCATTAAAGTTAAGGCAGGCATCCCAAAACTTTTGGCAATATAGTGTACAAACAACGTCCAACATCCATCAAGTTTTTCTGAAAGAAAAAAAAAAAAAAAAAAGTGTAATTTGCAGTACATCTCAAATCTTCCATTCTGTGGTGGAAATTACATAAACATTTTTTAAATACATGGGTAATTTCTTTGTCTTACTAAGGCTAATTTTATGGATATCATTTCTACATCCTAAATAGTAGAGCTGCACAAATAATCATTAAAAGATCACGATCTCCATTCAAACACCCACGCAATCTCATTCCTAAATGACAACGATTTCCCTCTGTCTATTAGCCTAAACATTTGACAAAATCACATGGGAACATTCAAATCTGTGTTTGTGCTTCTGCTGATCCAGAGAGAGCAGTTATCATGTATAGGTATTAAACAGCTTCACAAACAGTCTATTCAACCACACATTATCGTTGTTTCTGTTTTTCAAATGTTAAAATGATCACAGAAGTACTGGGATAAAAGTTTATAGTTCGGGTATAAACACTGTTTGAAACAAAGAAATCGTGATTCTCAATTTATCCAGAATCGTGTAGCTCTACTAAACAAATAATATTTCAAATGTATGCATAATTTGACAATATTACAGGTTGATTGCAAAATGACGCACAATAAAATATTCTGTTCACAAGTAGGTTGGGTACCGTTCACATTTTAACCGGTACAGTACCGGTACCAGTACCCAACGGTACCTTTTTTCTGTCCTTTAGGGATGTTTACCTCAATAACTGTAAAGAAACTGTAAGTCATTTATAGAAGTGTTATTGACATTATGCCAGAGCTGCCTTGGTGTCTGTCTGCCATTCTCTGTAATGTTTGTATATTGTAATATTTACCAGTAAATAGTAGGCTACTAGCTACCTAATTAATTGAATTCATAAAAACAACAATTTTAATAAAAAAAATTTAAATTTCATTTCTATGAAAAGATTTCCCACAAATTTTTTGTTGTGTATTTTCTGGTAATCAAATGAAGACATAAAACATTAATTTAATTTATCTTTTAATTTAATTACACAAAGCTTTTTGGTCAAACAAAGTGCTGCACAACTGAGCTTTATACTATTAAAATTAAAACATGGAAGAAAAATTGTGATTTTACTTAAAAAATAAAGTTTTGATAATTTATTACATTAGTGTTACTATTTTTATTACAATTGAGACGTATCTAAATTCTACTGTACAACAGTAATAGATTTGTCAAGCTAAACCGAACTTTTATTTTGACGGGTTGCCGTGAAGACCTTTGAGTTTCTGTGCGTTTACGATATGACGGTAGTTTTTCTCAAATAAAACGCATTCATGTCCTCGTATGAGATGGCAGAGATGGAAACACGCATCTGCGCCATTCATTCACACAGAGACACACAGGATTCGTATTCATATTAAATAGTCTTTTTGCGGTTTAATATTCACAGACACTAGTCTAAATCACCGGATGAGTCCTCAGGTAACGAAATGTGGCACCGATTGATTTAATGTTAATCGGTACTCGGTAGTACCAACGTAATTCGGTCGGTGCCATTGAAAGTACCGAGTTCGGTACCC